>CM042328.1:4586890-5244390 GCA_023566125.1 Zingel zingel | reverse complement strand
CATTTGACAGCCCTAGCAGATTTTATTATAGACTGTTTACACATATTGTATATGCATTGTTGACACAGAGAAACATACATGAAGCCAGACTCTAATAACAGAAGAACTGCTTCAACAGTCATTATGGGTGCCCCTTGGTCCTTCTGGACAAAAGTCCCAAATGACCAGACATTTGAGGACGCCATCTTGGGCTTTGGGAAATACCGATCAACATTGTTCACAACTTTATAAACATTTTAGAGACCAAACAAGAAACAACAATAATTAACAGATAATTCGGCAATGAAAATAATCGTTGCAGTCCTAGTTGTTTCGTATAGAAAAAGTTACTCAGTTCAAGTTCGAAAAGACTGTAAATCTATTCCCATTTCACTTTTCAGACAAGTTTTCCATAACAATAGCCCAATCCTGGTGGACCGATCAAGGCAAAAAAATGAAAAGCAAAACAAGGGGATTGAAAAGAGAGTAAAAAACATACATACAGAGCAAGAGAGACAGGGCAGAGGGGCCACAGGCATGAAGAGCGAAGGAGAAAAAGTTGGACAGTGTGAAGGGCCAAACTTTGGAATAGAAACAAACACAAAATACTACAAATAAAATGTTTTCATGGAATTGAACCCATTTCACATGCTGGGCCCATTATTACCCCAGGCATCCCAGGCTCCTTGCTCAGGTGGAAGTGAGCAGCTGCCTTGGGCCATGATAACATATTTACCTGACTGTTAATGAAGAGAGAGTGGACTCTCCGAGGCCCAGAGATCACACCTCCTCTTGCAGACATCATCCGCTGAGACCAATCCATCTCTTCTCCCCTTCAAAGGAACAGGTCGTTGATTTTCAGAGGATATTCGTTATATAATATATAATATAGGATATTTAATTTGTGGATTCACAGTCCGCCCCTCTGCAAAGAGAGTGACAAACACAGAGATATGTTGAATGAGAGAGGGCATTTTATTTTGTTAATTCTTTGTAGAATTATTACAGTACACAGCAATTATGTGTATGTATATAAATATAATCTTTACATTAGTGTAACACAGTTACACCACAGACATAATCGATTTATGCTGACCCATTCAGCCAAAGAGGGTTCGCTCCACATTACTGTGTTGATCTCAATGGGGAAAAACAAGAAGTTAACTTTTTTTGGACCACTAGCAGCAGGTGATGGTGAGTAGCGGTGTCACAATTTCGATTCAAAATCGAAAACCGATCGAAATGAGCTTTCAATTTCGATCATCAAATAAAAAAACAACACACATAGACGATACAGTGTAGCTTCCTGGCAGAAGCATGCAGCTAAAGACACAGGGTAAAGTTATTTTACCGGTAGCCTGCAGCTATATGTAGACAACAAACAGAAAGCATGTGTGGCATGGGACTTCATGGTGCATTCAGGTGCATCTGGTAAACTCTGAGAAACTCAAACTGTTGTTGTAAACCCTTCTGCCATCTAGTGGCTTTTATTGTGGCATAGCCATCAGGGCTGGAAAAATGTTATAAATATTTGAATCAAAAATGTAATTGAATCGGGATCTCAAAATCTAAAGCTAAATCGAATCGTGGATTTAGAGAATTGTGACATCCCTAAGGTTGAGGTTAGTCAATCTGTCTGCCATGTGTGTCCCTGGCTATTTGCAAAATCACTATGAGATTCTCATTAGATCTTAATTGTCCCCAGAGGATGAATCCTAACAATTTTGATGAACCCCTGACAAGACTAGACACATAGGCAAAGCAGGGAACTGCCCCAAAGTATAGCAAAGATTATAAATAATTTGATTTGTTGTAGACATTCAGGCTCCTCAGAGGATGAACCCTAATGGTTTAAGTGAACAACCCTGACCTTTTCCTCTAGCACCACCATCAGGCCAATACTTCAAGTTGATCACATGCTTTATCAGAATCAGAAATAAACTAAAACAGCACCAAGAACAGCAAGATTTGTTCGGTCCATCCAACACTGTAGTACTGTGCGGTCTGTAAGAGCCAGAAGTAGGGATTAGACTTTCAGTCTTGTTATTTCAGTGGTCAGGCTGCTGTTGATGGGGAGTAGGAGGTGGGGGTGCTCTGGATGAGTCAATGGTCTCCAGAGCACCAGGGAGGGCAATGAGACTGAATATACATGAGCTCATCTGAAATTCAGGTTTGAGTTCAGGACATGGCCAGGGAAAAGGTCAGTGTCATCAAACCTGGACTGGACACATTTTGCTCTTAGTCAGTGACAGAAGAGGGAAGATGTTATGCTTCTTGCTCCGAAGCCCCACCCAGACTTCTAAGTTCCTCATCATCATGCACATAAGCAACAACTTGCCAGGGTTGCGTCGGTGAGGGTAAGTTGCATCAGGCACCTGTGACACGTGAAATATGATCCAGGAAGGCCAGTTAAAGTAATAGCTCCATGAGTTTGAAGGCTTGTAAGATGCCTTTTAAAACTCAGCATTAAGCCGGGATTCCACTAGGCTTAGATGCTCCGTGCTTTTGTTCCGTTGTCTGCAATGAGCCATACCATACCACACCAGTAGCGTCCTAGAAGTGGCTTGCCTGACTCGTAGTTTTTGTTGTTTTGGTCATTTGTGCTTCTACGATGAAAGTAAGTTGTCTCCATAGTAAAATGATTTATTCCATTTATTCCATTTACTCCAGTTACGAACGACATGGATCAAAGATTTGTGGCTGTGTTTTAGTTGTTAAAAATTGTAGTGATGTAATATACGATCGGGAGTCTGCACAGGGTGTTTGTTTTGAATACATTTGAAAATGAAATGCTCTAGCCCTTCCACTTCCTGCCCAGCCTGGCTCTGCCAAAAATAGACCTAACGCACATTTTTAGCGGATCAGAGCGGAGAGCAGCTTTTGGGACACTTCTGGGACGTGCTGCATTCAGCTGGTGATATCACAAGCATATTCTTGATTGCTTCCGGCGGCCGCGGCTCTGCCAGAACGCTGTGCAAATGCGGTAGGTCAAATTTAGGTGTTAGGATCACATAATAGGTTATAGATTTTACTTCTCTCGCAAGTTATCATGACTGCAATTATTCTAATCTTTCATCGTGACAATAGAGTTAACAATATTGATAGTCAGTTCACATTTCAAAGTAATCTCACAGGAATTCCTAAATATGATTGCCTTTGTGACTTTTAATGGAAAAGTGTCTTGTTTGCTCATCAAACATGAGACGACATATAAAATTGCCATCACATTTACGTAATGAAATGTCTGAAAGGGGTTTTTGGCTGTCAAGATGCTTTGGTTCCCACTGAGCAGCAGAAAGCATACAGTGGCGACGAAATTTAATTTCCTTTCTGTGGAGATTGCTTTAAATAGATGACCATAAAGATAATTGTAGGTGAGAGCTAGAAACTGAAAGCAAACTGGGAGCATGAGGGCGCAAATGTCACTCAGATAATAGTGTATCCTGCAGGGAAACACTGTCCTTTCATGATGGATCATGGTACGCTTTATTATGATCAGCCGTGGCTAAACTGGGAGGAAGTACTCTTCCTGCGGACTCGACTTCCTGCAGGGAAATTCAAAAAAGCAGCATGGTTTAAAGGAGGAAAAATAACTAACATGGCAGTTGGTTAAGGAAAATTGCAACTGACTCCCAACATATTGTATGAAATGGAAGAAAATGTGTTAAGCGGTGGTATTGAATTAAAATTGTTATTCAATCAAAGTGATATAAAAGGCCTTGACAGTGTGTAATTGCAATCAGTTGAATTGCTTAATTCAAATGGAGAGCCATGGGGAACCACAATTTGCCGAGCGAGAGAGAGAGAGCAAATAAGAGAAAGAAGGAAAGACGAGGGGAGTAGGGAGAGATTGTGAGGATTTTATTTATTTTATCCCAACTACCTCTAACTATGTTTTCATCAGGCTGTGCAATTAATTAAACCTCAATATTGTATTGATTTTATTATGAGCCAATGTGCCAGTGAATATACCCGATAAGTCAGGGTAACTCCTGAAAGTGCTACAAAAAATAAAGATTTTTGTAAAAATCTTTCAACTGTTAAACACCTGAACAATGGAAAATTCCTTAGCTGGCAAACAACAAAACTGCATCACAGCGGACACCTTGTGAAGAGTGAGAAGGACCCCGACGGACCAGTCACTCTGCTGAGTCTCAGCCCGTTAAACATTGGTTCCCCTCCTGCTCTCTCTATGATTACCTGTCCTGTATTTTAATACATGATTTTGTTGTCCTCATTTATATTGCAGTACATATTTCTTTTTCTGTGTCTATTGTCAGACAATGGAACAAGTATGAAATAGAGATTTAATCTGGGCTCGTAAATATTACATTAACCCGCAGTTATTGCAACAGAGTATCAAGTACTCAGTGCTGCCAACTCTCACGCATTGGCCGTGAGACACGCGTTTGATTGGTTTCGCACGCTCACACGCCACACCCCCGATTTCTCACGCTGAAGTGTCAACCCGGTCGGTCAAATGCCTGAAAGATAAGTCTATAGATCTACCTGTTGAGCCACTCGTGATCGACTAGTTATGCTTTCAGAAACGGTGAGGGGGTTCAAGAGTGCTCCCTGTCTGGAATTTTAGAAATGTGAGAACATTTCTTCACAAGCCATCCCAGGCGCATTTCCCCGGCTTCAGGTATGTATGCTTTGAGTATAAATACAGACCCGTCCGTCGCTTTGTGTTCACTCTCTCTAAAAATAGAGGTGAGCAGCGCGGCTGGTAAGTGGAGCAACTTCAGTTAGTTTTAGTGGACTCGCTCTGCTGTGGGCAGTGACGCGTTGCATCCGTGCTCTACCTCCGATGAAGAGCAGCGGACAGCCACCTCTAAACTTTGTCAGAGACCAGAGACCCAAATGGGCCTCTGTGTCTGTCAGACGGTCTGAATGAGATACTACCATATCAGCGGAGCAATAACATGCACAGCAGACTATATTACTATATTACTATATACTAACTCTCCAAATCACGGAGAACACAGATGGGAGGAGTTATATTTTGAATGTGCACAAAGATGTAAACATGAGCAGAAATCTTGCTGAAACACATCTGAGCTATTGAAGTCCAGGGTTTTATAAATTAATTAAAATGAATTAATATATGATTCATATGAATTAGTGCCACATGCATATTTAAAGAGATTTACTTCCCCAACATAAGACGCAAAAGAGGAGGTAAGAGTTAATTAGGCCTACATGTGTGTTGACTCAGCAGAGATAACATTAAATAAGAAAAAGTTGATCTACAAGAGAATAGTTAAAAGTAATACAGAATGCCTGATGGCCTTATCTTATAGCATAAATTGATTTAGAAAAGGGTAGAAATAGGTGCATAAAAATTCAGTGTTTAATGCTCAAAATGATATGTCTCCTCACAAAATCTGGAAACAAAACCTATGCCATTGGGATGCCAGGCCAGCTGTGACTGGTCCAGATGTTTGTGCCGGCTCACCAGAGGGCAGATACTGGGAAACTTTGGGCCACTACTGTGCTTCTCTAACCTCTGTGCATCTCTAAATGTGACTGTAAATAATTCATTAAATGTTTCATAAAATGAACAAATAGTCTTTCTTTTCCCAAAAAAATTGCATACAGTAAGTGGGGCACAGAGGATGAGGGCCAAACATTGCTTGTGGTGGGGAAAGGCCTTAATTGAAGAATGAATTTCCCTCACTGCCTAATCTAATGAGGTTTGGTCTTTGGCCATCAGTCCAAAGACCAATGAATGAGCCAAAAAAATTGCTTTGTACACAGCAACATTTTGGTTGGCCCCACCAAATCTCACTCCAAGGTTTTTTGAAAAGTTGGCAGCTCTGAGTACAGATTAATGAAAGCAGCTGTACCATATGATCGGCTATACTAACTTTGAAAAGTAATGATTTTGCAACCTCATTGACTACGTTTACATGAACATAATAATCCAGTTTTTGCCGACTAAGCTGTTTACATGGGTAATGAAAGTGAATATTCCACTAATATTCCCATTTACATGTAGCCGTGCTAAATACAATATTGTGTAAACCGTGCAAACCGTGCAAACACAGTCTCCGTCTTTCATTCAAGGGTCAATCTTAGGGTCGCTGATTTTTAGTATATATACAGTGAGGAAAATAAGTATTTGAACACCCTGCTATTTTGCAGGTTCTCCCACTTGGAAATCATGGAGGGGTCTGAAATTGTCATCGTAGGTGCATGTCCACTGTTAGAGACATAATCTAAAAACAAAAATCCAGAAATCACAATGTATTATTTTTTAACTATTTATTTGTATGATACAGCTGCAAATAAGTATTTGAACACCTGTCTATCAGCTAGAATTCTGACCCTCAAAGACCTGTTAGTCTGCCTTTAAAATGTCCACCTCCACTCCATTTATTATCCTAAATTAGATGCACTTGTTTGAGGTTGTTAGCTGCATAAAGACACATGTCCACCCCATACAATCAGTAAGAATCCAACTACTAACATGGCCAAGACCAAAGAGCTGTCCAAAGACACTAAAGTCAAAATTGTACACCTCCACAAGGCTGGAAAGGGCTACGGGGAAATTGCCAAGCAGCTTGGTGAAAAAAGGTCCACTGTTGGAGCAATCATTAGAAAATGGAAGAAGCTAAACATGGCTGTCAATCTCCCTCGGACTGGGGCTCCATGCAAGATCTCACCGCGTGGGGTCTCAATGATCCTAAGAAAGGTGAGAAATCAGCCCAGGACTACACGGGAGGAGCTGGTCAATGACCTGAAAAGAGCTGGGACCACCGTTTCCAAGGTTACTGTTGGTAATACACTAAGACTTCATGGTTTGAAATCATGCATGGCACGGAAGGTTTCCCTGCTTAAACCAGCACATGTCAAGGCCCGTCTTAAGTTTGCCAATGACCATTTGGATGATCCAGAGGAGTCATGGGAGAAAGTCATGTGGTCAGACGAGACCAAAATAGAACTTTTTGGTCATAATTCCACTAACCGTGTTTGGAGGAAGAAGAATGATGAGTACCATCCCAAGAACACCATCCCTACTGTGAAGCACGGGGGTGGTAGCATCATGCTTTGGGGGTGTTTTTCTGCACATGGGACAGGGCGACTGCACTGTATTAAGGAGAGGATGACCGGGGCCATGTATTGCGAGATTTTGGGGAACAACCTCCTTCCGTCAGTTAGAGCATTGAAGATGGGTCGAGGCTGGGTCTTCCAACATGACAATGACCCGAAGCACACAGCCAGGATAACCAAGGAGTGGCTCTGTAAGAAGCATATCAAGGTTCTGGCGTGGCCTAGCCAGTCTCCAGACCTAAACCCAATAGAGAATCTTTGGAGGGAGCTCAAACTCCGTGTTTCTCAGCGACAGCCCAGAAACCTGACTGATCTAGAGAAGATCTGTGTGGAGGAGTGGGCCAAACTCCCTCCTGCAGTGTGTGCAAACCTGGTGAAAAACTACAGGAAACGTTTGACCTCTGTAATTGCAAACAAAGGCTACTGTACCAAATATTAACATTGATTTTCTCAGGTGTTCAAATACTTATTTGCAGCTGTGTCATACAAATAAATAGATAAAAAATCATACATTGTGATTTCTGGATTTTTTTTTTTTAGATTATGTCTCTCACAGTGGACATGCACCTACGATGACAATTTCAGACCCCTCCATGATTTCCAAGTGGGAGAACCTGCAAAATAGCAGGGTGTTCAAATACTTATTTTCCTCACTGTATATATATATATATATATATATATATATATAAATGACCTTCCACTTGTATGTAATGATATTGATTTAATAATGTATGATACTGTGATGTACACTCATGGGAAGAATGCTACAGAGGTTGCTTTAAAATTAACAAATGTAATGAATAAGGTTGTTGAATATCTACACAACTCATGTCTCACTTTGAATATTGAAAAGATGGTAACCATGTTTTTAAAAATTAGATGCAAACTTACGGAATGTCCTGTAGTCTTAGTAAATGGGCATGAAATTAAAAATGTGGACAAATTCAAAAATGTGGACGAATTCAAAAATGTGGGTGTTACCCTGGACCCAACTCTTACCTTTCAAAACCATGTTAAAAAACTGAGTAGCACACTGAAATTTAACCTCATAAATTTCAAACATATATGAAACTCTCTTACCATTGAGGCATCGAATACCTACTTAAGTGCAATGATTGTTCCACACTTTTTGTACTGCATGACAAGTTGGTCTCAGGCAGGTAAAACAGTCTTAAGACCACTTGAATCATTATATAAAACAGCCCTTAAGATCCATGACAAAAAACTACACAGGAAGAGACACAGGAAAGGACGCAGGAAACGGCACAGGAAAAGACACGTAATGACAACGATCGGACAACAGACATCTTTTTTATTAGTGGCAGACTACAAACCAACTTTTAGGTGTATGCCGCCACCTACTGTATCAAAGTATGCAACAACATTACCCTGTTAAGTTCACATTTTAATGGATAGAGAAAAAAAATTATAAGTAAATTAAAAAAGAAAAGAAAATATTTAGACAACAGACAAAGAAAGCAGAGAGACTAAATACACAAGGTAATAAGGGTAATAACGAGGGACAGGTGACATGAGGGTTGATGAACAGCTGGAACACATCAGGGCGGGACAGACAATCACAAAGGCGGGAAAACACACAAGGCAGGAAGTCAAACAAGACATGACACAGGAGAAACAGAGACTACAAAGTAAAACATGAAACTGAAGCATGAAAACATACAGAAGGATGGAACTAGGAAAACAAAACAGCGAACACAGAAAGAACACGGGTAACACATAACCCTGAACAAATTACAGGGAAACTGTAAAACACAGGGAATGAATTGACAAAATAAAACAAGAAAAAACAACAACCATGACATTTGCACCACCCTGAACACATTTGTGTTTGTTCACTTTTTCAATTGCATTCTTTCATTGACTTTTATGTAACCATACTGCCTCAAAAATATGCTTGTTGAGTTCAATCTGAACACACATTTTACTTCTCCAAAGTTAAAACTGCAAGATTTGCGTTATTCCAATCCCAATGCAATCCCAATGCAATCAATAATGCTTATAAAGCATAAGCTGCAGTAAAAAAAATAAAACTGTCTGAAAGGACGATGTAGTTCATCCTGGATTACAGATATTATCTGTAATACTATCTTGATAAAACTCATCAAGCCAGTGTGTAAAAAAACCTTTACTGCAAAGACGTAATTTGCAAAGGTGCCATTATGGGGGGAATAGGGGCTCAATTATCTTACATGTATTTACCATAGTGTATAATCAGACATTCAAATTGAATACGTTATGGCACAGAGAGGTAGTTCAAACCATTTGCTGAGTGCATGAAAGATAAGGAGATACAAAAAGTAAGCAGACTGGGTGAGAGTGGGAAACATGAGGAAAGAGACTCTTTCATCAGAGAACCAGAACTAACCAGAAAAAGAAATAATGAAGAAAAGAAGAGGACGACACGAGTAGCTCTCCGTCGCATCCTTCCATTATTTCACTCAGTTAGAGGAGAGTCCTCTGATTGAAATAATTCATTTCGAGTGTTAGTAATTTGAGTGCCTCCCTGACTTGATCTCAGCCAACGACATTATCCCCTGATTTATTAAACAACAGAGCTGAACGCCAGCATAACCTTGAGACCAAGAGGTGCTGACTAAAACCCAATCTCTGTGGAATTCCAAAAGGAAAGAAATGTAAATGAGACAATTACTTTGGAATATGAATAATAATTACATTACATTTTAATCATAATCTAGCTTTCTTTGTGTGTTGTTTTCTAAGCTTTTGGACATCATCTTTTAGATTCTTACACTTGGTTTGTTTTTGGTTTCATTCACTCACAACAATAATAGACCATACATAAAAAAATAGCAATAAAAATCAAATAGCGTGGCTGAATGCATCAGTGGACTCTTGCCTTCAGCTGTAGCTCACTGCTTTCCACCATGTTGCGTTCCTTTGTGTCTAATTCATATGAAACAGAGGTGCAAAGAAATGTCCTAAAACACTGTGCGACCTTAGTCCAACTTAAGTTAAATTGATCGGAATATGCTGTAGCTCACTGTTTGACCATAGCAACCATGCCTTTATTCAATAGTAGAGACAGGATCAAACAATGAAACGCCATCCAGATAGTCTGGTTTGTAGTAAAATATATACGATTGCTGGGCTTCTCATACACCAAAACACTGCACAGCACGTTATAATAGTATGAGACAGGATTTTATAACTATGAAAAGTTGTCACAGTGATAATTGAAATGAATTGAATGAAACCTGTATAAATGCCATTCATGACATTAGGTAACCGGTGCCATGTCATTTCTCCGACGCTCCATTGTTCCGACCTCTCAATAACCCAAAAAATTCCCTTTGGTCCTACAGCCCACTAGTCCAACGTCCCTTTGTTTCGAAAAAACCTAACCCCTAACCCTAACCCCTTTAGATTATGGGAGGTGATCCACAAAAGCCTATATGGTCGGAACAATGGCATGTCGGAGGCGAGGGTTTATTTTTTTCCAAACAAAGGGACGTCGGACTAGTGGGCTGTAGGACCAAAGTGAATTTTTCGGGTTATTGAGAGGTCAAAACAATGGAGCGTCGGAGAAATGGGCAGTCCCCAGTTAACCTACCAGGATTGGCGCACATTGCTCAATGCATGATGACATTACATTGTAATGTGGCAAAAGTTAAAGTCCCCCTCCACCAAAAAAAAAATTGTTTTTATTATGTTTATATGCCCTAAAATGTCTTGATCTGGACTTTACTGACATTGTCACTAGAGAGGTGTTTTCACATTCCTCTTCTGAAGGGCGGAGATATCGGACTGTCAGTTCAGAGTGAAAACAGACTCTCATTGTAGCTGTCAGCCAATGCCAGTTACAAGCTAACAAGTCCTCATAGTCCACCTTTTTTTAAAACGAAGGTGGTGTAATTCACGAACTCCATGGCTGCGTTGGGATACCAGGCTAAGGCAGCAGATCAAAGAAAACACCACTTAAAAATGAGCTCAATCTTTTAGTTTGTCTTTCCATGAATACCTCAGAATAGAACGATGAGAAGGCCCATAACAATCCAACAGCAAACTTTACAATAACCTCATAACTCTACATCTGAAATGGCCATACTATAATCCCCTATGTCGGAAGCTTATTATCAAAACCACAAGATTTCCTACTGCTTATATGTTAAATAGCTACCACTATCACCGTCTACTTATACTGTTGGACGTTTTGTAATTGTGTAATATGTTTTTATTGTAATTCAGGGCTTTCCCTGACATTATAAGTTTAAGTGCAGCATCCGAGCCATTTTGGGCAGCACCTAAGCCCTAAGAATGAATGATACATAAAATGTTTTGTCTTTAAGCTTTTTGAGTGACAGTTATTTATTATTTGCTCCCATCGTTTTAGACACAGAATTTGAGAAAATAACAGTCTAAAACGATGTGAAAAACAGACGCAAAACTACCAAAAGGGGACACAAACCGACTAGAAATGACCACAGAGACCCAAAACAACCCCAAAGAAAACAGAAATGACCAAAAAGAGACACAACACAACTACAAAGAGACAAAATCCCACAAAGAGACACAAAATGTATGGGGAAATTGTTGTTGTTTTTTTAAAACATTTTCTTAAGGAAGGACGCCTAAACTCCTCGCCAAATACGCGCACCTAAGTCTTCCACAAAGCTAGGGAAAATACTTTTATTGTAATGTATTATTAATAGTACAGGAAAGGAGGGGGTATTTAGGATAGATAGAAGGCCCCTGTAAAAACCAATCGGTTCCCTTTACTTTTAATTTCTACTGACTTTGTGGTTGACTCCACGGCTTTATTCCCAGGAGCGTCTGAGAAAGAGAACAACCAGAAAAGTCAGCAGCGGAACCAGATCCTTTGTTTTGATGGGCATGGTGGGTGATTGGATTGTCTGTATCAGCTTGTTGGCGGGCGAGAGCCGTGCGATGGAGACCCTGAAGCTGATTAAAGGCTACCGTCGTCTGCCGCCCCCTAAACAGCTTGTGACAGGCTGGAGTCCGGCAGGCTCCACGGAGGCTCCTGCTGGAGACGGGAGGTGTCATCGCTGCTTAGACTGTGTGTGACAGGCGCAGCTTTACAGAAGGACAGACAAAACTCACAGAAATCAATGGCTGCTCAGCAGCAGCAGCAGCAGCAGCAGCAGCAGTGTCGCAGTTCTGGTTGGTTGCTGCTGTTGTGATGCATGCTGGTTAGCAGTTAAAGCTGATCTGATTGTTGTTAGCTGCTGTGTTTGAGAGAGAGGAGCCGTTATATATGAAATCCAGCTCCCCAGAACGTCCTTTTCAACCTTAGAGGACTATCTGCGCCGTTGAATGGCATACCCACAAATAGCCGCCTTGATGGCTACATGCAACAGTAAACTCAGAACAAGGATGACTTTGCTCAGTACAACACACAAGTCCCTCTCAGCTGAAAACAAGGTAATGGCTGCTAAACATATCCAAAGGCAAAATATACCAGATATTTACCCAGAATCAGGGAGAAAACATTATTCAGAGCCAGTAACACAAGAGATTACCGGGCCTTTACTTTTTGACATTTCTTTCTGTTGTTATTTTTTAGCTTCAAGAGCACTAATTGCCCCTATTGATATTCAAAAGAAAGCATGCACCATTTTACCTGTTTCAACCACATCAAAGAAAGCAAAATACTTTGCACTGTAGCAAGATAAATGGAGCCTGGTCATGTATTTTTCTCTTCGTTAAATCGTCATATATTATGTTTAGGAAAAACTCCCTTTTAGGGAGAAACCTCAGACAGACCCAGGCTCTTGGTGGGCGGTGTCTGACGGTGTCGGTTGGGGGTGTGATGAACAGTGACAATAATAGTCACAATAAAGATACTGGAACTATGACTAGAAATAGTAGTTGTAGTAGTTCATGGCATAGCAGGGCACTGCAGGGCGTTACAGGGCGTAGCAGGGCACTGCAGGGCATAGCAGGGCATTGCAGGGCATAGCAGGACGTACTGTAGCAGGGCACTGCAGAGCAAACATAACACAAGCATTGGTTGAATGCACCACTGATACTGTGATTAACTAGCAAAGTGTGTGGACATAAAGTGGCAATAATGGTGTTTAAGATAAATGAGGCCTACATGACAGCAACTGCAATACAATGCAACATTAAGTAACTCTTGATCTCTCTGTTTCAAAGTCTGTGGCTGAGGAGGTAAATCAGTTAAATGCAGATTTGACGGTTGGCATTTGTATAGTGTGACGGTACGCTAAGCTAACGTGGGCATCTAGGACAAAGAAACACAGCTACTAAAGGCTAGCCTAGCCTGTAAAATTAATTATATTGTCTCCTCTCCCTGCTTGTTGCGTTTAACGTGAGAATGAGACCTAAGCTTTCCTGGATGAGTGTATACTTTCCTAAGAGGATTTGTGTTGTGTTAACTGACTCACCCAGCCGCTGTTTCAGTTTGCGTTCCCAAGCCGGGCCTGCTAGCTTTTGGTACCTCCATCATCAAGATGGTCAGCACGCTGTGATGTGCCACTCCTGCGCCTTTCCTGTAGGGTCTACGCTCTTCGCTGTCGTCGTTCAGGTTTTAAAAGATAAATTTTAGGACTGATTGCTGATGCGATTGCGACATGATTCACGACATTGGAAGAAATGATAATTTTTGTATTATGATTCTCATTTTCATTGAAAAATATTAAAATTTAAAAAATGTAAATTATTATATTGTGATTAGGATGTATGTGATAGGATCTGCACCAAACAAAACATTTCTTTAGTCTGTGGGATGTGATTTGTAGGCCAGGACGTCTCTGCAGCACCAAAATACTTAATCCAGAATTTTGCCTTTAAAAAATATTGCGCCCCACGCCCCCTGCGATTTGGATATTGCACTAGTCCATATTGCCATATTTCGATGAAATAGCCCTAGTGAATTTCTTCCCTTTCCCAGGGAATCAATCCCTCCTAATCTATCTACACACCTGTAACACCCCCGCATGTGTATGCATATCAGGACTGACCCTATCGGCGAACTACACTTCCTGAAAGACCTATCGTAAAAATAGTGACTTCTGTGAGAGAGCGTGTTGCTTGCGCTCCCTCCTCTCGAGAATGTGCAAGGTGACAGTGCAAATGCATTTTCACATACAGTGGGGCAAAAAAGTATTTAGTCAGCCACCGATTGTGCAAGTTCTCCCACTTAAAAAGATGAGAGAGGTCTGTAATGTTCATCATAGGTACACTTCAACTATGAAAGACAAAATGAGAAAAACAAAATCCAGAAAATCACATTGTAGGATTGGTGCCATTAATACAGGTAACGAGTGGAGGACAGAGGAGCCTTTTAAAGAAGAAGTTACAGGTCTGTGAGAGCCAGAAATCTTGCTTGTTTGTAGTTGACCAAATACTTATTTTACCAAGGAATTTACCAATACATTCATAAAAAATCCTACAATGTGATTTTCTGGATTTTTTTTTCTCATTTTGTCTCTCATAGTTGAAGTGCACCTATGATGGAAATTACAGGCCTCTCTCATCTTTTTAAGTGGGAGAACTTGCACAATTGGTGGTTGACTAAATACTTTTTTGCCCCACTGTACACACAGCCTTACGCTCAGGGTCAAGTGTTACAGTGCTGCAGATCCATTATCGAGATCAGCCTGTAGAGGATCCAGATGTCTAGACAAAGAGCACATTACATTGTGTGTGTGTGTGTGTGTGTGTGTGTGTGTGTGTGTGTGTGTGTGTGGTGCAGATGAGTAGTACAGAGCACAGAGCTCTTGTTAAGCTCCCAGTTGAATCAATCCCCCGGCCAACTGTGGGGAAAAGGGTGCATCGATCTAGGCTTGGGATTTTCCACACACGGTGGTACTCGCCCACTCGCGCTGAAACTTAGCCTGACGAGCCAGGTGGTTTGTTACACAGAACCATCTGAGAAGCTGTCATTGGTAAAAAGCCAGACACTTACATTAAAAATACCTGGCTGGTGATTGGATGAACCATCGGTCTTTCACGTTTGCCATTGTTGTTTTGAATGTACAGTCGCGACCGTCACACACACTTAAACCACGCCCCGGAGCTGCCAGTACCTTTGCACAGAATGCTGATTGGTTCAGTCTGCTGCCGTTCAGACACAAGCGCTTTTACTGAGAAGCTTGAGAAGATGCATTTTTGTGTGATATGTGATCTCGTGAGATCGCAAGAATCCAAATGCCGTGTAAGGTAAGCTGCATCTGCCCCTGCAGCAATCTTTTTCATCCTGTAACACACACTGTTCTTCTTCCTCTTTATTGTTTTTGCCACAGATGAATGTAAAGTGATGCTCAACAATGAGCAGTATCTCTCCGAAGAAGAATGTAACCGTGTAACATCTGATCCTCTGTAAGTATTGTGTTCAGACTAAACGCAAAGGGAATTATAGAGATTGACTGATGCACTAAAATCAATAGAAAGACACAAGTGGACACAATAGACACAGCATGGTTCTCCATGGCACAGATTGATGCAAAGATGCATCACTGCAAGTGTAATTTAATTTTTCAAGTTCAGTGAAATGTTCACACTTTTTCCAATGCTGTATGGCTGTACTGTATGAAGAGGGAAATAACAGAAAGAAGTTAGTTCGTTTCTTGTAAGTTTTGTGATCAGTCCGAGAGTCAGAGCTTTCTCTCACACACACACACACACACAAACACACTGCATACACACAAATCAATCACTTTGGCATGATACCCGGTTGAACTTCTAGCTACATTGGCTATTTGTGGAGAAAAAGCCCACAGTGCACAAACAGTCGGACAGTTATATCCATCCTAATGAAATGAGAAATGAGAAAAATTCAGATTCAATCTGAACGCACTGCAACTGTAAGAGAGCATACAGTCCTGTGTGAAGTAGGTAAAGTGAAGCCAGCAATGTTATCTAGCCGTGCAGATAGTTTGGTTTTATCTGCTGCTGTTCTGAGATATCCACCACTGACATTTGTGCTACCATCCACAGTACCCATCCCAATCCCATCCCAATGAATGTCAATGGATTAGTTTGTGTTACTTAAAACGTCAAAAAGGGAAAGGGCAAAGCTTGATTTATAAGAGGCAATTCGTATTTCTGCAAATTAATCAAAATGAGTCCACCCTGACCAACTTTTGTAAAGACATGAGATGGAAAGAGGGGGACTGAAAGAGGAAGATATTTAGGTAAACATCAGAGAGGGGAGAGAATCTCAAGGACAGAGTGAGGAAAAGGAGAGGCAGATCCTCTAAAGAGATTTAGTTGAGCTCAACTCCCTTGAGTTGAGATGCCCCACATGCCTGCTCGAATAATGACAGAAAAATACTGCCTGGCAATCAAACCACATATAAACCTTTATCACTCTCAATCTTTTGGCATTAAAAAAACCCTCAGAGTAAACATCCCCCCCATATAACCAAAGCTCTGTGTTTATGGCCCTGTTGGTGCTGTATGTCTTACATGTTGATCACCACCAGATTGTCAGAATCGATCTCAATCTGCGCCTCCCAAAGTCATCCGTCTTCGCACTCCCTCGTTGGTGCATTTTACGACCGACTGCAAGGGTTTGAACCTGACCCCCCATTATTTCCCAATGAGCTACCAATAATCCATAACACGGCAAAACAAAAGATACCAACATTACCATGTAACTAGAGCTGCAAAGATTAATCGATAAGTTGTCTACTATTATATTAATCGCAAACTATTTTGATAATAGATTAATGTATTTGAGTCATTTTCTATGAAATGTAAAAATTCTCTGACTCCAGCTTCTTTAAAGGTCCAATGTGTAGGAATTTCTCCCATCTAGCGTTGAGATCATATATAGCAATCAACTCTCTATGGTAGCCGTTTGGCATCTCTTTCGATCCCCTTTTCCTTCATCAGGTCTTTCCATCTTTGGAAGGCAGCTCCAATGTTCACTCTTTTTTATGATGATGCCGGTCTCTTGCTCTTTTCAATATCCTTTTTCATTTTCTGGGCGAAGAAGAAGACTCCTGTTCCTGAAATTTTGTTTTTGAAAACGTGCGGTCCTTGTTCTAACTTGCCGGGGCCGGGAAGCTACAATATTAATTAGCAGCATTGGCAGAACCTGTGAGTTTATCATGTGACAGCGAAAATGGGTATGTCCTGTATGTCCCTTACTGGCTAACGTATTTCAAGATGGAGCATGAATATGGAGCGTCCACCCCAGTTCATGCAAATGCAAATGTGAAATTTCAAGCCATTAATAATACTTGGAATTGATGGTGGTGGTAAATATTCATGAAAAAGGACACGTTTGTGATTGGACAACACAGATTTTGATAATGAACAATTAAAAACGTTACACACTGGACCTTTAAATGTGAATGTTTTCTAGTTTCTTCTCTCCTCTGTGACAGTAAACTGAATATCTTTGAGTTGTGGACATTTGAGGACGTCATCTTGGGCTTTGAGAAACACTGATCGACGTTTTAGAGACCAAAAAACTAATCGATTAATCGAGAAAGTAATTGACAGATGAATCGACAATGAAAATAATCATAAGTTGCAGCCCTACATGTAACTGTAGCATGACAGCATCCACTGCAGGTGTGTGTCCAACTGGCCACCTGTTTGAATTTTAAAAAGTGATCACGACCCGCCTTTGTTTGTCACCACTGCTAAAGGCGAAAAAGCCTCCACTGATGGCAGAATGCATATCCCATCCCATTTTTTTTCACAATGTCTTTATTGATTTAATTTACACTCACAAGGTAATGTTATTGTGTGTGCAACTCTTTTTTTTCTAACAAAAAACACTAAATAATTTCTCTTTTAACATTTATTTTACTATAAGAGCTAAAGAGTCATAAAAAAGCTAACTATATGACAGTATTGTATGTACAGTTCAATTGTACCTCTAGCAAAGTTATGATATGCATAAATAAATACAAAACTAAGAATTGCACCTTTGCTATTACCCTCCTCTCCCCCTCTGGGGTTCACCAGTAGTTTCATTTTTAGATATCCTGTCCTGCGTTTTCCTTCTGTAGAAGCTCCTTCCTTTTTTTTTTTTTTTTTTTTATAAATTGGTTAGCTGTTAAAAATTTTACCATCACTGACTCTGGACTCATTGAAATAACATTTGCTAAGCAGCAGAATTGCTCCTTAAGGGATTTCCTTACACAGTGCCCTCTTTTCACACTATTTTGTTTAAAACCCTCTGAGGTCTAAGGGCATTTCCTCAATTTTTTCATATCTTATTAAATTCACCTTTTAAGGGTATTTTCATGTAACCTGATGCCAAAATGCTTTCTGTAAGTGAGGCCCAAATTTGTCCTAGAACAGTCTGTAAAGAGATCATTTGGCCCTAAAGCTGAAACGTTGAAGTCCACTTTTAGAAATTCTTCAAATCTCTTGTAAAAATATACCTTTACTCATGTGGACGAATTGTTTTTGGTGCTTGAAATATGTCTTAGGTTTGCAAAAGTATTGTAAAATGAATAAAATAGTAGATACATGTATTATAAATGTCTAAAATTAAATTTTGTAATATCACCTTTGTTGGGATCCATGGAACTCCAAAGATTAACTTGTTCATTTTTGTAACTTAATGTAGGTAATTCATCACAGTGACCAACAGGTCTGCTTCATTTCATATCAGAGATACTTGATCTGCAAATTAAATGTGTTGAATTGTAGTCATAAGATCTGTTGTTTTGATAATAAAACCTAGAAGACAATTAATAAAGAAACACAGACTTAGAGTGATATGGATATTGAAAGTTTAATCTTATATGGCATCCTAAAAATTGCTGTTGGTTCGCCGACTGTCAAATCTCAGCTGTTGGAGCATCTTCAGCGTTGTCATTGCTCCAGGAGACTCTTGACGGACAGCTAGTGCCTACCATACACTAGAAGACTTTATACAGACTTTGAAAAGACTACAGTCTGACACCATCTCAAATCTTAAAACAATCATCTCACATATATTGCTAAAGACTGTCATAATATGTAAAGACAAATTGCAAGACTGCATCTAGATTAGTTTTAATAAAAATGTAACCAAGCTAGCTAGCTACCACTAGCGTTAGCTGGTAACTTAAGGAAAGATGGAAAGCCAAAGGAAAGGTGGCGCTGAGAAGGTCAGACTCAAAAGCAAAAAAATTATGGAGGAGGAGGCAGCCAAATGCTCCAAAATAACGGAAAAGTTCCGAGCATCGAGTAAAGATACTACAGGTGAAATAAGCTAACTTTACTAAGCACCTAATGTCACAGTTGATGGGAATTAGCACCAGCTACCAGCCAGCCAAAAGCTTGTGAAATTTGAAAGGAGCTTGTGGTAAATATGAGACAAATTAATGGTTTACTATTGAGTGGCTCTTGAATTTGTCCTTCAGTGGTTGGCAGACTTTCCTAGTTTTTAAAATGAGTAACTTCCCTTGGCTGCTGCTATGTTAAGTGTATAAGGATTATGACGCTAACACTAGCAGAAGCTAATGCATGTTCGAGCAAGGTGACCATGAAAATTAACGACATGGCTGTTGCATGTGGAATTCTATCACACAAGCTTACACATAAGCATACACATAAGTTAGCTTGGCAGTCAGTTCCAATGCGCTACTTGCGTTGGGCTAGTGTGGATCATGTTGCTGTGCTGTGTGTTGTTCATTCATTCACCGGACCGTCCGATTGGATTGATGCATTAGATGCATTAGATGCACAAGACAAGCGTCACACATAGCTGAGCTAGCACAGGTGTTAGCTAGCATCTCCTCTTAACTGAACTCATTTTGTACATTGTAGCCGTCCCTCAGGGGTATCACACATTGTTTCCCGCTGACCCCTGTTGCCCCCCCACACACACACACACAACAAACATCCCAAACAAATAGGCATCTGTACAGAGATACCATTTATGTTTGATGCTAAACACACAGCTGTGTATTTTATTTTTATTTTTTTACAGCTGTTACCTCTAGAAAACATGCTGGAGTTGCAATCCGTCACAATCGATCACCACCAAATGAATCCCCAGTCGGCAGGTAAACTCCTGTGGTCTTTACATGTCATCCTTCCCTTCTATTATTTGGAGTCATATTATAGCCATTAGATAATACATCAAACACATCACGGAGTACAAGAGTGGACAAAAATGTATATTAGTTTCCAGACTTCTCCATTTTACACCCAGCAGTCTCAGTAGCTTATTGTCCTTGAGTTCCGATGCCTCCTGGAATCTTCGCCACAATCTGCTAAAAAAGATGAGGTTCATTTATCTTTTTAAGTGGGAGAAGCACGCTGAGATGTTTTGCCACTCACAACAAACCACCACCTTTCCCCAAAACAAACTTGCCTGCAACATTTCCAAGCCAATTAAGGACGTAATTAATGAAACCCAGCACCTGTAGTGCCAGAGCAATCACCGGAGAGGGGACAGTGAAAAATGTTGCAATCAAATTAATCAAGCAAAAGGCACAGGCCTATTACTCACACCCCATCTAGAGTGGGGTGCCGCGTGCGGAGAACAGGTGATAGTTATCATTAAATTAGAGGGAGATCAGCGGCTCGGGCTGATTCATCATGTGGGACCTAGATGAACTGCGGGGCGGGCGTCGCATTTGTTGCGGGCACAGTGGCAGACCAGGCAGCCCATATGTTCGATTGTCTAAGAGGAGTGGAGGTGAGGATGTTGGGATAATGATGAATGCAAATGTGAGTGACTCTGCAGCAGCAACACAACTTCTGGTTGTCCATCGGGCTCTTGTGTACATCCAGGAGATCGGTGGTGGTCCTGTAGGTAAGAGCACACGCACACAGCCTGCAGAGTTGAAGAAAGTTGTTGGAATTAGAGGAACATTTGTAGCTGTGTCTCTAATTCCCTCACCACCAACAATGGCAGCAGAAGTGGTACAATTAAATCTACATTCTTTACTTTCATTCTGGATTCCAGAGAGATGTGGCTATGTTCACTGATGAAGAAACCTGTGCAACAACAACACAGAACACTGAAAACCAGTGCAACAACTAAATCCTGCACTGGATCTATCTATACCTGGTTACTGAAATATCACCTGAAAGATCATATATCATGTGGAAAGTGTGGTGAGTACAAAATGGTTCAAAATATATAAGAAAGACAATTAGGTCCAGATTTCAACAAAACAATATGTTGACCATAGAAAATGTAACAACTTCTTTAGAATAGCCCTTGTGTTGTCCTTCGGGCCACCGGGACCCTGAAGCGCAACGCCAGGCCAATACAAAACGTCAAATAAACTGGACGGGTCCCGGTGACCTGAAGGACAACACAAGGGTTAAAATAGTCTTTATTGTCATTGTACATGCACAACTGAATTGTATGCAGTCCTTTCAGTGCATAACATCAGCAAAAGTGCAAAACAGGTGAATGAATAAATATAAAAGAACACAGACATACCACTCATACAATACATTCCATACCTGGTGCCCAAAATGTCAACTAAGGCCCTGTTTACATGAATATGCTCGCAGGCGAAAAATGACAAAATATTTTATCAGATGTGCCTTTCGTTTAGACAGCGGCGGCATTTTTGGGGCTTAAAAATGCCCTCCAGAGTAGAAATCTTAAAAATGCTCCACCTTCGCGTTCCCGTCTAAAGGGTAAAAACGCACTGTGCGAGTGTGTGTGTGTGTGTGTGTGTGTGTGTGTGTGTGTGTGTGTGTGTGTGTGTGTGTGTGTGTGTGTGTGTGTGTGTGTGTGTGTGTGTGTGTGTGTAACTCCACCTCCTCGTCTGTCCAGACAAAATTGTCAGCGTTTGTTGTTCGCTTCGTGCTACTAGGGAGAGGAGAGGGAGAGAAGAGGAGGAGAGGGAGACAAGTAGAAGGAAAGTTCTACGCAGGCGTGCGGACTTGGTGGATTGCATTTCACACACTTTTGCGTCACCATATGCACGCAGATTCCCCCCTCCATAACGCTCATCTAAGCGCGGAATAAAAAGTGAGAACGCAACGCCACTTTTGCGTTTTCTCTTCAGATCGTTTCCGTCTAAACATTGCCTAAGTCTATGTTCACACTTGGCGTCTTTTTTGATGGCAGAATGTATAATCTTCAAAAAGACACTGAGCTGCAGAAAAAAAAAACTCGTCTGCGCTGGTTACTCCATAGGATTATAATGTAAAAACAGACTCTGGCAGCTTAAAAAATGAAGGCAAGTGTGAACATAGCCTAATAGAATATATATCATGTCGAAAGTTCAACCAGATGAGTACAGAAAAACTTTTCAGTTTTATCTGATGCAAGAAAAAAAATTTGGGTCCAGATTTTTACCAAAAACAATATAGATAATGTCACAGCTTCTTTTGATGCTGTAATTAAAAAAGGTTTCCAAAATTGGTACTGACTGTTACATCAACGTTTTTTCAATACCAAAATGTTTGGTCGCTGCTGTTTATCATTCTGTCTTTAGTATTTTGTGTGTCACTGCAAAGAAGCCAATTGTTCTGTGTGGACAAAATTTGATTGAAGCATGTACTGCAATGGTAAATAAATGGTGGAAGGCTGCTAGGGCATGAAGTGAAAACAGAGGCTGGGCTAAGTGTACTGGAGTGTGACTAGGGTTGTGCATTTCAATTGAGTGAAGCGGTGTTGGAGCTGAGTGAAGCATGAGGTGCGGCCCATGGTGTTGATTAGTCTGGATGTGTGTTACTGGTCGGCTGAATGCAAACGGCTCTGATGGACTGTGTGTAATAACCCATGATGGTCTCCTGCTAATCCACACACTGGGGCTCCCAGAGTCACTAAAGCCTAGCCAATGACTGGGAAGCGGCTCAGTCGCCACTCTGTACCCGCTTTGGTCATGTAAACTGTAGTCTCGCTTTGCCAGACCTTCCTCCACAGCGCTGCGGAGGAAGGTCTGACTAGTCCACACACCATTCCGGGATGGGAGAAAACATGTTCTGGTTTATTGGCATTTCTTTAAACCAATCGCACTCGTCTTGGGCGGCGTTAAGGACAAGGAACTTGTTTTGGTGGAACATGTGTACGTTCAAAAGTTGTTTTACTCATGCAACAGAAAACTCAGATTGGACAGATAGTCTAGCTAGCTGTCTGGATTTACCCTGCAGAGATCTGAGGAGCCGTTTACCATAGTCCTTTTGGAGTTTAAAGTTACAACACAAAGAAAGAGGAAGGCGACGGACACCCGTCCGAAATGAATGACATCCGGCGGAAGTGGAACATCGTGGATATACTAAATAAACCATGATGACCTCCTGCTAATCCACACACTGTGGGCCAGAGTCACTAAAGCCCAGTCAACGAATGGGAAGCAGCCCAGTCACCACTCTTTACCTGCTTTGGTCATGAAAACTGCTAAATTCTGCTTTAATTTTACACGAAAATATAGGTTATTAAAAGAGACTTTATTAGGCCACGGTGAAAGTGGGTGAATCACTCACCACTTGTCCCTTGGTGCTTATGTACATTTGACCATATTTATTTTACACATGGCTTTAGTTATTATATGGTATTCATCTCACACACAAAAAGGCAAAACTAAAAAGGCAGTGGCCACTTGCTGCTTAAGGAGAGGGAAGCCGTGATGATACAAACATGTGCTTAGGAAAGATTTGAGTGTTTAGGTGTACAAAGAGAAGGTAAGAGCCGTGATGATACAAACACGTGCTGTATTGACTTTTTCATACAGCCTGTAGAAGAGAAGCCGTGCTGCCACAAAAGCATGCTTTTTTATTTTATTTTTTTGAGTGGCTTGAATACGAATCCGCTTGAAAATATACTATTAAAGGCTTCTTCTTTAAAGAAGAAAGTATTGAGTTATATCTACTCTCAAATGTTTGTCAATATCCCTACAATTAATAGTAAAACTTCTTGGGATGAAGATTTTGCTTCCCAACTGGATGAGGGGATGTGGAAAAGGATCTTGTTGAATGCAAAGAAAATTACATGCTCTAATAAGTCCTATGAGACTCAATTTAAGATTATCCACAGACTGCATGTTACCCCTGCTATTTGATGTAAATATGACCCTATGTGCTCATCATTGTGTGTGAAATGTAAAAATAGCAGTGGCACATATGGACATCTAATGTGGTCATGTCCAAGAATCTCAAGTTTCTGGCTATCGGTCCAAAACGAGATTAAGAACATTTTTAGGTTTGATATTCCACTGAATCCAAACCATTTCGTACTGGGACTGGATACCAATTGTCGTAGGTACAGGTACATTCTTAGAGTCGCTTTGTATGCTGCACGCCTCACAATACTACATAAGTAGTTAGACAAAGATCCTCCTAATATTACAATGTGGTATTATCACATGTACTAAGAAATACGCTCAATGTTTTTATAAGGGAATGGTCCCCATTAGAATTATACCTGAAAGAAGAATGGCTTAGAGTAATGTGTATAGGGGTAGGAATTTGAAAAATGACTGAAAAAGCACATGAAATATTTAATTTTGCACTGCAACTGCTAGTATTATTTTACTAACTCTTTTCTTTTCTTTTTTTCTTTTTTTATGTGACTGTCTGTTTATGTTTATGTATTGTATCACTTGTGGTTTTTGTCTCAAATTAAAATATAAAAAAAAAAACTTTGTTTCATTTGGTACAAGTAGATTTTGGAGTTTGGGCTCCAGTTTCTTTTGATATTTTCAAGTTCAGTATTTTTTAAATATTTATACTAGTTTGGCACCTGGCAAATCTGCGCTGTGAATTTTAAGAAGTCTGCCTGCCTATCTTTGACACTCTGGCTGTCCACTGCCTCTAACACATAGGGAAATAACAACAATGAAATTGCTATGAGGGTGGTATCCACATCCACATCCAAGTTAGTGATTAGATGGCGAACACAGTAACTCATTTAGCTGCTAAATAGTTAAAAATATTGAAACTACATTTGATGGGTTGCAAGAAATGTACTCCAAATACAAGCTCAAGGTGCTCTGTGTTGCATGTGTAATAAACAATGGTTTTCTAATAACTTTATAAGGCCCAATGTATTTTAAAAGACAGCACTCACCCTGTGTATGAACAGATTGAACTACTATTGTATGGCTTTTTTAAATTGTTTTAATTTGTACTGATGTACTTTTCTACATTGATTTCTAGATTGCGTCCAATGGTTTAATATTTTGGTATTAGATGTATCCATATTTGTTTTCATTCATGTCTTCATGATGTTGTTTTACACGATGTTGTCTGTAATATTGTCTGTTGTCTGTCATAACCCTTCTGTTGTCCTGGGGTCAAATTTGACCTGTCTTCATCATTTTATCAGACATTTGGGTTTCTTCCAACCAAAATTGCCCAAAAAATAACATGGATGGTTCCCTCCAACACAATACACATATATAAAATTAAGGACCACGTTTTTGGGGGGAATTTGGGGTGTTTTATTCAATTTTATAGCATTTAAAAAAAAAAAAAAATGGTTAGGGTTAAGGCACTGACACACCAACCCGATTATCGGCCGTCGGACAGGCGGGCGAGGTCGGTGACTCAAGACTGTTCGGTGTGTTCCGTGCCGTCGTCAGCCGGAGGAGCCGTTGGCGTCCATTTTGGCCGATTTGACATGTTGAATCGGCTAGTGGGCAGTTGGACTCAATGACCAATCTGATTGGTGGAGTGCTAGCCCTTGACTAGCGAATCAGTGCACGAGAATACCGGAGTTGACCACGCCAGTATCTTCTTATTACGAGCCATCGTATTTTCTTCCGTTCAGTGAGCAATGACAACGATCCTTCTTGACTACTATCAACACTCTCTGAAGAGAACAATGACTGACGACAGCGTGCTCTGTGTTTACTACATTTAGAGAGATGTTTCGTCATTTCTACTTTTCATTTTTTTGGGCAACAATACAGATTAGCGCCATCTGCTGTTATGGAGACGTATTCGGTGTGTTCTGAGGCACTTTTTGGACCTCGGGGAGCCAACTGATCAGTCCGACTTCCTTTTCTGCCGACGGTCGGCCGTATAATTTATAACGCTTTGACTCAGAAACTAGATATTATTTCATAAAAGTTAAGTTTATTGACAATGAATTCCGAAGATAAGTGTAAAATTAGTGGTGCTGGTGAAATGTCTAAAAAAAGCAAACCTCACGTCAAATGTTAAACATGTTAAAAGTTTGACCTGGGAGGACAACATGTGCATGGTCGGATGCAATAGTCCACACCACAGTGGACAATGGAGTTTTTTTATTTTGAAAGGCTACATATTAATTGCTTTCACACATTTAGTAAAGCCTTGTTTGATGGTTCAGAGTAGCTGTAGGAAGCAGGCATCATCGCAGCAGCATATCAGGCAGGGGGAGGGAGAGGCTTCGCACATGTCTCATCAACACGGGCCACAAAGCTGTTAAAAAAAAATTGGGCGTCACTATACGGAAAGCTGAATTTGTTCTGAACATTTTGATAGGAAACACATGGGGATCAGTTATATGCAAATACCTTAAAAAGGTCAATTTAAGAAGATATGTGAAAATGCCCTTAGATATCAAAGGGTTAAAGGTGCTGTAGGTAGGATTGTGAAGATTGCGTGATTGACACGCAGTTAGACACCCCCCCTGGCCCTGATTGGTGCATCTGAACAGGGAGCTGTGGATTTTTGCAAATCACACTACAGGCTGGAGGTGGAGCCAGAGGAGACAGATTTTTTTATAAATGGCCTGCTTCATGTAGTTCTACTGGAACATAGGGTCAGTTTGAGCAAATATGACAGAAAGTTAGTTTTACAAGGCTTACCTACTGCACCTTTTAAGCAAATTATTTGTTCAAGCAAATCGTCATTTCAGAATCAGAAAAGGATTTATTGGCAGGTAAGTAGCACTTTCAAATAATTTAACCCAAATTATAGAATGACGTATGATTCTGAGTACTTACATGTATATACTGTAGTTTGTAGGCAACAAACAAAATTGTGAGATGTTATCTTTATGATAGATATCTTATTGGCGCCACTCGAGTACAATAGAAGTAAATAGAATGGGCTTTTTTTTTTAAGTGTAGTACTGTGTGATTGTTTTGTTGTAAACATTTTTGGCTTTTTATCCACTCCAATGGTTAGTTTTATCTCACAGTTTGAGTCATGAGGTCCACCAAAGTCTGCTGCTCAACACAGATACTAAAAT
This sequence comes from Zingel zingel, assembly GCA_023566125.1. Classification (NCBI taxonomy): domain Eukaryota; kingdom Metazoa; phylum Chordata; class Actinopteri; order Perciformes; family Percidae; genus Zingel; species Zingel zingel. Next base: position 5,217,284 of record CM042328.1, on the reverse strand, counting down.
AACCAAATTCAGGCACCAAGCGGTTTCCATTTTGGTTTTGGATTAGTTTCTTATCTGTACTGTACAGATGGATACTACACTGCAGACACATTCAATTTTTTAAAATTTTTGATTCATGAGGTTCTCAAAATTGGCCCAGCTCGGACACAAGAGACACACAATCCCATTATACTGAGTCAACAATTGTGAACTACATTTGGAAATATGACTAATTCCGTTCTTTTTTTTAATGTTTTGTTTCTCTTTTTGCAGCTTGACTGGCATAGGAACAAACACATCATTAAATCAGCAATGTCCCACTGTCATCGTCATTATGAAACTCAGTTTGATGCCAACATCTTTCATTAAAAAAACATGCAGCCATTTGGGGGCCCCGACTTCCCTCGGTACGTAAATATGAAGCTAATCACGGACACAGTGCACGCCAAGCCTGGGGAAAGCGGCTCTTTGCTTTAAGAGCGTTTTCAAATAATACCATTAAAAAAATAATAATTGATGAAGTCGGCTCCGAGCAAAGGCACTAAGCACTTTAAAGCCTTCCGTCGTCTTACAATACAATTTCCAAATCAATATTTCATTAACTGGATAGAGGTGCAATGTTCCTTGTTAATAAAGAAGGTTTGGCTCAGCACAGAGTTAAGCTTTAGTGAATTTAATGCAGGGAGTGGGCAATTATGTTCCAACAGGACTTCACACACACACACACGCACGCACAGACACACACACACACACACATTCAGTATATTCTCTGCAGAAACACACACACACGCCAGGTCCTCCCTTGATTATTTCTGTGTTTATGGGCCGTTTTATGACCGTAGAGTTTTTGATCTCCAGCATTGTCGGGCATCAGGTGACTTTCCCCGCGGCAACAGCAAGAAACAAACATGAGCTCCTCTGACTTTGGACCTAATTCAAGTGACAGAGAAGGTGCAGCTGCCACTCCGACAACGCTGTAAATACAGAGTGAAATTCTGGACGGAATTAGCTCACAAACAGACTGTGTACATCCCATTTAAAGAGCTGATTTGAATCCGGACCGATTTATGACCACTATGAACATTCAACTCTGATTAGCTGGAGGGAGTGCATCATTTGAACCTAACCACACAGCTGTGATGGCCTCATCAGCTGTCAAATTATATATTTAAAGAGGAAAGATCAGCTGCTCTTTATTTGTTAGTTCTATCTGATTTGACGCAGGTCTTTTGTTACATCTGGATCGCGGATTGTGCCTTTAAAGACCTGCTGTCACTTCACACTCCACATTTTTCTATTGACAACGTGGAATTTAGTATTTGTGTTTGTGAAGGCAGTGTCAATGGATCACATTTTGCTTTAGTTTTTTTAAAGGTCCCATGGCATGAAAATGTCACTTTATGAGGTTTTTTAACATTAATGAGTTCCCCTAGCCTGCCTATGGTCCCCCAGTGGCTAGAAATGGTGATAGGTGTAAACCGAGCCCTGGGTATCCTGCTCTGCCTTTGAGAAAATGAAAGCTCAGATGGGCCGATCTGGAATCTTCCCTTTATGACGTCATAAGGGGAAAGGTTACCTCCCCTTTCTCTGCTTTGCCCGCCCAGAGAATTTGGCCCGCCCATGAGAGAGAGAGAGAGAGATATCATAGCTTTCAAACGAGCAAAGTGGCAGTTGGTCAAGGCGACACCCTCACTCTCCACCTTGCCCCCCCCCCTCTCTCCTCCTCAATAGCATTTAAAGCTACAGACACACTAATGGCACATCTTGAGGAAAGCTCATTGTGGGACTGGCTCTAGTGGCTGTAATTCTGCACCAAGGCTGAATTTCAGGAAAGAGACTTCAGATACAGTATTAGGGGACCACTAAGGTCTATATAAAAGAGACTTCAGATACAGTATTAGGGGACCACTGAGGTCTATATAAAAGAGACTTCAGATACAGTATTAGGGGACCACTAAGGCCTATATAAAAGAGACTTCAGATACAGTATTAGAGGACCACTAAGGCCTATATAAAAGAGACTTCAGATACAGTATTAGGAGACCACTAAGGCCTATATAAAAGAGACTTCAGATACAGTATTAGGGGACCACTAAGGCCTATATAAAAGAGACTTCAGATACAGTATTAGGGGACCACTAAGGCCTATATAAAAGAGACTTCAGATACAGTATTAGGGGACCACTAAGGTCTATATAAAAGAGACTTCAGATACAGTATTAGGGGACCACTAAGGCCTATATAAAATAGACTTCAGATACAGTATTAGAGGACCACTAAGGCATAAAAGCATCCAAAGAGCACCATGTCATGGGACCTTTAACACAAAGGAAATGATAAAAATCTAAATTATATAACAACAAATAGATTGTGTAGGACAGGTAAGAAACCCCAAAGGGCTGATAGTAAAACCTCCCCTCCAGCATTTACAGTGTATCCTAATACTATGGCTATTTGTTGCCTTAACATAATGAGATAAAAGAAAAGAAGAAGAAAAAAACAGAAAACATAACGTTGCTGTGATAATACTTTCTGTGTGTTATCACAGTCTTAAGGGACCATTTGGTATTTATGGTATGGACCACCGGAGGAAAATAGGGGAGGGTCATGTCTTTTTATTTCTTATTGAGGGGATCCAACATTTTTTTGTCTGGGCGGGGGGGTCAACCAACTTTTTTATTCATGAAAAGAGCAAAATTTCAAAGTCGCTTGTTTGGTGCATATTTATCCATGTAGCTCTCAGACTCGGCCCTCTAGCAGATGGGTCTGACCGCATACACGGAGTTTGCTGGGGGTCACTGCCCCCCGGTTGCTCAAACGGGTAATTGCATTGTTTAAAAAATGAGTGGAATAACTACAACCAGATATTTTATAAATATCTTAAATAACTCAAAACAACTAAATGGTGGTAGGTAATACATCTGATTTCATTTACTGCTTTAGTAAAAAAAATATTACCTGGCTGGCGATGGGAGCAGCAGGACGCAAAAAACGAAAGTTACTGTTGCACTAGTCTGGACATCTTGCCGTGCCAACGTTGCAATAAAGGTTTCCTAAATGCCATGTATATACATGTGATGTCAGCTTACTAATTGATTGCGGGTTTTGTGTAGATTTGGACTTGTATACGTTTATTCCACTTTGTTTAAACGGCGAAGTGTCTTTAGTGTCTTCTGTTGTGTGTTGATGCAAAAACTCCACATTACTGTTTCCAGAAGGAATCCTGGTGGAGGTGAGGTGGAACAACTGCTTCAAACTTTTTTTTTTTTTTTTTTTTTACTTTATGCCTAAATCACTCTGCAAAATTCACATGACTTTGATTCAGCTTTAGATGGCTTTGTGTGGAGAGGGAATCACTGTGGGGTTTTGGCATCAATGCAGATGCAGTGGTGCTTGTCGTTCAGGGCCGTGTGCCTGGACATTTTGATTTACTATTGTACATCTGTAATGAAATATTGTAATGCACACACACAGTATCAGAATTACAGAAAGGCAATTTTACTGTAACAGTCTTTAATAGCACTTTATTTGTCAGCCTGCTGCACACCGTGCCTGCACGGCTCGGCTCCGAGCTGAGCGCTGCAGCATGCATGACAGATTGAAATATTGAAATTCGCCTTGATGAATTGACAGACATGCGGCAAGCATACCCCGGCAGGAATGTGCCTGATTGGTTTCTTTGTCTCTGGTTTCATGTGGGATGTGATCCGTTGGACGAGTCTACAGATATGTTAAGGGAAAGCGTCCTCTGCGTTCTGTGAAATGTGACGCTCTTTGAGCTGCTGCTACTGCTGCTAAAGCCTCTGAAGTACAGTGTGGAGCAGGAGGATTCCGATGTAATGCAACAGTGACACCCAGTGCAGATAAAATGCAGAGCATGTGGTAAATATCAAGGGGTCAGCCCTATGTTCCCACATTTCTAAGAATTTTTTTTTTCACTGAAAATTAGGCTCCATGTTCCCACAGCCCCATGTTCCCACGTTTTTAGTACATTTTCAAAATTAGGTCTCGTCTTCCTACATTTCCCTTCAATTTAAGCCCTATCCTCCCACAACATTTTTTAAGGTTAGGGGGATAAAATCTGATACAAATTTATGAAAAAGAAAATGTGGGAACATAGGGCCTAATTTTGGAAAAAAAATCTTAGAAATGTGGGAACTGTGGGAATATAGGGCCTAATTTTGAAAAAAATCTTAACTTAACATCTTAACATAAGCACACTCCCCATATCAACATGCATTTAATCATGCAATGAATATAAAAGTCTCCACTAAAAAAAAAAAAATAAGAATGACTGTTTCTCCTGATATTTTCATTCAACTATGTGTTTATTGCGCCAGTATACTGTGATGATACATTGTGCAGCCCTAACTTGTAGCAAAATTTGTTCTGGTCTGAAAGGTTTTGATGTTAAAATGTTAACTTTATCTTTGTACCTTACTCTGTATTTATGTTTTTTTGTCAAATTGTACATTTTATGCCTGTAACCTTTATGTACAGATTTTGTTTTGTGTCAACACTAGGAAAGTGTCATTTAAAATATGTCTAAATAATCCTATGTGTAGTAAGTGGCCAGACACAAAAATTAACCATTCATTCATTCACTTATCAGTAATCTCAATGTTTTCCGATCTGAATATTGTGTGTTGTTGATTGCATAGGTGCCAATACCGTGAGTGTCGATACCCACGGAAAATACTCAGCACCCACGTGTGCCAGACTGCCAGTAGGCTACATTCATATTAAACATTGCAGTTGGTGCTAAGTGGAGCGTCTGTCATAGTATGATTGGTTATGTCGCTGTCAGTCCCCAGCTCCATATGCTATCCACCAATCACAGCGTCTCTCGGATGAAAACGCCTCTTTAGTGACTCCCCTCTGTGTCAGTTAAACTTCTCATCTCCAATCCTATCTAAGTTTGTGAGAAGTGGCACTGTCCTGAGTTGAAAGATACGGCTTTATTATCAAGTTACCGTAATAGGCGTGTGTGTTCGTGTCAGCCGCTGTCTATTTCCTAAGATTCGGAAATGCAAAAAAAATGTTGACTACTTTTGCACCCTTGAGCACCCACGGAGGAAAACATAAATCAGCGCCTATGAGTGATTGTATGTATCCTGAGAGCGTGGAGACAGAAGGCCTGCTGGATTGCGTTTGTATCACCTCCGACTCCCCATGATCAAAGTTTTTCATCCAAATGACATTTACCACCTGGCTCCATACTTGCTCAATCCAATTACCTGCCAACAGTGTTTATGAAAGCTTCATCAATTCTTCTTCATCAATCCTCACTTGTTGTCCCTTTTGGACATTTTAGAAATCTGATTTTAGACCTGCAAACTTACACTCGTAATTGTGTTACATAATTGTATTTTACACCCTAGTTGTCCTACTTTATTTGGTTACACTTTACTTAAAGGTATCTACATAAGAAGACATGACACTGTCATGAACGTGTCATAAACATTACAAACAAGTCATAAACGTCTATGACATAATGCTTCTTTTAGTAAGTGTCATGACAAGTTAGGGTTAGGGTTAGGGGTTAGGGTTAGGGTTCATGTGACTGTGTCATGACACTGTCATGAACATATGACAGTGTCACTCTATGTAGATACCTTCAAGTAAAGTGTTACCATTTATTTATCTAATTATTCATTCTGAAAGTTTTAGTTGCTTTCTATTGCTCTTATGATGGTGTTGCTTCCTTGTCTGTGTTGCTGTTATGTTAGTTTTTTGGGTTTTATTTTTTTTTCTTGTTCTTGTTTTCCTTTCTTTTACTTTGTAATTGAGTCCATGTCGTTGTTCATGAGGGCCGCCCCTCAATGACACTCTCTCGAGCATAAATAAAGGTTCATAGAATGAATGGATGAATCATTTCAATTCTCACGTTATCTGCTGTCAGTAGTGTATCCTCTCATTTGAATTTCTACACCTAATAGTAACGGCATACATTTCTCTTGTTTCCTCTGCAGGGATGTCAGCCAGTCGATCAATGACAATCAATTTATGTAGCGCCTTTAAAACATAACAAAATGCAATTCAGAGCGCTGAACAGTGATTGAAAAACATCTGACAAAAACAGAGATAAATGAAAAAAGTGGATTTAGAGACCAAAGCACACTAAGAAAAATAAATATGGATAAAATATGGATAGTTCAAAATAAAAAAAAAACTGTTAAATGTTTACAACAATATTAATTATTATAAAATAAATACAAATCGTTAAAAAAATCAATAAATAAAACTGTCTATTAAAGTGCCCATATTATGAAAAAACACTTTTTCTGGGATTTGGGGTGTTATTTTGTGTCTCTGGTGCTTCCACACGCATACACACTTGGAAAAAAAACCATCCATGCTGTTTTGAGTGAGATACGGTTTCTGAATGTGTCCTGCCTTCAGTCTCCGGGTGAGCTGGTCAAAATCGGCAGGGCCGTCTACGTCATCGGCCGAAACATTTGGTGTGTGCTAACCACTTTAGCTAATACCACATCAGCTAGCTGTTTCTCCAACTTCGGTTAGTACAAGGCAGGATTAGCCGGGAGACTTCTTCTAAGTAGTTCTATACAATTTCTTTTGTAGATTAGGGTGACCCTGTGTGTGTTGTAGCAGGGTTTTGCCATTGAGAACGAGGTGGCTAACCGCTAAGTGCTAGCAGCACTAGCTTCTAGCTAGTAGTCCTTACCTAGCTACTGCGCATGTGTGACTCCCAACAAAGATGAGATAGAAGTGTGATGACTCACTCTGTAGCTAAAACAGAGAGCTAAACACAACAGGGTGAAAAAGGACATGCAGCAATGTGCAGTACAACAACAAATTAGCATAATATGGACACTTTAAGACACTAAAATAAGCATAAACACTAAAACTATAAAATTATAAGACTGAATAAGTAGGTTTTTAGTCTACATTTAAAGTTTAAATATTTCCAGCTAGTACAGACAGTAAGTGCTGCTCAGCACCCATGGGAGCTGCAGGATAGCACCCATGATTTGTGTTCTTGAACAAAGCGTTAAGCGAAGCAGAACAGGAAGGTATAGGGTTTAAACGCAGGTCTGCTGTTCTGCTGATCTATACCTACATACAGGGCCTATCCAGCTATAATAACAAGGAAACAGGATCCAATATTGTCTTCCTTCACTGGTTATGAGAAGATAGAAGCTCAGAGTAGAACGGTTAAGTGGTTCAACTACCCTGAGGAGGTATTCTGGACAAATCCAACTAGCAGGAGACCCGGGGTAAGACCCAGAACACAGTGAAGAGATAGTATTTGGCTGTTGGAGTCCCAAAGTGTTCCCTGGCCATTTCTGTCTCTTATCGTATGGAAAGCTCAGATGAGCTATTCCCAGGAGGAGATGGAGGATGTGGCCAACCCATTCTCACTCCGAACTCGTAAAATACGGACGCTTGGGCAGTGGCTGTCAGCGTCACATATGATGTAAAAAGCGCCCTTCAGCATGTGTGTGTAGAACGCACCGGGGAGAGTAGCAGCTACACAGCGTTTGAAGATGATGTAGCACTAAGAGCGACAACGGTAGCGAGTAGTATGAAAGACCAAAAATCCACGTAGGGAGGTTGGTTGGGATGGTGGATGGGTCAAACAACACAGGACTTTCACCCAGGAGACTGGGGATCGTGTCCCACGTGTCACGGTTCCTAAACCGAACTGTCGCTTTTTTCTTTTCCTAAACCCAACCGTCCCGTTCTTCTTTTACTAAACCCAACTGTCCCGTTCTTCTTTTCCTAAACCCAACCGTCCCGTTCTTCTTTTACTAAACCCAACCGTCCCGTTCTTCTTTTTCTAAACCCAACTGTCCCGTTCTTCTTTTCCTAAACCCAACCGTCCCGTTCTTCTTTTACTAAACCCAACCGTCCCGTTCTTCTTTTACTAAACCCAACCGTCCCGTTCTTCTTTTCCTAAACCGAACCATCCGTTCTTCTTTTCCTAAACCCAACTGTCCCATTCTTCTTTTCCTAAGCCCAACTGTCCCATTCTTTTTTACCTAAACCCCACTGTCCCGTTCTTCCCACGTGTCATGGAAACATAAGCCCACTTATGACCTTTTCCTTAACCTAATTGCGTCAAAAGTGACGCCAGTAGTCCCGACCAAGCATGTTTAGATCTGATGCTAAAGAAGACTTTTAGCGTCAATAACAACGCCAAAGGCACCTGACCAAGCATCCGTATTTTACGCGATGGGAGCGAAAATGTGTTGATGTGGCCGACAACAAAGATGTCTTGTAAAGCCATTAGTAGACAGTAACAGCATCTGAAACATTGTTTTCAACAGCGAAATCGGGGGGTCTGTGTCGAAAACTGACCTGAATCTGAAACACAGCGATTTGCCCTGTGTGCTGAGCTGTGAAGGAAAGCATCGATTGAATGTCTTTCTCAAGGTTTCTTTTTCACTCTTTGTGTGTGTACAAGACCATGAAGGCCTTTACAGAGAGTCTGTCCAAAAAGTGTGTGGCGTTATCATGATTAGTGTGATTCATTACATTCCACTCCTTTCTGTGACAGCAGGCTTTTCGCCTCGTCTTTGAATGTTTTCATTCAGAACAGGTATAAACCTGAATTAGTTTGAAGCCTTCTGAAACCTTTTGCCGACCTAGACTCAGATAAGTGGCAGAACATAAAAAGATAGATGGATACTCAAAACCACAGCTCGAGTCAACTAAACTACATGGGCATTGAAGCAGTAAAAAGGCCACAGAGAGGGACAAAATCCTTTAACAAAGGGAGCCATATTACATACACTTCCCTCCTTTTGTCCTCTTTGATCCATTTTCAAAAAGTTTCTATTTCAGAAATTTGGGTTTTCTTCAACTAAATTGTCAAAAAAAATAACATGGCTGATTCTATACAATGCTCTTCACAACTTAAATAACTGATCAGTTCACTACTTTAATTGAATTTGGGTGTTTTATTTAATTTGATAGCATTTGATGAAAAAAAAAATTGATTAAAGAAAACTGAAAAAAGTGACAGAAATGTAGGGAAAAAAAAAACAAAAATGCCCCCCCCCCCCCCCCCCCCCCAAAAAAAAAAAAACGCAGAAAAAATTGATAAAGACATTGGAAAAAGTAACAAAGAACTTCGGGAAAAGTGAGAAAACATCAAAAAGTGACATAAAATGTCGGAGAAAGCTTCAAAAACTTGTTCAAAACAACAACAAAAATGTCCCAAAAAATCAACAAAGAACGTCGGGAAAAGTGACAAAAGTGGTTTTAACTTTAAATTTTGACCCAGAAAAATTAAAAGTTGCATGGTCTACGGGATGACAACACAAGGGTTAACACCCTCATTCCTAATCCTAATTAAGGGTGGGAAAAAATATCGCTACCGCAATGTATCGTTGTCCTTTGTGCGATATGAGCATCGATACGCTGGCACCAAATATATTATTAAAATATATTCTGATATGATATTTTAATAAATAAAATAAGACGCTCTGAATAGATTTCCCTGCTCCCAGCGTGGCTACTTCATGGCTCCTCGAGGCGGCGCTCAACACATGAATGAGGAACACTTGAACAGAAGTGAACTAGCTGAAGAGGAAGAGGTTTTCAACAGGATGGCGGACAGCAGTTTGAGGAAAATAACAGCTGTCCCAGCCATGTTTAAGTCCAAAGTCTGGACCCATAGTTGCTCTATAGTTGTGTCATTTTAATTCACAGACTGAAAAACTTGTGCTGCAGAAATGTGCTGTTTTCTATCAGTTTGGACTTGCAGTAAATAAAGAGAGAAAACCTGCACTTAACCTTTTCACAGGCGTTTGTATTCATTGTTAGACCGATATCGTGATGTATCATTATATGATTATCTAGCAATATTTCGATTATCGCAGAATTGCTGTGATATCGCTGTGTATTGTGATATTATCTGTATCGTGAGCCATGTATTGTGTATCGTATCGTGAGGTAACCTGTGATTCCCACCCCTATTCCCAAAGGTATGAGTGAAGAGATTTCATTTGGTTGTTTCTAATGCATTTGTGACTTCCTTGTCTTTTCACTTCCAAAAATGTTTGCATTTAAAAAAAAGAAATGTTCATTTATGCTTATTCATTTAATTCATTTTCTCATGTTTCTCTTGTTATTCTGACTTTGGTGCAATTCCATTACTGTGCAATATCTCTATACTGTACAATATCAATGTCAAATATCTATACCTCCTTGAATATGATCACTACTATTGGGCAATATTCAAATAATGTGCAGTAACCCACACTGCATATCTCACTGTATATAAAACCATATCTTTTTTATATATATATATATATATATATATATATATATATATATATATATATATATATATATATATATATATATATGTATATAGCATCTCAGAATTGTGCACCATACCCCCCGTTTTTTGCACTACTTATTTTATTCCATGTTGTTATATTTATTTTACATACAAGTTGGCGCTGGAAAAGGAGTTGCTTTTAATCTCATTGTACATGTCTATAGTGACAATAAAAGGCATTCTATTCTTCTATCTTACAGTGTCTGGAAAGGTTGTGGGCCTGTTGGGACGTATTTGATGCTCTGGTTGTGGGTACCTATAATGAACCCAACCTGTGTAGCTGTATTGTTAGAGAGTCCTGAAAAAGGGCGTCTTGCCTGAAACGTGTGTGTACTTTTAAAGGATTTGGAGAATTGGAGCCCTAATTGCCTTTATATATTATTATAGATAGAAGGATGAACATACAGATGGACAGTGGATAAGTGGTTTATGCTGCTGTAGTGTTTTAAGAAGTCTCTTTATTCCTGCTGTGAAAAACAATGGAATACATTGTAGCTGACATGCATTCAAAGTGACCACATTTGCTATTAACAAGAGGGAAACCTTTTACAGCCGTCTTTCAAGCCTGCAGGCCATGTTTGATACTCAAAAGATCTAAAAGATCAAACACGTTTAGGTGGAGTATTGTGATGAAGCATGTGATGAGGCAACTAAGTATTAAAAAAAGCCTCTCAGTTGTTTTTTTCAAAAACAAAATCAACTGAAATATTGACCTGCAACAAGAACACACAAGTGCTTAAGTGCTTTAGTTTCTGTGACTTTCTTACTTTTCTTTTAAAAACAGATCACTGTCAGACAGATAAAGTCTATGAGCTTTTTTTCTGGAGGAAAAAAGAGGTGTTTGGCTTTGTTGGAGGCTGTCCAAAGAGCTAATAAAGTGTTTTGTGTCTGGATTTGTTTTTCTCAAGGGCAAAGCATCCAGTGGCGGCCAGCAGGCTCTGTGCTGCTTGTGCCGAAGATTTCATTTTGGAGCTAACACCATTTTGTGACAGCACACTGCCACCACGGAAAGACAGGGAGAGTGTGAGAGAGAGAAAAACAATGGAAAAGTTAAAAGGAAATGAATAACACCCTGAGGCGCTCCCCACACAACTGGCTTCTGATTTGTATTTGTTTCTCGATCTGGGCCTCCGCCGGGCCGCCCTGGCGCGTTGACCAACAACTGACATTAAAAACAAATGAAAGGAAGCATCATGACATTCCATTCTTTCATCCTGGTGTGTGTACGTGTGGCGGCAAAGGTTGTGAAGCACACACACTTGTGTTCAAAATATTTTCTATGCACAATTTCACCCGTCATGAACAACAAAGGCCAGAATATTTGAATCTTTCCTCCAGTGAATTCTCAACACTGGTAGCATGTTTTATTGCCTTGTTGCTTGGTGAGCTCATGCTTGGAATGAGGCGATACATAATTCACTTCATGTAACCAGCTCCACCATGGCTCCCACTGCAGAGAGATGGTGGCGGGCCAACAGAGAGGATAGGAGCTGGGTTTCTTATTTTTAATCAATTATTTATGTGACTTCTCATGAAATCCTCTCAGGTAAATAAATGTTTTATCAAACCGGTTACTCTTGACAAAAGAGATTTGAATTCCAGTAATGATATGTTAGTTTTGCATGTACTTGCAATATGTCTACGTATGGATGTACGGAAGGGTATTGCTGCCACACCAAAAAATAAAAACGTACCATATTATGTGAAAAGTTTATTGTTAAAACAAGTTGTTTTTTCACGTTTTAACAAGATATTTTCAGGTTATAACAAGATATTTTCTTGTATAACACAATATTTTCACATTTTAACAAGATATTTTCACGTTATAACAAGATATTTTCACTTTATAACAAGATATTTTCATGTTTTAACAAGATATTTTCACATTATAAGTTATTTTCTTGTATAACACGATATTCTCACATTATAACAAGATAGTTTCTTGTATTACACAATATTTTCAAGTTTTAACAAGATATTTTCACATTATAACAGATATTTTCTTGTATAACACAATATTTTCATGTTTTACAAGATATTTTCACGTTATAACAAGATATTTTCACGTTATAAGATGATATTTTCACATTATAACAAGATATTGTCATGTTTTAACAAGATATTTTCTTGTATAACATGATATTTTCTTGTTTTAACAAGATATTGCCATGTTTTAATACGATATTTTCATGTTTTAACAAGATATTTTCACGTCATAACAAGATATTTTCTTGTATAACACAATATTTTCATGTTTTAACGAGATATTGTCACGTTATAACAAGATATTTTCTTGTATAACATGATATTTTCTTGTATAACACGATATATTCATGTTTTTACAAGATGTTTTAACGAGATATTTTCAACTTATTACAGCATACAAAAGTTTAACAAAAAAGTAATAATTTCTTGTATTAGCCATGAGCCCAGTTCCCATTGGCTGGCCCAGCTGCTGATGGTGTAGTGGGGGTGGTTAGTGATAAGATAAAAGGAGCAAATGTCTCTTGTCCTGCTTACACACACAATCACATTCACCACCTGCCTGTCTGTCTCGCTCTTTGTTTGTTTGTGGACACTAAAGACGAGAAGATCCGCCATCTGAAGCTCTCATTTGAAAATGTAAGTATGCACGCACATGCACACACAAACATGTCTAATCCTATTTAAGATAAGGTTAAGGGTTCTGCTTCTCAACAAGGGAAAGACACACGCTGGGTAAACACGCGTTGAATGACAAGGATGTAGTGTAGAACCAAGCAATGTGCATACACTATGTTGTGCCATTTCAATATGCACTATGCCAGTAATTTGTATGGCAATATTGTTTTGATACATTCTAATTAATGTATTGTTGTAGTGCTGCAGCTTTATTCTACAATGTATGTCTTGTTCCTGTTTTGCACTTAACAAATAGGCTCGTAAATGTTGCTGCATCTTTTCCTTAATCATTAATTTGTACCTCGATGTCGACGAGGTTTTATGAAACTGTCCTTTTGCACGTTGCATTATGAGAGAATGAGTTTATAACGGTCTATACAAGTAGACTCTAAACTCGTTTTAGATGTAGAAATGTTTTTTGCTATCCAGCTTTTCTAATCCTGCCAGTCCATAAAGTGAAAAGAAACTAACCAATGATAAGACTGGCTAAATGTAGTTCTGTTGAGCTAGACTAGTTAATCCATGGTGAAGTCTTTTTTGGAGTGATAATTATCAAACACACAGGTCCTCACTTGGCATCATAGTTGTATTTATTTTCATGACAAAAACAATATGCAACACATACACGTGGCCGTTACCACGTTCAGTTATCAGTTGGCCTCATGATGCAACTCTTTCCTACCAGCGAGATCAAAGGTTACACACATTTTATGTAAGAAATGATTAAAAAGGTTGAGGTATGATGCGTTTCTGTTCTGTATTCCAGTGGTGCCATGGATGCAGCAGAGTTTCGACGTAGAGGGAAGGAGATGGTAGACTACATGGCCAACTACCTGGCGAACATCGAACAGCGGCCGGTCTACTCCGATGTGAAACCAGGGTATCTTCGTTCCCTGATCCCCACTGAAGCCCCACTGGAGCCTGAGAATTATGAAGATGTTATTAAAGATGTGGAGAGGGTCATAATGCCAGGGGTGAGCTTATACTTTTGTGGGTTTGTTGATGCACACAATGGCGTTGTAGATGCACAGTTTATCTTGTGCTCTTCTGACAGTGTAACTCATTCAGATAAGTGTAGAGAAAATTAGCTCAGCTTAGTGAAATAAGGCAACAACTTTGTATTTAAAACATGTATTGGTAACACTTTACTTGAAGGTATCTACATGAGAGTGACATGACAGTGTCATGAACATGACACTGTCATGACACAGTCATGACATATGTACCCTAACCCTAACCATAACTTGTCATGACAAAAACCGAATGACCCTTACTAAAAGAAGCGTTGTCATAGCCGTTTATTACTTGTTTATAATGTTTATGACATGTTCATGACAGTTTCATGTCACTCTTATGTAGATACCTTCAAGTAAAGTGTAACTCATTTATTACTCTCTACACCACAATGACACAAGACACCACAATGACACAAACAAAACGATAGCTGCATACACAGTGATGCTGCAGTGAAGGAATAGGAACGATATTAAAGGGATTTTAATTAAGAACAGCAACACACAGAGACCTGAAGGTGAGGGACGTCAGGTTTATCCTGGAAATGTACTTCCGTTGATCCACACTACTCAAAAGTGATTAATAAGTCAGTACACAGTACTGAAAAAAACATGCTCTGAGAATTCGATCGCATTGTGTAAACAGGTTTACATCACAACCCAAAACAACAGCAGTGTATTTCAGATACTAATTCTGTTGTTGCTAAAGAAGTGTCAGTCAGGGAAAACACCTGCTGTGGAGAGTGGGGAGAATGTTTCACTATTACTAAAACTGTAATATAGTAAACAATGACTTTGGCAACCCCTTGTTCCAATTGACAAAATAAGGTTGTTCTTGTTTTAAAGTAGGGGTGTCACAATTTTGATTCAAAATCGAAAATTGAATGAAATGAGCTTTCAGTTTCGATTATCAAAATTGAAAGCGGGATCGGCGATTCAGACTATCTTTTTCTCTCCACCCTACTTGCAAGAGTCCGAAGAAAAAAACAACACACATAGACGATACAGTGTAGCTTTCTGGCGGAAGCATGCAGCTAAAGACACAGGGTAAAGTTAGCTTACCAGTAGCCTGCAGCTGCACTTTTCCAAACTCCATGGCCACTGCCGGAGTCTGAGCATGATCTCAAAATCTAAAGCCAAATTGAATCGTGGATTTAGAGAATTGTGACATCCCTATTTTAAAGTATTGCATGTTTTCTGTTTTTCCAGGTCACCCACTGGCACAGCCCATACTTTTATGCCTACTTTCCAACTGCTAGCTCTTACCCTGCCATGTTGGCTGACATGCTGTGTGGAGCCATTGGCGGAATGGGATTCACCTGGGTAACAAACACTTTGCTGTGTCTCTGTATCTGACTCTGTACTTTATTTATTTATACACAAACACAGACATTTTGAGATATGTATTTTGGGTATGTGTTTCCAGGCTTCCAGCCCAGTCATTACAGAGCTGGAGATAGTGATGTTAGATTGGCTGGGGAAGATGCTGAAGCTGCCTGAGCATTTTATAGCCGGGACTAATGGCCAAGGAGGAGGTGTAATTCAGGTGGGTGTCTTTGTGTCTTTATGCCTCCCCGCAGGCAGGCCAAGGAGTCAAACCCATATCTGCTAACATGTATACTCTTCCATGGTTTGAAACATTTGCAAATCCAATTTTATAGACTTATATGAACTAGGATTCACAAGTGAGTGCCCCAAAACCATATTCATCAGCTGTTGATATAATAAGTAACTGTTTACTTTATTTCCAACATCAGTTCATCCATGATGAAGTCTTTTTTGGATTGGTAATACATTGATAAACATGCAGGTCCTCACTTGGTTTCATTTTCATTTTTTTATTTTAAATGTGGTGGTGACAAAGATCAGAGATATCAGTTGGCAACATACTGTACATGTAAAGCTGGTTAATGATAAATGATCAACTCATTCCTACTAGTGAGATCAAAGGTTACGCTCGTGTGTGTGTGTGTGTGTGTGTGTGTGTGTGTGTGTGTGTGTGTGTGTGTGTGTGTGTGTGTGTGTTTGTCTTTATTACATTATGGGGTCCGCAATCTGATAGCAGAGTGTGTGTGTATGTGTGTGTGTGTGTGTGTGTGTGTGTGTGTGTGTGTGTGTGTGTGTTTGTTTGGAAAAGGTTTGTGTGTAACTGTATGCAGGGCCTTAACTTTTTGGCAACCAGCCACTGTGGCAGGTGGATTTTAAAATCCACTACCCACACAGGCTTTTTACCAGCCAATATTTTTGCCTCATAAAGATGAAATACAGGAAATGCACAAGAATCACTCATGAACTTGTTAAGAATACACATTTAAGTGCTGTCAATTTATTAACAAAATCAATACTGCACAATATAAAACAATATAATAGAACTATAAAACAATATTGCGCTGCAGTACATGTGTTCTGTACTGCTGTCATAAATCAGCCACTCACAAGAATAGACCATGCAGTTTCTGAACCATGGTTTGAGTCATGTCTACATAAGTTCACAAGATCAAACTACTGTAACAAATCAGAGTTGCTTGCTTCCTGAAATACTACATGTATTTGATTTTTTTTGCTTTTGTAAATACAGGTCATACAAGTCTTGTATAAAGTACTTGAAAGCAATACTTGAGTAAAAGGGTCTTGCAAGAAAATTAACTTGGTAGAAGTTAAAGTCGCCTTTTAGGTTATTACTTGAGTAAACATCTTGAAATATCTGGCATTTACTGTATGAAAAGTAATTTTCTGATATTATATTAACTTAATTATTAGGAGTAAAATTAAAAACCTTTGATTATGAACTTTATTGTGGCTTCCTTGAGGAGTAATGAAGATGCTTAGGGGAAATGTAGTGGAGTAAAATTATTCATTTTATTTAGGAAATGTAATGGAGTAAAAGTAAAAGTTTTCAGAAATATAAATAACAAAGTAAAGTACAGATACCTGAACATTTTTATTTAAGTACACTAACAAAGTATTTGCAATTAGTTACATTAAAACACTGATACAGGCAACATTCAAGTTTGGTTTGAATCCACAACAGTGCAGAGGCATTGCTTTATAAGTTTCCTCTTATTCTCCAACAGAGCACAGCCAGTGAGGCAACCCTGATGTCAGTGCTTGCTGCCCGCTGTAAAGCAATCCGACAAGTCCAGGCTTCCAACCCCGGACAATCAGAGGCTGAAATCCTCCCCAAACTGGTGGCGTATACCTCAGAGCAAGTGAGAACAAAAAGATACTTATTTCCAATTATATGTACGTGTATGTTCTATTTAATGCGGAACTTTACCCACGTTTCTGACTAGGGATGTAACAGTATGGAAATTTATTTAGTTATAGTGACCACGGTTTTCAGTATTATCGCGGTATTTTTAAAAGTGTGTTCAATATGTTCAGAAATTACTGATAGGCCTACACAAGCTGAAATAGTTTCAAAAAGTTTAACAGTGTTTATAATATTACCAAAATATAGGCAAAACCTTATAAGTGCAACTTTTAACATTTTAAGGAACAAGGTTTCAGCATGTAAACAGTTTATTTGTCAGGAACATTTCCAGCATTCTTATAATGCCCATGCTTCAGACTTAGTCCTCTTAGAGGGCTGATAAATGTCCTGACCGCTGTCATCTCCTCCTTCCACCATGATTCTAACTTCAAGAAACGCATGTTCTAGGCTACGCAGTGCGCCTGACAGAGGCATTAGGTCTGAACAGGTTTAATCAGGTTCAATACCAACCTGACTCTGTGATTGGGTTAGGGAGTCGCCTGAGGGCTACACAGACCTTTACAGGGAGAGCAGTGTATTTTGTTTCTACTTAAGAACACTGTTCTAATATATCCGGGTGTACATGTCTAAAGTATATATGCATTTCGGTTTTCATAGTAATCTATTGTAGATGATCAGAAATATATCATTGATCATTGAATCTCTGAGGTCGGTGCAGGCTCTTATTTTCCAGCAGTAGTTTTTTTTATTTTTATAAAAGAGTACATTGGCTAAAAATTTGACAAAAAAGTCCTGACCGTAGTTTAACCCTTGTGTTGACCTCGGGTCACATTGACCCGTTTAAAAGTTTTGTTTTATATCAGAAAATATGGGACGTAGAAATAAGCGCTGAAAATGTGTAGAAGAAAAATTTAAAAATTTAAAACGTTGAAAAAAGCAAAAACAAATTGTGAAAAAAGGCGTCAAAAATGTCAGAAAAAAAGTGTGAAGACAACACAAGGGTTAAATGTTGTTTGACATTAAAAACTTACATTTTATGGTTTAAGGCTTGATAAGGTTTGACATGAACACTATCCCATCCTAACTAACAAATTCTAACAAATAATTTCACCATATAAAATCATTCAGTATTCATGAATGTGAAATTAGCCATTAAGATTGATCTTCTTACCGAAAGCAGGAAGCGATTTAATCCTGCAATCTAACAATTTGCTTAAATTGCGTTTCTCAGAAATGTTGCATATATTTCCTCCTAAGGCTCATTGCTCAGTGGAGCGGGCTTCTCTGATTGGAGGAGTGCTGATGAGGAAGGTTCCTACAGATGACAACTATGCTGTCAGAGGGGGCATGTTTAAGAAGATGCTGGAGGAGGACAAAGCAGCTGGACTCATCCCTTTCTATGTAAGAAAATACAGCATCCATCCATCAAACCATCACAGTGGTAACACACATAGACAGACACATACATGTCCAACATTAGATATTGTAAATTTTTCCATTGAGTTACACACATCTACAAAGTGTGTGATGCCACTGTGCACACCCCGAGGCTTCTGCTGAAGGATAACATTGTTAGTGCTGAACCTAATGCATGTCTATCTGGTTAGGGACAATAATTCCTGTCTCAGCTGGACCCACAGATCACAATCAGTGAACAATATTCAGGAGACTGCAATAGTCCTGCAGTTCTGAATAGTCTGTGTATCGAAAGTGACATCCCGATCTAAGTTTCAATAAAAAATGACATCTGTGTTTGCTTGTATAAAAGCACAGGAGCTGCAATGACTGTGAATTTAAAACTGTCATTGTTGTAAAAAGTGAAAATAGAAAATGGCATGGGTTACAAAGTACTTCAGGGTGTTAGTAATTTGTCTATGTCTTTCAGTTGTGTGCGACCCTTGGCACAACACCCTCCTGTGGTTTTGATCACATCACCGAGCTGGGGCCCATATGTGAGTCTTCTGTCGCATCAACAAACACTAGATATTTATATATATTTAGTTTTACAACAGGAAAAGGATTGTAAAGCCCTGTTGGCTTTATAAGCTGTACAACAAACACTTTGTTCTCATATTATATGTTATGCTGATGATATCCTGTTGTATGTCGATTTTAAGCCTGATGAGACTGATAAACTGACTGTTTTGCACAATTGTCTGATGGCTATTAAGGACTGGATGTCAAATAACTTTTTACATCTCAATGCAGATAAGACTTAGGTCAGTTGTATCACAGTCTGAGCAAGAGATGACCATTCACGGTTTTATACAGTATCATCTCGGCTAGACTACTACGATTCCTTTTTTACCTGCTTCTGCATATCATCCCTGGAGCATCTACAACTGATCATCATCAACAGGATTCATTTTAAGGTTCTTATTCTGACATATGGAGCCTTGAAAAGATCAGGCTTTGTCACCTTGTCTGTAAAAGGTGTTATTTTATTATTATTTAGGAAGGACCAGGATGCTAGGAAGGGAAATCCAAATCAATAGGGAGTCAGGGAGTATGAAATAAACTGCAATGTCCTGCAACCAAGTATTCCACTTGAGTGTGTGTGATTGAAAAACAACAAACAAAAAAGGATGCATTGAGTCAGTTTTCCAAATATCCAGTATTAACTTCCTTCAGTATTCAGCTTTAACGATTCTTCAATTATACCTAGCAACAAATAACTTCAATTACTGGATTAATGTGTTAGTATTTGAAATTCATGCATCATAGTTTTAAATCTTGATTGACAAAAGTAATTATTTTACAAATGTTAACCTCTAAGTTTCTTGTCCATTCTAGGTAATAAGGAACATATGTGGATGCACATTGATGCAGCGTATGCAGGGAGTGCATTCATCTGTCCAGAATTTAGGCCTTTGTTGAATGGCGTTGAGGTGTGTACAAATATGCAAGTTCATAAAGTGCATGAACACTACAACATGGTAGGATTTCAACCTTGATCTTGGTGGTCAAAAACTTGAAGTGTACATTCACCGGCATGGATACATGTTGCAAGTGAATGACAAGACAACCCATGGGCATAACTTTCATCTAACAGTTGTGGGGGACAATAAACATAACATTTCTCAAGAGCAATTTGTAGGCTGGTAAGGCTATTTTATTCACTTTAAACATCAGATGAAGTGATTATTTCCTCTAATACAGATGATGCTGAGTCATTAATAAATTAATCAAGACAAACAAATGATGATAACCAATGTATTTTTTCCATGAGCCCGCTATGTTAGTGATCATAATCATGACCTAGATTGATTAATTGCTTGTCGGATAGTAAGTCACCCACTACAACTAACACAGCGATTTGTGTGTGAACTGATATCAGGCTAATATTGTAGATCTCCCTTTGTGCGCCAAAAAATTTATCTTATGTCTGTTTTTCTTTTCCCTGTCATTTTATCTGGCCAACAACACAAAGCGATAGTTGTTTAGATGTGAGTTAGGTTCCTACAGTAGGTTCACCAAGCGGTCATATTATAATTATTAAATTATCTTGCGTCTTCCACATAAAAATTACATTTCATCTGGGACAGAAAAGTATATTACAAAAGATAGCCCACAGTCAGATGAGAACAAATTAGGAAAGGGTTTCTCTTTGAATAAACCCTGCCAGGAAATGGTTATTTTCCTTAAGCTCTGCAAGATGTCGGCTGGAAGTTCCTCTTTTGTATTTCTAATAAATTGTGCCTACTTTGGTTCAGATACTTTTGTTGGTGAAAAGGTTGTTTCTGCATCAGTAATGGTAAATACATTTGTATTATTGTGAGTGTTTTGGTCGACACAATTTTGTAGCGCTTATATTACATGAAAAATGTAGTATAATATATGCAGACCTTTCTGAAAGCCACTGATATTTAATAAAATTATGAATTGATGAATTGTCATGTTTTTTAATGCGTCTTGATAACTGTTTTTTTTTCTTGTTTCTTTTAAAGTTTGCAGACTCGTTCAACTTCAACCCACACAAATGGCTTTTAACCAACTTTGACTGCTCCACAATGTGGTAAGTTATGCATGTCAATATACTGTGTGACACAAAGACCTGTATAACAAAAGGAGAGTTAGACTATCATTGTTTTTCTAGCACCTTCTGTCTTTTGTAATTTATCAGAACATTAACCACTTACCTCAAAGTGACTCATGGTCACATAAAGTAACAATGAGTCGTCCATTTAACCATTGTGTTGTCCTTGGGCCAAATTTGACCCGTTTTCAAAGTTTTTTATATCAGAAATATGGGTTTCTTTCAACCAAATTGCCCAAAAATATCATGGATGCATGGGTGTACGTTGTATGGAATCCATAGAACATTCTTCGCAGTTAACATTAATGATTACATCCATTGAATTTTGGGTGTTTTATTCAATTTTATAGCACTTGAAAAAAGAAAAGGTTTTAAAACAGTATCCTAACTAGACTTTGACATAAACCAGTCTGTGATCCACTCAACATCCTCTGATCTTAACTATTAGTCAAAATAATTCATAATTTCTGCTTTTTTAAAACTAGAAAATTAAGGATAAAATGTGATTTAAATTAGGTTGATTGACCATAAATTTTAAAAAAATGTTGAAGAAAGTGACAAAAATGTTTAAAAAAGCACCAAACGCATCCAAAAACTGTTTAAAAGTGACACATTTTTAAAAAAAAAAAAGCACCAAACGCATCCAAAAACAGCAACAAGAAGTGGCTAAAAAATTAATTTTCAATTTCGACCCGAAAAGGACAAGTTTATGGTTGACGGGAAGACAACACAAGCGTTACAACTGATATCCATCTACACGTCAATCATTTGCATGATAAATAGAACTACGCCTCCCATCTGCCCCTTCTGTCAGCAGCAAACAAAGCAAGCCATTTTTAAATCTGGTGCTGCTGGATTGTGTAGACCTATAACACCTACCAGAGGGTAACAATTGAAACAGGTGGTGGCCACGATGAGTATTGTCCTTGATGATGTTCTTGGCTCTTGAGAGAGTGCGGCTGACAGTCTGACAGAGAGGGGAGGGGGCAACCAATCATTTTTTTCTGCAATCTTGATAATTCTCTGCAGAGCCTTTTTGTCTGCAGTGGAACACACAGAAAACCACACAGAGATGCAGTATGAAAGGATGCTCTCAATGGTGGATCTGTAAAAGGACACCAGCAGCATTGCATTCATGTTGTTTTTCCTGAGTATCCTCAGGAAGTGAATGCGTTGCTGTGCTATTCTGGGATAGGGAGAAAAACTGGGCTTTAAACCAGAGTCACTGCTGACATGATACCTGTTGCCATTGAGATATCTTCCTGTTTTAGTTGTCTGACACATGCATAACTATTACTGTGTCAGATACTTTTTCAAACCATGCATTTTTCTATATTTGTCACAGTTTATGGTTACAATTTATCAACAGTGCAATTTTGTTATAACCTTTTCATCAGGGCTGCGCAATTAATCAAATTTTGATCGCGATTTAGATTTCCTAACGTTCACAAAAATACAATGTAATCAAGATTATTTTGTAGTAGTAAGTAAGTAAACTCTTATTTTGTCTTGTGTTCTGAAGGGAAATTCAAAAAGTTCAACTGGAAAAGTATTAAGGGAAATGTCACAGTTCAAGGTGTTTTACAAAGTGTGACTCTAAAAGATTTTATTGCATTATTAAATAGTCCCGTAAAGATTTTGTTGCTGCTTGTCAACACCTATCAACAGGGTGAAGAAGAGAGACGACATCATTGGAGTCTTCAAGCACAGTGATCAACCGTTCTACCTGAAACACGAACACCAGGAGTCAGGTATTTGAATCAGGGATCCCGGATCAGGGTGGATGAACCTGGGGTCTACTGCTTATCATGACAACAATGTTAAACTGTTGTGATCTTGTTTACTGTTCACATTGTGAGGAAGGTGGTTATTGTGCCAATATCCACACACTTCCCATTCAACAATAACTGCTGAAGCCTCGCATCAACGTCTTAAAATGTAATGTCCTAGAGCCTAAACAAGATGATTACAGACATGAAGATGACTGTGTGACAACCAGACAGGTGTGTGTTTTTCTATGTTGGTGAGTTTTAGACCTTAAAGGACAAATCGGGCGCAAAATGAACCTAGGGGTTAATAACACATGTACCGAGTCGACCGTTCTCTGGGATTTGTTTTCATGCTAATCGAATGTGACCAGTTTTATCGCAAACCGCTAATTAGCTTATGAATCTAGTCGTCGGGGCACGGGTAAAGTAAAAAGAAATCAGTATTTTATACCATTGACAAGGCTCAAAATAGCAACACACTTCCACGGTAGCATAATGAGGGTCCCTACATGTAAACTGAAGTATTGAGAACTTTGTAAGTGTACAGACATAGTTTATAAAGACAGTACCGTTCACGTATACAGGCAGGCGTCATCTTGGGAAAACAGTCATGATCAGTTGAACGACGAATGCCGTGCTTGAGCTATGTTACTGGTTACTGGTTGCACGGCGTTCGTCGTTCGACTGATCATGACTGAGTTTTCCCAAGTGAACGGTATGGCGCCTGTCTAATTTTGTGCCAGATTTGTCCTTTAAGAGGGAGGATATGTTCTTTTTGACTTGATTTTTAGAGTTTTCGGGAATGCATTCTGTCAACAAGAGTTAGGGCTAGTTTCTTTTCTCCTCTGTGACAGTAAACTGAATATCTTTGAGTTGTTGGACAAAACAAGTCCTCAATGTGAGGACATCATCTTGGGCTTTGGGAAACACTGATTGACATTTTTCCCCATTTTCTGACATTTTATAGAGCAAACAACTAATCGATTCATCCAGAAAATAATCCACAGATTAATTGACAATGGAAATAATCTTTACTTGCAGCCCTAAATGGAAGGCAATCCCAAATACATCAGCTTTACAATAGATAATTTTCTGAAACTTATAATGTTCAATGTCAGAGCTTTGTTGATTCAACCTTAAAGGAGAAATTGCTTTTGTTTTTGTACGATAATTTATTAGATCTGACGAGATGGCACACTGACCCTAAAATAGTTTGAAAAAGTGGAATTAACAATATTACCGTGTGATGTGACATTTTTAACTGATTTCTGAACAGTTTTTTTTTTCAACAGGACTGGTCACAGATTATAGGGTAAGATGAATCATCATTCATTTTCATTTTTTCAAGCAATCAGATAATTATGGTTAGCATCAAACTCCAAGAGGTTAAAGCTACAACCACTCCTCTCTTCTGCAGAATTGGCAGATTCCACACGGAAGAAGATTTCGCTCACTTAAGCTGTGGTTTGTCTTCCGTATGTATGGAATCCAAGGCCTGCAGGCTCATGTACGCAAGGTAGGAGACACATTACAAGACAACCGCTTAAGTTATATAGCAGTTTAGTGTTTTATTTGGTGTTACAAGTCTGATGGAAGGTAGGAGACCAACTGCATGATCCACTATGTATCTTTGCCCTTAAATTCCTGGTTAAAATTCAAATAATTTCTCTCTGATAGACTTCATTTAAAGATACCATATTGTAAAAAGTGAGACATCCATGTCTTTTTTGATTATGAAGCAGGTCGAGGTTATGCATAAATACTGTGAAAGTATCAAATTGCTCAATCCACAGAGAAATGCTCACAGCCCGTATTCAGAAATTGGGCCTTTAAACGAGTCGTCCGGACTTCTGTACGGTTGTGATGTCACAACTATACTACATATAGGTAGAAAGTGCCGCTACAGTGCCGTAACAGTCAATCCCCAGCTGCAATGGTGGTGCAGAGACGCATAGTACACAGAGTGCGAAAGACCTAGAAACGCTGACCAATCAGAGCAGACTGGGCTTCTTCAGGAGGTGGGGCCTTAAAGAGACAGGCGCTCCAACAGAGCGTTTCAGACAGAGTGTGAATACAGGTATATTCAGACAGACAGTATGAGAAAAATACTGAGTTTTTCTAACATTAAAGCATGCAAACATGTTCTAGTAGAAACACAAAACGCTAGTATTAACCTGAAAATGAGCATGATATGGGACCTTTAAAGTCATTTCATATTGTTGAGCCATGACTTTTTAAATAGTATTTATTTATTTCTCTAACCAGTTCTTAATGTTGCTCAGTGGTGTTTGTATGCATGCAATGGTTTTAAAGACACATTACAAGACAAAGTTAAAGTTATTTATCACAATAGTGTTTCATTTGGTGCTTAAAGTCTGATCGTTTGTCCAGAGAAGAGTGAGGTGTTGGTTTACAGTTTTGGGAAAATGGAGAATTATTCCACAAAAATGTGTGTTAGCCTTTGAAAAACCACCCATTTGTGGGGCGCTCTGGTAGTTCACCTGGTAGAACGTGCGCCCCATGTACCAAGGCTCAATCCTTAATGCAGCTGCAACATGTTCAATTCTGACCCATGGCCCTTTGCTGCGTGTCATTCCCCCTCTCTCTCCCACTTTCCTGTCTTAATATTTCTTATCAAATTAGACAATAAAAGCCCAAAAAGAAATCTTAAAAAAAACAAAAAAAAACAGCAATTTGCTATTAGAAATATCAGTGTGGTAATCCTGTCGTGTTATTAACTTAATCCAATTCCTGACTTTGTTATAAATGGCTAAAGGATTAGCACATTGCTGACAGTAGTGAGCATTCTGGCTTCCTCTTTTGTTTCTGGAAAAAACTAACTTCTGATGATCGCCTATGCCTGGTCTTTATGGCAAATGCCATCCCCTTTCTCCCTCCCATGCCTCACCAACTTATCCTCCTTACCACTAAAGTCCCTTCACTGCCCTCATCTTTGCCTCTATTAGCATATCCTTTTCATCATATGTCTGGTTTGCATCTTCTTTGTATAGCAACATTTTCCTACATTTCTTCTCCAATGCCCATCGTCCATAGCCTGGTCCTACCAGACTCTGGTCCATTTTATTTGTACAGAGAGTCTGGCCTCTCTCCATTGACAAGTGTTAACTTCCTTGAAGGTGGGTACTCTGTTGAAGTTTAAAACTATTGGATCTGCCCAGAGCCACTAAGAATCTGCCATAACCAATCGCTAACATTTGGTCGTGACGTCTGCTTAGCATCGCTAGCTTTAGCCTTAGCTAACTCCTTCACCACTAACGGAGCGAGCTGGAAAATCAAACTGTTCCCGAAGCCCGTGGGGAGGAGGGCCACAGCATCATGGCCACCAACACAACTCAGAAAAGATTGTTCTTGCTCGGGCTTTAACTTCTGGATATTCGGCAGCGTTGCCACAACGGACCGAATGGCTTCGCTCACATCTTTCTCCGCCGCCATTACGGAACTACAACTCAAACTAGCGCACAACCTCAACGTCATCGTTCTCAGCCACTCCCTCTGTTCGCTGATTGGACCGTCAATGATTTGGGCGGAGAAAACCCAAGAATATACCGCAAACCCAAACGTAGTACTGAAGGGAAATGAAAATTGAGCGGACGTACGTAGGAGGGCGGAGCCAGGCTACATCCTCCAAACCCATGCCCATCCTTTCCCCCTTTCTTTCTCCATGCTTCACCCCCCTTCACCCTGACCCTGTTTTCTGTTTACTCTCCATTTTTAATTGAAACAGTTTGAGCAGTGTTTTTGGTCCTTTTCAGACAATATGTCCAAATGGAAATGGACACATGTGATGAAGTGATTGTGACTTTCCTGTTTCCTAGCAAAGAAAAAACACATTTAAATTCTACTTTGTCTTTTTTTTTCTCTCTTTACAGCAAGTGGCCCTGGCCAAAGAGTTGGAGAGTCTGATACGAGCAGACAAGAGGTTCGAGATCTGTGCCGAGGTCATCATGGGACTGGTCTGCTTCAGGCTCAAGGTAACCACATCCAATGTTATAGAACTACAATTACTTGATAAATCCAGTGGGGTCTTTTTACGGAATTCCAATACCCAGTCAAATTAGCACATCAATCCCAACAGAGGGAGCCACAACTAATCCAGATCAGGGTTAGTAAACACAAAGCCAGCCATAAATAAGCAGTGAAAAAGGATTTTTAGTATCTAAAACTGAATAAAATAAAAACAAAAAACAAACTACATAATTAGGCCAAAGAAACCCACCAGAAAAATGAAATCAACATAAAACAAAATAAAAAAATAATAATGTAAACTTAACCCTTGTGTTGTCTTCCATGAACTTGAAA
Organism: Zingel zingel; assembly: GCA_023566125.1. Classification (NCBI taxonomy): domain Eukaryota; kingdom Metazoa; phylum Chordata; class Actinopteri; order Perciformes; family Percidae; genus Zingel; species Zingel zingel. Next base: position 5,189,980 of record CM042328.1, on the reverse strand, counting down.
CAACAAAATTGAAAATTAACTTTTTTCCCCCGCTTTTCTGATGTTTTTGACATTTTTTCTGATGTATTTGTCACTTTTTCCATGCTTTTGGCGCTTTTTTCAAAACCTGAGCTGGTTTAATAATAGGTTTTACACTTATTCTTGGAATTCATGGTCAACAAACCTCATTTATATCAAATTATACATAAGTTTTTAGATAAAAAGGCAGAAATTATGAATTATTTTGACTAATAGTTAAGATCAGAGGATGTTGAGTGGATCAAAGATGGGTATATGTCAAAGTTTAGTCCAGATACTGTTTTGAAACCATTCAAAACAAAAATTCAAATGCTATAAGATTAAATAAAACGCCCAAAAAATTCAATGAAAGTAATCATTAATTTTACCTGAAGAACGTTGTACAGAACCATCCATGCTATTTTTGGGGCAATTTGGTTGAAAGAAATCCATATTTCTGATAGAAAACACTTTGAAACGGGTCAAATTTCACCCGAGGACAACACAAGGGTTATACATGGACCCAAATGATTTTGTTTGGTTTTTTACAGAAAGAGAACAGACTTAACATTAGCACTCCAGGAGATGGCTCTATGCCTACAATTACTTCCTATCAGACACAAAAGCAGTGCAGAGATTAAATATTACATATCCTTGCTATTTCTACAGTTCTCCAACTATCCATCCAACTATTCAAACTTTAATCTTTAATCTCTGCACTGCTTTTTTGTCTGATAGGTAGTAATTGTAGGCATAGAGCCATCCAGCTGGGTTTGTGTTTACTAACCCTGATCTGGACTGGTTGGGGCTCTCTCCGTTGGGATTGATGTTCTAATTGGGGATGATTGACTCCACCTGTGCAGTATTGATTGTATAATTAAACCCTGTGTGTGGAGTATTGTTTGCATTTGCCTGTGCACACGCTGAGGAAGGGTGCTGCCCGAAACGTCCGTTGTGTGGCAATAAACTATCAAATTGGAGTGCTGTCCTATAATAGCTTCATTCATGATTGTTCACGTTTTAGGATTTAGCACCCAGCATTCAAAGCTTTCTAAGTATCAACGTGAGTTAAGTGCGTCCAGTCCTATTTTTCTATGAATTACCCTGTAAAACCCTTTAGTGGAGTGTTGCATACATACATGACATTGCCAGTTCTTTCTTGTTGTTGGTTACATAAAGTTGTAAAAATACGCTTAGTGAAATTAACATTGTTTAAAAACCAAAATGGTCACAAAACTCTCCTATTTTTCGTTTCCCCAATTAAAAATAATTTAAAAAAGTTATTAGAAATAAAAATACATAAATAACAAAAATATAAGAGAACTTACTCATACATAGGTTAAAAAAAAGTATTTGAATAGGTAGAAAAAAAGGATATAAAAATAAACACCCACATGTGCCCATATAAGGGTACTTCATCAATATTCAGTTACCTCTATTTATATATATATATATATATATATATATATATATATATATATATATATATATATATATGTTTAAAGGAAATTAAATATTCATTTCAAATCTTTACAATCATTCAATGAATATATGTATCCTATAGTATACGTATAGTGTCTAGTAGGCAAGACCAAAATCCTGGCTTTTGTGGATCCAAACAACGTGATCTTTATTTCATCTTTGCCCCCTCCTCTCAGGGCTCCAATCAGCTGACTGAGCTCCTGCTTAAAAGGATCACTGAGAGCAGAGAGATCCACCTGGTGCCCTGCCATCTCTCCGGCCGCTTTGTCCTGCGCTTCGCCATCTGCGCACGCACTACAGACTCAAGACACATCCAACAGGCATGGCGGCACATCACGCAGCTGACCTTTGAGATCTTGCAGGAGCCCAATCATTAACCAGAAGGCTAGAAATTAGGTGCCAAAGTTTAGGCTGAGATTCTAAGGCTACATTTACATTGCTATGTTTTGGTTTACGAATATGTTTTACGCCTCGTATTCACACAACTCTGGCACTTCAGAGCCTCTAAACTGGAGACATTTGGAAACACTTCTGACCCGTTTTGGTTTGGAATCTGCAGGGTTGTGTTGCAGTCTCAACGGCCGCAAACAGAGACCTTTGGCAGCACCGACACTGACGCCAACGTTTCTCCTTCTGACATCTCGTTCTCTGAGACTAAGCTACTAACGTTACCATGGCAACTACCAGTAAATGAGAATGTTGATGAGATATTTTGGTTTGGGCGTGTTAGTTAAAGGTGCCATGGCATGAAAATGTCACTTTATGAGTTTTTTTAACATTAATATGAGTTCCCCTAGCCTGCCTATGGTCCCTCAGTGGCTAGAAATGGTGATAGGTATAAACCGAGCCCTGGGTATCCTGCTCTGCCTTTGAGAGAATGAAAGCTCAGATGGGCCGACCTGGAATCTTCACCTTATGATGTCATAAGGGGAAAGGTTACCTCCCCTTTCTCTGCTTTGCCGCCCAGAGAAATTGGCCCGCCCATGAGAAAGAGAGAGAGAGAGACATCATGGCTTGCAAACGAGCGAAGTATGGCAGTTGGTCAAGGCCATACCTCCACCCTCCACCTTGCCCCCCCTCTCTCCTCCTCAGTAGCATTTAAAGCTACAGACACACTAATGGCACATCGTAAGGAAAGCTCATTGTGGGACTGGCTCTAGTGGCTGTAATTCTGCACCAAGGCTGAATTTCAGGAAAGAGACTTCAGATACAGTATTAGGGGACCACTAAGGCCTATATAAAAGACTTCAGATACAGTATTGGGGGACCACTAAGGTCTATATAAAAGAGACTTCAGATACAGTATTAAGGGACCACTGAGGCCTATATAAAAGCATCCAAAAAGCAGCATGTCATAGTTCCTTTCAAAGGAGATTAGTTCTTCTACTGGAGCTAAAAACACTTGTTTGCATGGAGATCGCTTTTGGCTCAAAACTCCGCTTAGAAACCAAAACGTAGCAATGTAAAGTAAATGTAGCCTAAGATTCTGATTTTAATGTTGTGGATGTAAAATGTCATAAAGGGAATGGGCAATGACTTCACAGCCAAGTTATCCAGTTTAGTAAGCAGTGGTCATTAATTTTACTGCTTTCGCAAATTAATGTATGTGAAAATAACTCTACACCCAATTGGGTGTAAAGGGAAAAAATGCAGGTTCCAAATGTTACATTTTCTGTCTGCAACTTTTCCCTCAATTGACTTTGCTTTTTATCTCTCACTGTTTCAAAATTGTGTTCTTGTCCTCATCATAATGCAGCGCTTCTGTGTCTTCTATGTAAATGGGGTGATTTTTCTGCAATGAAGGTGTTGCACATTGTGTGTGTGTGAATCAATGTTTGGGTCTGTGGGTGCTCATATAGAAACAGCTTTTTTATGTTGAGAAGAAATTGAAATGGATGAGTTGTAATAGTGAGAGAACGGTTACTTTATCACATTACTACTGTTGTTTGGCTACATATTTTATGGATGGCTTCATAGAGCTTGCGGAGTTAAATAATATATATAATAATAATAATATTAATAATAATATTGCTCCTATTATTCAGGTAAACCCCTTTTTATAAGTGTATTCATTTATTCATGACCTCATTAGAAAAATATTGATATATATTCATCATATATGTTTATGCACATGGCCAGTATTTCCCAAAACCATAGCACAAGTCAATCACTCTTTCACTGTAAGTCAGTTGGATGAGAATAAAATGATGCTACTTTGGGGGGTACATAGGCCCACGATTTGTTTCTTTACTGAGCTTATTCCCAAACATTACAGTTATACAGAGAATTTATAAGTGAGACAGATTTACCATAATCATTATTAGACTTAAGACTTTAATTACACGTTATGTTTCTGCATTCAGACAGAAATAAATGATCAAATGGGTAGATGCTGCAAACATTAAATATTCTCCGACGGTCAAACCCAGATTTGATGCTGAAAAGGTCATTCCATTTTAGCTTTGTGCGTACCAGTTATGGTATCCTTCACACTCTCCACAATAGTCTATACTGTACGTTTGACTTTAGGCCTTGAGATCGAAGACAGATTCACATGATGAACACATGTAATTAAAACAAGACAAGTGTGCTGCCTCTTGTCCACATCCGCAATCATATAGCTGTCATTTCATGTGACTGTGGTTTCTGTCATGTCTCGTCCCTGTGTCAAGTTTTTGTTTTTAGTTTGCTTCATGTTTCTGCTTAGTTTTCTGTTTCCTGTTTTATTTTGTAGTCTCTGTTTCTCCCATGTCATGTCTTGTTTTACTTCCTGCCTTGTGTGTTTTCCCGCCTTTCTGATTGTCTGCACCACCCTGATGTGTTTCACCTGCTGCTGAGCCCTCTCGTGTCACCTGTCCCTTGTGTCACCCTTGTTACCTTGTGTATTTAGTCTCTGTGTTGTCTTTGTCTGTTGTCAGATCATTGTATTGTTTTGTTTTTTTAAGGATTATTTTGGGGCTTTTCCCTTTATTAGATAGTGACAGTGGATAGACAGGAAAGGGGGAGAGAGATGGGGGATGACACGTAGCAAAGGGAAGCTAGTCGGATTCAAACCCGTGCCGCTGCAAAGGACTCAGCCTACATGGGGCGCACGCCCGTGAGCTAGAGACCACCCCGATCATTGTATTGTTTGTGAGTGTTTGTAGTCGACCCCCTTTGTCTCGGTGTTCCAGTTTTTTTTGTGATTACTGGTCTTTTGGATTCCTCTACGTTTTGGAACTATTTTGCCTGCTGTCTTCAGGACTCTTTTTGTCGTTTTGCTTTTTATTTTATTAAATCCTCAAGCTCACCACTGCCCTGCTGTCTCTGCATTTCTGGGTCTGCCATTTCCCTAAACCTGACAGTTTCATCACCAAACCTTGTTGTTAATTCATATGATTGTGTCAAAGTATTGCTGATCAAGGTACTTTCTCTCTGGCTTGGCTGTGTGCTGCATGCAATGGTATGGGTTTAATACAGTCTTTATTGTTTTAATAAAGTCTATTGTCGTCTGCATGGTGTGTGAATGTGTCTTCAATATTCTTCATTTAAGCTTTACAATACATCAGGGTCACGACAAAAAAAATGAATAGGGGTGCTGTGGTCTAACCAATGGGCTATAGCAACGCGTTCTCATAAACGGGTTTGTATGATATCGTATGCAAATGTATGCACACCAATTCGTATAATAATCTACGACTGGTTACATGACTCCGGCTCCAGGGCAGCCGTTGGTAGTTGAGTTTAGCCGACAAAAGGTGACTGTGAGCCGGGGATTGAGCACCGCCAGATGACGGTCCTGTCAGGGGCCAAGTCAGTTGAGTTTTAGTCGATACCCACGACGTTCCACTTCCTGGGATTGCTCCGGTGCCGCAGGAAATTCCGCCGGATGTCCCTCTTTTTTCGGCCGGATGTCCGTTACCTCTTTCTTTGTGTTGGCGTTCTAAACTCCGTTGGATTTCTGAGGACTATGGTTAACTGCTCCTCAGATCTCTGCAGGGTAAATCCAGACAGCTAGCTAGACTATCTGTCCAATCTGAGTTTTCTGTTGCACGACTAAAAACAACTTTTGAACATACATGTTCCACCAAAACAAGTTCCTTCCCGAGGATATTTTGCAGCGGCACCGGTGCTCTGTCCGGCTTAGCACCACCCAAGACAATTATCATCGGTTTAAAGAAATGGCAATAAACCAGAGCACGTTTTTCTCCCATCCCGGAATGCTGTGTGGACTAGCCAGACTATTCATTCGCAGCGCTGTGTAGTTGAGTTTATACACCAAAATGACTAAGATTAGGGAAAAGATTGTGGTTTGGCTTGAAAACACTCTCAAGGAACTAACCACATGTTTCCTGGGTGAAAGTCTTTTGTTTTCCCCAGAAAAGCGAACTCCGCTCCCCGGCTTGAAAGCACTTTGTTTTATCACCCAAACATCCACCCCGACTTCCTCCCTACACGGTCCACAGCGTTCTTATAAAGCAGCCGTCAATGTGGTGCATACAGCAAAAAAATATGTGAAATGCTTACGAATTGCAGTGCATTACTTTTCGTAGCTATATGTACGAATGGTTCATGAGAACCGCCTGAGTATACAAAAGTATGAAATAACTCTGGACACAAATGTTGCAACCTCTTAACACAACAATGGCTGAAGCAAAGACCATAGCATATGTGAGCCACCACCATGATCTATTGGATGCAAGCAATGCTTTTGTTTTCCAACATACTGCAAATGTAGTGAGAATGCAGTTTGATATGGTCCTGTTCTCCCTCTACTGCAGTGTCCTTAATAGAAGATGACAAGCGTATAAACACACACCCACACACACACACACACACGGCACAATATTCACCCATCCATTACTCAGCAGTGTTGCTGCTTCACTTTGCAGAAACGTGCTCTTATCTGACGGAAAGCGCAGATGGACCAGGAGCCTCTGGGGTTTATTGGCCGCCAGGCAGAGGAAGTCATCTGTACAGTGCAGACTAATTGGTATAGACATTACACAAGTTGTATCTGCGTGTGTGTGTGTGTGTGTGTGTGTGTGTGTGTGTGTGTGTGTGTGTGTGTGTGTGTGTGTGCGTGCATTTGTAGCCTGTCTTTTGCATGATTACAGTTGGAGATAACGGACCAAAAGGGACTTTTGTGGAAAACAAAAGTCAAAGCAGTATTTTTTTGTTTTCTGTGGTAGGAAGGAAGACTTTTTTTTAATTCGTTATTGCTCAGTTTAGCAACTTCCTAGACCCATCCAATCACCCAATTAGTCTCAGTGTATTTTAAAGGGACACTCACCAATCATCTATGGATTTTCTCAGAAGATTCTTTCCACCTCAACAACAGCTGGTGGCATAGGCTTAGATTTCGGGGGGTTTGCAGAGGATACGCTCAAAACATGCACGAAAACTGGAACTACTTTGTCACATCTGGCGGTTAAAGAACACAACAGGAAGTGAAACATAAAGATAGATTTATGTAGATTTAAACTTTGCAGCTTCTGGCTTAACAAGGTCTCATTCTCTGACAGATATGTTGTTGAGATGTACATGATTCCTAAAAAAAATCCATGTGTGATGTTTTGAATATGCAGAAGTTTTGAACAATACATGACAACAATCATTTCTTTTAAATAAATAAAGACATAAAGACAAAAATGCACATTGTTCAATAAAATGAAATGAAATGAATTAAGTGTTTGACGCTCAACGTTTTCTGTGACCGAGGCCCCACCGGTTATAATGTGTCCCCCCCCCCCCCCCCCCCCCAATGTGGAACCCAAACCTACCTTGGCTCATCCCATCCGCTGTTTAACTTTAGCCATGTGTAGCCGACAGTTGGCTACATATGGCTCATCATTTGTTCATAAAAAAACATCTTGATATTGATTTGGGGACAATGACGTGACTAGCTTTCCTTGTTGATAACCGTACCGTCGAATTACATTTACTTATTGTCAACTTTTCAGTAACCTGACAGTAGCTAGGTAAGGACTACTAGCCAGTCAGAAGCAGAGTATGAGGGTGTGCCCTGACAGTACCTAGGTAAGGACTACTAGCCAGTCAGAAGCAGAGTATGAGGGCCCTGACAGTACCTAGGTAAGAACTACTAGCCAGTCAGAAGCAGAGTATGAGGGCGTGCCCTGACAGTACCTAGGTAAGGACTACTAGCCAGTCAGAAGCAGAGTATGAGGGCGTGCCCTGACAGTACCTAGGTAAGGACTACTAGTCAGTCAGAAGCAGAGTATGAGGGTGTGTCCTGACAGTACCTAGGTAAGGACTACTAGCCAGTCAGAAGCAGAGTATGAGGGCGTGTCCTGACAGTACCTAGGTAAGGACTACTAGCCAGTCAGAAGCAGAGTATGAGGGCGTGCCCTGACAGTACCTAGGTAAGGACTACTAGCCAGTCAGAAGCAGAGTATGAGGGCCCTGACAGTACCTAGGTAAGGACTACTAGCCAGTCAGAAGCAGAGTATGAGGGCGTGCCATGCTAGCAGCTAGGCGAGCATTATAACGTGTGTTCCAAAGTGACCACGTTTGTCTCTGAAGTAAAGGCTGGACTACAATAGAGCTGTTTGGAGCAGTTTGTGAACAGTGTTTTCTGTTGGAGATGGTAAGTCCCTTTGGGGGGGACTTTAGGCTTTTTCACTTTGTAAAGCTATAACATGCACAGAAAAGATATATTGCACAATAAAGGAAAGGGAAAAAGCCCAAAAGCATAATATGAGCACTTTAATTTTCCACCAGATGTTGTTTGCATGTTTGTGCTCAGAGAGGTGGAGGGAGATAAGGGGTAAAGCGAGAGACAGTCAGGTAGTGAAAGGCTAGGGGATATAGAGGGAAAGGAAAACAGGAAAAAGATTTAAAAAAAAAACAAAAAAAATGTTTTGCTTATTTCAGAAGTCAATGCTGCTTTGTGCTGTGGGACCGAGCCGGCCTCTGACCTGAGATTGAGGGCACTTGTCTGCTGAAATTGGGGCCATCAGGTGGCATTTTATTTGAAAGTACACTCAAAGCTGCTCCGAGCTGACAAGGGGCTTTGAAGGGCTGTATAGCGACCCGCAGATACACAAGCTCCCTCATATCAGGAGCAGGGAATTTAAAGGCCAAATTATGAACAGCAGAGGCCAGAAAGCTCTGGGCCCTCGACAACACGGAGACACTGTGACCTTTAGAAAATACACATTCCCAATGAGTACATTTTTTTTTTCATATCTTGTCCTCAGGTTGGTTCCTCTAAGGAGGTTTTATTTGCCTCTAAATTCAATTCACGAGAAGAATAACAGACAATAATGATGAGAAATTCAAGAGAGAAGGCAAATAATGAAAAAGACAAGAACAAGAAAGACACATAATTACATCCTGCCGGAGAACAAGGACTACAACAAAAGCAACAAATGAAATGGATAAGCAATTTACATGTCTGTCCTCCGATAGAAATTACAAAATGATGATTGTATCTTATTTCAAGGGCGTAGGTTAACGAAAATTATTGTTCTCTTGTATTGTTCAAAACTTTCTGCATATTCAAAACATCAGACGTTTGTCGGGATGGTTCTTTAAGAATCATGTACATCTCAACAAGTCTGTCAGAGAATGAGACCGTGTTAAAGCCAGAAGCTCCAAAGTTTAAATCTACACAAAACTATCTTTATTTTTCACTTCCTGTTGTGTTCTTTAATCCCCTGATGTAGCACAAATAGACACAGTTCTTGTTTTCTGTACATTTTCAACCCCCTGAACGGTTATTTTTACTTCTATTAGGGGAAGGGCTGTCTTAAATATTTTTGAGGGGGATCCCCAGCTATGCCTTTTATTTTATTTGGTGCCATGTTTGCTCAGTGGTTAGCACTACTCCAACTGGCACAAGCAAGCAGGCACTGCATACTTGGATCCTGGTTCCATTCCAAGTCCAGGCCAACCCAACCCGTTCTCACTCCGAACTCGTAAAATAGGGACATTTGGGCAGTGGCTGTCAGCATCTGAAGTGGTGAAAAAAAGCGCCCTTCAGCGTGTTTTTTTTTTTTAAAGATTATTTTTTGGGGCATTTTCGGCCTATATTTTTGACAGGACAGATGAAGACATGAAAGGGGAGAGAGAGGGGGGAATGACATGCAGCAAAGAGTCGCAGGTCGGAGTTCAACCCGGAGCCGCTGCGTTGAGGAGTAAACCTCTATATATGGGCGCCCGCTCCACCAACTGAGCTATCCGGGCACCCCCTTTCAGCGTGTGTGTGTAGAACACACCGGGGAGAGTAGCAGCTTCACGGGGTTTGAAGATGACATAGCACAATGAGCAACTACGGTAGCGAGTAGTATGAAAGGCCAAAAATCTGGGGGACGTTGGTCGGGGTGGTGGATGGGTCAAACAACACGGACTTTCACCCAGGAGACCGGAGATCGTGTCCCGCGTGTCACGTTTTCTAAACCCAACCGTCCGTTCATCTTTTCCTAAACCCAACCGTCCGTTCATCTTTTCCTAAACCCAACCGTCCGTTTTTCTTTTCCTAAACCCAACCATCCGTTCATCTTTTCCTAAACCCAACCATCCGTTCATCTTTTCCTAAACCCAACCATCCGTTCATCTTTTCCTAAACCCAACCGTCCGTTCTTCTTTTCCTAAACCCAAACGTCCTGTTCTTCCCGCGTGTTATGGAAACGTAAGCCCACCCACGACCTTTTCCTTAACTTAACTGCGTCAAAAGTGACGCCAATAGTCCCGACCAAGTGCGTTGAGATAAAGCGCGTTTAGATCTGACGCTAAAGAAGACTTTTAGCATCAATAACAACGCCAAAGGCACCTGACCAAGCGTCCGTATTTTACGAGATGGGAGTGAGAATGTGTTGTCCAGGCTGGGCCTTTTTGTGTGGAGTTTGCATGTTCTTGCAGACTTTCTTTGACATGCTATACTATGACTCTTTAAATCTTTTTTTAAACATACTATACTTTGACTGTTTCATCACTTTCTTTGACATACTATGCTATGACTTTATATCACTTTTTTTTTTCTCTCGAAAAAGTGCGCTTTTAAAGAAGCCTGCCGTTACCAATGAAATCTCATTTCAAAAAAATCATAAAGTTCTCCCTCTTTTTCGCTAGACTGAAGCCTCCTAGTGAAGCCAGTCACTTCGAGCTAATCCTCTCCCGTGTTTTGGGAAGCCGTGGTCCAAGTGAAGACATGAAGAAGAGTGAAGTTGACAGGGTTGTACTCCTGGGACCCATCTCACTCAGGCTGTGACAGTATGCAAGACACACACTTAAGGCTCTATTTTTGTGTGTGGCTGTGTGACACAAAAACATAAAACCTTTTAAAAAAACAAATTCCCGAGGTACATTGGGATTTCTTTTCTCGCCCGTTTGGTGTTTTGGTAACTTTGTTTGCACCTTAAACCATAAAAACGGTTTCTTACCCTCTGCAGTCAGCCTTACCAACAAGGTCCCGGGCCCCCCTTAATTCCCCTATTGATTTTTTTGTGATAAACTGTGCCTTTCATCTATCAGCAGCAGACTATCCTTCCTGTTCCAAATTGGTCTTCTTTTTGTTTGTGTTCCAGCCTATTTCCTACCTACCGGTATTTATGAATTATAAATACATTAAAGGGTAACTACCATTTTTTTCAACCAATCTATTTTCCTATGTGTTTGTGTCTAAGTGACTGATGCGAACAACAATCTTTGACATTGGTCCAGTATTAAGTGAGATCACTGCAGTCATCAGTGGCAAAACAAGCTACAATGTAAGTTAACAGAGCAATTGTCCATCTTGTATTTACCTTCACAAAAGAGCTCGTTTTGCCACTGACAGACTCAGATTAATATTCTAAGTGACTGACAACATAATGGAAAAAAATTCTAAGGAGGTCGACCTTTCTGTTAGAGTAAGATCCTTTTTTTTAAACATAAAAACATTCGCAAAATTGCGTTCGCTAAATCCACCAGACTCCATGTAAATAAACAGTAATTTTAGCATCGTAAAATACACTTCATTCAAAGTTGACAGAAACAAAATAAAACTATGTAATGCCGTTTTGGGTCGTCTTTCTACTTTTCCAACCATCACAACTCTAGTTTTGGTTGAAATAAACACATAGTTTACCGATTTACATGTCAACATATGTTGGCTCTATACACGCTATAAGTATTGCTTTTCTAAATGGAGTCTGGTGGGTTTAGAACCAGCGACTTCAGAGCGGTTTCTGGTTAAGCAGAAAGGTCTCAAAGAGGTTTTAAAGGTCTATCTCTGTAGGGATCCTTTCTATAATGTTGTCAGACACTTAGAATATTAATCTTAGCCTATCAGTGGCAAAACGAGAACTTTGTGAAGCTGGATAATTGTCTATTGTCAAAGATTGTTGTTCTCATCAGTCACTTAGATACAAAAATACGAAAATAGGGTTGAAAAAAAAACTGTAGTTACCCTTTAAACTGTTTTTAGTTTAATTTAATTGCTACCGGAGTTAACAATGATTTCATACAAAAGCTTTGATTAAAAAAAAAGAAAAAAAAGTACATTTTAAAAAATGTATGCTTTTGCTGAATGACCAGCAGTAAAGATCTGTTAGTCAGATTGTACAAGATTATATTTAATGCATCCCAGGGAGGCACAGATACTACTTAAACTCATTATATGTAATGTCTTCATCAGATACAATTATATTTGATTGTAGAAAATGACATAAGTAACTGCCCTTTCTTAAACACTGTTGGACTTTATGATCTCTTTCTGAAGTAATCATCACTTTATTTAAAACTTCATCACTGGCCGCAGTCAATATTATTTTAAAATAATGTACAAGACAATGAAAATAACCAAAAAAATGAAGAAAGGTCTTATTATCCAGTTGGTCATTTGTTTATTTACAAATGTCAAAACACACACACACACACACACACACACACACACACACACACACACACACACACACACACACACACACACACACACACACACACACACACACACACACACACACACACACACACACACACACACACACACACACACACACACACACACTACAGACTGTGGATGATGGTTCGGTTCTTGAGGTTCTGGACGTACTCCTTGGCCTGGTCAAAGCTGGTCTTCTCCTCTGTTTTGGGCGGCGAGCCCTCTACCAGCTTGACAAAGTAGTGACAGTAAACTTTGTCCATGATGCCAAACATCCCGCGGCCGTGGTAACGGATGCGCTTCAGGTACTTCCCTTTGCCGGAGTGGGACTCGGCTGCAGGAAGGGAAGACGGGCGGGGATGGTGTGATGATATACAGACAGAGACACAGAGAGAGAGACAGAGAGAGAGAGACAGACAGACAGAGAGACAGAGAGAGAGACAGTACTGGATTACAGATTGTGTAGAGGGGCCTTTGAATGGAAACTCATCAAAATAAAGATGGCGCTGAGTTTAGGCTTATCTGTAATAACGTCTAACAACTCAACAGAAATGACTCACTCTGCAGTGCACGCCATCTCAACTCAAATATTCACTGAAGGTCAGCCACTGGAGGTCACGTTGTGTTAATACTGTGCAGTTTGTTCCCACGGTGACACTTACCTACATACAGGTTGGATCTGTACTCTACGTTGTGATTTTTGACCGCCATCTCCTGAGCTTCCTCAAGAACCTGAACAAACAAACAAAGAGCTTTGACATCCATAAATAAACTTCTTGTGTGCGTAGGTGTGATGGGGGATAAACAGGGCCAACTAATGCACATGAATGCGCGCACACACACTGCGTTTCACTATCTTTGTAGGGACCCGTCATTGACATAATGCATTCCCTAGCCCCTAACCTTAACCATCACAACTAAATGCCTAACCTTAACCCTTACCCTCACCCTAACCATAACCTAATTCTAACCCTAATCCTAAAACCAAGTCTTAACCCTCAAACAGACCTTTAACCTTGTGGGGTCCAGCATTTTAGCCTCACAAAGCTGTCCATACCCCATAAGTATACTGTATTCCCAGTTTTTGGACCCCACAAATATAGTTAAATAAGAAAACACACACACACAAATAAATAAATAAATAAATAAATAAATAAAGGGTGAACATGCAGCTTTCGAACCTCTTTCATGATCTTCGCCCCTTTCTTGTCATTGAACTCCAGCTGTGCAATGGCTTCATCGATGCTCATCCCTCGGATCTGTGAGGGAGAACAAACGGCGAGATGAAACTTAACAAATGAACGTTTCCTCCACAGCTGCCCGAGGAAGCAGCACCATGCTTACGTCAACCTTGACCACAGTAGTGGTTGTTTCACTCACCTGCCAGAAAAACAATGGCATTTTATGGTGTGGCTGGTCAAATTTGATCCTTTACTAGCCATTTGGCAGGTGGATGAAAAAGTTTAATTTTGAACCCTGTTTACAGCCATGGAGAAGTATGAGTTTTTGGTGTTTTAATAACACCAAGTGTGAAATTCTGGAACACGGGTGCCAGACAATATCACGACAAAATAGTGCAAATGTTTTAAAAAAAATGCCTTCTCTCACAGTGTTAAGAGTAGTTTCAAAATATTCCTGAATAAACTAATGACTTGTTCCTTGGACAATGGCCTGACTTACCATCCCATTTCTTTAACCATCCTGTTGTCTTCGGGTCAAATTTTCAAAAAGTTTCTACATCACAAATTTGAGTTTCTTTCAACCAAACTGTCAAAGAAAACAACGTGGATGGTTCCATACAACGCTCCTCACAAGTAAGTACACTCTTCATTGAATTCGGGTGTTTTATTCTATTTTATAGCATTTGGAGAAAAAAAACAAAAAAACAAAAAGACAAAAGAACGTTGAAAAAAAGTGACAAAAATGTCAGAAAAAGCTTCAACAATTGGACAAAAACATCGGAGAAAGTGACAAAAAAAACTTGGGAAAAAGTGACAAAAAAAATAAAGTAAAAAATGGACTAAACATCAGGAAAAGTGACAAAAACATTGGAAAAAATGAGTGTCGAAAACGGAAAAAAGAAACGTTGAAAAAAATAATAATTTTAATTTAAACAATGGGAAGACAACACAAGGGTTAAGATCTGTTGACAGCCTTTAAAAACATTCCCGCTGACTACCAAGAGCAGATTCATCGCCACCGCTATTTTACCCTAAAATCAGCTGACTATCATCAACGGGGTCTCACCATTTTGGCCAGGTACCACATCTTGTCTTTGCTGTACTTAATCTGCCTCCTGCTGTGATGAATCTCCTGGAAACAAAACAAAGTATTCAGATGTTTTTTTTTAAAAGACAAGAGCAAACTTCTGCGCAGTTTAAAGCTGTAGTGCGTAACTTCTTTGATGTCCATCTGTGGTTAGCAATCCAAAGAAACTCTCAAGTACTACACGGTCATGGCATTTTAGGTCAGGTCAGACACCTGACCGGGACTTCCTCTCGCTCTGTACTTCATGTTATCGGCAGATCGAAAGACTTACTGCTGGTCTGCGGATATCATCCGGTAGCTGAGGTGGAAACACCTTCCGGTTCCTCCTCTCCCAGTCCTTTGATTCCAGTGAAGTGCTGGTGTGGAGACATGAAAGCTGCTGGGGACTGCCACCCAAAACCTGCAACCTGGAGACACGTTTAAGAAAGGGCAAAAAAAAAAAGACATTCAGTTTTATGTGTGTTCCATACCAGCTCGCTCACACACACACACACACACACACACACACACACACACACACACACACACACACACACACACACACACACACACACACACACACACACACACACACACACACACACACACACACACACACACACACACACACACACACACACACACACACAATCTTTGTGGGGACCCGTCATTGACATAATGCATTCCCTAGCCCCTTACCCTAACCATCACAACTAAATGCCTAACCTTAACCCTTACCCTAACCATAACCTAATTCTAACCCTAATCCTAAAACCAAGTATTAACCCTCAAACAGCCCTTTAACTGTTGTCTGCTGTGCAGACCCCACAAGTATACTGTATTTCCCGGTTTTTGGACCCCACGAATATAGTAAAACAAGCACACACACACACATATATATACAACTGAGTCCGATTGTAAACTGATCATCCAAATTAATAGGTCCCCTTCCATCAATTGAATCACTGTACAGTAAGGGTTGTACAGTCTATTCGACTATACTCCTCCACAATGACGTTTTAAGCTTGAAGTCGACTAGTAGCTGATCATGTGGTTTTATCACAAACAACATAGACCTGCTTCCGAAGTGCTTCCGTTCCTTGATTTTAGGCTGCCAACCTTACACCTGGCCAGAGATTACGGATGAAAACTAGCCTCCTGGCTAATTTACAGTAATGTTTTTAAAGTGTGTGCATTGTCCCTGAGAATTAGACTGAATATAACAAATGTAAAAAAAAAAATGTAAAAGACATTGTGAACTGAGCTTTGTAACCATGTCATACCACAAACAAATTAGGCTATGCAGAGTCTGTTAGCTAGCTATTGGCCAAAGCATTTCTGTAGACAACTAATACACGGATTTGGACTTTTCTTCTACGATAAAAACGAGTTAGTATTAACGTTACATGGGTTAATAAATAAAGTAAAGAGTCACCACTTACAAAGACATTAGGGCTGCACAATATATCGTTTTTTTTAATCGTCATCGCAAGATTCGGAACGAGTTGGAGGAAAACTTGAAAGTGTCGCATTCTGTCTCCATCTTCAAGAAAAGTCTCAAGGAAAAATTGATCATAACGTATGCCTGTTGATTATTCCTTAAGTGCTATATTTGTGCTGGGATCATCTGTCTGTCTGTAGTATTTGTCTATGTTGAGTCTATTGTGACTGGATTTGTTGATTTTGTTACGTATCTGTATTTGTCTATTTTGTGTCTATGGTAAATTGAGTCTTTGTTTTGTATATTATCATTTGAATGTTTATTGTTATCGGGCCCCCTCTGAAAAGCTTTTAGTAGCTTATTTGGGGTTTCCCATTTCATGCGGCCTACATATGATCATTGTACCTTCTGAAATGTATGTGTTTAATGACACAACGATGACGTGTGAAATAAACGAAACGATGATAAGTGGAGAAATATCAACTGGCGCAATATACATATCGCGAAAGGCTGCGACACAAAACTGATTTGTTGCGTTAGTTGAAAGAAAACATCAGAAGAAAGCTGCACTTTAAAATGTAACTGTCATTATTGTTTTAGTGGTGCTTTTATATTCAATGTAATGTTCAATGTGTCCATAAAAGAATGTTGAAAATGATTTTACTTGTATTTGTTAATTAATTCAACAAGTAATTTGTTGTTTTGTAGAAGAATATTGAAAGCAGCAGACATGCAGAACTGAGCACATTAGCATTAACATCTGTTTATGTATCGCGAGTAATATCGTTATCGCGATATTCAACATTATCGCACATTTTCCTCATATCGTGCAGCCCTAATTAGACATACAGTATGGCTCAGAAACTGGGACCATTTACAGCAAAGTCACACTACAGAGCTGTATTTCCTAACCTTGAAGTTACTGGCCAACAATTTTTTTTCTTTGAACTTGTATCTAATTCAAATGAAGTGGTTTTCACTGTGGTGTGCTTAGCTTAGTTTAGCTAACGTTACTTAAACAGCCCACAGACATTTGTCCTTCTGCAGAGACAGTTGTGATTCTACTCATATCGATGCAACTTTCTTACCTCGAGCTCAACACCCCAGGTATATTCTTAATAAACGCCATGCCTGAAAAACAAGTACGAATCAGTTAAAACATCGTCAGCAGACACAATAAATGTTATAACATGGCAAATGTGTCGATAGTTAGGCTGCATTTCTCTTACCACGTCCTGTCATTGCAGTCGCCATGTTGCATTTTTTACGACGCTAGTGTTCGCTGACGGTAGCGATGTTTACAGTAATAAAAGCGAAAAGTGTTTAGCCATTTGTAGTCTTCACTGCGTATACGACCTATTACGTATGGTTATAGGTTATTATTTGTAATTTGTATTACAAGTAATAGTATAAGATAGTGGTGAAAAAGGCAATTTTGCTTGGGAAAAAAAAAGCAAACTCGTCATGGTTTGACCCAATTAGGATTCCGTACTGGGCAACGGTAAGATTTACGACACCACGCTGGCCGTACGGCCGGTTGTGTAGTCGCTACGACAGTGCAGGTTAACATGTGTGGAGTTTGGTTTAGCTTTATCAGACTTTATTAGAAAATTAGTTAACTTTAAACGACCGGAGGCGTCATGCACGAAAGGTCGCTTCCCGCCTCTCCCAACTGGTACTGCTCGCGCTGCAGTGACGCCAACAGCAGCGGTTTACTGGGCGTCGGAGCCAAAAACATCATCTATCTGATTGATGTGTCTGCATCCTCCTGCAGGGTTGTAGGTGAGTCTGCTGCTGTCATACACACACAAGGGGGGGTCACTCTGGTACTCCTCTGGTACTCCGGTATCCCGGTATCCCTAAGCCCATAGAAGGATAAACGTCATGTTACACGCATGTTTAGCCCATTTCAAGGTAAGCAGACCACCTCAGGTGTGATGATTACAGCTCCTGGAGTCGTGTACTGAAAGAGAAGCAGATATCTGGTAACATGGACGCTCTAGTTGATTATCTAGAGCAGGGGTTCTCAAACTTTTTTCAATTATGTGCCCCTTTTGAATTGTTTCTTTAAGCGAAGTACCCCCTGACCAACGGTAATCATTTTTGGTTCAATATAAAGAGGAACAATACAGCGCTGTCAGCGATAGATGTACTAAACAACAGCCTTGTAACTGACATTTTTTAATTAGCAATTAAATGCTAATGAGAAAAGGAGACAAAAACGGTGAAAAAGATGGTAGAAAGAAGGAAGGAAGTAAGGCAAGAATAGGTCCAAAGAAGGAGACACAAATGTCACATTTTTCGTAGGAAAAAGGAAAAAAAAGTCTACATAGAGAGAAACAATGTTCTGGACAACAGCCTTATAACTATTAAACATCAGGGTCATATGCATTTTAACCAATATTTTTCCATGACTTTTTCATGACTTTTAGGCAAATTTCCATTCCTGAAACTGTCAGTCGACATTATACAATAAAAATAAAAATCTGTGTTAAAAGTTTACCCTCAGAGGTTTAACAATAAAATGAATGACAATGTATGTGGTTCATAGTGGGAGTCGTAATATCGCGCCCCGAAGAGAACGGTGAGGTTAAGACGACCTGAAATACATTTATTAAATCACATATTGTTATGCTGTGTTAAAAAAAGAAATTCCATGACTTTTCCAAAACTTTCTGGGTCTTTTTATGTTTCCAAAACCTTTCCAGGCCTGGAATTTGAATTTTTTTAAATTCCATAACTTTTCCAGGTTTTTTCAAAACGTATGACCCCTCAAACATTTAGTTAGATATCTCACGTACCCCCTGCAGTCCTCCGAAGTACCCCTAGGGGTACACGTACCCCTATTTTAGAACCACTGATCTAGAGTGTTAAGAGAAATACACATTTGGCTTACAGACCTACTCACGTTCAAATAACACACTTTTTGAGCTGTTTATTGAGCACTTAACAACTGAATAATACTCAATCTGTCCTGCACACTCTCCTCGGCAGGTGGACACGACTTTAATTGACCCTTTTTGTACAGGATGTCCGTGTTTTTGGACCAATCCAAATCGATAATGGATTGGACAAATCGATTTCCATCTCTGGAAACCATACATCGATTAAACGGCGAACTGTTGCAACCCCTTAAAATGTCTTCAGTTTTGCTCGTGTGAAGATTCAGATCCCAAACTGTCGTCCCAAATTTACTGCGATTCAATCAAGCAGAGACGGCAGAGGCTTGTTCCTCAGTTCTTTGGTATTTCGTGGCCTCTTTGCTGTATGATAACACACCGATGGCCGTCTGTCTTTGTGTTTTTCAGGGGAGCTGGTCGGCCATAAAGACTTTGTGTCGAGCTTTTCGTTCTGTCAGCATGCGGGGCAGAGCCACGTCTGCGTCAGCTCCTCCAACGACGGGAGTGTTCGCTTCTGGGATTCGGACAACAAGGTGCTCATAAGGGAGCATGCGGGTCATCAGGTGAGTGTCGACTTTTCCTGTTCTGGCGTGTCGTTAGGCTGTTCGAGATGAGCCGGGCCTGTGCAGAATCGATCAGCGGCGATCGCGGCCCGATGCTCGCCGGTTAGATTTGTGTCCGACTTGATCTCGACTTGCTCTGACGTCATTCACACGTTGCAGGGTCTTTCCTGTAGGGCTGGGCAATATGTTGATATTATATCGATATCGATACATGAGGCTAGATATCGTCTTAAATTTTGGATATCGTAATATCCTGATATGACCCAAGTGTTGTCTTTTCCTGGTTTTAAAGGCTGCATTACAGTAGAGTGATGTCATTTTCTGAACACACCAGACGGTTCTAGCTGTTCTATTATTTGCCTTTACCCATTTAGTTATTATATCAACATAACTGGTGATTATTTATCTAAAATATCATTGTGTAAATATTTTGTGAAAGCACCAATTGTCAACACTACAGTATCGCCGCAATATCGATATCAAGGTATTTGGTAAAAATTATCGGTATATTTGATTTTCTCCGAATCGCCCAGCTCTACTTTCCTGCATAGAGGATGTATTTGCCCCCCCCTCATCCCCCAAAGAGGTTTTAGCCAAAAATGACTAGCGCCAAAATGATAAGAATTGAGAGGAAAAAATAGCACTTCAAATCCTCTCCGACTGCGTTTAAGAGCAATTTCCCAAACAGTTGAAAAAGCAGAACGTGAACTTGAATATGAGAGCTGATCTCAGTGTTATCTCCAGAGTCAGGCTGTGTTGAACTCTGCCGGTGATTTTTAACGGTGGTATTTTAATGTTAATATCAGTGTTTCCTCTATGTTGATTTTGTAGTGACGGCCCACCATGGCAAAATTTCTGCCACCATGGTATCAGAAATAGGGCTGTACAAAAAAATGTAGTCGCGGTTGCCTTTTAAATTCCCCTGCCGACATAACGCACCCCGTTGGGTGCCGCTCACATTGCAATTTAACAACAAGTAGAACTATTCAGAGGTTATTGGGCCCGTCCAGTTTAACTCCACATACTGTCGTGTTGATTGTTGTTCGGACAGACCTGCCCCCGCTGCTGAAAAAAATCCTAAAGGAAACATTGTAATGTTATTTTTTTAAGCAGTTTTGTTGAGTTGAGTTGGGTTTCATTTACTCAAGCTTAATAGCTATTTTTGTTTATCAAATTGTCCGAAATAACAGGGAAATGCATATAGATTTCTGTCAAATAAGGTAACACAGACTCATTGCCTTTACTGTACACAAACCGATCATGCTTGCAATTAGATTACCCCCCCCCAAAATCATTCAGCCCTATAAGACACTAAAGGCTCCGCCACACCAACCCGATTATCGAGCGTCGGACAGCCTGGCGAGTCTGTTCGGTGTGTTCCGTGCCGTCTTCAGCCGGAGGAGCCGTCGGTGTCCGCTTGTTGAATCGGCCGGTGGGCAGCCGGACTCAATGACCGATCTGATTGGTGGAGTGCTTGGAATCAGAGCTGACCACGCCAGTATTTTCTTATTACTAGCCATCATATTTTCTTCCGTTCAGCGAGTAATGACAACAACGATCCTTCTTGACTACTATCACCACTCTCTGATGTGGTCAGTGACTGACGATGGCGTGCTCTGTTTACTAGGTCTAGAAAGATGTTCTGTCATTTCCGGTTATCATTGCGCCACCTGCTGTTATGGAGACGTATTACGTCTTGCATGCGCGCAGAACGTACGCTCAAGTCGGCGTTGCTTCGGTGTGTTCTGAGGCACTTTTTGGACCTTGGGGAGCCGACTGATCAGTCCGACTGCCTTTTCTGCCGACGGTCGGCAGTCGGGTGGGTGTGTCAGAGACTTAACCCTTTCTACTTGACCTGACTAGTGAAATGAATGTGACGTACAGTTGTTTTCCCTCCACACACAGAGCCCCGTGGCGGCGGTGCACTGGTCTCCGCTGGATAAGAACCTGGTGGTGTCGGGGGACGAGAAGGGTGTCGTGGTCTGCCACTGGCACAACACGGGAGACACGGCCAGCTTTTTCCCAGAGCCCAGGACCATCTTCTGCCTCACCTGTTCCCCCCACACCTGGAGCTCTGTGGCCGTCGGGTAAGACCCAACCCCCCAGAGAGCACACTCCACTCTGCCGGATCACAACGCTTCAAGCACAGTCCAAACATTTAAATCTGAGCCACTATTAGGGCCGGGGATTGTTCCACGATTTCCGATAATGATACCTGGGATTATGTACCGATCCCTGACCGATAGCAATTTTATTTGAAGAAAGAGAAAATCCCGCAACCGCTCTGGCTGCAGCATTGCCATGGACCTTTTTCACGGCATAGGTGTATTCCAAACCATTAATGATGGCTGCATTCCACTTAGGAGAGGCCCTGGTAGTGTGCATGCTGACTCACTGAAATAGCTTACTGGGACACTTGATGGAATTGAGCCATCGTTAACGTTATCAATTTCAGCTGTGCTTTTCCTGCTATGACAAGTCAAAATGTCTGCTGTGAAAAAGGTCCACCCTCTTGACGAAAGCTCCAGAGGGGCCGAAACGTTAGATTTCTTTAACGCTTTAGTTCGTAACTTTCATTCAAGCCATTGCCAAATGAGTTGATACAAAGCTAATTAAGACTATCAGCTCAGTATGACTATGTTCAGAAGATTGTGGCGTCCGGTGACTTTCCCGCGCAGCAACTCGAGTGAAGATAATGACCTCTTCTGAAGAGTCCATGTTTTTTTTAATCCTCCATGTCCTCCTTGGCTACTAGCAGCTGTGTGGAGGAGGGTGCGGGGGTGCCCGGTCGTGGAAGGCTTGTATCACCTGGACATGCCAGTAGTTTTGTTGTCATTACTTGGAATTCCTCATGGGGGCGACAAACTACCCACTACAGCTTTAATAAATGGTGACGCTGCAGGAAGAGCTGTGTGCAGGATTTTCTCTTTCTTCAAGTCCTTGTTTTTGTCCTACTCACCCTGCACGGAAGAATTGTTTGGATGTGCAAATAGTTTTCCTTAAAAGGTACCAATTTTTTTAAATAAAATCCATTTTATACAAAAAGAAATTACCACACTTTACATCACGGTAAAATGTTTAGCTCCATAGCTCCTTTACAATTATGTGACACACACACTGTAGTCAAGCCTCTCAAAATACAACAGCACACACAGGAGCGCCATCTCACTGCACACTGGCTGCGTGGCGTGAGCGTGTCAGCTGCGTGGCGTGTCTGTTTTTATTTCAGCTCCCCAGGTTAGAGCTTGCACACTGCCTGCTTGACACGCACGTCTCAGGCGCAAAACGCGTGCATGCTAGAAATAGAACCGTCAGCTATTTTTCACGCGACACGCAAGCGTGTTGGAAGCGTTTCCAGGCAAAATAGAATACGAAAGATGTTTATATGTCATTTTGACACAAATGCATATTAATAAATGACATGTTTGAAAGTCTCTAGGTTTTGACATAAATGCACATGTAAGTGTAATTTAAAAAAAGAAATTTAAAAAATGATACATTTTCAAATATTACCTGTATAGCACCTGTCAATACAGAATGAAATATTCTGTAGCCTATTTTGCCGTCAATACTGCCGACGTTGTCTTTGCTGTAATCTAATCAGTATATATTTCTGTTTAACATGAAGTATACTACTGCTTGAGTGCAGTAAATCAATGGGAAACATCCATGTGTACAGAGAAAGCTAGCAGCAGGGCCGCGTCAGACACATTTCTGGTGTGTAAAGACAGAAAAATCCACGAAGCTCACACGCAACAGAAACGCAACGCTCACGCCACACAGCCAGTGTGCAGGAGCCCTAACACAATGTTTTTCCTGCGTGCCTCCGCGACGTGTAACGTCAGACGGCCGATCACACGGTGATTTTCGCTAAGGTCCTCCACTGCTTTTCTTTCACATGTTCCTGATCTGTCCCAAGAACAGGTACCGGTGAAAGTGCATTCTGTTTTTACGCCCCTAAACTGTGGAACTCACTGCCTTTTTAGATATTAGAATGGCAAGCTCGCTCCGTAGTTTTAAAAAGAAATAACTATATATATATACAGTATTTCATCTAGGTTTAATTTAAAGCATTACTTTATGTGTTTTTTTTTTATTTATTTTTTTTATATATATTATCATTTTTTTTTAACCCTGGTGTTTATTTTACTCTTTTGGTTTTATTTGTTTAACATGTTATTGTCTTTATTTGTCATCTGTGTTTTAATTTTGCTTTGTGAAGCACTTTGGGCTGCATGCTTGCATGAAAGTGCTATACAAATAAACAAGTCAAGTTGAGTTGTACTTAACTGTAGAAAGAAATCCAGCCACTTGAACAACAACAATACAAAATCCTAGAACGCACAAAACATTTCTTTACTCTTGTGTCAAAAAGCAAATCTGACAACAGTAGAATATAAACCGCCGCGATGGGGATTGTGACAGTGCTGTCGTCTCGTTCTGCCCAAGGTACAAAGACGGGATGATCGTGCTGATCGACGTGAGCAAGAAAGGCGAGGTGACGCACCGTCTCCGCGGACACGAGGACGAGATCCACTCGCTGGCGTGGTCGCCCCTGGTCGGCGAGGACGCCTTCTACAGCAGACCGGAGGACAGCGAAGGTAGCAGTGGGTCGTCATTGTGATTAAAAACAAAAAAAACATACTGCAGCCTAACATTGGTTTGGTGCATGACAGCTATTCGTTTTCTTTTTCAATCAGTGCGTTTACATGCAGTTTAAAAACCCCATTATATTAGGGTTAGAGCAGAGTCAGAAGCCGGAAGTTTCCCGAGAGTGGAAGTTCTCCCCATATTAGACGTTCTCTGGTGTAATGTTGACACAGGTCAACCGGAAGAAAAAGCCGGTTGTGCGTTGACAGAGCGCCACCTACTGTAGCGGAGGTAGAGTTTCTCCTATCGTTCTCCCCAGTCCTCCCCGGTCATGTATACGGGGAGAACTGGCGTAACCCGGTTATTCACTACTGCTGTGCATGTTAACACACGGACTGTGTGTTCATTCTGCACAAACAATAACTTTTTGGCAGGAACATTTTTCTCTCATAGAAACTTGTAATGTAGAAAGTGTACATGTATTTTTATTTTATTAATTTACACAGATTAATATACACGTAATCAATACAAGATCTGATGGCTAGATGCAAAAAAAAAAAACTTAAACGGGGCACCCTCCAATGCATGCTCCAAATAAAATAGAAAAAACCTAAAACACTGCTAAGAAAAGAGAAGATAAAGAGAAAAACAAAAAAGCCAAAATTACACACGCTATCAAATCAACAGTATAAATACAAAAGGTAACATTGCACAGACAAAAACAAACCTTTAACAGCTTCCTAAATTGTACAAGTGCTAGCTTTGGAAAAAATCTGACGGCAAAGCCTTCCATATCACCGAACCTCTGTCGTTTAAACCAAACTGAAGTCGAGATGTTTTGACTGACTTTTTATTTTTTATTATCATAGCAAACGGTGGAGTGTCTGCAGGAGACGCGGCCGGCTGCTATCTGGCGTCGGGGAGCAAAGACCAGACGGTGAGGATCTGGAGCTCGGCGAAGGGAAAAGGTGAGGCATTCTGCAAACGGCCAGGATTTTGTGCTCGTTCCTTATTTCCTCCTGACATCTATTCATGTCAACGTGGAAAAGCCTTCACAAGGTGTCCAGAGGTCCTTAAGAAGCCCTAAAACATCTCTTTACATACATACATAAAACATCTAATTATATCATATATGTATTAGGCCTGCACGATTAATCGTTATAAAATCGCGTTCTCGATTCATCCCTGTTCGCAATTTAATTTTTAAATTACTTTTTTTTTTTGAGGGGGGGGCATTTTCGGCCTTTATTTTGATAGGACAGCTGAATTCATGAAAGGCAAGCAGTTAAAGAGTGTGCTAAGAAATCATTCTGTTTTTGATACTGTACTTAAATTGGCAATTGACAAACTCCATTTCTCTAGAGACTGAAGCTGTAGCTGCAGCATGTTGATTGACATGTTTTAATGATGTAAAGACATGTTCGAGGCATTCAGATAGAGCCTGTATCGGGGCCATATTTAGTTCAATGTGTTATATGTCACTATTTTTGGTACCCTAGTGTACTTAAATGGTCAGTATGTACTTTATTATCTTTATTCATTGAAGCCTCTATGTTTACAGGCTTGTGGTGATGCACAATGTGCTATAGGTGTTTGCTACTGCCACTTTGTGAGAAAAACATCGTGGCAGAGAATCGTGATATCAATTCTAAGCTAAACAATCGTGAGTCATATTGCGAGTCTTGCAGACCTAATATATTATTGAACACTAATATAATTTGTGATGAAAGTGCTGATGTATTTACACTTATATTCAATCATGTTGTTATTTGTTAATTTAAAGATTACAATTGTACTATTATTCAGTTTTTTTTATTCTGGTCTAGTATTATTTTTATTTAGTTATTTATGTACTTATCTTTTATTATTATTATTATTATTATTATTTTGTGTCTGCCACAATTATAATTACATCCCACCCTACTAAAGTTCACTAAACATGTACACCATGCCAGTCATCCAAACATCGATACATCCATCAACACCTGTAACTGGCTGTCATTTTCTGTTTGTCCGTGTGTGTGTGTGTGTTTGTGTTCTTTACCCTATATGTCACCTTTTTGTTGCACACTATCTTCACAAATTATAAAAATTATAAAATAAATTGCCCCAAAACATATTGAACGATTTTAAAGTGTCCATTTATAAGAATTTCTTTTATTGAACCCCCCCCCCCCCCCCCCCCCCCCCCCCCCCCCCACACACACACACACACACAACACAATTGTCCCCCACCCCTGGCCCCATTCGTTCACCCACCTACCCAACCACCCCTTAACTGTTGGGCTTTAAAAAGAGTTGCTTTAAAAAGAAAGGAAAGAAAAGCTTAATGAAGTCCCCCCCCCCAATTCAAAATTGATATAAAAAAAGGATTAAAGAGGATAAAAAAAAAGCCTCTCCAATTCAAAGAGGGGAAATAAGTCGCCCTGCCGTTGTCCTTTCAAGAGAGATTTACCTCCGGTGATCTTGCGTAATCCTCTCTGTATGCTTTCATCCCCCCCCCATCCTCCGCAGCTGTGATGACTCTGAAGCTGCCGTATCTGAAGAAGAGAGGCTCCGCGGTCGACCCCGGCGTCAAAGAGAGACTGTGGCTCCACGTCCACTGGCCGAAGGGACGACCCACGCAACTTGTGTCCAGCTGCTTCGGGTACGCACGCGTCTTCATCAGTCAGGCCATCAGAGCAAGCCTGATGCAACATGACACCGGCACAGCCCAGTAGCGTTTTTCAGCAGTGTTGGATTTGACACGGAAATGTGACTAGTCGCTTTGCACTTATTACCCCTTAAGTAATGACTTTCCTGCCTTACGGCTAAATTTATGGTTGTACAGAGGCTGGACGCAGAGCCAATGCCGTAGCCACGGTAAGTGGCCAACGGCATTGTGAGGATTTATACTTGTGCAGTGGTGTGTCTGCATCGTTCTAGGGTATCTCTGTAAAGAAGAAATCCAGTGCAGAATGAACCTAGGGGTTAATAACACATGTGTACCGAGTCGACCGTTCTCTGGGATGTGTTTTCATGCTAATCGAATGTGACCAATTTTAGCGCAAACTACCTGTATACGTGACAATAGCGGAGCGCCATCTGTGTGTGCGTGGGGAGTGTGTGGTAGAGTGAGTGACAGGATTGGCGTCGGAGCGAGTACCGACTCCGTCGGTGGAGAGGGAGAAACAAAGTGTCTCCCCTGTTCTTTCTGACCACGGTCGGAAAGCTGTAGCAGGGAAAGTTAACCCTCTCCTAGCTTCCATGTTTTTCACGGAGAAGGAGAACCAGGAAATTGAGTGTGACGTTCCAAAACCCAGCCAGGCGGACGAGTCACGGTTTTAGCGGTCTGCGTTGCCGCGACATGTAGTTACATTTCCGGAAAGGTGCACGTCAGGCTACGGCGTAGGGTTGGTATCTACGTACGTACCTAGGGCGTAGATTCAACGCAGAACCACCGATCAGGACTTAACAGCACCCTCCGGTTATAGTGTGAAAACATCACTGCAGAGACTTTGAAAAGGGAAGTCAACTTATTTATTCATTCAAACCTTTATTTAACCAGGATAAAAAAAAACTCCTTGAGATTACAGATCTCTTTTACAAGAGTGTCCTGGCAAGTGGCAGCAGCATGGTTTCAAATGAATACAAAGACACTTTCACTCATCATATTCAAACAACAGTGTCATCATAAAAAAATCTGGGTCCTAAATTGATCTAAAAACAATGACAGACAGACTGCCTTTCTGCAAGATCTTTTAAAAAGCCTTTAAAAGAATAAAATGAGACCAATTCCTTCAACTGTAGTTCATTCTGAAGCTGATTCCATGCAGATGGTGCTGCAAAATGAAAAGCCTTTTTACCAAAATCAGTGCGGGCTTTAGGGACAATAAATCAATTCAATAAATCACTTGTGAACGCAAGTGATATGTCCCTGCAGACCTCGGGAGGATGTAAGCTTTCAGATAAGGAGGAAGTAGTCCTAATACTGCTTTATAAATAAAAAGATGCCAGTGCATCCAACGCCTGATTGAGAGAGAGAACCACTCGACCCGAGAGTACAGCAAACAGTGATGAGTAGGAGATTTTAAGTTTGTAATGAATCTTATGAATTTGGTCTTGTGATGCAGTTGCAAGCAGGGGCTCATAAAGATTATTCTCAAGTTGTAGTTGATCAGCCAACTCGCCAGCAAGTGTTTAAATGTTTGTGTATTCAATCTTTATTTTAGCGGGATAGTATCCTGGGATCCATATGTCTCTTTGTCACTTGTCCTGGCTAATAAACAGCAAGTGATTTATAATTTAGTTTTATTGGCATGTGTCTGTGTGTGTCTGTCCCTGTCCCCCAGTGGTGAGTTGGTGATGTGGGACCTGACCCGGGCAGGGAAGCAGAGGTGGACTCTGTTTGGGACTTCTTCGGAGGGTCAGAACCACAGCCGGATCATCTTCAGCGTGAGTTCGGTTCGCCTGCAGGACGACAGGGAGCTGCTCATCAGCACCTCCATGGACAGAGAGGTGGGTCGCCTTCTTTTGTCTCACACTTAACTGGAAAGATGACTTCTTTCCCCCCCCTCCCTGTGTTTTCATTCATAATCACCGGGGGTCTCATTTATTCATGCACATTTTCAGCCCCGTTTGGTGCGTACGCCACTTCCCACGCAAAGGTTGTGATTCATAAAAAAAATAAAAATAAAATTTGACGCGAGAATGTACGCAAACTCTGACCCATGCATACGCACATTTTGGAGACATGGGAATTGGCCACGCAGATGGTGAGGTGGTGACCTGATTACATAGGTCACACAATTAGTTGTGCAACCCTATTGTGAACTCTGCTGAACAAAATATATTTGAAATATTTCTTATTTCACCGAAATGTCCCATTAACGATGGCCGTATTGAAGTGTACCACGCTCTTTATTTGCCGCCGAAAGGGCCTTTGATTGGAAGCTGGGTCATCTGACCTATTGGAGGGGTGGTGGGTTTAATAGAAAGAGCCCTGACTTTGACTTTTTGACTCTGCAGATAAAATGCTGGGACCTTGCCTCTCTGGACTGCTGCTGGACTCTGCCCACCCTGGGCGGCTTTGTCTACGCCCTGACCTTCTCCCCCGTGGGCGCGGGGTGTCTGGCGCTGGGCGTCGGCGACAACATGATCCGGGTGTGGAACACGCTTACCACCCAAAACCAGTACGACACCCGCTCCTTCTGGCAGGGCATCAAGTCAAAGGTCACAGCGGTAAGACGTTTGTTGTTTTAAATCTCTGTGTGTGAGTGTGTCATCGTAAAATGTGAACTTTTGTTGTTGACTGGGGATAAGGGCTGGGCAATATAGCGATATTATATCGACATCGATATACGAGGCTAGATATCGTCTTCAATTTTGGATATTGTGTTTTTTTCCTGGTTTTTAAAGGCTGCATTACAGTAAAGTGATGTCATTTTACCAGACTTACTAGCTGTTTTATTATTTGCCTTTGTGGTGGAATTTCCACAAACACCATGTAGTGGTATGATGAGACTAAAGGGAAAGCTTAGACATCAGATCATCATAGGTCACAGGACAGGTAGTCTCGCTTTGCCAGACCCTCCTCCAAAGCGTGCTGGAGGAGGGTCTGGCTACTCCACACAGCATTCGGGGATGGGGGGAATACGTGCTCTGGTTTATTGGCATTTCTTTAAACCAATCACAGTCGTCTTGCAAAATAGGCTTGGGAAGGAACTTATTTATTTATTTTACGAGGAATACCTCTTGAGATGTGTCATCTCATTTTCAAGAAAAAAAATCAGAAGGCAATCAAGCTTTATGGAAAGCATTTACAGCAATTGCTTGTTTGCAAATAAATAAACAAAGATGTCTTGAAGGATCTCAAAGATGTGATTAATCTTAGTGACCCAAGCTATTCCAAACGAAGGGAGCTTTAAATGTAAATGAACGCCTGCCACTTTCTTTGAAAATGCGAGGCACATTAAAGGATAAAAATTCAGTGTCTTAAACTATAAATTGTTTGGTAAGGTGTTAGGTAGGTTTCAAATAGGGTGGATAGTTAAGATATATGCATTTGAAAATAATCTGAAACCAGTGAAACTGTCTCCTAGCGTTGGGTGACAAGATTCAATGAGGAATACAGGACACAATGATGTGTTCTGTAGGGGCATCGCAACATAAATCTACAGATACTATTAAAAATAACAGTCAGAGGCTTGAGATTGGTCTCAGTAGTGTTCTGATATAATGCATCAGCGTAGTCTATAATTGGAAATAAAAGTTGTTTCACAATTCTTAACCTTATCAGCTGTGTAAAACAATTGTTAGAGCGATACAAGATCCTTAGATTGCGATTTAACTTCCTTACAATAGTGTTTGTGTGCTTTGAAGGAGAGACAAGATTTTTCCAGAATTTCTTGGGATTGTTATAGTCATTACACAGGGAACTTTTAAAGTAATTGGGTTTGGCATTCCGTGTTTTTGTTGTACATACATTTCTTAGATGTTTATATGTTTCCCAATCAAGAGGTTCCTTTGATGAACGGTGTTTCTCTCAAGCCTTATCCCTTTGCTTGAATAGTGCCAGTTATTCACCGTTAATCCAAGGTAGATGTCTTCCTTTCACTCATACTGACCTCCAAGGAGAGTAACTCTGAGTACTTCAGTATGAAAAAGGTCCCAAGCATCATCAAAAAAAGGGATTAAATTAAGTCTGTCCCACTTTATATTCAATAGATCTTCAATAAAATATTCGTCAATAAATTTTTCATCTGTCTTACTTTAATTATTTTAGGTGGTAGGCGTGGTAATCTGATCTTCCATACGCAAGACACTATGGAATGATCACTAAAGCAATCAGAGAGTACTCCTGAGACCATAATCCTATCAGGGTGAGTGACCAGGATCCAATCTAATAAAGATTTTGATCTATTACCAACTCGAGTAGGTTCTTTAATTAGCTGTGTTAAATTGAGGCTCTCCAAAAAATGTCTTTCGTTGAGGGGATAAGGTCTAACCAATTACGATTAAAGTCCCCTAAGATGATCATTTCTTTTGGACAATTTAAAGAGCTAATAGTATTGCCAATGCACTTTATTGATTCTGAGGAGGAGCCTGGTGGTCTGTAAATGTTACCTATAATCAGATGTTTGTTTGCATGGAAACAGATTTTTACAAAGACACATTCAAAATAGACAGGATGGAGTAATAAGAGTAATAAGCTCCGAGGATAAATATGAAGAAACATAGGTGGCTACACCACCACCACATGCACCCCTGTCAGCTCTATACAATGTATATCTGTCCAGTTTGATTTCTTCATCTTAAATATTTGTATTCAGCCAAGTCTCAGACAGAGTGATAACATCTGGTTTGTTGTAGGCAAGCCATGCTCTTATAAGATTTATTTTGTTTGGCAGACTCCTAATATTTAGATATATTACATGTAAACCTTTACCAATAATACACACACACACACACACACACACACACACACACACACACACACACACAAATAGTTGTCCAAGAACATAAACTAGTTGGCCATTCAGACGCTGGCTGCCCAATTTCAATAAAGGAAAACATAATGTCCAATATAATTGTATTTACCTTTGCAAAATAAACAAATACAAATCATTAGGCCTAGATACTTAAGTCACTATCTAATTTAATTTAGTTTATTTTGGTGGGGAAAAAAGCAAAAAGTTAGGAAGAAGGGAGAGAAAAAAGAAAAGAGAGCCTAATAAAAGTAGAATAACATAACATAGGCCAGCATCATCATCATAAGTCATTGTAACCACATATCAGGACATGAGCAAAATCACTTTAAGTACCGGTAGAAAAGACGCACCATGTAAAGCAAAATTGTTAGCGTTCCATTATAGTCAGGTAAGTTGTGTTTCTTAAATCAGAAAAACTAATACAAAAATAAAAAATAAGAAAATAAAACAAACAAAAAATGTAAAAAAAAAAATAAAAAAAACAGACAAGGAAAATTAGAATTTCACCGGCTAAGGAACTTGTTTTGGTGGAACATGTGTATGTTTTAAAAGTAGTTTTAGTCGTGCAACAGAAAACTCAGATTGGACAGATAGTCTAGCTAGCTGTCTGGATTTACCCTGCAGAGATCTGAGGAGCAGTTAACCATAGTCCTCACAAATCCACCGGAGTTTAAAATGCCAACACAAAAGAAGCCCAAGGCAACGGATGTCCGGCCTAAATGAGTGAAATCCGGCGGATTTTCCAGCGGCAACGGAGCAATCCCGGAAGTGGAACGTCGTTAAGGATATAGACTACAGGACAGGGGGCGATAATATTCATCCAGTCTCTGATATCCAAACCTGTTCTGTCTTTGCCTCCCTGTCTCAATCAGGGAGCCAATGTAGACCGCTGCATGATAAGGAAATGTTTGTTTTTGGACTATCTCCTTATGGAGCTCAGTGGACCAGGGCCTGCCATAGTTTCTCATGCATCCCAGAACTATGCTCAAGGTGACCATCTTTTCTTTGGCGCCATCAATATCTTGAGATATCACAAACTCATTAGTTGGGGCTGGGGATATGAGCATCAGGTAAGGCACATGACCTCTGAGTTGGGGAGGACACTGCAGAATAGCACATCGTGGTTAAACTGTACGGTCTACCTTAATCTTCTCGATCGAGATCAAGAAATGCTCGTGTGTAAGACATCAAAGTCTCCCGAGCCTTTAAGAATCCTTTAACGTTAACATCTCTTGTAGAGCTGGGTGATAGGGTCAAAAATATTGTGATATTTGATTTTCTCCAAAGACACTGATGTCATGTATTGCGGCGATGTTGTAGGGTTGACTATTTCTGCTTTTACAAAATATTACACCCCTAGTTACACGTTGACGTGACGCAAAGATTAAGAAACGTTTTCCTTCACTGCAGCTGGCGTGGCACCCCCAAAAAGAAGGATCCTTGTCTTTTGGAACGGACGATGGTAAAGTTGGTATCTACGATGTCTTCTCCAACAGGTAAGTCATTATTATTATTATTATTATTATTATTATTATTATTATTATTATTATTATTATTATGAGCTTTGTATGGTTTGAATGATTAAGTTGTGTAAGTTTCCAACACTACGTCACACCAGTGCACATAAACCCCTTCACTGTAGTTTCATACCTGATAGTTTTTAACCCACTGCTGTTTGTTAACCCTTGTGTTGTCCTCCCGTCGACCGTGCAACTTTTTGTTTTTCTGGGTCAAAATTTGAAATTAAAACTCTTGTTTTGTTCACTTTTTTTCCGACATTTGTCGCTATTTTCTGCATTTTTTTTTTGTCACTTCTGCATTTTTTTTGGTAATGTTTTTGTTGTTTTTCCAATATTTGTCACTTTTTTAATGTTTTTATCAATTTTGTTAAATTATCAGTGCTATAACATTTTATAAAACACCCCAATTCAATGAAAGTAGTGAACTGATCATTTGTTTTACTTGTGAAGAGTAATGGTTGTATGGAACCATTCACGTTATTTCTTTTTACAATTTGTTTGAAAGAAACCCAAATTTCGGGTATATAGAAACTTTTTGAAAATGGGTCAAATTTGACCGGAGGACAACAGGAGGGTTAATGTCCGACTGAAATGAAATTGCATGTAGTTTTGTTTCTGCTCCAGTGTACAGAGTTGCTCTGCAAATAGTGCTGCAACAATTCAAACTTTTACTGAACAATTAGTTGTCTCAGAAATAACTACAATTAACAATGCAAATGTCTTTCAGTCAATTTTGACAAAAAGTATTCATGTAAAAAAAATAACAAAATAGTTTTAAATTAAATTTTCTTAAATTTACATGAACACAAAAACATCAACAGTCATTCCCCCTTAGGACTAAGCTATTGTTAGCAAATCATTGCGGTTAAACAAAGAAACTGCGATTATTTAAAAAATATTGCAAATAGACAATTAATTAATAATTGTTTCAGGCCTCTCTGCAAATGACATGCCCAGTGCTAAATGTAAGGAAGAAGAAACAAACTGTACTCAACATATTTTTAGCTGATTCACGTATCACCAGTTTCATGCTATTCCACTGATGACTGGTGGCGCTAACACGCAAAGCAATGTAGCAACAAAAGCAGCGAAGAACACTAGCATGCACACGTGGATGTTAAGAATGCATTGTTTAATGTATTTTTTTTTAAACGTCTCTGGAGAAGGAATCAAGCATACACACAATGCAATTTGTTCCTAGAATCTGAAAATATATTTTTAAAACTCCACAGGGCACCTTTTTAAAAAAAAAAAAAAAATGGCTATGGGCTTTTTTAAGAGGAATTATTTTTTATTTTTTAAACATACAAAACATAATATTTGCAGCATGAACAAAAGACAAAAAAATCAAAAGATAACACAGTAACTATAATATTCAAGACCACACAACTAATTGGTAAGAAAATAGACAATAAACCGACTAAACATACGTATAAAGGCAGTGACACACCAACCCACCAACAGTCTGGCGAGGTCGGTGACTCGAGTCTGTTCGGTGTGTTCCGTGCCGTCGTCCGGCCGACCTGACATGTTGCGTCGCAGGACGGGCAGTCGGACTCCATGACCAATCTGATTGGTGGAGAGCTAACCCGGAAATGACGAGTGGGATGAGCGTGACTAAGCCTCTCAAAATCTGACGAAAAACTGACCTTTGTTGATCTGAAATGAAGACAGATTCAGCGACTGCACGGCCTATTTCTCTCTTAAAATGTTTTCAGAAACACGTTTTGGTGAACTATTTTAGTACAATATGAGATCGTATTCTGAACGAGCCGCCATGACAGTCTGGCTTTGAATTTCCGGAGAAGCCAGACCCACATGACGCGTTCGTCCAATCAGCTGTCGGTTTTAATTTTTTGGGCGACAATACAGATTAGTGCCGCCTGCTGTTATGGAGACGTATTACGCGCTCAAGTCGGCGTCTCTTCGGTGTGTTCCGAGGCACTTTTTGGACCTCGGGGAGCCGACTGATGAGTCCGACTGCCTTTTCTGCCAACGGTCGGCCGTCGGGTTGGTGTGTCAGGGGCTTAACAGACAACAACATAAGCCCATCATACACGTCTCTCCCCAGCACAAAGCTTCCTACGAGCCCTCCAGAAAGTTCAGCTACTTTCCCCTTCTCTAGTCTAGACATCCAATCTGGCATACTGTTTATATGACAATAGTTTACTATCCACCTAAAACCTTTGTAAATGTTGAATTGAGAAGGAATTGTGCGTATACATAATGCATCTTGTTCCGAGAAACTGAAAACAAGTCAAACTTTTGTTTATTTACAATAAAACTCCACAGGGCACCTTTTTGAAAAATGACTATGGTTACGTTTTCTAACTGCAAAAAGGGATGACTGTTGTGATTTTTGAAAGTTAAACCAGCCAAGGCCCCCCCCCCCCAGCAAGTTATTTGCTGCGGGCTAAATAATCCCTTGAGGCCTCTGAGTCCTGTTGTTGCTTGTGTTCCTGACTGGGCGTTTGTTCTGCCTCGTCTCCTCCCAGGCCGCCGCAGATATCGAGCTCCTATCACAGAAAAACGGTGTACACGCTGGCCTGGGGGCCCCCAGTCCCCCCAATGTCGTTTGGTAAGTTAAGTTCCTAATGAAGTGTTAGAAAATGCTGCTGTTTCTCTCTCTGAACGCTGTGACCCAGCAAAGACGCGGGGGGTGCCAAAAAAAACCAGCGAGTCAGCGCAAAAAGCCCAGTCGTCTCTGCGCTTGCCCTTTTTGTAATCGACTCTGTAATTGAACAAGCCGGGGAAAAAACTTTCCTCCCCCCTTTCAGCCGCTCGTGGGGAAATCAAGACGTAGCAAGCTAACTCTGGCAGCTGTCGGCAGACGACATCTTAATTAGGGTATCGGTCGCTCGGCTGCAACGCCACAAACGGGATTGCTGCCGTGCCAACCATCTGCTGATGCTTATTCAGCTTATTTGTTTACCTCGCACCTTTTTTAGAGCGTTCATTTTTGGGGCTTTTATTGCCTTTATTTTTGATAGGAAAGATTAAGACAGGAAAGTGGGAGAGAGAGGAGGGAATGGCATGCAGCAAAGGGCCGCGGGTCGGAACCGAACCTGTACACCGGGCGCACACTCAACCAGGTGAGCTACCCAGGCGCCCCTACCTCGCAGCCTTGACACTGGCTCGGCGCACTTTGTGTTTGTGGTGGACTTCTGTGAGCTCATTGGTTCAGATCGTCAGAATGCAGAGGAAGTTAGGTCAGGATGCAGAGGAAGTTAGGTCCAGCTGCTTCCTGCCTCTCTGGTTATCCAAAGACTGTCAACTGCCACAGTCCTTTTTGTTCTTCACGTTTAAACACTCTACATCAACTATTCAATGTAATGGCCTAGAAGTCTAGCTGAAATGATTAGACCATTAAAACACACGCATTATAAAACTTTTAATACTTTAAGTACATTTTCCTGATGATACTTGCAGACTTTTACTTAAGTAACATTTTCAATGCAGGACTTTAACTTGTAACAAAGTATTTGTATAGTGTGGTGTTAGTACTTTTACTGCAGTAAAGGATTGGAATACTTCTTTCACCGCTGGACACGAGTCATTAGTTTGGAAAACCTTGTTCACAGTGTACTGCTGGCGTACGCAGCTTTCCGGAAACCTCTGCAGTCGCGTGTCCTTTCTCTTCCAGCTGTTGAAACGTTAATCGCCAGCTATTTTGATAATCAATTAATGGGTTTGAGTCATTTTTTTTTTTATGTTAAATGTGAATTGTTAAATGTGAATATGTTCTAGTTTCTTCTCTCCTCTGTGACAGTAAACTGAATATCTTTGAGTTGTGGACAAAACAAGACTTCAATTCATCAACTCAGAGTGCCCAACGCTGTTTTCCAATAAACTGTAGCTAGCTGTGAGTGCGGTTTTCCTGTTCCAGTTGTTCAGCCTCAGAGGGGAGAGAGACCGTTCGCCTGAGATCAGTAGAGCAAACAGCTCTGCAGAGCTGAGTATAATTACGACTTTATGACATTTCATAAACAGCTGATGGAGCGGCGGTGCGTGTGCACGTGTGATGCTGAGCAATGTTTATCAGGCGGCGCCCAAGTGCATTTGACCAGCATAAAATCGGCCAATTCTGGTCACCGGCCGGTCTATCGGTGCATCTCTAAACATGATACTAGCCTGACAAGCCAGACCCACATCCATATGTTGGGTCTGGGAACTCACCATTGGCAGGGCTCAATCCGAGGGGTGGGACAAACTGTTGTCTTTCAAATTCCCTCTGCACGCAATAGGATAGCACTACAACCAATCAGAGCAACGCTAGTTGATAGATTAAACTTTAAACTCCTAACACATCTTCCTTTTTTAAGAATGACTTCAGTGCCGTTCTTTTCTCAAAGAAAAGCTTAACTCCAAGTCTTCCAGAGTCGCGGCCAAAGCCGATTCCAAAGACAGCTGTTCACCAGCAGCTATCTTTTTTTTTCGCACGGAACCGGCGCAACCCTGCCGTCATTGTTAAGCCCGCCCACCGACTCTATACACAATGTGACTGACCTGACTACAGTTTGGTTTTTCCAGCTCGCAAGCCAACGCAGAATTGCTAGACTGACCCTGGCTGCAAATTACATTTGCTGCCGCTAGGGTGGTCTAGATTTCTAGGCTAGCATGATACAATACAAGTTAAATCCTTCAGTCAGAAGTGTCCAATGTTCTGTCATCCACCACAGCAAACAATGCAAAACTGCACATACACTTGGTCAAAGCTGAACCAGGATGAAGAATTACAGTTTTATGGTATCGTTTGTGTGATAATAATTATATTGAACCTGCCTACTTAAAAAAAAAAGACAACTCTTCTGATTGCATGTGAAGCGGTGTGTTTCTTTAATGAAGCTGGAGGTTTAAAAGGTTATCGTGCCATTTCATGCCAGAATCCAATAAATTAAAAGTAGTTTTTGCCGAAATTGTTATCCTGTGCTTTTTCAAAGGCATTTACAGCCTTTGAAAAAAAGCAATGAACTGAACTGAGATGCAGTGTAATGAAATACTTATTTAGCAGCTCTGCTCTACAGCCCCGTTTAATTGGCAAAATACTTTTTAAATATCTATCCGCTGCTTTCCGCCGGCAACGGAGCAATCCCGGCAGTGTAACGTCGTGGATATAGACAAGTAGACGGGTAACCCGTCACCCAGAAACCATCTATAGTCCTCCTGTTTGTTTTCTGTGTGTGCGCTGTGTTCAGGCGCAGCCGGAGGAAAGTCGTCCTACAGCCTGTACAGCTGCGCCGGCGAAGGCGTCATCCTGCAGCACGACCCGTCTCGGCTGAGCGGAGACGCGGCGGACATCGACAGGCTGATCAGAGACACCAACAGCATCAAGGTGGGAGGGGTGACGACCTCATTCTCTGGGCCATTTAACCTGCTTTTAAATGGTTGTCGTGCTTTTTCAACGTGGGTGTGTTCCGTGATCTACTGACCGAACCACACGGCATATTATTAGATGCGCCCATCCAATTAGGGTTGCACAATACTGACAAAATGGGATATTGCGATTATCGATTATGAATATTGCGATATCGATATTCATTTGGGTATTTTTAAACGTGTGAAATTACAAAAGTTATTGGAAAACGCATCAAAATAGATTAACAACATGCATGGTGAGACTTATGTACGGCTCCGTAGTGCGGCGGGACCACAGGTCGGTCGTGGATGAAAAATATTCAATATTTCCGACTCCAAACTCTGCCTCATATAAACACTGTTCAGAAAGTTGCGGGATAGCTACCGGTGAGAAATGGATGCGGGATGGGATTACTTTTGGCCACTAAAGTTTCCTCTTCAGTCTCTCTTATTTTGTCTTTTCCCTGAGCAACACTCGTTTTCTTACTTTTGTGTTCTTTCTTTTGCTCTGCTCACTCCCTTCGCTCTCTCTTTAGGTCCTCTCTTTTCTTTCCCTTCTCTGATTCGTCCCGTTTAGTCGTCTCTATCCATTTCTTCACTTACACTGTCACTCTGTCGAAACATGCACACACGTCATGTGGTACGCTCCATAGAGTTCGTCACGTAGTTGACCCGTGCACTAACGTGCAAGTGGCACGGTAACTGGCCAATGAAACATGATCATTACAGCGTTTCAAGCTCTAAATCAAACACAACTAAGCCACACAGCCGACGGACGGGACACAGCGCTCCACAAAATAAACTAAACATTGCATACTTATTGTGACACTTTCGATATAATATTGCGCAATGCGGTATTGCGATAACGATATTGAGTCTATATGTCACGCACCCCTACATCCAATGATTGGTTGTGCCGGCATTAGAGACCAACGACTGGAGGGCCCAGTCTGTTTTCAGATGGACTCAAGTCGTTTTTCTTTGCATGTTTTAATGTCATCACATCAAATTTTCAGGATAAACGAGACGGCAGCAGTTAACCTCCCTAACCCAAAAGCAAAGAGAGCTTATTCATGCTGCAGACGCTACGATAAGCAGTCAAACGATCCTCGTATTCAGAGAAATACATTTGTGTCCTCATCTGCTCATGCACACGTGCTCATCTGCAAACTTCAGAAACCCTTTGGTGATCCAGGCGCGCCTGTCGGCCACGGTAGAACCTGACAAAAACACTCAAACTAAACTTGTGTGAAAAGTTCACAGACTCCAGATTATGTGGTCAGATAGCAGATATGGTGGCCGGCGTTCCCGGCTGCCACAGTTTATTCCGCCGAATGTGAACGATTGCAGGTGAATTGAAATGGGTTATGACGGCGAGCTCTGCTTCCCAACAGCACAAGCTGTCTCCGCACACCGACCTCCGCTGGAAGCCAGATGGGAAAGTCGTCGCCATCGGCAACGAGGACGGGTGAGTGGTCCGTCTCCCAACAGGCCGTCAGCCCGTGGAGTTCCTGTGAGGGTCCAACTGTCCACTGACAGTGTTTAGTCTTTAGGCTTCAGAACAAAAAAGAGAGAGATTTGCGCTCCCCAGCAGCCGCACCAAACTGCGGGCTGGAGACGGGTGTCTGGTGCCAGAGAGAGGGAGTAAGAGCTACGCTGCCAAGAGAATTAAACTCAACTAATACATTTTTACAGTCAGTTTTAGTGAACATCTGGCAACCCACTGCCAGCGGACTGTTGGGTAAATGAATCGAGTGGGATTAACGGATGTTAATTCCTCCTACTTCCTTCTCACTAGTTTATCCATGTCTTGAAAATGGTTTACTTTGAACTCCTAACGGAAGTTGTCGTGTTCCCTTTGTTCCGTGTGTCCGCCCCCCCCCCCCCCCCCCCCCCCCGTTGCTCTCCGCTGCAGCTGCATCGATGTGTACGAGGCTCCTGCTCTGAAGCTGCTGTGCAGCATCCAGCAGCACCACAAGATGATCAACACGCTGCGCTGGCATCACGGCCACGGCTCCTCGCCGGAGCTGCACTGCCTCCTGGCGTCGGGCTCAAGCAACGCCACCGTCTACGTGCACGATCTCCGCCCCGTCGTAGGTGGGAGGACACCTCACACGCATTGCATTATTCAAACCTGTCCTACATTTATTTGGGAGCGCTTGTGTTTTTATGCCTGAACCGGAGTATTAAATAACATGACATTTTAGATGTGTAACATTTTAACCCTCCTGATGTCCTCGGGTCAAATCTGACCCATTTTCAAAAAGTTTCTATATCACAAATTTGTTTCAACCAAATTGTTACAAACAAAAAAATACCAACGTGGATGGTTCCATACAACTAGTAAATTATCAGTTCACTACTTTCATTAAATTTGGGTGTTGTATGCAATTTTATGGCATTTGAAAAAAAAAAAAAAAAAGATAAAAAAACGTTGAAAAAGTGCCAAAAAAAACTTGGATAAAAGTAAAAAAAAAAAACGCTGAAAAAAGTGCCAAAAACATCGGGGGGAAAGCGAGAGAAGTGTCGGAAAAGACGACCAAAAACGTTGACTAAAAAGTTTCAATTTTAAATTTTGACCCTGGAAAAACAAAGTTGCTTGTTGGTCGACGGGCAGACAGCACAAGGGTCAAGAGCTCGGTGGGTATAGACATTGGTGTTTTATTTCATGTTTTTAACCTTTTGCACAGAGAATCCTCCAGAAAATCCCGTGGTGATGACGGAGCCGTTTCGCAGGCTGTGTGGTCATACCTCTAAAATCACCAGCATGGCCTGGAGTCCTCACCACGAAGCGCGGCTGGTCACCGTCTCATATGACGCCACGGCCCAGGTCAGTACCAGGCCAGCATTATGGGTAAACAAACACGTTCCCGTCAGATGCACAAGACTCTGGCTTAAGCGTGATTTATACTTCTGCATAACATCTACGGCGTTGCGACGTACGTAGGTACGTGGAGACACGGACCTACACAGTAGCCTGACGTGCACCTCTCGAAAATTGTAATTACACCTCGCGGCGATTCACGTCACTCTGCCATGGCTTGGTAGCGTTGCACCCCCCCCCCCAACTAATTTCTTGGTTCTCCTCCATAAACAACGTGAAATCAAGGCAAGGGTTAACTTTTCCTGCTACAGATCTCCCACCGTGGTGAAGGAACAGAGGAGACACTTTGTTTCTCTCACTATGACTCCAGAGTCGCTAATCGCCGTCACTCCCTCACTTCTCCCTCGCTCTACCACACACTCCCCATAGACACACACACACACACACACGCCGGCTCGACGCACACACCAGCGCACAAGTATAAACATCAGGCCACTTATGTAGGCTACAGCGAAAAGCCCTGCAGAACCATAAATCACGCTTTTTAGATGATTTATAGTACTACACCGTAGACTCTGTAAGTGGCCTACGCCGTTGTGTGGATCTATACAATGGTGCGTCTGCGTCGTTCTAGCGTATCTCTTTGAGAGAATAGCAGAGTGTGTGTGTGTGTGTGTGGTAGAGCGAGTAAGAGAGTGACTCGGTTAGCTTCGGTGAGAGTAGCGACTTTGGCAGCGGAGGCGGAGAAACAAAGCGTCTCCCCTGTTCTTTCTGACCACGGTCGGAAATCTGTAGCAGGAAAAGTTAACCCTCTCCTTGATTTCATGTTGCTTATGGAGGAGAACCAGGAAATGAGTAGGGAGAATTGCAATGCTACGAAGCCATGGCCGAGCGGACCAATCGCAGTCGCTGTGACATGTAGTAAAATCTTTTAAGCGGTGCTCGTCAGGCTACTGCATAGGGTCCATATCTACGCGTACCTACTTACGTACCTACGGCGTAAGCTTTAAAACAGCATCTTGACTCTGTATGCTACATGCTCCTTTTTCAGAAATGACCTCTTTTTGTTAGCTAATGCATCAAACAATTATATTTAATTTTCCATACTTTTCCACATGTTGTTGGATGTTTTTGTTCCGTTGAGGTGTGGGACGTGCTGCCGGAGGCGGCTGTCTGTAACTACCGGGGCCAC
Organism: Zingel zingel; assembly: GCA_023566125.1. Lineage (NCBI taxonomy): Eukaryota > Metazoa > Chordata > Actinopteri > Perciformes > Percidae > Zingel > Zingel zingel. The sequence goes on along the minus strand of CM042328.1, from coordinate 5,147,536 downwards.
AGCGGTTACCTGCTGTGCGTGGACTGGTCGCCTGTCGACCCAGATGCCATCTGGACGGGAGGGAAGGACTTCACCCTGCAGGAGTGGAGAGTCTCCAAACAAGAGTTTAAAAAGCCACCCAAAGGTGACCACGCCCAGGACCCACGCCCTCCAACACCACAACAACAGCTTAATCGGTGTAACCGGCAGACTGTAACGTTCACGTGCTTCTCCTCTCAGGGAAAAAGATGGTCGACCTGAAGGAGAAGATGAAGGCCAATCCCAAGCAGAAGAGGAAGAACAAGAAGGCGTCTGCGGCCGGAGGAGCTACGACACCGGAGATCAACGGAGAGACAGTTACAGGAGGCGAGAAGGCAGCGGGACAGGAGCTGTCTGGGGAAGAAGAGGAAGATGAAGTTGGCTCTACCGGCAGTGCTGTACCTCCATCAGGTAACAGAGTAGTTGTTACTAGGCCTGTAACAGTTATTACATAATCGTATAAACGCAACATTTTTACATAATCGCCATTTCTTTGTTTGACTGCTATTAATTGCTAACATTAGCTAAGGTCTTAAAGGGTAACTACTGTTTTTTTTTCAACCTGGACCCTATTTTCCTATGTTTTTGTGTCTAAGTGACTGATGGGAACAATAATCTTTGACATTGGTCCAGTATTAAGCGAGTTTGAAAGAAGCTACAATGTAAGTTAATAGGACAATTGTCCAGCTTGGATTTACCTTCACAAAAGTGCTTGTTTTGCCGCTGACAGACTCAGATTAATATTCTAAGTGTCTGACAGCATTATGGAAAGGATCCTTTCTGAGATAGACCTTAAAAACCTCTTTGAGACCTTTCTGTTCAACCAGAAACAGCTCTGAAGTCTCTAGCGCTAAACCCACCAGACTCCATTTAGAAAAGCAATACTTTTAGCGTGTATAGAGGCAACATATTTTCACATGAAAATCTGTAAACTATGTGTTTATTTCAACCAAAACTAGAGTTTTGATGTTTGGAAAAGTAGAAAGACGACCCAAAACGGCGTTTCACAGTTTTCATTTTTTTCTGTTGACTTTGAATGAAGTGTATTTTACGATGCTTAAGTTACTGTTTATTTACATGGAGTCTGGTGGCTTTAGCGAACGCAATTTCGCGGATGTTTTTATGTTTAAAAAAAGTATTTTACTCTTTAACAGAAAGGTCAACCTCCTTAGAAATCCTTTCTATAATGTTGTCAGACACTTAGAATATTAATCTGAGCCTGTCAGCGGCAAAACGAGCACTTTTGTGAAGGTAAATACAAGCTGGACAATGTCCCTATTAACTTACATTGTAGCTTGTTTCTCTGCTGCTGACTGCAGCACTCTCTCTTAATACTTGACCAAAGTCAAAGATTGGTGTTCCCATCAGTCACTCAGAGACACAAACACATAGGGAAATAGGGTCCAGGTTGAAAAAAACAGTAGTTACCATTTAGGGGTCTGACTTTTGATGATTTTGTTGATAAATGCCAAATTGTAATTATATAACTGATTATTGGTGCTTTGTTTTTATTGATGAGGATACATGTTCTACTGTCAATGTTATGTTCATTTAGGAAAAATACAATATTTTATGATAATTAAGAGGCGTTGCTTACTTTATAGGCTGTGTACCTGTCTTATTACATTATCTGGGTCACATCACAGGGATCTAAGCAAAATATGTATCCAGCGATTCTGTCATAACTTTAATTTGTTTGAAAAACAAATACATAAATATATATTTTTAAATTCGACTAAAAGACAATTATATTGTTAATCGCAATTATTTCAGAGACAATTAGTCCTGGGCATAGCCAAGGTGCTCTTTAGCAAGGCACCGAACCCCCAACTGCTCGGGGCGCCTTTCCATGGGCAGCCCCCTCACTCTGACATCTCTCCATTAGTGTGTGTGTGTGTGTGTGTGTGTGTGTGTGTGTGTGTGTGTGTGTGTGTGTGTGTGTGTGTGTGTGTGTGTGTGTGTGTGTGTGTGTGTGTGTGTGTGTGTGTAATTCAGACCTGTGTGTAATAACGGAGTGAAACCATTGTAATTTCCCCTTGTGGGATTAACAAAGTAATTGTTATTATTATGTATGATTCTTGGGACCTTTTTTTAACTGTATAACCAACTTCATTCTATAATTTTTGTTTCAGCCGCTTTTGAGACGCAACGGAAGTCTTTCACCGCTGTAAAGAGCAAAGACAAACCAGGTACGCACCGAAAAGTTACGAAAGTAACTTCAGCTGAGTGTGTGTGTATATATATAACTGTACGGGTGTTTTGTGCATTTTGTATCCAGACTTGGCCCTGCTGAAGAAGAAGAAGCCTCGCTCCATGCTGCCCATCAGCACCTCCATGGACCATCGGCCCAAAGAGGATCTGCTGCAGGACTGCATCACTCTGGCCTCGGTCAAACACAGCGCTGGTAAGACTCCGCCTGCTACGGAGCACGGGAGTTATGGGAAACCCAAACAAACATGCGCAGCGGAAAATATTTATAGTAAACTGAAGCTAAACTAACCCTAACAACTAAAGCCTTCAAGAAAAACTAAACTACAACAATCCATGTATTATTCGAAGTGTGTGCGTGTGCGTGTGTGTGTGTGTGTGTGTGTGTGTGTGAGGGGTGGGAGAAAAGATCGATACAGCATAGTATCGCGATATTTTCCGTGGCAATACTATCGATACACAGATGCCAAGTATCGATCTATTATTATATATGTGTTGGTCAGTTTGTCTGCTTGACAGTCCGCTGACAATTGCAGCAGTGATGAACAGAGAAATGTATATTTTTAGATAAAATGGATGTTGACAAAATTTCCTTTTGGGGACACATTTTGAAATTGGGAAAAATTTGAAGTTGGAAAAAAGGTAACAAATTGCGATAAATAGCAGAATTTTGCGATATGTTCGCAATAATATTGTATCGCGACATAAGTATCGTGATGATATCATATCGTGAGGCCTCTGGTGATTCCCAACCCTAGTGTGTGTCTGTGTGTTCTTGTTTAACTATATTCGTGGGGTCCAAAACCTGGGGAGTCCAGTATACTTGTGGGGTCCGACCAGCTTTGTGGGGCCCAAAATGCTGGACCCCACAAGGTTAAAGGGCTGTTTGAGGGTTAAGACTTGGTTTTAGGATTAGTGTTAGAATTAGGTTATGGTTAGGGTGAGGGTAAGGGTTAAGGTTAGGCATTTAGTTGTGATGGTTAGGGTAAGGGGCTAGGGAATGCATTATGTCAATGACGAGTCCCCACAAAGATAGTGCCACGCAGTGTGTGTGTGAAATTGTGTGTGATATTGTGTGTGTTACAGCTCCCCCTGCAGGGTGTATCCCAGGCCAGGGAGAGCACGTCCACCTGGGCCTCTTCTCTGACAGACAGGCTCTGTACCGCATGTTTGAGGCAGAAGGTACGTTGGTTTATCTTAACCTGGAGTAAAGGCCTTCCTGCTGCTTGCTGTATGTCCACTCTCTGATTATCACTCAGATCAGGTTCATGCCATTGGGGGGATTTCTTCTCTTCACTTTGTTAATCTGCCCATTTATAGTTTCACAAGTTTAATTAAAGTGTACTTGCAGCCGGGACGTTTCGATACTCAGAACATGCTTGTGATGCACACAGTCACTGCCAGATTAGTCTCACATTGCCAGCTCTATTGCCACAGCGCTGCGGAGGAAGGTCTGGCTACACCACAGATACATTCTGGGATAGGAGGGAACATTTTTTCGTTTGCATTTCTTTAAACCAATCAGAACAGCTTGAGCGGCGCTTAGAGCTGGACACTCTTCAACATAGTGTATTAAATGAAGTGAACTGTTGACACAATACAGTAACGTAAGCTATTTAAATTAGCTGATACATTGTTAACCCTCATTGGCTCTTACCAGTATATCTCCGTGTGTACTTCGTCCACAGCCATCCCACCAATCGGTCCCAAAACGTCCCAGTTAGAGAGGAAATGCCCTAAACATATTCTTTGTTAATCTTTACAATCATTCCCTGAAAGAACCAAGCAGGTCAGTCTTGTTGCACGATCCAAATTTTCTTCAAAAGTTGCCATTTTCGGCATGTAGCTCGCTAGATCGAAGGTTGTTGTTGTTTGTTGTTTCCCGAAGCGAACGGAGTATGAGAACGGCAACACACGCAGGATGTCAGGCAATCACCCTGGAAATGTACTCCCTCCGTTGATCCAGACTACTGCCAGATTCAAACCCTTCATGTGCTCCTGATGTAAAATCGCAGCACTAAATCATGGCCACGTCAGAGAATGTCTAATAAGGGGAGAACTTCCACTCTCTGGTTGCAGTTCCACATGAGGGCACTCACGGGCGAGTGCAGATACATGGTCTATGGAGCTATACCCCTCAAAATCCACTTTTCTCAGGATATAATTTTTTGTCTAGTAATTTAAATGTTGCATTCGAAAGGGGAGGCAAAGAAAATACACACTGCTGGGTGTTAGATTTTTTTAAAGTTGCTTTTTTGTTCTAAAAAGCCTTTTTAAAATGTCAATGACGTCATACACATCGTATGGCCAGAGATACTGCTTTACGGCAAGCTCTGAGTCACTTCTTTTTTTTTCTCTCGAGGCATCGACAACACAGCTGACAGGTTAGGCTCTCCCTGTCAATACACGTGCTAGAAAGAGGTCTGTTATTGATTTAAAGACCACGCCGAAATATTCACTCTGACATTCTGGCTCCACTTCGGATGCCATCAAGCGGGATCTCTGGTCATAATCAGACCTTCACTGACCAATCAGCATACATTAGCAGAATGCTTGCGTGTTATGGGCAACAGCAACTCAACCTGTAAGAAATTGAAAGGACATAAGTACTCGTTCATTCAACTTTCGACCTATAATTCATGTTGAACTTGCAAAAACTACAATCAAGTCTGAGATTTTTCAACGACAATCAGGCGAAAGAGACACATTTAGCCGTCTAGCTCCATAGACTCCCATTCATTTTGCACTCGCCTGCGATCACCCCCAGTGGAACTCTGGAACTGCAACCAAATTGGGTACAATGGGGCTTAATAGGGAGTGAACAGGCTCTCCGTAGACGGGCTCTGGCCACGTTCAGCCCCGACAAAACGTAGCAATAAACAGAAACGGGGGTGCGTTGAACATCCTGTTGTGCGCGCAAACGCTCTGCCTTTTTATTACCACGAGTTTACAGCCACGTCCCCGCTGATTGGGTATCACCTGTGACACAGCCAATAAACGAGAGACACGCACGCCAAACGATAGAAAACGCAACGCAAAGCCCATTTAACACCGCTCCGAGAAAACATGTCGTTCAACCAGGAAACCGTAGCAAAACTGTGCACGCTGTTTGGAGACAGAACATGCCCCGCTTTTCATGTCAGGAATTCTAATGCACGCCAGGTTTCAGCTCTTGGAACAAGCCCTTTTAAAATGGAGCAAGATTTCTGATGTTGTGATTGGCACTGCTATTCTTCAGAGGAAGGCCACGTGGAGGCGGGCCACTTTGACTCAGTGGTGTACCTGCGGCTGTGGAGCGGAGACCTGCAGGGGGCGCTGCAGCTCGCCACCGAGAGAGGAGAGCTGAACGACCACCTGCTCTCCCTAGCTCCTATGGGTAACAACTTGTCTTGTGTCGATGAACGCTGAATTATAGAAATATTATGCACATTCTTGACTGCAGTTTACAGTTTTCCTAAATAAAAGTGCATCAGATGTGCACCTGAGACTTACAAAGTGGACCCTCCTGTTGTCCTCGGGTCAAATTTGACTCACTTTCAAAGTTTCTATATCAGAAGTATGGCTTTCTTTTCAACCAAATTTCCCAAAAATATAACGTGGATGGTTCCATACGCTGATTGATGATCGCTACTTTTATGGTCTACCTGGGTGAAAATCTGTGGTCATCCATAAACATACGTTTCTCCTAGTCAAGATAATTCCTAATTTCACATTTATAGAGGATTTGAAGTGCTATTTTTATTCTCAATTCTTATTGTCTTGGTGCTGATGGTTTTCCTGGCTAAAACCTCTTTGGGGGGGGCGCCAAAAAATTCCTATTAATGTCCAAAGCCGATGAGGGACAGCGTCAGGAGGCTTCCAGATATGTTAACAGTACTCGTGTGTCTCCTCTTGCAGCCGGGTTTGAGGTGTGGAGCCGGACGGCGGAGGCGTTCGCCAGGCAGCTGTGTCTGCAGGAGCAGTACCTGAAGGCAGCGTCCCACCTGCTGTCCATCAACCGGCTGTACCCGGCCGTCGACCTGCTGCGCTCGCACAAGCTCTACAGGTTCACGCTCTTCATCTTCTGGGTTTTGAACGAAGTGAAAAGAGTAGGGCTGCAAACAGGGCTGCACGATATCAGGAAATATCTAATTGTGTTTATTTTGACTGATATTGCGATTGCGATGTGATTCACGATATTGGAGGGAATTATTGTTTTTGTATAATTATTCTCATTTTCATAAAATATTTACATCTGTACCAGACAAAGATGTTTTCCTTTGGTCTGTAGGATAGGATTTGTAGGCCGGGAGGTCTCTGCAGCACCACAATATTTCATTCCCAATGGTTTGACACATATTTTGCCATTAACAAATATTGCGCTCCTCGTGCAATTTGGATATTGCACTAGTCCATATTGCGATTAATTGTGCAGCCCTAGCTGCAACTAACGGTTATTTTCATAGTCAAGGAAAAGTTATTTGATCTCCAAAATGTCAGAAAATGTGGATCTCTGTTCCCAAAGCCCAAGAAGACGTCCTCAAATGTTTTGTTTTGTCCACAACTCAAAGATATTCAGTTCACTGTCACAGAGGAGAGAAGAATTATTCACATTTAACAAGGAATCGGAGACGTTTGACTTTTTTCATAAAGAAATTACTTGAAATGATTCGATTGTCAAAATAGTTGGCAATAAATGAAATAGTTGACAACTCTTCGATTCACCATTAAGCTCTAGAAATGAAAGTTATTATATGCTCTTCTGTTAGTCATACCGTCACAGTGTTTGTTTACTTTGCGTTATAAGATTAAAGTGCTTTTTCTATTTGAACTTTGTAGTGTTTCCCATCCAAATGAATGAGACAATTGTCTTCGTTTTGAAACGTGTGTTGCCAGGGAGGCCATAGCTCTGGTCAAGGCGCGGCTGCCCGCGGACGAGCCGGTCCTGAAGGAGCTGTACACCTGCTGGGCCGGCGTGCTGGAGAGGGACGGACATTTCTCTTCAGCTGCCAAGTGGTGAGTAGGCAAGTAGGGTTGGGCATCGTTGGATTTGAACAATTCTGATTCCAATTGCGATTCTTCGTTTCAATTTCGGTTCTTATCGATTCCGGTTCTTTGAGGGGTGGAGTTGAAACGGGTCACATGCTTATTTCACAAATAAGAGGAACGTTTTATTTTGATTTAGTGATGGGTTGCAGTTTTACAGCTTTTTCAACGTTAAATAAAGCCACACTAGCGCGCTGCTTACTGTGCTCCGAGGCTGCAACACAACAAGCGCCTGGCCGCTACGGAAACCAAAACTTGCGCATGTTAAATTTGGAACCCATGATCAGATTTGAAACCAAATCCTCCAAACGATTCCAATAAAGAAACAATTCCACTGGTATCGTAATTTCTGAAACGATTCCAAGTAGAGGTGTGAATCTTCACTGATCTCCCGATTCCATTACGATTATCATGTCTTCCATTCGATGTCACGTCCTGAATGTGCAAAACACAACGGAATATGTAAACAGAAAGGTTGTTAGGCATGCATTAAATTGTAAACAGAAATAATCGATTATGGCCCGGCCGTACCGTATCGATGCAGTATCGCCCATGTCACCTTTAGTGCTTTTTTTGTACATCACTTTGGTCAGCTTAAGCTGTGTTTAAGGGCGCTTTCACACCTGCCTCGTTAAGTTTGACTGAATCGCAGTAGAGTTGGTTTCCCCCCTCGGTGCGGTTCTTTTGGGCAGGTGAGAAGGCAGCAGTCTCACTCGGGTGCGTACCAAAAGCGGACCAAACAAGCGCACCGAGACCTGCTTGAAGAGGTGGTCTCGGTACGCTTTAAATCCAACTCTGGAGCGGTTCGTTTGTGGTGAGAACGTGATCTGACCCCAACCAACTTTTCTATGTGTCCTCCACAAGTCTGAGCTAAACGGCTCCTGTGGTCAGATCTGCGATGCAGCAAACTGTAGCAGCTCGCGGTGTTTCTCCCACAGAAACGGACTGCGGTCGCTCTAACTTCCATTGTTTTCCTGTTTGTTTTTCGTCCCGTCTCCCAGCTACCTGGCTGCTGGGGCCAGTTTCGACGCCGCCAAAGTCATCGCCAGGAAGAACGACGTCTCCTCGCTGAGGACGGCGGCCATTCTGGCGAGGCTCTCGGGAGAGGCGTCTCTGGCTCAGTCGCTGGCGCTGCGCTGCGCCAAAGACCTGGCTGTGGCCCAGGACTGGACCGCCGCCCAGGACGTCCTGAGCTCACAGGACAGCCTGCTGGTCAGTGGACAAAACACATTGTTTTAAAGTGCTCATATTCTGCTCATCTTCAGGTTCATAATTGTATTTACAGGTTGTACCAGAATAGGTCTACATGGTTTAATTTTTAACAATTTAACAATTTTTATTTTAATTTTTTAGCAACATACAAAACATACAACTCTCAACATGAACAAATCCCCCCCCCCCCCCCCCCCCCCCTCTTATTTTCTCTGCTGTCCATATTTCATTTTTTCAAACAAATACAGCAGGAACTTAATACAGTTTTTGGAGAGGTAAGGTGTACAGTGTACATAAAACACAGGGCGGTAGGACCGGGGAGGACTTAAAATAAACTTGCAAATGTTACTAAAAATCATCTTATTGGCAGATTAAACAAAAGGGGAATTCCAAACAACATTACAGAGTCATTTTTTCAAGGTCCTTTTGAGAAGTAAAACATTACTCATTTATTCAGCATCTCAACAAAGTCTGGCCGTAAACGCTTTACATTTGACCCACATAGTCCAAGTTAAAGGACAGTTCCGGCGCAAAACGAACCTAGGGGTTATTAACAGATGTGTTCCCACTCTGTCTCTCTCTGGGACATGTTTTCATGCTAATCGAATGAGTTTGTAGCTTGAAAGACGCTAGCACGGACCGCTGATTAGCTTACAACGCTAGTATTCGGGGCCCAGGGAAAGTAAAAACAAATCTCTATTTATACCACTAAAAAGGCTCAAAATATCACCACACTTCAATGGTAGCATAACGAGGGTCCCTAAATGTTAACCGAAGCGTTGAGAACACTTTATTAAAAAGATAGTTTAGAAAGACTCCCTAGATGCCGGCAGCCTGTATATGAGAATATGACTGTCTTATAATCTCTCTTTAATAAACTGTCTGTACACTTACAATGTTCTCAACGCTTCGGTTAACATTTAGGGACCCTCATTATGCTACCGTTGAAGTTTGGTGATATTTTGAGCCTTTTTAGTGGTATAAATAGTGATTTGTTTTTACTTTCCCTGGGCCCCGAATACTAGCGTTGTAAGCTAATCAGCGGTCCGTGCTAGCGTCTTTCAAGCTACAAACACAATTAGCATGAAAACATGTTCCAGAGAGAGACAGAGTGGGAACACATCTGTTAATAACCCCTAGGTTTTTTTTGCACTGGAATTGTCCTTTTAATGAAAAAAAAATTCTGAAGACGAAGGGTGTACACATAACATAAATGGAATTGACTACATGTATCCACTCCTTCAGGAAGCATCCGACGCCTTGTGCCTTGTGGTTTGACACTTTTTTCTGACTGAAGGTCTGACTCTGAACATTAATTGTTTGGACCGTGTGCAGGTCCACCGGCTGCATCTTTGCGCCGCTGAGCTGCTGGCCGCGCTGCTGGCAGACCCTCAGCCCTGCGTCTCCAGTCACCCATGGGCGTCACCGGGCCAGCGTCCCAGCAGCATCCAGGACCGCGTGAGGGACGTGTGGGAGGAGCACTTTGGGGTCTCCCAAACGTCGGCCGGACAGCGCAGGGCCGCGGCTCTCCAACAGGAGCTGAAGTCTGTGGAGAGCCCGACGCCCAGCGCCAACATTCCTCTGAGACAGGTGCACAGTCTGATCCCATACAGCATGTTTCCACGTGTACGCCGGGTAAAAAGGCGCAAACAAAACGCGTCGTTTTGATATTTACGAGAAGCGACTTGCACGTTAGAGCAGAGATGAGGCAAGGCCATGATCACACTTGGCGTCTTTTTTGACAAGAAAAAGTTGACTAGGGCGCTTTTTGTAGTAAAAAAAAAAGAAGAAGCTGGCAGCGTTTTGGTTCCAAAAAGAGCATCTTTTGTTTCTATAACAACAGCTCCTGCTACAGTAACCTGGAGCACTATGTGCTGCGGTGTGAGGTGAAACTAATCGGTGGAGCGAGCTGGAGAGAGAACAGAGAGAGGGAACGGTGCTACGAACGCTAAAAAAACAAAACAAGGTCGTTTCTTCAGAAAAATGTTACTGTTTACAACTTCAAAAAGACGCTAAGCGTTGAGCTCCAGAAAAACAGGCGGCGGTAGCGTTTTAAAAAAGCGCTCAGGACTTTTCCTCAGCACGGTTTACTCCACGCTGGGATTAGAATGTAAAAACAGATGCTGACAGCTTCAAAAAAGACACCGAGTGTGAACACAGCCTTAGTCAGATCCCTTTGTCTGACTCTGTCCTGTCCTCCTGTCTTCCTTGGTGCTTGTGTCTCACCCGTCCTCAGGTCCATCTGTATTCGTCCCTCTATCTGACCCGTGCGGTGTTGAGCTGGCTGCTGGACGACGACGGCCAGCTGATCAAGGAGCTGTGGCAGGCGGCGGCCTGGCTCCGAGACGCCGGCCACTTCTGTGTCTCCGCAGAGCTGTGTAGGCTGCTGTTCCCCGACGGTACGTCTGGCGCTCCAGTCAGACAATCCGATTTGAACTGTGTTACACAACATTTTCATCATTTCATTCTTAGAGACAGATGAAACTGTTTTAAAGTCATCAAGCATCAATCTGAAAGACTTCTGCTTTGGCTGATTTGGTGGAATTCATTTGTAACACCATGGGCACATAACGTGTTTGCTATGTACCACTGTTGACGGTGCACTTTTTGTCAATTAGTTAACAAGAATGTACTGAATCATTCTGGGTTTGGACTACAGGTCGACGGATACTGTTTTTTTTCCGGGCGAATATCGATTATTAGTTAAAGAAACCGATAAATGCTATTTGGAACTGATTTTATTACATTTACAGTAAAAATGGAAACACAATAGTTTGTTTTAATGCTTTAAGCAATTCATTTCAAGACTGCTTACAGAGCTGTAGCGGAGCCAAAGTAGCGCACGTTATGGTTAATCGCCTGTATTGGGGATTCTTAAAATACAACAGAGATACAGATAATCTGCAAATTGCCGAAAATTGGCCCTGATAATGGGCCAGGCCGATGATTGGTCGACCTCTGGTTTGGACTCTTTGTCAGGCAAACAAAGACATTTGAAGGCGTCGCGTTGGGCTCTGGGAGCTTGCGATGGAAATCTTTCACTATGTTCTGTGTGCAGTGTGAGAGGGGGAGTGGCCAGCCAATGTGTGCTTCTTTTACAATATATATTTAACGATATATTTTGCATTTTTAAAATCCAAACAATGGAAACAATTGAAATCAATCGGACTAACGGTTCGAGAGATATGCGCATAACACACAGACGGACGTTCCTGCAATTTATAGATAGATAACTTCGTTTTTTGAACCCTATTTCCCCGTGTTTTAGTGTCTGTGTGACTGATGGGAAAAACAATCTTTGACATTGGTCCACTATTGACCTAGACTGCTGCAGTCGGCAGCGGAGAAACAAGCTACAATGTAGCGTAAATGGGCAATTGCACACCAGTCTGCTGAGTTTTGCAATGGTGATTTTGGGGCTTTTAGTGGACGCTAACTGACGATGAACACTTGTCCTGTAGGGTTACAATGCAGCCCGGTTCATGGCTGCCAGTCACAGCGTTCTCGCTCAATACTGGACCAATTTCAAAGATGTTTGTTCACATTAGTCACTTAGACACCAATGCATAGGGAAATAGGGTCCAGATTGAAAAAATACTGAAATTACCCTTTAAGCCTAAACAATGATTTGATCAATCAATAGATTAGTCGATAATGGAAAGGATATGGAGCCATAATGTATTATCATTTGTGTTTCTGAGCTGTACCTAGAGCTGCCCCGTCACCATTTTATCATTTTCCACCAGGCGACATCAGCGTTTGTTCCAGGAAACACCCCAAAACACTCGATCACACCGAAGGAGAAGCCAAAGCTGCCGCCGACAGTTTGCAGGCGTTTGTCCATTACCACCGTCTGTACCAACACTGGTGGACCCACTCGGCCCAGAGCAGAGTTCCCCTCTCGGCGGCCGATTCCAGCCCCGGAGACGGCGTGAAGGACGGAGCGGTGAATGGAGGCGTGTCGGAGCCAGAGGGGAGTGTCTGCCCGGCGACCGGGAGCTTTGGTGAACTGGACTTTGACGCGTCCGTGCTTCTGTCCGAGCATCACGCCGCCTGCCAGGCCACTCAGCGGTCGGTGCGGGAGATCCAGGAGCGCCTGGCGGCCATGGTGCTGCAGCACAGCAGAGCCCAGGGAGGGCAGCTCCACCCTGGGGAGAAAGAGGCAGACGGGCCCATCGTGCAGACCTCCACCGCCAGCGAGTCATCAGACAGCCAACGGTGAGGACTCTGTTATTAATGACTGATTGTTAAAGGAACACGGCGACTTATTGGGACTTTATCTTATTCCCCGTATCCCCCAGAGTTAGATAAGTTCATACGTACCCTTCTCATCTCCGTGTTGTAAGTGTTGTAACTCTGTCTCCTGGAGGTAACCGGTTCCATCTAGCCTACTGCTCCCAATAAGTGACAAAATAACGCATTTTTCTGCATTCTGGTGATTTTTTTTTTGTGACAATTTCTTCAAGTATGTACTTTGTTGCATTCCATCACTGCCTTTAAGCCTTTGTGTCTCTTCCCCCCCCCCCCCCCCCCCCCCCCCCAGGCCAGAGGAGCCAGAGACTCTGCTGTCTCTGTCTACCAAGATGTCCCAACAACAGAAACTGCTGGCCGACCTGCCTGACACCGTCAAGGTACAGTACACCTCCACAAATAATCCACACACACACACACACACATACTTTACAGAAAGGACAGAAATTTCAATAAACTGAAGAATTAAAGTGTGAAGTGGTCAAGTGCTATCCTCCTCTCGTCTGTGTTCCCTCCCAGATGTTTCCTCATCCAGACGTCGTCGAATGCTGCCTGGTTCTGCTGCACCTCAGCAAGTCTTCCTCAGCCGTCTCCGAGTCGCTACGGCAACAGGCCAAAGATCTGCTCCGCAAACACGGGACCAGTCCCGCCGTCCTCAAAGCCTCCCGGCAATTCCTCACCTGACTCTCAGCAGTAGCACTGAAAGAAGCACTTCTACTGTACAGCTTTTTTTTGTTGTATTAAAACTTATTACAAAAATGATGTTTACACATCTTGATTCTGTTTTTGAGTCTACATCCAGAAACGGCCTGAAGGAAGCTCAAACTGATTTGTGTCAGGGCAGGACATTTTCGATAAATTGATGAATCATTCATCAAGCAAGAATGCCATTCTCTGCTTCTAGCTTCTCACGTGAAGATTTGCTGCTTTTCGCTGGCGTTGTATCATTGAAATTATAAGGGCTGCACCGTTAATCGCAATATGGACTAGTGCAATATCCAAATCGCAAGGGGGGGGGGGGGGGGGGGGGGGGGGTGCAATATTTGTTAATGGCAAAATATGTGTCGATCCATTCTGAATGAAGTACCGTGGTGCTGCAGAGACCTCCCGGGACTACAAATCCCATCCTACAGACTACAGAAAACCTCTGTTTGGTACAGAGCCTCGCAGAAATCACACTGCGTGGCTATAGTATATTTTTGTGTTTCAATGAGAATATTGATCCAAAAAATCTACACATCTCAATTCTCCAGCAGCAGCCATCTTTGTTGTAAATTAATTCAACCCAAGCGCGGTGACGTGGCCCGCCCTGACAATTTGATTGGTCCGAACAGCTCTGGTTCGAGCATAGTTGCTCCACAAGTCCAGACAGAACTTCCCGACCTCAAATGTTGTGGGCAGGGCTAAGTTCAGCTGGCATCCAGGCTACCACGAGAGTTAAGCGGGCCAAAACTGCCCAACTTTTCAAATCTGTTTGGGAGTTTAATTGAAATGTTCTATTGAATTTGAAATGTTACATACCCTATTAGGAGACCTTAAGGAACAGCGTGAAATACCCTATATAACCATTCTATCACCCCTTTAGTAGATTGAAGAGAACTTTCCAGGTGAATATTTTTTTCAGACAAGAGTTTAACGTTCTAAAATGAACCCTTTCAAACTTTAGATGTTAAAACGAGCTGTGTGTGTCAGTGTATGGCAAGAAAAAAAACATGAAATACTTTAACGTTTACATTCAAAATACAAAACAATTTAATATACAACTGTTCAAAACAATGAAGAATGTAAAAACAGTACCCACAACATGTGTAAACCTGGCGGACAGCTGGGTCTGGTGGCTGAATGTACAGGAACGACAGTAGTTTGCCCCAAAACACATGCATGAACCAAGCACAGTTAAACAACTTGATGCACACTGTTAAAAGGTTCTGAAAGTGGAAAAGAGCTAAAACATTTTTATTTTCATCAAAATTATACATTTTAAATTTACAGGCCCTTCCAACATTAACTTAAAAAAAAAAAAAAAAAAAAGAAATCCCTGCAACAAGAGACGAGTCCCGCTGATGAGAAGGACAGCCGGAACTGAAGAATCGGACTGTAGTTTTTTTGGCAACGTTTGGTCTGAGATCACAGTATGATACAGGCGCTGGTCCCATGCTGTTAAAGAAGGGCGTCACTAGAATGCGGCGTTAAAAAAAGTGTTCTGAATATATGAACATATACTCAGTAAAAGCGACTAAAAAGAAACGACTGAGCCAGTGAAAAGGATCCAATGTCACTGCGAGTCCGTTTTACAGTCACTCAGGGAGGAAACATTTTTGAAAGAAATCTATTTCGTTTTTGTCTCGTGTCGTGTCTCGTTCCGAGTGTTGCGGGAGATCAGAGGTGAGGGGTGGGGGGGTGGGGGGGTCTGCTGGTTGGGTGTTTTTAAAAACAAGTGCGCGTTCCACTTGGAGGAGAACGGGAGCGCTCAGTCAGTGCTTGTTGTTCGTCTCCTCCTGGCCCGAGCTGGAGATGCCGTTCTGGGGTTGGGTGGAGCCCGAGCCCAGGCCGTACAACCTCCCACAATACTTTGCGTCGTCAATGTTGTCTTCGAAGAAAAGCTGAACAAAACAGATTTGGGGTTAGATCGAACCGGCTTTATTACCTAAAACACACCTTCCATTCGTACATGCTGCGCTTTACAAGTCACACAAAATGACTTCCTTGATGCGATGTATTTTCTTTATTTAAAAAAAAAAATAAAAGGTCTAATGGCTGATTAGACCTCTGCTCAGGCTGAAGGTGGGCCGCAGCTTCGACGGGAACTTGGAACGTCAAATTTAATTTACCAGTAACGCTGATTTAGCCGTCCTTTGCCCTGAGAAAGATGTCAATCAGTCTGTGTGGGTGAAATTAAATGAGACAAACGCATCTGATTGGCAGAGAGCTGCGACGCCGCTCGCTTCGATTTCACTTTCTGAGAAGCGGTGTATCTCTCCTTTCTCCGGGTTATCACACCGGACATATCCGTCAAGATGTTCACCGCGGAGAAATGCTTCCAGAGGGCTTTCTTAAGCAGTTTGGAGACACAATGTCCTCTGGTTGTGAGGGCAGTCAAGAGTTTTCGGTTGCACTTTACTTGAAGGTATCTACATAAGAGTGACATGACACTGTCATGAACATTATAAACAAGTCATAAACGTTTTAGGGTCGGGCTATGTCCCCTAAATTGCCAGTTGATTATGTTTACGGTAAAACATAGTGATGGAGGATGATATCAGACTTACATATTGATGCACAGCAGTGTCCATAAACTTAGTCCAATGAGGGAAGAAAGGAGAGTGTGACAGTGTTCCACGTTAACGCCTTTTCTCTCTCAACTACCGCATGCTTAATTGCGTTAATGGTCCAGGGCTACTGACAGGGAGAGAGAGACTGCATTACTAACAGCCAATCCAGTCTGCTCAAAACGATGGTCTTTTTCACAAATAGGTTGCACATATCTTCCACTTAAGGGGCCCTATCTTGCACCGTGTGCAGCACAGTGCAAAGTCAGACGCAAATGTCAATTTTCCGTCCAGCGCCCGCGACTAGGATCACGATGTCGGCCAGCCATCACGATGGACGATGATCCATCGGCACAACCCTAAAACGTTTGACGTAACGCTTTTTAGTGAGGGTCACTCGGTTTTTTGTCCTGACTGGTTATGGTTAGGGTTCCTGTGTCACGACAGCGTCATGTCATTCTTATAGAGATACCTTCAAGTAAAGCGTTTTTCTAGTAATAAGTTCAAAGAAAAGATCGTCTGACAATGTGCAGATCAACTACAAAAAACATCCTCTGGATATTTGTGCAGCTGTACCTCTTTCATCCTGAAGAAAGCCATGCCGGTGAGTAGCGAGTCGGATCCAGCCTGGTGCTGCCGCCCGATCCTCTTCAGCTCCAGCTGGTCTGCTACTTCCTGTAGCCCTCCCTACACACACACACACACACACACACACACACACACACACACACACACACACACACACACACACACACACACACACACACACACACACACACACACACACACACACACACACACACACACACACACACACACACACACACACACACACACACACACACACACACACACACACACACACACACACACACACACACACACGTCTCCACGTTTGTTTCGACGGAGCTTGACAGAGGTCGTCTCCTGCGTTAAAGTGGAGGATTAAAGAACCTGTGCCCAGTCCAGAATACCTTTAGGTTCTTGCAGCTCTTCATCAAGTATTTGACGTCGTAGATGGCGGGGAAGAAGAGGTTGAGGATCTGGAAGAAGTCGTGTTCCTCCTCGGGGAGCCGTGCGTCCGTCAGGAGCTTCACCAGGTAGCCAAAGTCGTAGCCGCTGAGAAACACAAAACGGGGATTTGGGTCAGAGTCAAGTCTGGCGTTGCCAGACCTTCGTGCACGCCGCTGCAGAGGAGGGTCTGGCCACACCACCACAACGATCCGGGATAGGAGGGAAACGTGCTCTGGTTTATTGGCATTTTTTTAAACCGATCACAATCGTCTTGGGCGGCGCTAAGCTCCGGTCGCAGCGACGGTGGCTCTGCTGCTAAATAGTCTCGGGAAGGAACCTGTTCTGGTGGAACATTTGAACCCCGCGCAAAAGAAAAACGCCACATCCAATATTAAATTAACTGTTGACACAATACAGTAACATGAGCCGTTTAAATTAGCTGATACATGGTTAAACCTCATTATCTCTTACCAGTGTATCTCCGTGTGTACTTCGTCCACAACGATCCCACCAATCAGTCCCAAAACGTCCCAGTTAGAGAGGAAATGACCTCAACATATTCTTACTAAATCTTAATCATTCCTCGACCGAACCAAGCAGACCTGCCTTGTTGCACCATCCAAATTTTCCTTAAAACTTGCTGTTTTCAGCGTGTAGCGTCGCTCAGAGGTTCCGGTTAATGTTGCTCGATCCGACCGGAGTTTAAAGTTCATTCAAAAAGGCGGCAGAACGTGAGGGACGTCCAGGGGCACCGAAACTATCCTGTAACTACGCATCGTTGGTCCCGTCTGTGATAAAGACCAGGTCGGGGTGGACTGGATAAGCGGCCACCGTGGCTCACAGTTGAAGCCAGCGTTTGGGTACAAGAGTTAAAGGAGAAGACGCCTCCGAACTGGGACCAACAAAGCAACGCTGAATCCCAAACAAAAACAAACTGACCTGTGGAAGGAGAGCCACTTGACGTTTTCACACAGCACCAGACCAGACGTCATGAGGAGCTCGGCGAAGTAGAGCGTCTCGATCCCCTCCTCTTCGTGTTTTTTGAACTGGAGGCCCGAGTTCTGGAGCAGGTCTATGGAGTCCTGGGAGTACATGTCTTCTCTGTGAGGATTTAAAAAAAAAAAAAAAAAGAGACAGACATTCAGGGAGTGCTATCATCAAGCTCAACCATCGATTAGATTCTAATCGGGGTGTCAAACACACGGCCCACCAAAGGGTCCAATCAGGCCCACTGGATGACTTTGCAAAGTGTGAAAATTGCAGAGACATAATTCATTCCAATTTCAAATATACCACTTTGATCTCAGAGAATATCAGAGTTCTTTTTCCGTAAATTTACGACTTTAACGTTAGAAATTCAGAGTTTTTTCTCTGAACATCACCCCCTCTCTCCCGGGTCCGTAACATTATTTTTTCCTATAACAGCCTAAAGGCTGTTTTATGCTTCTGCGTCAACTCCACGCCGTAGCTACGGCGTCGTGACCCTGTCGGGGTTGCTATGCGTCGCGGAAACGGTACTCAGAACGGCAAACGCCGTAGACTGTCGTGCTAAAATCTGAATCTTATTTGTTTGGCCTTTTCTTGCTTAGATTTTGTAAAAAGGTATCGAGAAATAGACACCGTAAAACTGACCTAGTTACTGTAGCCAGAAAATAAGTCGGAGGTTATTTGCGAGGCGTCTGCCAGCCAGTTTATGTTACGTTAGCAAGCAGACTTTAGCACAGCTGCCCACAAAGTACTGCTTGCTGGCGAAGTGCTAATTTAAAAACGTTACTGACTTATAGACACTTCATAAACGGATAACCCCGTCATTGTAACCAAAATATGTCTGAGTTTATTTGCAGAGCTTATGTCAGTGAACTAGCATGTTGCTACTCCCCACAGTTGGCTGCTTGGAACACCGACTATCAACACGCAGGACCAGTTGACCAATCACAGCCCTTGTGGTCTGCGTCGCCTCGACACAAATTTAGACATTTTTGGAGGTGCACGTCGAGCTATGGCGGAGGGCTCGGGGAGGCGGTCTGCGGGGGTACGCCGTCGATTCGACGCAGAAGCATAACTCAGCCTTTAGAACGCTGCCGTAGCAGAAGCAACTTGCGTTTGCCGACATCAAGCTGACGAGAAAGTCTGTGGCAGATACAGTTTCTGGTGGTTTAGTGATCTGGCCCACTTGAGATCAAATTAGGGGGATGTGGCCCATGAACTAAAAGGAGCTGCCCCCCCCCCTCTAACCATTAGAGAGGTGCATGGAGACGGTGAGCCTACGTGAGGTTGAACTTGAAGTTGAACTGCCACGTGGTGGTGCCGGGGGGGTAGTCTCCGTCCTCGTTCATGAACGAGAGGCCGAGCTGGATGATCTTCAGGAGGTCGACGTTACACCTCAGCAGCTGGTACTGGTAGTCCACTGTGCTCCGAAACTCGCCGATCGGCCGGACAACCACTCCGGGGAATTCTGTGTCCTGATGGAAAATAAAAAGAAAGACATTAACAGAAAACTTTCCCCCTTCAATGTTCCTGCACGGTCATTTCTCAGCAGCATGCATTTAAACTAACTTTTGTGTTGGAGTTTGTAACATTCCAAAATGTTAGAAGCAACTTGATTTCAGATCATTTTCATCAAGTTTGCAGAGATTAGGTCCTCTTGCAATCAAGACAGACATCAAAAAGCAAAATAGAGACAAATGAGTTGCTGATTAACAACTACAATCCTTCAAATGTAGGTGTTTCTGCTCCAAAATGTTTTATTATAATTTACCAGTTTACCTTTGAAATAAACACTGATGATTTTGTGGTTATAAAAGATAACAATATAAACATTAAGTGTGACCAACACAGTGATTTTCAAATGTGTTGGGAGTTTATCCTAGTCTGGTTATCACCAGACCGAGCTCAATCTTTTAAGATTGAACATTAATCTGGGGAGTCTGCTCTGGATTTTCTACCGCACAAGAGGCGTGATCAACGGGCATAGTTCAAATGACTCTGGACGCAATTGGACAGTCCTTCAACCAATCAGACCGACGTACTTAGGCTTTTACCAAAGCCGGTCGGTAGTAAGGAAAACACGATCCTTCTTCGCTGGCCGGCTTGTTGAATGTAAACGAGAAGCTGCTTGGTCGCGTCTGTCGTCATCGTGTTAAACCCGGCAATAGCGCGCCAGGAGGATAAGCCAGTTTGTGATTGGTCCCCGCAAAATTCTAACGGAAGCAGGATAGATAAATGTACAGGTTTCCAGACTGAGCTGCAGGGAGAAATCAAATCGCCAGCAGATCGGGCTGGGTTTACCCACTACCACAATATATAGACTTTAGAAAACATCTAAAAAGGCCTCAAGACTTCTAATGCCATGTATTTGAGTCAGAACATAGGCTGATCAGCAACTCTCTCATCTCAGACTTGTCCATCTCTTACCATGGCGATGAAATTGTAGCTTTGAATAATCTGCCGGATCTTCCTCATTTCCTCCTCCACATTGCTCGCCCAGACTTCACAGATTATTTGGCTGGAATCTGTAAGTGCGGCTGGCATGTTGGCAGGTCAGGAAGAGAGCTAAAAACCCCGACAATCCTGCAGCGCTGGTGAAGGGGGCGGAGGGGAGGCAGGGTGAAGAAGAAAGAACAACTCTGGGAGGGGAGGGAAGGAAGAGAAGAGTTGGAGGATTAAATCTCACTGCGTCATGATGCATGATGAAGATTAGTGTTGGTACAACTTAACGGTAGGGTACCGTTAAAAAAAACCTAGCGGTTCCTACGCAACCGGTAGGAATCGGACCGGATTAGAACGCAAATTTCGGTGCCTCATTTCCGTTCCACTTAATGTGTCGACTGAAATATTTTCCCTCTGTCGCGCTGAAACGGACGTAAAAATATCACTTTCTCTGCAGTCTACCTTTAGCTAGCTAACGTAAATGTAGGCTACTTTTAAAATGCCATATTTTCCCTCTGGGCTCACCAAAACGGACGTAAAAGCATATTAACCATTCACTGCACGTGATCGCTAGTAAACATATTACACTTGCTCTGCTAGTCTATCATTAGCTAGCTAGCTTTTAGTGCATTTAAAAGAAGAAGAAGAGGTTGAAAGCGTGGCTGCATTTCACAGCTGTTAGGTGACTTAGGTTTACTTATTATATATTTAAGTACTTTAAAACGTTAATATATTGTTACATTTAAATCATTTTCAATTTAAAAAGAAAGCTCCATAAAAGAGCCTTTCTTTGACGTCATTTTTCAGTTTGTCAAGAATCGGTTTAGGAATCGTAATCGTAAAAATCCAAAGATACCCAACCCTACCTAACGGTGTGCCATATCATATCATTCACGATTAACACCGGTACAATTTTAATATAATGTGTAAAAACTCAAAATTGTGATAATGGCAATATTCCGACTTGTTTAAAATTTGGCAAATGTTTAGATGTGCACTTAGTTGTACTATTTATATTTAAAGAGAATCTGAATCTCACTCTGAGTTACTGTTTACAAACTAAAGAACTGACGGATTATTGTTTTTGTTACTTAATATTTGAAGGCAAACTTTTAACATTTATGCTGATGTAAAACTTGGATGTTCTTGAAATTAATAGCAAAATATTTTCTGTTTTTTTTGTCCCATCATTGTCAGATATGCCCTGAAATATTGTGATATTATTTTAGAAAGGTTCACAAATTCACAGAGCACACGTTAACACACAAACGTTGAGTAAAATTCACAAAATAAACATCGCAAATATATAGAAAAGTTTTTTTTCTTCTATAATCCGCTTTAATAGCTACACCACCTATCTGAGCTAGTTTAACTTTACTGTCTATATTTCTATTCTTTATTTTTGTATTTATAAAAATGACACGATTGTTCTTTGCACCGTTTTTTGGTCTTATTTTCAACAATTTTAATCTTGTGAAGCACTTTGTGTTCTGTAAAACGTGCTATATCAAATCAAGTTATTATAATAACTACTAATGCACTCTGATACTTTCATTGCAATAAAACCAACCTTAATGAAAGTTTTAAATGATAACCTTCTTAAGACATACATGAGTTATATTTAGTTTATGTTGAAACTGATATGTGTCGATTCAACTTTATAGTCATCGTGGAGGCTGGAGTATCGAGATATACTGACGTGTTTTTTTATTATTTGTCCTCCACGCTAATTGATTTACGGTGCTTTTTTCATTTTTCATAAACTGAAACGAGTCCTTGAGGATTGCTATACAAGATGATTTCCTTTTGAAATGAACTGCGTTTACCATGACAACAAATTAACCTTATAGCTGCAAGTTAGAGTTGTGTATGTTATCGGGCTAACTGACGTTAATCCAACAGATATCCGACAGAAGAACACCATTTATGATAACTGTAAGTCTTTGTGTTTAGCAACTCTGTGGGCTGTATTAACCGCACAGTGTGAAATAACATAGATATTAACTTAACGACGTTGCAGCGAGGGACTGAAGCGCTAGCTGAGTGCTTAGCATTAACGGCTAACGTTTACAAAGCTAATCCTCGCGTTATCGGGAAAGCTAACAACACCGGAGCAAAGTATAAATGAAAAGGTTGTTGCTTTATCGCTTCTCAGTGTGTCACAGCAGCTACGCACACAGTGTACTTGGCAGCGTATGACTGTGGAAAGTATAAAAGTATTAAAAAAAATAGGTTTACCTCAAAATTTCCTCGACGTAACCTGCCAAGCTAGCTGCTAGCGCATCTGTTCGTTTTCGCCTTCTCCTGCTTCTTCTTTGTGTATATTGGCGGATGGCAATCAGATGGTAAATGTGCACACCGCCGCCTACTGTGTTAGATGTGTAACGACCGGCAAATTAGATTTAAAAAAATCTTTTTATTGATGGAAATTACACAGGAAATACATAGAATAAAATGTATATCAGTAGAAAAATAATAATTTCCATTTGTTCTAACCTTTTTCTTTAAACATCCATCTTAAACATCATTCATCAAAATACCTTGAACTAGCATTACAACACTACAAGTAAAAGACTAAGAGTAAAGTAAAATATAAAATAAAATAAAATAAAATGTTTTTTTTTAAATGAATACAGCACAACAAGTAACAAGTAGGCGTTATTTTCTGTTTTAAAGAAAATGCAAATAATATATGTTTAAAAGAATAAATATAAAATAGATTTTACATGAAAAATACATGAAAAATAAAAATTGTCATGAAAGAATTTGCAATAAAAATAATAAATGAAAATAAATAAATGAAAGAAAGATATTAATAAAAAAAAGTATGAAAGAAAGACAGGCTGAATATATGTACTCCATGAGAGAATAAAATAACACAAATAAAACTAGAATATGCATTTCCTGCAGAAAATGCTTGTCAATGCTGAAAAGCTAAATTGCTGGAGCTAAACTGGATGGCTGGCATAATTGCGTAAGAAGTGCGTATCAAAAAAGTGTTAAAAAAGTCATAGTATAGTATGTCGAAAAAAGTTCTTAAAGAAAGTTTTCCATACTTAAAGAAATGTATGTTGAAAAAAATGAAAAAGTCATAGTATATATAGCATGTCGGGAAGAAAAGGTCATAAAAAAGTTATAGTATAGTATGTATAATATGTCGAAAAAGTCATAGTATAGCATGTTGAAATAAGTTAAAAAAAAAAGTCATAATATAGTAGAAAAAAAGTCATGGTATAGCATGTTGAAATAAGTGACAACAAAAGTTGTTGCTGCCGCTCCATCTCTGCTGCCTGCCTCCATGTTATGTCTTGTATGTGCTTTCAATGTGGCCTCTGAGACTATTCTCCTCTGTATTGTCTTTACTGCATGGACTGCTTTAATGCCTTTGCCATCATCTCTGCTTGCTTGTTTGTGTGCCACTTGTTTGTATGTCTTAATCCTTTTTGCTTAGGCCTGCTGTCATTATAGATATAATGTAATGTATTTTAATTTGTTAACCATTGTATTTTTGGATGCCTATTGTCAGCTGGCCGGGGACTACAGCTGGGAATTAGCCGTAGAGGCTAAAGCTGCTTCTTTTACTGTACAGTGTGAATTAAGGTGAACTGTCCACGATACTATCTCCCGGGACCTCAGCACCCTCGTCAAAAAACACAACAGAGGATGTACTTTCGGCGGCAGCTGTAGAGGTTCAACCTGTCAAAGACTATGAAGGTGGACTTCTACCATCATTGAGTCCATCCTCACCTGCTCCATCACCATCTGGTATGCTGCTGCCTCTGCTAAGGACAAGAGCAGAGTGCAGCGTATCATTCACTCTGCTGAGAAGGTGATTGGCTGCAATCTGCCATCTCTCCTGGACCTGTACGCCTCCTGGACGCTGAGGCGGGCAGGAAAGGTTTTGGCCGATCCCTCTCACCCTGGACACAAACAGTTTGAACCCCTCCCCTCCGGCAGGAGGCTGCGGCCAATCAGGACCAAAACCTCACGCCATAAAAAACAATTATTTAAAAAAAGTGATAAAAAAGTCATAGAATAGTATGTCAAAAAAGTGATGAATGAAGTCATAGTATAGTATGGTGAAAAAAGTGATAGAATAGTACGGCGAAAAAAGTAATAAAAGAAAGTCATAGGATAGTATGTTGAAAAAGTTATTAAAGAAAGTCATAGTACAGTATGTCAAAAGGTTTTGGCCGATCCCTCTCACCCTGGACACAAACTGTTTGAACCCCTCCCCTCCCGTTCATCAGGACCAAAACCTCACGCCATAAAAACCGATTCTTCCCCTCAGCAGTAAGGCTTACCAACAAGGCCCCAGACCCCAACTGACACTGACTTTTAACCCTCCCCCCTATCCCTAACCACTACACTGGCACTAACCTTCATCCTGGACTTTACATCTGCCCATTGCATACACTATATATTCGTTGCATATTTTGTACTCAACCCATTCAGCCTTTTTTTATTACTTGTATGTATATATTTGTTTTTCTGTTATTGTTTATTTTATATTAATGTTTAATATGTTTGTTTATGTATGCACCTTTCACCAAGGCAATAAAACCTTTTCTCATTCTGATTCTGATGTTGAAAAATGTCATAGTATAGCATGTCAAAAAATGATATAGTATGTAGAAAAAAAGTAATAAAAAAAGTCATAGTATAGTATGGTGAAAAAAGTGATTAAAAAGTCATAGAATAGTATGTCGAAAAAGTTATTAAAGAAAGTCTTAGTATATTATATTGAAAAATGTGATTAAAAAAAAGTCTTGGTATAGTATGGTGAAAAAAGTGATTAAAAAGTGATAGAATAGTACGTCGAAAAAAGTCATAAAGAAGTCATAATATAGTATGTCAAAAAAGTGATAAAAGGCCATATTACAGTATGTTGTAAAAAGTGACAAAAAAGTCATAGTATAGTATATCAAAAAAGTGATAAAAGAGTCATTGTATAGTATGTCAAAAAAAGTCATAGCATAGTTTATCAAAAAAAGTGATCAAAAGTCATAGTATAGTCTGTTAAAGAAAGTCTGGAAGAAGGTGCAAACCAGCCCGGACTGGGAATCAAACCAAGAGTCTGGAGTGCCTACTTGCTAGTGCAAGCTGGAGCACTGCTAACCACTGAACCACCGGGCCTCCAAATAAAGAATGTTGATAACATAATATACTATACTAAAACTGAAAACTCTATACTAGAGTATGTCGAAAAAAGTGATAAAAACGTCATAGCATAGTATGTTGAAAAAAGCCTTCAAAAAGACAGTATAGTATTTCAAAAAAGTCATAGTGCAGGACGATGAAAAAAAATCATTAAAAAGTCATAGTATGGTTTGTCAAAAAGTGAGAAAAAAGTCATAGTATGGTATGTAACAAAGTCAGTACAGCCATTTGAAAAAAAACAATGTATAGTATGTTGAAAAAAGTGATAGAAAAGTCATAGTATAT
Source organism: Zingel zingel (assembly GCA_023566125.1). NCBI lineage: Eukaryota > Metazoa > Chordata > Actinopteri > Perciformes > Percidae > Zingel > Zingel zingel. The sequence goes on along the minus strand of CM042328.1, from coordinate 5,121,665 downwards.
GGTATGTGAAAAAAGTTATAAAGAAAGTCATAGTATAGCATTTAGAAAAAAAAGTGATTCCAAGTCAAAGTAATTATATATATATATATATATATATATATATATATATATATATATATATATATATATATATATATATATATATATATATATATCAAAATAATCATAGTGTAGTATGTCTAAAAAAAGTAAAAAAAGTCATAGTTTAGCATGTCGAAAAAAGACATAAAAAAGTCTGTATGGCAAGATGGAAAAAATGAAAACAAAAAAAATTATAAAAAAAAGTCATAGTATAGTATTGTAGTATTGTATGTCAAAAAAACGGGGGGCCAGGGAATCTAGTATGGTATGTTTAAAAAAAGTGATAAAAAAGTCATAGTACATACTGTACCCAACCAATTACAGCTTCTCATTTCCAACCATTTCCGCCTCTTTGCCCCTCAGTCATACTGACGCACACTGTTGGTGTCCACAGGTATCATCATTTCCCTGCTTCCCATTCGTTGCCTAAGTAAGCAGCCGGGCAATGCATTCTGGTTGCGTCGTGGCGACTTTTGAGGGGCGGGGCGTCAAGTTGCCCTCCCGTCATTTGCATAAAGTTGACTCCAGACTAAATAGTTTTATTTCTCCGATTAATACTACTAGTAATTTGTTTATTTCATATTATTGTTTAGTCTCCTGGGAACCAAGGAAAATAAGTTTTTTCCTAATCATATTTTCTGATTCCATACCTATTTAGAGTTTAAATAAAAACATCCTACAATTTACACATTTGAATTAAAGTTTTTAATTAGAATTTTTATTTTACAGCATGTCCACTGTAGTGCACAACAGGATCATTTGGGTACAAAAAGAGACAAAGTTGCTAGATACAAATTTTACCATACAGACATTTTAGGCTGTAGAGTGATTTTTATCCAAAAATACAGACATTTTAATAAAAAAAATAGACACATTTATCATTCTTCAATCCTTTTCCTTGCATTTTGCAAGGATATTTTTACTATTAAAGCTTAACACTTTATGTCCGTATCCTTTGATTGGTCCCCTTGAATCCTTTCAGCGTTATTTGAACAATGAACATAGAACTAATGTGTAACAGATTTTTGGGGATTTTTTTTCCTTCTGTCAAACTGAATCCAATCTAGTTTTTTCCTTCACTCTTCATTTGGTTCTTAGTATTTTCTTTGTTAGTGGTGATAGTCCTGGAAGCAATTTCTCATTTTGGTAATGCAGAGGAACATCATACATTTGGTACATCTCATGTACGTCTTGCTCTTGCAGCCATTATTTCTGCATCTTTCTGCATGCTTAGTATCCATCATCTCAGGCATGTGTATGGCTCCTAGTCTGTGCACAGATGGCTCTGGTTGTGGTATATGTTTTTTCATGTATGCACCATCAACCAAGGCAAATTTCTGGTAAGTGCTACTTACCTGGCAATAAATATTTTTCTTATTCCGATTCTGATAAAACAATCTAATCCAATTCGGCACTCCCTCTCTTCATTCACTCTCTGGCTCGATCGACCACCAAGCCAATACTCACTACATATTCAATTTTTAAGAACATTTTGCAAATGATACTGACATATTAAAGCTAGGGTACAGAGTCAGATGCCGGAAACATTTGTGGCTGTAATTGACGCTAGCACACACAGATCACAGATTGGGCATACAGCAGAGCCCGTTTATTTGAAAAACATCTCAAATACCTGATACATAGTACAGTGTATTGCTTTACACGCCCACAACACACAGCTGTTAGCAGTTCAATATCATACAACTGAAAGTCATGGGCTAAAAGACAATCACAATCTTTATGGCAGATAGAAGCTCCGGTAACACTTTACTTGAAGGTATCTACATAAGAGTGACATGACACTGTCATGAACCCAAACCCTAACCTTAACCATAACTTATATATTCTTCTTCTATAGAAGTATGCTGAAGTTTCTTGAATAATCAATTTGATGACAATAAAGAATGAGCTTAAAATGGCTGGAATTTACTAGTGTATCTGTATGTTTGCATTTTTCCGTAACTGGACATTGGAAATTAAGTATTAAAACAGAGAGATAACAGAGCTGTAAGTTGTGTCAGGGATATTGAGGCAACTCATTCAAGCAGAATTATTAAAAATAGAAGCTATGCGGCCAAACAAGTCCTGCCTGTTACACTTTTCTTTTGTGTTCTACAATTCCACCAGGGCAAAACGTGAGACTTGAACGTTTGGTTACACTTTACTCGAAGGTAGCTACATAAGAGTGACATGACAATGTCATGAATGTGTCATAAACATTATAAACAAGTCATAAACGTTTATGACATAACGCTTCTTTTAGTAAGAAGCGTTTTTAGGTTTTTGTCATGACAGGTTAGGGTTAGAGTTCATGTGTCATGACAGTGTCATGTCACTCTTATGTAGATACCTTCAAGTAAAGTGTTACCCAGAATTATTAAAAATAGAAGCTATGTGGCCAAACAAGTCCTGCCAGATACACATTTCTTTTGTGTTCTACAATTCCAACGAATGTTTTTGCTTTCAATTATCAAGTCAGTAAACACTTCAGTGGTAAAATAGTGAGTTATTAAATATAGAGTTATAGGTTTTAGGATTCAAAGTCCAACTCAAGTCCGAGTCTTTAATTCTGGGGCTAGTTTAAGAGAAATGGGAAGTGATTTGAATACGGAGAGAAATACACGGAGAGCCTCGTGTATTTCCGTATACACGAGGATTTCTATTATCGGCATGTAACAGGAAACACTTATTTAACGCTGATATTGTGGATTAAAACAAGTGAATATACACAGAGGCAAAAGAGAGCTGAGTCGAATTTCCAAACAGGCATCATTAGATCTACAGTAGTGTAAACTATATATGACAGCCAGTCTGCTCATGATTTGAGGATGATACCAAGGTTGCCCAAAACTGAAAGAACAATAATCTGTGTTGGAGATTGAAAGAATAAATCCAAGGCTTCTTGAGATAGCTAGAACCCTGTTTGCCAGATAAAAAGGTGGCCTGCCGGATACAGAGACTACCAAAAGTCCCAACACTGTCTGCTTGTTTAATACTTGTCCACAAACTGCTCCAGGACCAGTGTTTTAGAGTTGGCTCATTGTCTTTTTAAATTAATGTTAAGCACTTTGCAACATGTTTTAAAAACAAAAATCGCTGAAGAGACAAATACATTATCATTATATCTTTCTATTTATTATGAGAAACACTTTGTTTTTACAAATTAACACTGGTGTTGGCATCCTGTTTGTGTTTCTTCTAAGTGTTCTCCCGAGGCAGAATTGAGATTTTGAAGTTAAGAGGACAAGTGCTGTCGGAAAAAAATAGTGTTCATGTTAGAGTAAAAAGAAGAACAATATGTTTAACACAAATGCATTTGTTTCCCCCTTAGCTGGTAGGGAGCGTGCCTATGTTCCCACATTTCTAAGAATGTTCTTTTTCACTGAAAATTAGGCCCTATGTTCCCACAGTTCCCACATTTCCTTTTTCATAAATTTGTATCAGATTTTATCGCCCTAACTCCTAACCCAGGACAGGGTTTAAATTGAAGGGAAATGTAGGAACACAAGACCTAATTTTGAAAATGTCCTAGAAATGTGGGACCATTGGGCTGTAGGAACATAGGGCTGTAGGAAGATAGGGCTGTGGGAACATAGGGCTGTAGGAAGATAGGACTGTGGGAACATGGGGCTGTGGGAACATGGGGCTGTGGGAACATGGGGCTGTGGGAACATGGGGCTGTGGGAACATGGGGCTGTGAGAACATGGGGCTGTGAGAACATAGGAACATGGGGCTGTGGGAACATGGGGCTGTGGGAACATGGGGCTGACCCCAGCTGGTAGAGCCAGACCTCCTCGACACGATGAGTCCATCCACTGTGCTGAACAGTTACAACGAGCAACAAACGTTAACACTGTTTCACAAAAACACACTTTTCCTCCCAGGTGTGAAGTAGATTTTTGTCCTGAGCTGAAAACGAGACATAGTAAAAGAGCCGCTGCAGACGATTAAACAGAGAAGGAAACAAGTTTTAAAGATGTGTCAGTTCTCTGCTGTGACAGAGTCCCCAGCATCATGGCAGCGATATAGATGGGGGGCGGGGGAGGGGGACGGGACGCAAGCTGGTCACTGCTCGGTGGATTCAGCTCTCCTCTGGATGTGGGAGATCTCCAGGATGGGCATCAGCAGCTGGAAAGCATCCTGGATGTAAGACGCACTGTTGGACGCCTGTGAGGAAAGAGGATTCATAATATGTCAACACGAGGCAGTATTTTAATATTATTCTGAAATGTTTGTCTTTCTGTAAAGCCCAGAAGAGCTCAACAGTGACCGCCCACTTTTTGAACTGCTCTGGTTCCGGAAGTATGGTTTTTTCCCCCCATTCAATTGATCCATTGACTTTCCAAAAAATGCTTACATAAAGAGTTTTAAAGGCCCTAAACACCTACACAGGTGGTTACAGTTAATGTGGCTGATTGGACCTTTTCCAGGACTGTGTAGGTGTGGATAGACTGAGTGATTGACATCTTCCTGAGTCCAATGTTAGTGTTGTTGCACCTGTTAAGGTGGGACAAATGACATGGCTAAACCCACCAGACTCCATGAAAATAAACTGTAATTTTAGCATCGTAAAATACACTTCATTCAAAGTTGACAGAAACAAAATAAAACTGTGAAACGCCGTTTTGGGTCATCTTTCCACTTTTCCAACCATCACAACTCTAGTTTTGGTTGAAATAAACACATAGTTTACCGATTTACATGTGAAAATACTTTGGCTCTAAAGATGCTAAAAGTATTGCTTTTTTAAATGGAGTCTGGTGGGTTTAGCGCTAGCGACTTCAGAGCTGTTTCTGGTTAAACAGAAAGGTCCCAAAGAGGTTTTAAAGGTCTATCTCTGGAGGGATATCAAATTAACTAAAAGTGAAATCATCCAAAGGAACAACTACACATCCAATAAATAAAAAAATGACGGTGTGAAAATGACTGTGGTATTGTGTCTTTGCATTTTTCAGTCAATCAAAAGTCATTTTTAGAGACTTACTTACGCATTTCAAGGAGACACTGTTACCTGTTATACAGGCAATACAATTGATAGAAATAAAACTGCAACAGCGCAATAGTGTGACTTCATTACAATGTGTGTGATCGTGCTGTGACACAGACCTCTAAAAAGACTCCTGTTATCAGCGGGTTGAGGACATCTCCCTTCTCGTTTGACTGTAAAATAGAAGGTTTAGATCACATTACACTCAGCTCTCAGGTGAACAAACAGCAGCAGTGATGATGTGTCAAAACGGAGAACAGCAGCGTGGATAAAAATGGTACAAAAATGAAGTAAAATTCCTTATTTTTCAATTAAAAAACGTAACATGTAGGAGGACCCCTAAGCCCCTTTGCAAATTATGTGCACCTAAGTCTTCCACAAACCTAGGGAAAACACAGCTGGATCCTACACTTCCTATGATGATAATGATGCTGAAAATACTGAATACAGTATATAAAACAAAATAATAATGCAGTGTTTCCTCTATGTTGATTTTGTAGTGGCGGCCTGCCATGGCAAAATTTTTGCCGCCACGGTATCAGAAATAGGGCAGACGCACAATGTAGTCGCGGTTGCATTTTAAATGATCCTGCCGACAGAATGCACCCCCCCCCCGTTGGGTGCCGCTCACATTGCAAGTTAACAACAATTAGAACTATTCAGAGGTTATTGGGCCCGTCCAGTTTAACTCCACATACTGTTGTGTTGATGGAGTTTGTTGTCAAAATGTTCGCTTTCTTCCGAGTCGACTATTAAACGAACAGCTCCACCAAAAACGTAACCGCGGTGGGGCCGTTCTGATTGGATAACGTTCAACTTGTCAGTTCTGTCAGCTCATCGTCTGATATCACACATCTAGAAACATTAAAACGGTAAATGAGTCAGTGTAATATAATATAAATTGTCTATAGACGTAGTCATAGACGGTTTTTTTTGTAGACCTGTTGTAGATGTTAAGTGCCCTATAGTTCCTCAAAAATACAGGTCAATCACAACTGAAAATATGCCTCATTGTGTGTGAATAAGTATATTTGTTTGCATGCTCTCAGCGAAGGCGGTCGCTTTCTCCCTCTCCCTCCCAGGCCTACCCTGCTTGATATCTTGTCTCGTGTTGTCTTGTTAACTTTCTAGAGACTCTCCCTGCAAGGCTCAGGCTCTAAAATACCCGAATCACGGAGCTGATTAACTGGTCTCTCAGCGCAAATGACACTGTATTCTCAAGGAGGAGTACTGGTGCGGGTGAGCCAGCATGTCCTGACAGAACGTTTGCTGCGGGGTATACGATGGACGGCCGGGAGAAATGGCGTGTCGTGTGTCTCTCTGCTCTTTCCGTGGAGGACGTTGAGGATATCTACCTATTCGGAACCATGATAACCGGACTGCTGCTGATTGGAGGATGCTTGGCCCTGGTTTATCGAGAAATTAAAAAGACTCTGGTAGCTGCCGGAAGCCCAAGGAAGCTGCCTGGCCTGACTGGAGCTGTTGGAACAGCGATCAGTTTGCAAACTTGGACTATCCGTGCGCAAACTGGGACTATTAATCGCGTGATGGAATACAACATGGTAATGATCCGCGGCTTGGATACCATCATGAAGATCGTCACGGATTTGGAAAGTAAAATTGACCAGTTGATCGAATGAATAATAGAATGGATGTTTAAATTAGAGCAGCCATTCGTGTAGACCAAACAAATTTAATCTTTCAGCCCCCTTATCCTGACCGGCCTTGCCAAGGCCGTTTCTTGGAACAAACAGTCACCCTGTTGGGGCTCTGCAAGCGAGACGCTCTTGGTCCTCCCCCGTCTTTCCCACTGCCTGCTGATTGTCGTATCGGTCCTGGACTGTTCAGGGGTGTCTCCATGGCAACATGCTGTGTTATCGCTATAACATTCTGCGGACTGAGACACTAGTGGGGCTGCCGGGCTGCGCGTTTCTCAGCAGGTCAAACCCCCCCACCCCATCCTATACCCCCAGTCCCACGCCTTCGCCGCTAAATGTGCAACTGTACATTTATGTTATGTTATGTTCTGTTATGTTGTGTTATGTATGTAGCAGTGCAAATGTACTGTTTGTGTGCTTACGTTCTGAGGTGTTTTTTCCTGTTCCCACACTGTTCTTATCTTTATGAGGATAGTCTGAGAGCTGCTTTTTTTCCCTCCCCTCTCCTCATGTCTTGCTGTATCTGTCCCTGCGAGAGTTAAGAGAGAGTTGGGTTGGCGCCGCATATGGCGACTCGGTGTGTCTGTGCGTGTTGCTTTAAGGTGACATGCACTTACGACACCAAGACAAATTCCTTGTGTGTGTAAACGTACATGGCAATAAAGCTTTTTCTGATTCTGATTCTGATTGCAGCGAATTGTCAGTTCCGTTTCATACGTAAAACATTTGGCGAGGCTGGGGGGGGGGGCGGACGACGACATACACTGATGATGATGATTTGATCTTCAGTAGATTCAGTAGTGTGGTTGGCAACAGTCTTAAAATAAGCAATGGCCTTCATGTTCATTTCCCATATCCTGTTCTACTTTCACATTAAAACGCAGTGAAATACCAGACTCTTTGACGACCAGAGCTCCGTCAGAATCCTCACACTTACCCCTGCCGTCGTTAAGCAGGAGGTGAACTTCTTGGACAGGAGTGAGATTTCTTTACACAGGACAACAGTTAACCTGAGGACAAGACGACATGAAAAACGCAGACATTTCATTCAAATGATCACGTATGTGCAATAATATTACAATAATCATACATCATGTGCAGTATTTTCTGTCCCATCCTAAGTGCTCATATTATGCTTTTTGGCTTTCCCTTTCCTTTATTGTGTTATATATCTTTTTTGTGCACGTTATAGGTTTACAAAGTGAAAAAGCCCAAAGTCCCCCCCAAAGGGACTTACCATCTCCAACAGAAAACACTGTTCACAAACTGCTCCAAACAGCTCTGTTGTAGTCCAGCCTTTACTTCAGAGACAAACGTGGTCACTTTGGAACACACGTTATAATGCTCGCCTAGCTGCTAGCATGGCACGCCCTCATACTCTGCTTCTGACTGGCTAGTAGTCCTTACCTAGGTACTGTCAGGACACACCCTCATACTCTGCTTCTGACTGGCTAGTAGTCCTTACCTGGGTACTGTCAGGCCACGCCCATTTTAACAATGTCTTTATTGATTTTTGTTGACTTACAATAAAACTTCTATTCAACAAGTCTTTTAGCTATTTATCTTGTTTTGATCTGCAATGCACCTTCAGTTGTGGCACTCAAAACTTCATTGTATGGGTCTCTGTGCAATGACAATGACGGTTTATCTGATCTTATCCTATATAAAAGTACAGATGAAAGTGAATTTGTACAGCGTGGCTCCCACAGGCATCTTACTGGGAGAGGAGGCTGGCCTCTGTGCTGCCGTTGTTGGAGAAGAGGATCATCTCAGCCAGTTTGTGGAAAAGCTCGATGGATCGAGCCGTCAGCTCCGCCAGACTCCTGATGGCTGCGGCATGAACCTCCTGACAAAATTACAGACAGACACACACACAAACAGACAGACAGACACACAGACGGACGGACACACCCACACACACAGACAGACAAAAACACACACACACACAGACAAAAACACACACCCACACACAGAAAGACGGACAAAAACACACACACACAAACAAAGGACATTTAAAGGGATTCAATCTGTTTCAATGGCCATGTATTCTGAATATACAAGTGCACTTTGAGTTTTTTAACATTCTGTAATTGTTTCATGTGTGTACGGTGTATTGCAACTCTATATTACAGTATATATTAATTACTACGTTCAGTCATTTTTATATGTGTTGTCATTTTATATGGTATGTAATCAGGGCGTCATTGGAAATGAGAGCTTGCCCTCAATTGGCCCTCGCTGAATAAATAAAAGGTGACATTATATATCAGCGGACCTCTACAGAGAGTATTTTCTTGACATTGTCCACGCTCTCTTCCTCTTCCTCCTGTGGTCGGCTCATGTCAATGATCTGGCTGCAGGTGCTCCTACAGGCCTGTTGGGAGGTTAGAGACCATTATATTAACAAAACAACACTCTGACATCTGACTAGATTGCTTTAATTAACACCAGTTGACCACTATAAAAACGGGAACTGAGCAATCTAATGGAGACCAAAACAACAGACTAATCATCTGTAAGCAGTCTGCAACACTTGCAATAAACTGTTAGCATGTTTAGACTTATTGAATAAATTGAACATCGAATTGAATATAAAATACACCACTAAAAAAAAGAATGACTTTTTTTTTTTTTAAATGTATTTTTCTACTGATATTTTCTTTCAACTAACACAAAATATAGTGTCTGTCACGATATGTCGCAGCCTTTTGCGATGCGTTTGTTGCGCCAGTTGATATTGCGATGGCGATAAAAAAAATATATATATATTGTGCGGTGTTTGGTGTTTTAAGCCCCCAACGTCGTCTTCAAGGCACCTTACCCTAACCATTGCCTAATCCTAGTGTCTTCCAGGCAGCGCTGGCTGGAAGGCACTAGGATTAGGCAATGGTTAGGGTTAGGGGTTAGGATTAAGGGTTAGGTGCCTTGAAGTCGACGTTGGGGACTTAAAACACCATCGGGCATATTGTGCAGCCCTGATGGGTACCTTGCTGAGTTTGTCAGCTGTGGCGGTGACACTGAGACCCTCCAATGCCTCTGTCAACTCCCTCTCAAACTCTGAGCCGTCTTCATCTGGAATCAGAAATATGCAATCAATCGTCTCTGGTGTTACATTAGTTCTGGTATATATGTACATTATGCTGTATTTCCCTTGGAGTGCTGGTATTTATTTATTTTTTAACAGTTTTACGGAGATGTTACCTTTCTTCTCATCCACGTCCTCGTCATCAAACTCCACCAGGGAGAAAGAGTCCTTAATGAGATCCAGCTCTTCTCTGAGCTTCAGCAGCTCTTCTCCTGATAGAGTGGTCAGCACTGACTTCACCTACAGCACACACACACACACACACACACACACACACACACACACACACACACACACACACACACACACACACACACACACACACACACACACACACACACACACACACACACACACACACACACACACACACACACACACACACTATATTTGACATTTTGTGGCCATCAAAACCTCCTTCCTTTTTAACTAAAGTGTGTAAAATAAGTTTATTAAAATAAATAAAAAATATATAGCCAAAATGTCAACACAAGACTGACGTTCCTTTTTCATCAGCCATGAAAAGTTATTCAAACTATTTAGGTATAATGGTTTTATGGCATTAATGGCGTTCTTCAAGCATGCCTGACTTTGATGGAACATGCTATTTATCTTATTTTGTAAGATGATCTAAATATCATACAAACGTAAAAATGTAACCTAAGAAAAACCTCAGCTAAACAGAAGGCAACATTAGCAAACAGACAAAAGCAAATATTCCTTCCTATTGCATTATTAAAAAGTCAAGTCCTTTCGAGTCAAGTCTCAAGTCTTGAAGACCAAGTCAAAGTCAAGTCGAGTTGTTTATCAATGGAAGTCAGTTGAGTCTCAAGTCCTCAAATTTGCGACTCGAGTCCAGTCGTGCGACTCGAGTCCAGTCGTGCGACTCGAAGCCCCCACCTCTGATATTTAGCCCTCAGTAGGCGTTCTGTTTTGGAATGAAAGTCCCGTCGTACCTTGGACTCACTGTCTCGAGACAGAATCTCCAGCGCTTCGAGGTGCGAAAGGCCCTGAAACTCATCGAACAGCATCCCGTAGTGAGCCTCCGCCTTCTTGCGGGAATCTGAAGACTCTTTTTCGGCTGTCTGCAGCTCCTCGCGCTCCTTAGCCTCCCGCAACACCTACGAGAGGGAGCGAGATGAGTCAAAAGAGAAGGTTTGTATTTCTCTATTTGCACAGTGATTTAAAATGTGCTCTAAGCGATGAAGGGTGATGGCACTTGTTGACGTTCAAAGTATTTTCAAACAAAACAAGACTAGCTCGCCCCTCCCTCCTCCTCATCCCGTCCCCTCCCCCTCCCTTCCGTGCTTCCGCGCACTAACCACCCCCAACTCCTTCTTGTTGGTTATTGGCTGGAAAACTGGAACACTGTTTGTTATGTTTGGTGGTGCAGGTTGGCGCAGTTTGTTGTTGTTGCTGTTTGTGGACCCTGGGCTGTCTACAGAGACCGCGTTTTTTTACAGTGTGTTCAGGGGACAGGCAGCTAGCAGATAGTGAGATGTTTTTTACAGTGTGTTCAGGGGACAGGCAGCTAGCAGATAGTGAGGAAATGTTTTTTTACAGTGTGTTCAGGGGACAGGCAGCTAGCAGATAGTGAGGAAATGTTTTTTTACAGTGTGTTCAGGGGACAGGCAGCTAGCAGATAGTGAGGAGATGTTTTTTTTTTACAGTGTGTTCAGGGGACAGGCAGCTAGCAGATAGTGAGGAGATGTTTTTTTACAGTGTGTTCAGGGGACAGGCAGCTAGCAGATAGTGAGGAGATGTTTTTTTTTTTTTACAGTGTGTTCAGGGGACAGGCAGCTAGCAGATAGTGAGGAGATGTTTTTTTACAGTGTGTTCAGGGGACAGGCAGATAGTGAGATGTTTTTTACAGTGTGTTCAGGGGACAGGCAGCTAGCAGATAGTGAGGAGATGTTTTTTTACAGTGTGTTCAGGAGACAGGCAGCTAGCAGATAGTGAGATGTTTTTTTACAGTGTGCTCAGGGGACAGGCAGATAGTGAGGAGATGTTTTTTTTTACAGTGTGTTCAGGGGACAGGCAGATAGTGAGGAGATGTTTTTTTACAGTGTGTTCAGGGGACAGGCAGATAGTGAGGAGATGTTTTTTTTACAGTGTGTTCAGGGGACAGGCAGATAGTGAGGAGATGTTTTTTTACAGTGTGTTCAGGGGACAGGCAGCTAGCAGATAGTGAGGAGATGTTTGCTGTATGTGACAAAATGTTGTGGCCTAAAAAACACGTGACATCGCTTAGAGCACCTTTAACGCAAGACATTTTAAATGTGCGTTTTCTCTGGCTACTTAGGTCTTTGTTCGGTCTTATTTTTTTTTGGGCTACAAACAGGCATAAAGAGGTAAACAGTATGTAGTCTCAGCTCATTTACATGTACGTTCATGTACATGTTTGCCGTTTACCTTGGATTGGGGTGGCACCTAAATCAAGGTTGCAGTTGCCGCCATGTGGTCCTGCTCTACGCCCTGCTACGCCCTGAACTGCTCCAACTATTATTTCTAGTCTTAGTTCCCATTACCTTTATTGTTACTATAACTGCCACTGTTCATCATTCCAACTGCTATAATTATGAATCATATTTCTCTATATCTCTATATCTGTATCAGTGTCTCTGTGTCCCAACCAGCAGCGGCAGATGCCCGCCCACTAAGAGCCTGGGTCGCTACTGTTGCACCAAATGCTTGCTCTTGGGGGAATTGTTGGGCCTTTGTAAATCATAGAGTGTGGTCTAGACCTACTCGGTCTGTAAAGTGTCTTGAGATAACTCTTGTTATGATTTAATACTATAAATGTTGACCCCAGTCTGCCTACCTGAGACAAAGTGGAGTTCCTGTTCATCAGTCCTTTGGTCTTCTTAAAGCCGGGATCGCCTTCGGCTATCACATCCATGGTCTTCTTCCCGATGAACTCCAGAGCATCCAGACCGCCTGTGATCATCGTTTTACCCTGAGAACAGAAGGTCCCATGAATTCTCTGAAAGGTTTTACAGACCAAACAAAATGAAAATATTCTCAACCCATAAAAGGAAAACTAAATCACGCTGTTTTCACCTGACAGCACAGAGTCGTGCTCAGATTTACTGTGTTGCAACATTTTAAAAAGGAGGAATAAAAAGTGAATTGTCTTGAAATAATACAAAAGTAGTGGAGAGTAACTGGAACAAATGGCACTGCAATGCTATTTCTCTCAAAGTTTTCAGTATCCATGCTCCACGTAAGATGTTGTTCTACTCTTGTCAACCCGATGATGAAAAACTGGATGTTTGAGATGCATTTTAAGTATGTGAACTTCTGTTTTTTTCTCCTTCCAAAGAAGAGAAAAAGAAACGCAGAGGATATTTCAGCTTACTGTGCTCTGGACAACGCTGGTGAGCGACGACAGCATGCCCATCGCACTTCCCGCTGCCGCCGATCCATCGCCTGGCGCTTTGTCCGTCTCACTGCTGGATTCACCTGCAGGAGGAGAAACAAACGCGACACAAGGTTACCACAATATGGAGGGGGGGAAAAAAGCATGATAAATTGACTCATATTCATTTATCTTTGTGTACATGAGGGGTAGATCCACGTTAACCCATGCAACGTACTGTAACGCCTGAAGGCCAATTTATGCTTCTGCGTGCAATCAGCGCCGTGGGGTCCTATATCTATGGCAGGCCAAGCGCTCTATCGCCCTCTGCTGGAGAAATGTTAACTGTCCCTCACTGTATATGTGGTTGAAAAACTTGAATCTGGCTCTTGAGAAACTCACTTACCTAATTAGGAAAAAAAACTACTGAATTTAAAACCTAACTCTCGCCAACATGCAACCTAGGGTCTTTTTGTGAATGTAGCCGAGTCAAACTTTTGTTTAAAAGCATATTTAGGATGGAAGCACCACTTTTAAGATTTACCGTATCTTTGTTTTTCGGTCAAATGGCCTTTTGAATGGGAATGACATTTCCTCCTGTGGAGTCCTTTTTGACTGGCAAGATGGCGGTTTGACTCAGGTACATTCGCAAAAAGAACCTAGGTGGCATTTTGGAGAGAGTTACCCTTTAACAACATCTGATGTGAGACATTCTTGAAATTTGTTCAAAATGGTGACCTTGAGGCGGTAATAGAAGGGTGTGCGTGAAAATAAATAAATAACTTTATGTAAAAATGTGATGTAAACGATGATACTATGCCTAGGACAGTTGCTATATTTCAGTTGTTTGGTTTATTTCTTTTCTTCAGTTGGTGTACTCTATTATATTATTATTTAAATTATGAATCTGTAAATATTTGTCTGCTTTTAATCTATTCCTGGTCAATATGTTTGTGTTATAATATGTTTATTTTGTTTTTATAATTTTTTATCTATATGGGGGCGGGGTTGTTGCGATTGTAATTGTTCTATGTTTGTTGCAAAAAAAAATAAAAATATGTTTCTGACCGTGGTCAGAAAGAACAGCGGAGACACGTTGTTTCTCTCACTATGACTCTGGAGTTGCTACTCACTCTGAAGCTAACGGCCGTCACTCTCTCACTCGCTCTACCACACACTCCTCCCCACACACACTGATCTGATGGCTTTATTAGCAGGACGACATTATGTGTCTTTGACTTTGAAAACCGATACAAAATACTATTTAAAATCTTTTTTATGATATGACAATTATATGGGTAAGTCAATAAATCATCTCATGACTGGGCAGAGAAGATTCCATTCTGTCTAGTTGAGTTTTACTGTGTCTTACCGTTGCACTCTAAAAAAGCAACAACGTGATAGTCGGTGACCTAGTTCCGCCTTTTCTGCGGAAAAATTGGTGGATATATTCATTGTATTCTGTATTAACATCCATAGGACCATCCAGTATAGACACAACAGTGACCCACAGATGTAAGAAAACTACACACACACAAAAAACTAGGTCTAAGACAACATCTGAAAGCCTTTATCAGGTTTGTGCTGAAAGAAACACACACGCACACCCCGGCCCTGCTTTTCTCTTACGGCTGCGTGGAGCCTCCACATGACCATAAATCGCGCTTTTACCTTGCTCTTTCTGCTCTTCCTCCACTTGGGCCGAGAGTTCAGTTGGACTGGGGATTCCCAGCGATGTCTCTGCCTTCTCTATCACCTGAGTGAGCCCTTGGCCTGGACGGACAGGAGAGACAGAGTTTCAGACGTAATATTCAGAAAGACAGTGAGGTGAGACAGCGGATTATCCCAAATAATACACAATGTAGGGGGGGAAATAAGTGAAAGAATAAGACACTTTTTATAGTTAATTCAAATGATTTCCTCACAGAAATGTATTCACAGCTACATTTACCTAAAAAAATAATATTTGAGGTAGCGTCTGGGATCTCACATATTTTCAAGTCTGCATTTTGAACTAAGTTGTGGGGGTGGAGTAAAGTATAAAGTATTTCTGATTTAAATGAACACTTCTAATGTTACATGGCATGCTGCTCTGCTTCAAATTAGGATGCGGAACCAAGGCAAGACAAAGTTAAGCGTGGGATTAGATGACGAGTGGCTGTAGTTCTCAGAGTAGATAAATGAAAAAACACACCACACACTAGGGCTGCACGATAAGAGGAAAATATGCGACAACAATGTTGAATAGTGCGATAACGATATTATTCGCGATAAATAAATACATATTAAAGTGGACTCAGTTCTGCCTTTTTGCTGCTTTCAGTATTTTGCTAAAATACAACAAATTGTATGTGTGTATGTGTGTTTTTGTCAGGTGTGTGTCAGGGCTGTTGGAACAAATACCGTAAGTCGAATATAATTAAAATAGTAAAAAAATCAATGCTATTCGAATGCTGAAATTACTATTCGAATGTGATTTAATATATATATATATATATATATATATATATATATATATATATATATATATATATATATATATATATATATATATATATATATATATATATATACAGTGAGGAAAATAAGTATTTGAACACCCTGCTATTTTGCAAGTTCTCCCACTTGGAAATCATGGAGGGGTCTGAAATTGTCATCGTAGGTGCATGTCCACTGTGAGAGACATAATCTAAAAAAAAACATCCAGAAATCACAATGTATGATTTTTTAACTATTTATTTGTATGATACAGCTGCAAATAAGTATTTGAACACCTGTCTATCAGCTAGAATTCTGACCCTCAAAGACCTGTTAGTCTGCCTTTAAAATGTCCACCTCCACTCCATTTATTATCCTAAATTAGATGTACCTGTTTGAGGTCGTTAGCTGCATAAAGACACATGTCCACCCCATACAATCAGTAAGAATCCAACTACTAACATGGCCAAGACCAAAGAGCTGTCCAAAGACACTAGAGACAAAATTGTACACCTCCACAAGGCTGGAAAGGGCTACGGGGAAATTGCCAAGCAGCTTGGTGAAAAAAGGTCCACTGTTGGAGCAATCATTAGAAAATGGAAGAAGCTAAACATGACTGTCAATCTCCCTCGGACTGGGGCTACATGCAAGATCTCACCTCGTGGGGTCTCAATGATCCTAAGAAAGGTGAGAAATCAGCCCAGGACTACACGGGAGGAGCTGGCCAATGACCTGAAAAGAGCTGGGACCACCGTTTCCAAGGTTACTGTTGGTAATACACTAAGACGTCACGGTTTGAAATCATGCATGGCACGGAAGGTTCCCCTGCTTAAACCAGCACATGTCAAGGCCCGTCTTAAGTTTGCCAATGACCATTTGGATGATCCAGAGGAGTCATGGGAGAAAGTCATGTGGTCAGATGAGACCAAAATAGAACTTTTTGGTCATAATTCCACTAACCGTGTTTGGAGGAAGAAGAATGATGAGTACCATCCCAAGAACACCATCCCTACTGTGAAGCATGGGGGTGGTAGCATCATGCTTTGGGGGTGTTTTTCTGCACATGGGACAGGGCGACTGCACTGTATTAAGGAGAGGATGACCGGGGCCATGTATTGCGAGATTTTGGGGAACAACCTCCTTCCCTCAGTTAGAGCATTGAAGATGGGTCGAGGCTGGGTCTTCCAACATGACAATGACCCGAAGCACACAGCCAGGATAACCAAGGAGTGGCTCTGTAAGAAGCATATCAAGGTTCTGGCGTGGCCTAGCCAGTCTCCAGACCTAAACCCAATAAAGAATCTTTGGAGGGAGCTCAAACTCCGTGTTTCTCAGCGACAGCCCAGAAACCTGACTGATCTAGAGAAGATCTGTGTGGAGGAGTGGGCCAAACTCCCTCCTGCAGTGTGTGCAAACCTGGTGAAAAACTACAGGAAACATTTGACCTCTGTAATTGCAAACAAAGGCTACTGTACCAAATATTAACATTGATTTTCTCAGGTGTTCAAATACTTATTTGCAGCTGTATCATACAAATAAATAGTTAAAAAATCATACATTGTGATTTCTGGATTTTTGTTTTTAGATTATGTCTCTCACAGTGGACATGCACCTACGATGACAATTTCAGACCCCTCCATGATTTCCAAGTGGGAGAACCTGCAAAATAGCAGGGTGTTCAAATACTTATTTTCCTCACTGTATGTGTGTTGGCTAACGCTAGCTAATCTCCCCCTTCTCGCCTTGGCCTACCCACATGTGTCACTCATGTCACGTCTTATGAACAAGAAGTTAGCGGGAGGCATTGTAAAGTCTAAGCTAACGTTATGTACCGAGTAACGTTAGTACAACCTTACGGAGCTAACGTTACGTACCGAGTAACATTAGTACAACATCACGGAGCTAACGTTACGTACCGAGTAACGTTAGTACAACATCACGGAGCTAACGTTACGTACCGAGTAACGTTAGTACAACCTTACGGAGCTAACGTTACGTACCGAGTAACGTTAGTACAACATCACGGAGCTAACGTTACGTACCGAGTAACCTCAGTACAACATCACGGAGCTAACGTTACGTACCGAGTAACGTTAGTACAGGGGGAAGTGACGGGCTGTGGCTGGAATTCGGATGGATGGGAAATAGTTTTAACAAAATGAATGACAGTTCAATTGTAAAGTGCAGTTTGCTACAGATACTTTCTTTCAATTAACTCAAAGAATCTCTGAGTGTCTTTCGCGATATGTCGCAGCCTTTCGCGATAAGTTTATTGCGCCAGTTGATATCGCGATGATGATGATTAAAAAAAAAAAAACGATAGATTGTGAAGCCCCAGTGGTGTATACGCAGTATACCCACTAAAGAAAGCTCCAGGATTTTCATATACCTACTTAAAATGTTCAATGACACGCAACAACATACTTTCCATTATATTTTTGATATATTTTGAATGTCATCGTTCTTTTTCTTCACATATAGGCTAAATAAAGGTGTATCCAAATGCAGAAAATGAATTTGTTGACGCTCAAAACTTCCCTGGGGGAGGACACCCAGACCTCCCCCTATGATATGCCCCCCCCCCTTCCCCAAAGGCAGATTCTGGCCCATATATATATATATATATATATATATATATATATATATATATATATATATATATATATATATATATATATATATCTCAACACACACACCCACACACATACATACACTTTAGACTACACCACTGTGCAGCCCTACCATACACACTGCATATAACGCAGTTACATCCGGTGCTCCATACTCACCCACAGTGGCCACAGTAGCTGTTGCTGTGGATAGGATGGATTTGCCCCAGCTGCCCCAGTACCCCCAACCTACCTGAGACACCACGGACTCACTGGGGGTCTGAGAGAGAGGACGTGAGGATAGAGAGGATGAGGACGGAAGGAGAAGACAGAGAGAGAACAAGAAACCGACATGTGAACAAGTTAGAGAAATCAATTACTCGTGTACAGAAAAAGAGGTGACCTTTGGTGTGTGACCACAGCGGTTTGTGGGGAATTTAACTGACACGAGACGAGGCTTAGCGCAGCGTAAAAACCTTTGCAACAAAACTACAGCTCCGCTCCCAATTAGAGCCAGACAGATATATAGGCGGGCCGATATTAGGCATTTTCCAAACTATTGGTATCGCTCTACAACGTCTCTGTTGGCTATTTACAAAATATTTATAAAATATACATTTTATTTATCAAAACTTTAATATATTTTGATGTTCCTCTGTTCTGTTGTGACAATAAAACAAAAATCATATTATTTTAGTGAGGACTACAAATAACTAATGTTAGGGAAATCTGTTTTGTTACGCGTTTCTGTTTTATCGGCCGATATATCGGATTTTTAAATCACCAAATATTTGTATTGATATCGGCCTTAAAAATCCTTCATCGGTCGTGCTCTGCTCCCCATATCTGGAACAACCTCGCAGGAAACTGCAGTTTGTCTGCAACTCTCAGTTCTTTCAAATCAAGGCTGAAGACTTTTCTTTTTGATGCAGCCTTTTTGAAGTAATTGTTCTTACACTGCACTGTAACTTATTATCTTGTATTTCACACCGGTCTTATTATATTTTAGCTTTTTTTTTTATATTCTCTTTAACACATTTTTTTTAACTTAAATCTTTGTAGTTGAAGTGGGATGTTTTGGTGGGGAGTGGCCTGTGGCGCCTGCCAGGGGAAGCTGGGATATGTAGTGAGCAGGGTGAGAGACTTCAGATATGATTTTGCAAGCACTTTTGGTTAGGTTTATGTAGTACAATAGTCATTTTTGGCTGTACTTTAGGGCGTGTGACTGTCAGGCTGTCATCAATAAAGTGAGATTACTTGCTAGCTTTTTAAAGCGCTTATCAAAAATGGTTGACATTTTCCGGAGCATTTCATCAGCGGAAGTGTAAGTTGTTCTGACTAGGGCTGCACATATGAGGGTCTGAGGAACATATGCGATAACATTGTGGAATATGGAGTTAACAATATTGCTTGCGATAAATAAACAGATAATAAATTGTACTCAGTTCTGCTGCTTTCAGTATTCTGCTAAAATACAACAAACTGCTTGTTGAATTTCAAACAAATGAAAGGAAATCATTTCCAATGTTCTTTTTTTGGACAAATTGAACATTGTATTGAACATATAAAGGCAGCACTGAAAAAAGTCAGTTACAGTTACATTATAAAGTGCCGTTTTCTACTGATATTTTCTTTAACCTTTGTGTTGTCTTCCCTGTCGACCATGGAACTTCTTGTTTTTCTGAGTCAAAATGTAAAAAAAATTCCGAAGTTTTGGTCGTCTTTTTCGACAATTTTGTCACTTTTTTTCGAAGTTTCTGTCAATATGCGTTTTCCATGTTTTTGTCAGTTTTCCAGACGTTTTTAAATATTTTCCTGACATTTTTGTCACTTTTACCAATGTTTTTGTCACTTTTTTGGAAGTTTGTCACTTTTCCAGGAGTTTTTGAAGATTTTCCTGACATTTTTGTCACTTTTCCGAACGTTTTTGTCACTTTTTTGACATTTTTTTCCTGCGTTTTTCAACGTTCTATTATCAATTTTTCTTTACATGCTATAAAATTGAATAAAACAACCAAATGCAATGGAAGTAGTGAACTGATCATTTATTTAACTTGTGAAGAGCGTTGTATGGAACCATCCACGTTATATTATTATCACTGCTCATGCACACACACATTCATTCTCCCTTGTGGGGGGAGACCGATTAAAAAAAAAAATACACATTGTGCAGGCCTACTCACCAACACAGAAAGGCTGAGAAAATGTCATCCCAATGTATGTCTAGTTAAAGGCTTAATGCTCTCAAACAATTGACAAGGCATGTCCGCAGAAGTTATGCTCCCATTTCTAACCAGTATAAACACTAATCCTCTCACCTGTGCCTTTGCTGGCTTCTCCTCTATTTTGGGCATCTCCTCAGCTTCGGCTGCAGGTGCGACGTCCGGTCTCCTCCTGGCTTTCCTCGTCGGCGCCACGTCCGTCGAGTTGTCCGGCGTGGTCAGCGAGGAGCTGTCGGGCGTCTCTGTAGGAGAGGCATCTTGAGTCTCTGGTGCCACCTCTGGACCCTCCGCCGCTGTAGCTTCGCTGTCTGACATCTTGATGTCTTAGTACATGCCTTTAGAGTGAAAATATGACAAATAGGGGTGGGAGATAAAAAAAAAAATCTTATTTTCCAATGATTGACCTTAAAGGTGCTGTATTTTTTCCAATCCCTCAAAACGTTGCTGAAATATTTTGTTCCGATGCTTTCATGGACTCTCTATGGGCTTCTCCCTTGACTGTATGCCTCCACATCCACCCCGATTGCCTGAGAGCTTCTCCTGTACTATACGGTAATGCTTCTACTGTGCGACAGTAAGTCCCGTGGTTATGACACAATCGTTAGCCTATTTTTACAAAAACGTCTACTACGGAGCCATAACGTGAGATACAAGGTTATGGAGCATCTTATACATTGTCGTGTTTCTTTAGAAATAAACAATGGACAAATAGAGTCTTTAAATGCTTCAGATGTAAAGTTATTCGCTGTCAAAGTGACGTCAAAATGAATGGCAGTCAATGGAATGCTAACGGCGGGTGAGTGCTTGTTAGCATCAAAATGGAGCCATAGGATCTACGGGTTGTTGACAGACGCTTACCCCTTGGCTTTGTGGAGGCTGGCTTACTGTCAGTACCCGATCCGTGCCGCCTGCACGATCCATTCTGCGCATGCGCAAGGTGTTCGCGCATGCGCTGTTGTACGAGGATTTATGCCACTGCCCGATCTGTTCCACGCTGGCCTCCACCGGGAAGCTAACGTTAGTTTAGCTAACAGCTAATTCGGCTTACAGCTAGATTCAGTCTAAATTAACGTTAAGTCAAACTTAATGGGAAAAGCAGCTACAGCTAAATTAAGACTTTACAGTAATAACAATAAAGACAAGTATTGAGTGATTGTATTTTAAATGAGCACAAGTAAAGTAGAACTGACGTAACAGCTGTTATATATGTTAACGTTTATTTTCAAGTTTTATTTTGAGGGTCTTTTAAAGTTTATATGCTGTCTCAGCTAGCAGTTAGCCGAATTAGCTGTTGGCTAAACTAACGTTAGCTTGCCTGTGGAGGCTAACGGCAGACCGCTACAATCAGCTAGCGGTCAGCCGAATTAGCTGTTAGCTAAACTAACGTTAGCTTCCTGGTGGAGGCTAGCCTGGAACAGATTGGGCAGTGAGTAAATCCTCGTACAACAGCGCATGCGCAAAACGGATCGCGCAGGCGGCACGGATCGGGTACTGACGCTTACCCCCTTGCTTGGGTATCATACATTTCCCAGAAAGCATTTCAACAACACCCAGGGAACAGCAGTCAAGGCGGATAATTTCGCAGGTGAGACCATGCCTTTAAGCTGTTGTTTATCTGTGCAGCTAAAGATAGTGTTAGTCTAAAGTCCAGTCTGGGTTTTCTAAGACTCATACTGCAACAAAAGGGGAGTTCAATTCACAAAAAGAACAGAGTATATTGTATGTATATCCACATAAAGTGCAGTAGCCTAACGTTATCTCTCTGCCTGCAAGTATTTCCTCAAGCTTACTATGAAAACACGTTACATAAACCTTACATTTAGATCTGTAACGTTAAGTCACATATTCCATTAGCAATTAGTATTCCTATTACTTACTTATCGTTAGTTTAATGGCTATACATGCCTAACAAACTATGCGATGCTGCTATACTTTAGTTTGATGAGCTAATGACTATTTGGCAATATGGCTAGGAGCAGCGTTAGTTGTTATTATCAATATGCTGTTATAATAATTACCAACGTACAACTTAGTCAGAAAAAACAACATCATGTAACGGTAACATTACACTGTTATACTTTGGGTACAAACTCACCTTTTCTCCTGTCAAAGTCTCGATGCTAGCAGTTAACGTCACCCCAGCCTGCTAACAGTTTCCTTCTCAAAATTAACAACACGAAAGGTTTATCTTCTTTATTTCGGTTTACACGTATGTTTCTTCACGTTAACGCCTTTTTGTTTTCCAGTAAACAGTTTAATGAGTCAGTTCTTCCACCTTCTTTTTGTCCACCAAGATTAGCCACGTCACATTTTGTTTTCACTAAACAGGTGCAACAGCCAAACTGAGAACCATTAGGTTCCGGTTACCATCTTCAAAATAAAAGCATTAGTTTGGAACCTCGAGGTTTCAAACTAAATACTGTATAATGAGTTTAAGTGGGATTCTGTATCGCGATACTTATAATTTCAATTAATCTATAGATTGTTTTTTAAACGATTAGAGACGTTTGGTGTTACATTAAAAAATATAATTTGCGGATTTATTTTGAAGAAAAACAGGCCGTACTACCAGTCTCTCGTCAACCAACTTGACGCACGAATTAGTAGGCCAAGCAGTACTTGACTATGGTCAAGTAGTGCAAATAAAAGCACAACAATACTTCCGAAACAGTCAAAATAAAATATTTAAAACTTCCGGTGAAACAACGTTAGTAATTTTGGCTCTCAAAAATAAAAGACACTGATGTTTACTTGTTGTTTTTATGTCCGTTTAAAAACAACTACTCAGTCCCCTTTTTCGACAGACGCCCCTGTGAATGTTTTAAATCTGTCCCTCTGCAATCAGTGCATGGCAAAATATTTCCAGGGTTTGGCCTGGAGTCAGTGCATTTTGTTTTGTGAATCTTTTTAATAACAATATGTACAAAACTCAATATTGTCCATCTCACAGTTTACAAAAGAAAGAGAAGCCTCTATACCTCGTGGTTGTATTGTTTGTTCAGCCTTTGTACTTCCTAAAATGTCAAATCTCAAGCATCACTCCCAAATGTTTTGCGTATAAGCAATGAAATAAAGACTTGAAAATGTGTATTATTCAATATCCCCGATACGTTTAACTAGATAATTACTAGACAAATAAATAAATAAATGAATAAATGAAAGAAAATGTTAGTTGACGATATTAGATAAAAAAAATTATATTATCATCTATAATTCCGCACTGATGAGTAGCGTGTCATACTAAAAATGCAATTATCTTGGCAAACTATTTTATACATAACTATTCCTATATTTTATGCATATCTAAACAACATAATAGCTCCTGTATAAGAAATATGTTTATGATTATTTATTTCTGTTTTATGATTTCTTGTATTTGAAAAAAATAATATACAAATTAGCACGTCATCATATTACACCAACTTTTTCTTTTTTAAACTTTTTTTATTTTATTTATTGTACAATAGTCTGTAATAGGAAGAGGATTAGGGCCACACTTGAAACTCAGAACTCCTACACATTTTTTCACATGTGGCCCTAATCCTCTTCCGCAGTACTACAGACTATTGTACAATAAACAAAATAAAATAAAAAGGAAAAAAAAGGAAACAGAAAAAGTTGGTGGAATATGATGACATGCTAATTTTTATTTTTATTTTTCAAATACAAGAAATCATAAAAACAAGTCATAATTTGGAGATTAAAGTCAGAATTCAGACTTTTCTTAGAATTCTGACTTTGAACAAAAATTCATATTTCATATAATCTTCTTCCGTACCACAGACAATTGAGGCACATTGTGATTGTACAATTGTTGAAAAGTGTTGACAGCTTTGCGGTGGAGACAAGATATATAACAAAACATAACAAATAAAGAAAATAAAGGGGGTCTTTTTAGTCACGTAGGGAATGTAAATCCAACAAATAAAAGAGTCTCTTGGCGTTTTCCTTTGTCATGCATTGAAAAGATGTAGCAAAAAGCTTAAGCTCATTTTCCCAACCGCTTGATATGGGGTTTGACCTTTAAACACTTACACCTGTGAATACAATGTTTACAATGTTCAATCAAGTTATTTATCAAGAACTCTAAATCTTTATCCTTTAAACATATTCCATCTTGAATTGACATTTCATTTAATGGGTGCAACAGTATACCTTTAGATTGAAGCCAGCATTGAAAAAAAAAAGTGCAATATGGAAGCTGATCTATGCAAATGACATAAAGTATGCATGTCTGTAGATGTACAGTATGTTTATACTGTTTTTATGCAATGACTAGATGTGTATGACCATGTGTGTTCATGTATACTGCTAATGCTGCTATATTTTTCTATTTTAAAAAAAAAATAACATTAGGACTTACATTATATGTATTAGGACTTACATTATATTTTTTAAAACTCAATTAATTGATGCACTGACTGGAGAGCACTTTAAATTTGTTGTACCTACAATGACAATAAAGACCTATTCTATTGTCTTTTTAAAATAAAAAAAGACAGCCAAAAGTCATTCATCGGTTCACACACTGAAAGAAAATATGTTCACCACCAGGTGGAACTGCACCTGCAGGGGAGAGTGAAGATGAAGCCACGCCCACTCACCCACTCACCCACTCACATGGTTCCTTGACCTGACATGAACTAGCAGTATCTGAATCAGGAAGTGACTCCTCGTGCCTGTTTTTCTTAAACTCTTGCGTGTTCGAGACATGGCTGGATGTTAAAGCGAAGTAAAATAGGACTAAAAAAAGAGGAATATATTCACACTTAACATCAAGCTACAAGATTTGTTTGGACGTTGATGTCGGTTGAGGATCGCTTGTTTTGGTCGCTGTCCGAGCAGCAGGTGGGAACAACAGCTGACTGTTGGGGTTGATGGTCCTTTATGTGTTGATTTCTTACTTTGTTTTTATTTTTTATTTTTTAAATGTACTCCATACACCAGTATTATACCAGAGGTTCTTCCTAATCCCTGTCAGTGCGTAATAACGGTAACTATAGGCTACTAATCATTTAAATCATAATAATAATAATAATATAGGCCGTAAGAGATTTACGGCCTATATTATTATTATTATTATTATTATTATTATTATTATTATTATACTTTTTAAAAAATCTACAGTAGGCTACCATATCACTAAATAGCCGCATATATAGGATAACAGCATATTACACCAAAACAGTCAGTAAATAGAATTTATGGATTACATAATTGTACTCTTATTTCTTCTACAGGGTTTTAGTTTAATGCAATTGAATTCGCATCTGTGTGTGCTACCTGGACATGGAGTCTAATTCATTAACTATAATAACAGTGACTTTATTTTTTAAATCAATAGGGGTAAAGAAGACAAAAAAATACAGTTTAAACTAAGTGTGTGTGTGTGTGTGTGTGTGTGTGTGTGTGTGTGTGTGTGTGTGTGTGTGTGTGTGTGTGTGAGAGAGCGAGACTTCCTCAGTCGCAGTATAAACTGAAGTGATGACAAGGCAAGGTTTTTGGAAAGTCAAGGGAAGGCCTATTTTATACCTGAGTTATGTCTTCTGTATGTACCATTGTTTTGTTTTTATCAGAGGGGATTTTGTGTGTGTGTGTGTGTGTGTGTGTGTGTGTGTGTGTGTGTGTGTGTGTGTGTGTGTGTGTGTGTGTGTGTGCGTGTGCGCAGATAGGCTAAAGCTTTATCAATAATGGACAGGACTATAGATTATGAAGACACATAAGTGTCTACACTGGTGTGTTGCTGCATGAGCCCTTACTGTTGCCTCTTCCTGTTTGGCAGGTCTGTCTCGTTTAAATGTGAGCCGAAGCTGCAACTCCTTTCAACATGTCACCACCTCAGAAACATCACCTGTTACACCTGCTGCTTCTGGCAGTCCTGCTGCCCGCCAGCTGGACAGCCGACGGGGCTAACAACGGGTCTAACAACGGGTCTAACAACGGGTCAGAGGCCGAGGCGGTGTCAGAGGCCGAGGCGGTGTCCTCCGCGCGTCTGGCCGGGACCGGCGTCCCCTCCGGCAGGGTCGTTACGGTGAAGGAGGGATCCAGCGTGCTGATCGAGTGTAACGTGACCGCAGGCTACAATGACATCAAGTGGTACAACTCTAAAGGGCCTCTGCTTGGTGAGGACATGGGGTTTGGGGGGGGGGGATGCTGGGCTGAGGAGACGCCCATGAACAAGTTGCAGAAGAAGTTTGTTGTTTCAGCTTTCACTCAAAAACAATGATGACAATTTTACAGTCTGCTCTTAAAGGAACACGGCGACTTATTGGGACTCTGTCTTATTACCCGTATCCCCCAGAGTTAGAGAAGTCCATACATACCCTTCTCATCTCCGTGCATGTTGTGCTCCATCTAGCCTACTGCTCCCAATAAGTGAGAAGATAACGCCAACATGTTCCTATTTACATTTTGTGATTTGTACAGCGTGTACAAATAACAAGGTCACATGAGACACAGCCATCTTCTAACCGTATACATACTGGGACCTATATTCTCAGAAGGCGAAGCACTGCTACTTCTGCTACTTGGGCGGAGTGATTTGCTCTCAGCACCTGAGAAGCCCCATGGTGAGGAGCAGCGAGTAACAACGGTGCTTTTCAGGTGTTGCGCCAATCACTCTGCCCAAGTAGCAGTGCTACGACACGCACGGAGATGAGAAGGGTACGTTTGAACTTATCTAACTCTGGGGGATAGGGTGAATAAGCTACAGTCCCAATAAGTCGGCGTGTTCCTTTAATGTTTTCCCTGTTTTCTTAATTCTCAACTCCCATCTCACAAGTTTTTGCTAAAGCTAAAACTGTCCTATTGTCTTATATGTGTTGTGACTTTAGGTGGGAAGTGGCAGATTCAGGAAGACGGAGCCCTGAACATCACCGAGGTCTCCTTCAAGGACCGCGGCCGCTACACCTGCGTCGCCTCTGTCGGTGCCAGCACAACCAAAAACGACACCGTCACGCTCCGCGTGGCCCACAACACCAGCACCGGCCTGGGCCTGTACTATGTCATTGTCTGCCTGGTGACGTTCACCATCATCATGGTCCTCAACGTGACGCGCCTCTGCATGGTCAGCAGCCACCTGAAGAAGACCGAGAGGGCCATCAACGAGTTCTTCCGCACAGAGGGCGCCGAGAAGCTGCAGAAGGCGTTCGAGGTCGCCAAGCGCATTCCCATCGTCACGTCGGCCAAGACGCTGGAGCTCGCCAAGCAGACGCAGTACAAGACAATGGAGTTTGCGCGCCACATGGAGGATCTGGCCCGCAGCGTCCCTCTGCCGCCACTCATCCTGAACTGCCGCACATCCGGGGAGGAGGGAAACCCGGGGCCGCACCCTGCGGAGCAGGCCGGGCCGTCGGCGTCTAGGAACAGGCAAGCTATAGGCCCTCCCGACAGAAACGGAGAGGGGGCGGAGGTGTGTCAGGCGCTGCTGTCAAATGGAGGGAACAGCGATGTCATAGTTTCAGTGCACACCGTTTCCGTGGAGGCGGACAGCGAGGATAGGACGGGCCTCCGCCTGCCAGGCTCACAAACAAGTGCGTCCTATGAGAGCAACGTATAAACCAGGGGTCAGCAACCTTAGGTGCGCATTCCACCATTGGCACGTGGTGGCGCAACCTATGGCACACCAGCAACGAGTGGGGTTTTGAAAGAGGTCATTTGGCATGCAAATTGTGTGCATTGGAACATTTCCAAAAAGGGAAATGTTCCAGTTCAAATGCCAAATGACCTCTTTCAAAGCCATCAGCAGTTGGGCTGAGTACCAATACCGTGACTTTAATAACAGTTCCTAAACGATACTTTTTTCGATACCAATTTTATAAAACAAAAAGAAATTACAACATTTCAGCACAGAGCTTTGTATTTATTTTTCAGCTCCTACTACATTATTTTTTTTTTGGGGGGGGGGGGGGGGGGGGGGGGTCATTTTTAGGCCTTTCTTGACAGGACAGCTAAAGAAATAAAAGGGGAGAGAGAGGGGGAATGACATGCAGCAAAGGGCCGCAGGTTGGAGTCAAACCCGGGCCCGCTGCGTCGAGGAGTAAACCTCTATATATGTGCGCCCAATCTACCAACTGAGCTATCTGGGCGCCCAGCTCCTACTACATGAGCCCTGTCTCTGTGCGTAACGTAGAGTTTTTTCTGTGTGTCTCTACGACGTGTAATGTTACAGCCAATCAGCAGCATTGTTAGATCTTGGTAGAAGCATGCTTATTGGCTCACTGACGCTGATGAGATTTACTCCTTTAGGTTTTGAAATTGGGTACTGAATGATTACTGATGATACTGAAAACATTTTTCGTTACTCGATACTAAGGAGGCAATTCAGTCGGTGCGGAAAAAATATTGAATTCGGTACCCAGCCGTAGCCACCATTGGCACCCAGTAGCGCAACCAATGGCACACGTGCAAGAGTTTTTTGGAAATGTTCCAATTTGCATGCCAAATGACATCTTTCAAAGCCATTAGCAGTAGGGCTGGGTATCGTTCAAAAATATTCAATACCATTACCGTTACCAATATCGTGACTTCGATACCGGATCCTAAACGATACTCCAATTCGAATGCCAAATGACCTCTTTCACAACAGTAGCACAGCTGGATATTTACAGTAGTTTGATTGGCTTCCCCCATTTGCCATCCTCATTTCATGCAGACTCGCCCTACTCTGCCTCTGATTGGCTAATACTCGTCGCCTTCTTCACAGAATGCAGCACAAAGGGGGAATAAAAGAACACTGCCTGAGCGGGCTCGGTATATGACGGCAGGCTTAATCCTGATATGGCACACTGATTAACAGGAACATTTTAAAATGGCCTTCGATATAAAAAAGGTTGCCGACCCCTGGTATAGACCATCACAACCTGAATCCCATCCGAAAGAAACGCACCTTCTGAAGTGTAAGGCGTCTAACTGCAAGTGCTAAAAAGAGATAAAAAACAAACAAAAAAGGTGGGGTTGGTTATTATTTAGAGTTGAGTTTATCTGGTTCTGCTAATTGGTTCTCGTTCTTATCGAATCCTGGCTCCAAATGTTGTCATGCTGTTTGAGTAAGAAAAGAAACCAAAACTTGTTGAAAACAAAAGCCAGCTATCTTGCCATGTACAAGTTGGATTGTTAGCTATAACCATTATTTTCAATGTCGATTCATTTGTTGATCATTTCCTCAATCAATGGATTAGTTGTTTCGTAGGGCTACACGGTATGAGGAAAATATCTAATTGCGACTATTTTGACTGACGTTGCAATTGTGATATAATTCACGATATTGGAGGGAATGATCATTTTTGTATCATTCTTTTCATTGTTAGTTAAAGTTAAAATGATTATAGTGTGATTTTTGCGAGGATCTGTACCAAAGAAAGATTTTTTTCTTACATCTGATGGATAAGATTTTTAGGTCGGGACGTCTCCGCAGCACCACAGTACTTCATTTAGAATGGTTTGACACATATTTTGTCTAAAACTGATATTGCGATTTGGAAATTGCACTAGTCCATATTGCGATTTCGATAAGATTGCGATTAATTGTGCAGCCCTATTGTTTGGTCTCTAAAATGTCAGAAAATAGTAAAAAAAAATTGTTGATCCATGTTTACCAAAGCCAAAGATGACGTCCTCAAAGGTCTTGTTTTGTCCACAAATCAAAGATATTCAGTTTACTGTCACAGAGGAGAGAAGAAATGAAGAAGCTGCAGTCAGATCATTTTGACAGGTTTTTAATTTCAATGAATCGATTCATCTTTGCGGCTCTAGATTACGGCTGTTTATTTTCCACTTGTTTTTCCTGGAGATGGTTTGCTAGCTTTAGCTGATCTAGCACATTATGACTACATCTGTGGCAATTAGAATACTGCAAAAATACATGCTAGGGCTGCTCTATTATGGAAAAAATATAATCACAATTATTTCGGTCAATATTGAAATCATGATAATTTAACACGATTGCTCGTTGACTTCTGGAAAGATGCTGCAATTACTGAACTTTAAAAAACAGTGGAAAAAGTTGATTCAATAAATCAACAGTAAAAAAAACACATACAGCTGTGAACTTTGCCTTAATACTTTTCCTAATTTTTCATTCAGACCACAATGAGCTTAGTAATGAGCTAAATAATTGTTTTTTTCTCGATTTATTCTGTTTTTGTGATCATTGGGAGCCGAAATCATCCTCACGATTACATTTCGATTAATTACACAGCCCTAATACATGCTGAGTCACGTTCCTCCTGCATGAAAGTATTTCAATGCACGGATTACATTTGACTAGTCTTTTGTCGAGCTTTTTTAGTCTCACTTCAGGAATCAAAAAGCAGTTTAGGAACAATTACTCAATTCTTATATAATTGCAACAAAATGCATCAACAGAGCTCCCAATTCTATTTTTTGGGCTTTGTATGGCCTTTAATTGACAGGATAGAGGAGGGACGACATGCAGCAAAGGGCCGTGGGTCGGATTCGAACCCGGGGCCGCTGCCAAGGACTCAGACTACATGGGGCGCACACTCTACTGGGTGAGCTAGAGGCCATGCCTATTTTCTGTTGTCTTAAATATATATTTATTTTTCATGTATGTGTGGTGGGTTATAAGAGCTAATTTTCCTCCTTCAGAAGAGGAAGATTATGGCCGTTTTCCTTTTTTTTTTCTTTTCCTGATGGTTAGCTAGCTTGCCAAAATACAATGCAAAATGCCAAAAATGCAACCACAAATCTCCGAATTCTATTTACTCTTGTCTGCAATATATTTAATTGTTCACCTTTGTGTGGCGGGATTTCTGTGGCCCCACAGCTAGTTAGTGATGGAACAGATACTGTATACTTCAGAAGACACTGTTTGCTGCCTTTGCCGCCACTTTGACAGTCAGTCAGTTTCCACAGAACAAAATGTTGTCATGAAATACCCTTGTTCCATTGTTTCCATTTTGTTTTCCTGTCAATCTATCTGACACTCAGGAAGAAATGGAAGACTTTGAAATAATGCCTCAAAACAACAAGTCACTCCACAGACGTGATTGCTGTCTCCATGTCTCTTTATTCGGGTCTTTGTTAGTCAGGAACAGCAGTTAATTACAGGTTAGGTTTTGCTTCTGGGTGACTGAAATAAGTAAACATTTCCAAACAAAATGACAAAAAAAAATTTGCATAAGCAATGCAGACGGTTTGAGAGAATTTTTAAAAGTATGTTGGACAGGAAATACCAAGCTCCCAGCTACTTCTTTCTCTCAGAGGCAGCAGAGGAAGTGAAATATATAAACGTGATTATTTTTGCATTGGAGCTCTAATGTCCAATGTGATGGAATTGTGCTTAATTTATACAGGTGTAATTTATCATATTTCGATGTGCACGTCTGAAAAAAGTCAAGAACTTTTTTATGATGAAGGTGGTGCAGCTTTTTCTCTCTGTGTTTATTTCTAGTGACGTTTGGCGAGTGTGGTAGTGTGGTAGGTAAGGAGTGTCTCATTTCGGGCGAGTTTGTAATTTGTTTTGTGTAGATATGAACACAGATTGTCCATATCTTGGGTGTCTAATACTAGAAGTGTGTCTAAATGGGATCGCAAGGCTTACAAAAAAAACTCAAGATGTGTTTGTTATATTCCAATAAAAATGAAATAAAGATGTTTAAAATGATTGTTGATCTGCGTTGAACCTTTTTTTTCAGAGCCCATTTCAACCTTTTAATTGGAAAGACAAGACAACTTTATTCGTATAGCACATCATATAACACAAGTGCTTTACATAAAACATTAAAGAGCAGTTATAAACTATTAAAAACATCCGTCAAAGAGGATAAAATCAAATAAAAACAGCTGAAATAGAATAAGATGGGTATGAAATGAACAGTTATTTAAAGAAAGGCAGCATCAAAAGTAAAGTCTTCGGCCTTGATTTAACCCTTGTGTTGGCCTCCTTCTGTTTTGTCTGTAAAGTATAAATGATCACCCCATTCTGTGTTACATCTTCTTAGCCAACTTCATTCCAACTTATTACCACTAGTGTTACACTTCAATCAGGAGAGACTTCGTTGCAGATATGTAAAGATTTATTGTACATAAGCATAATATGAAATGTACAGAGTCTTTGGGGATTAGACTCAATCATTAAAAATATTTTAAAGGGGTATAGAAGCCAGACACATTCCCCCCGATGGAGCCTAGACACTGGTGATGGTGGAGAGGGAACCCGGAGACCGAATGAAAGACCTGTCTGCCGGAAAGGGACTCTGGTTGCCGTGGTTGACGATGCCCGGAGGTGGAAGGGGAGGAGGACGGTTGCACGCTTGCCTGAAGAGACAGCTGATAGCAAGGAGAGAAGACATTTAAAGCAGAATGTCATGCTGTGATTGGATCATGAATTTGGCCAATTCTGGTTGGTTTACTGTTGGTTTACTGAAGAGTGAACGCCTCTTAAAACGTAACTCTCGCCAAAATGCAACTTAGGGTCTTTTTGTGAATGTACCTGAGTCAAACTTTCGTTTAAAAGCATATTTAGGACGGAATCGCCACTTTTAAGATTTACCGTATTTTCATTTTTCGGTCAAATGGCCTTTTGAATGGGAGTGCTAGGGGCACTTTGATGCTAGCCTCAAAATAGCTATTTTTAAACCACTAAGAAGGCTCGACGCAACATGAGACTTTGCTCCAAGTATCACCAGGAGCGCTACACCTTAACGAAAGCATTGACAACAGTGTTTGTGTACCCAGAGTTTACTAAAAAGAAAGGTTTTGAGCAACTCACGTTAGCAGTTGTTGTTTACGCTATCCGCCATTTTCCCAGTCAAAAACAGGCGATCTCAGAATGCGAATGAACGGACTCCATAGGAGGAAATGTCATTCTTATATGAGGCTTCTTTTTCAACTACAAAGTCAATATTGTGTTTCACTAACGACAAAACAACGAATTATCCGTGCATTTATATGGAACTAAGCTTTAGGAGCTCTCCATCTTTACTCTCCTCCCTCGACTATTTTTGACTGGCTCGATAGATGGCGACCGGAGGAACAACAGATACAGTGAGTTGCAAAATTTTTTTTTTTAGTAAACTCTGTGAACAAACAATGTTGTCAATGCTTTTGTTAAGGTGTAGAGACGCTGGTCATACTTCGAGCAAAGTTTCATGTTGTGTCGAGCCTTCAGTGTTTTAAAAATAGCTATCGCACTCCCATTCAAAAGGCCATTTGACTGAAAAACGAAAATACGGTAAATCTTAAAAGTGGCGATTCCGTCCTAAATATGCTTTTAAACAAAAGTTTGACTCGGGTACATTCACAAAAAGACCCTAGGTTGCATTTTGGCGAGAGTTACGCTTTAACAGCTCAAAGTTAGTGGTGATTGAAGTAATTTAGTAATTCATGGTTATAAACATCATTAATATTAACTTATACCTACTTTCTGAGTTAAAAAAAAGCAGAAATTATGAATTATTTTGACTAACAATTAAAATCGGGATGCGGAGTGGATATTTCTGTTGATCGTTCATTGACGTATATCAGTCTGTGATATCACAGACTGATATACAGTGCCTTGCGAAAGTATTCGGCCCCCTTGAACTTTGACCTTTTGCCACATTTCAGGCTTCAAACATAAAGATATAAAACTGTTATTTTTTGTGAAGAATCAACAACAAGTGGGACACAATCATGAAGTGGAACGAAATTTATTGGATATTTCAAACTGTTTTAACAGATAAAAAACTGAAAAATTGGGCGTGCAAAATTATTCAGCCCCCTTAAGTTAATACTTTGTAGCGCCACCTGTTGCTGCGATTACAGCTGTAAGTCGCTTATGGTATGTCTCTATCAGTTTTGCACATCGAGAGACTGAAATTTTTGCCCATTCCTCCTTGCAAAACAGCTGGAGCTCAGTGAGGTTTGATGGAGAGCGTTTGTGAACAGCAGTTTTCAGTTCTTTCCACAGACTCTCGATTGGATTCAGGTCTGGACTTTGACTTGGCCATTCTAACACCTGGATATGTTTATTTGTGAACCATTCCATTGTAGATTTTGCTTTATGTTTTGGATCTTTGTCTTGTTGGAAGACAAATCTCCGTCCCAGTCTCAGGTCTTTTGCAGACTCCATCAGGTTTTCTTCCAGAATGGTCCTGTATTTGGCTCCATCAATTTGAACCATCTTCCCTGTCCCTGCTGAAGAAAAGCAGGCCCAAACCATGATGCTGCCACCACCATGTTTGACAGTGGGGATGGTGTGTTCAGGGTGATGAGCTCTGTTGCTTTAACGCCAAACATAACGTTTTGCATTGTTGCCAAAAAGTTTGATTTTGGTTTCATCTGACCAGAGCACCTTCTTCCACATGTTTGGTGTGTCTCCCAGGTGGCTTGTGGCAAACTTTAAACGACACTTTTTATGGATATCTTTAAGAAATGGTTTTCTTCTTGCCACTCTTCCATAAAGGCCAGATTTGTGCAGTATACGACTGATTGTTGTCCTATGGACAGAGTCTCCCACCTCAGCTGTAGATCTCTGCAGTTCATCCAGAGTGATCATGGGCCTCTTGGCTGCATCTCTGATCAGTCTTCTCCTTGTATGAGCTGAAAGTTTAGAGGGACGGCCGGGTCTTCGTAGATTTGCAGTGGTCTGATACTCCTTCCATTTCAATATTATCGCTTGCACAGTGCTCCTTGGGATGTTTAAAGCTTGGGAAATCTTTTTGTATCCAAATCCGGCTTTAAACTTCTCCACAACAGTATCTGGGACCTGCCTGGTGTGTTCCTTGTTCTTCATGATGCTCTCTGCTCTTTAAACGGACCTCTGAGACTATCACAGAGCAGGTGCATTTATACGGAGACTTGATTACACACAGGTGGATTCTATTTTTCATCATTATCATTTAGGTCAACATTGGATCATTCAGAGATCCTCACTGAACTTCTGGAGAGAGTTTGTTGCACTGAAAGTAAAGGGGCTGAATAAGTTTGCACGCCCAATTTTTCAGTTTTTTATCTGTTAAAAAAGTTTGAAATATCCAATAAATTTCGTTCCACTTCATGATTGTGTCCCACTTGTTGTTGATTCTTCACAAAAAATTACAGTTTTATATATTTATGTTTGAAGCCTGAAATGTGGCAAAAGGTCAAAAAGTTCAAGGGGGCCGAATACTTTCGCAAGGCACTGTATGTCAACATTTAGTCAGGAAACTCTTTTGGAAACCATTTCAGTTTCTTTTCAAAAGCTATAAAGTTGAATAAAACCCCCACAATTCAATGAGAGTAATGATCCGATCCTTCATTTTACTTGCAAAAAGCGTTGTATGGAACCATTCATGTTATTTTTGAGAAAATTTGGTTTTAAGGAACCTATATTTCTGATACAGTAATTTTGAAAACGGGTCAAATTTGATCCGAGGACAACAAGAGGGTTAAAAGAACTGAGAGTTGCAGCAGATCCGGAGGGTTTTTTCTGGGGATTTGTTCCAGATATGTGGAGCATCAACACTGAACGCTGCTTCTCCATGTTTAGTTCTGACTCTGGGGACAGAAAGCAGACGCGTCCCAGACGACTTGAGAGGTCTGGATGGTCATAATTAGGGCTTTGAATTCACTTTTTTGATCAGCAGCCAACCTAGCTAGCAAATTTCTAAAGTTACAAGCCAATCAGATTCTCCACATGCCACATATGGTTTATTTGTTTAGTCCTAACTAACTTTACTTTGGCAGGCGCTACAGATCCCTGCGCACAAAAACAACCAGACATAAGAACAGCTTCTTTCCCACTGCTATCTCTACTGAACTGCTGATAAGTGGGCTCATCCCCACTTTGGCCACTCACCCACTTCTCTACACAATACATACTTACATTCCAATATGCATCTTGCACACTACTTTACACTATTACTTTGCACTATTAACTTTTTGCACCTTACATCCCACTCAATGTGTACTTGTCTTTATATTATGTATGTATATTTGTATATTATGTTGTGTCTGTGCCTATATCTATATTGTTGTCTCTATTGTACAGTATGTGTCTATATTACTATTTGTCTACTACTACTACTACGTGTCTATTTGTTGAATGTATAGAGAGTTAACACCTACCGAAGTCAAATTCCTTGTGTATGTAAGTATACTTGGCCAATAAAACTGATTCTGATTCTGATTTACCGTGGTTCTTCTCCGTTTCAGCGTAGCTCGTAATCGATACCACACGCTATAGGCACGTAGCCGACGGATGTATGACATGTCACCACATGGTGTTCACTGGGAAATGTAGGATTAGAACTACAAGCAGTGTTGCCAGATAAAGATTATGTTTCCAAGCCAAACACACACCAAAACCGCTCAAATTTCTTGGCGGAAAACAGACCGATTCGGCAATGTGTCGCATCGTTTTTGCAGCCGGCCGATTCAAACAAACACAGAGTTATTTGCTTCTTTCATCACCGGCCAAATTGGCTAGTATTTTAACAATGTTACCAAAGTAAATTTTCACCCGCATTTGGAATTACTGAAATTGTTGGGTCTTTGTATATTATAGAGTGTGGTCTATAATCTGTATCTGTAAAGTGTCTTGAGATAACTCTTGTTTGACCGGTTGGCGGATGTCAATTTAAAGCCCTGGTCATAATGTAGCAGCAGATCAGAAATAAGCCATTCAGTGTAAGGACCTCATAACTGGAGTGATGTGATCCAAGACAAAGGAGTCATTCTCAAAATCACATGGTACTTGTATCTGTGGCTGAGAGGAGCTTTTAAGAACAAGTCAGAGGCCAAAACATGATGAGGAACATGGATATGCAGCTTCTTTACTCTGTCTCAGGGGCCAAAAGCAACGGTTTACGTCCTATCATTGACAATACTACTTAAATAAATACAATCAAAAACCTGCAAATGTTTGTCTGGTGGTTATTTCTTCCCTGTCAGGTAATGCTGCTAATGAGCCACTGGGTGGAGTTGTTGGTTCAAACACCACATCTGTATATCAGCTCTGACATTGGTGCATTCACAGCCTAAATGTTTTCACATTGACTGGTGTCGATAAACCCTTCATTGTTAAAAAAAAAAAAAAACAGCTGGGAGCGGAACTGTCGCTTTACCCACATTTCTGGGACTTGCTTTATTAACCCTCTAAGGGCATTTTTTTCACCTTTTTAAAGGTATTTGCATTGCATATTAACTGATCCCCATGTATTTTATATCAAAATGTTAAGAACAAACTCAGCTTTCCTCACGGTGATGCTCAAATTTTTTCTAGAACAATGTGTAAAGGGCTTTAGAGAAACATGCATATTGCCACTCTTTGCTGTTTTCTTTCTTCTTTTCATTTTTCATCTGCTTTGCTGCAGCTGAAAGCATCCCAGAAAAAGGAGCTGGTGTAACCGTCACGGCTAGCTAACATACGGAACTGGAAACACATTGTCCCGCAATTGGAGTTAGTTTTACTGTACTTTTGATTAACCCTTGTGTTGTCTTCATGTCAAATTTGACCCCTTTTCTAAATTTCTATTTTAGAAATATGGATTTCTTTTGAACTGCCTAATTTTATTTACCCAAAAATAACACCGATGGATGATTCCTTACAGTGCCCTTCGCAAGTACAACAAGAGATCAGATCTCTAATTCCATTGAATTTGGGGTGTTTTATTAAATTTTTTAGCATTTGAAAAATAAATTGAAATGTTTTCGAAACAGTATCCCCTCTGAACTTTCACATAAATTAGGTTTATTGACTGTGAATTCCAAAAATAGTGTAATGGTGTTGTTTATACATGGTAGTCTAGTGAAAAGAAGCGTTCAACGGCAAAAAAGCGCCAAAAACATTGAAAAAAGTGCCAAAAGTGTCGGAAAAAAGACACAAAAACCTGCGTGCATGGTCCAGTGGAAGACAACACAAGGGTTAAAACAAGATAATAATATATACACTTAAGTTAGAGTTTTTTGGGGGGGCTTTTTCGCCTTTAATTTGACAGGGCAGCTAGGTGAGAAAGGGGAGAGAGAGGGGGAAGACCTGGACCTCTGCGTCGAGGCATAAACCTCTCAGTATATGTGCGCCTGCTCTACCAACTGAACCAACCCGGCCAGAGAAATTTACATTTTGAAATAAATTTTAAAACTACAAAAAA
The DNA here is from genome assembly GCA_023566125.1 of Zingel zingel. NCBI lineage: Eukaryota > Metazoa > Chordata > Actinopteri > Perciformes > Percidae > Zingel > Zingel zingel. The sequence continues at coordinate 5,083,112 of CM042328.1, read as the reverse complement.
CATATTTGGACTTTTTCATCTTACTCGGCGCCCTAATGGCAAATGGGCCCAGAATGCCTATGCCTAGATCCAGGCCTGCCTACGCTGTTATTTACTTGCAGTAACACCCAACCAACACACGTTCTTGCATGTTCCACCTTGTGAGTAAATGACGCACTGAGGCCTTGTTAAGCTCACACTGCTTCTGTCCTTTCCCAGACATTAATCTCAGAGAAGACAGAGTTACCGTCCGTACTACCCGAGAAATAGTAGGTTGGAGAGCAGCCCAAATAACAACAACCTTGGGCCTCTGTGTTGAATAACTCAACAAAATCCATCCTTTTTCCTTTTCCATGTCCTCTCTGGAGGCAAGCTCATCTAAATAGAATCGATTGGTCCGGGCATTCATTCATCATGCTGAGCCAAAGCAGACGTTTAAGGAGAGGGGGAAGGAAGTCTTTAAGGATAGGATATTTCTAGCGGGCCCACTGTGTCATCGAGGTAAACTAAACAAACTGATCAGGCTAAAAAGGACAAATGCTGCGTGTCTGTGTGTGTGCGTGTGAGGTAATATAGATATATAGGCAAATTATACACATATGAGAGATTGATTAGTTTAAAGGACACATTTATGTATGTATGTATTGTGGGGCCCAAAAGGCTGGACCCCACAAGGTTAAAGGTCTGTTTGAGGGTTAAGACTTGGTTTTAGGATTAGGGTTAGAATTAGGTTATGGTTAGGGTGAGGGTAAGGGTTAAGGTTAGGCATTTAGTGGTGATGGTTAAGGCTAGGGTAAGGGGCTAGGGAATGCATTATGTCAATGACGGGTCCCCACAAAGATAGTGAGACGCAGTATGTGTGTGTGTGTGTGTGTGTGTGTGTGTGTGTGTGTGTGTGTGTGCGAGCAAGTGCACAGCACTTATCACAGACAGACTGACACAGTGCTTCACAGGCCAACAGAATACATACATTAAAACAAATCAATAATCATAAAAAACATAATAAACCATAGTAACATGTGGCAAAGTGTGTGTGTGTGTGTGTGTGTTTGTGTCGTGTGTCTGTCTGATTATACCTACCTTAATAAATAAAGAAGCCTGTGCGTGCAGTAAATTTGCAGTAAATTTGCAGTAAATGTGCGTGCAGTAAAAAGTATTGAAATTGCTCATAAAACAGTGTTAAAAAAAACAAAAAACAGTTGCTGATTGCATTTTATTTCCAATCAGCCTGGAGGAACAAGCGGGGGGGGGGGGGGGGAGAAGCCAAGGACAATAGATAATAAATGAAATGACATGATGAGAGAAGTGCTCGTCATATCTGTTCATTAGACGAGAGGACCCGGTGCAGATGCAGCAATCGTGTTTAGCTCCGCTGTTCTGAGTGTGTGTACGAGTGTTCCGGCGGTGTGTGTACGAGTGTTCCGGCGGTGTGTGTACGAGTGTTCCGGCGGTGTGTGTACGAGTGTTCCGGCGGTGTGTGTACGAGTGTTCCGGAGGTGTGTGTACGAGTGTTCCGGAGGTGTGTGTACGAGTGTTCCGGAGGTGTGTGTACGAGTGTTCCGGGGGTGTGTGTACGAGATTTGTTTTCCAAAATTAGGCCCTATGTTTCGCCTAACCCCTAACCCACTCTAACCCTAACCCTTGAAGGGAAATGTAGGAACACAAGACCTCATTTTGAAAATGTCCTAGAAATGTGGGAACATAGGGCCTCATTTTCAGTGAAAAAAAAAATTCTTAGAAATGTGGGACCATTGGGCTGTGGGAAGATAGGGCTGTGGGAACATAGGGCTGTGGGAACATAGGGCTGTGGGACCATAGGGCTGTGGGACCATTGGGCTGTGGGACCATTGGGCTGTTGGATCATAGGGCTGTGGGACCATTGGGCTGTGGGACCATTGGGCTGTGGGACCATAGGGCTGTGGGACCATTGGGCTGTGGGACCATTGGGCTGTGGGACCATTGGGCTGTTGGATCATAGGGCTGTTGGACCATTGGGCTGTGGGACCATTGGGCTGTGGGACCATTGGGCTGTGGGAACATTGGGCTGTGGGACCATAGGGCTGACCCCCGAAGGACAGACAAGGGGGTCTGTCCTGTCCAGAATAAAACCTTTGTTTTATTCTGCAAAGGTTTCAGATTAATAGCTTTACTTTTATTACAACCGTTTTGGAGGGGATTTGTGCATCCAAATCGTATTTCTTCCAAACCGGCAAAAGAACAACTTCACACTAACCATATAGACAGATTCACTTAGCCGTAGCCAAAACTTTAAAAAAAAAGAAGAAAAAATCACTTACAGTATAATCCAGGGTCATCGGAGAAAACCAAACTTTGCTAGCTTTATTCATATAGTTACAACTCATTTAAATACAATTTAACCTTAAAACGAATTAAAAACAAAAGCAGTTAAGACAAATGTACATATGAAAGTAAAGAGGGAATGGTGTATTGTGTATACACACAAGTCTGGTGTTTAAAAAGAAAGAAAATAATTGTTATTCTCACCAAAAACATCAAAACAATAACTCTCAGATACAGTATATACAGTAACACTTGATAGCTGTAGCCAAATGTATAAACACCCAACACAGCTATCTGACATCTTTAGTTACTTTAAAAATGTCAGATGAATGGAGTGGAGTAAAAAGTGTAATTGTTTCTCTCTGAAATGTAGCGGAGTAGAAGTAGAAAGTGACATGAAAAGAAAAGACTCAAGTAAAGTACAAGTACCATTTGTACTTCTCTGTAGTATCTGCATTCAGGCAAAGCAACCTATTTACAGTTTCAAGCTTGTTTGTCCTTACTCTCAGATAACCTCCAACAAAAGTGTGGACGCGCGACCGGTCCATGTGAGGTAGAACTGCACATGTGCCAACAAAGGGGGGGGGGTCACTGTGGCTGACCTGATTCTCCGCAGGGTCTTGCTGCTGCAACCACCTGCTGTCAAGCACTAATGGGAAATAATGGCTGCATCCCAGCGGCGGGCTGGGCTCGCTGGGGGACTGGGGGACTGGGGTGAAGGTATTGGGGTCACATCTTCCGGTGGCTTCTTGTATCCTTGGACAGATTCACAGAGAGAAAACATACTGTATCTAGGGAACGTGTCGGGCGATGATGTCGGCCAAATGAGGTCGTACTGAAAGGTTGTGGGTAGGAGGAGGTCAGTAGGGCTGATTGTGTCTCTGTGACGCTTAGAAGGAAGTTGTAGGTCAGTCCCCAAGTGGGTGGGATTTAGACCACTGCACCATGAGATTGTTTTACTGGGAAACAAAGAGGAAGGTGACGGACATCCAGCCAAAAAAATTAGAGACATCCGGCAGAACTTCGGGCGCCACAGAACAATCCCGTAACATTGTCGATATAGACTAAACATCAACTAAGATGTTTTCTATTAGGGCTGCAACTAACGATCATTTTCATAGTCGATTAATCTGTAGATTATTTTCTCGATTAATCGATTAATTGTTTGATCTATAAAAATGTCAAAACATGGTGAAAAATGTGGATCAGTGTTTCCCAAAAAGCCCAAGACGACGTCCTCAAATGTCTCGTTTTGTCCACAACTCAAAGATATTCAGATTACTGTCACAGAGAAGAGACTAGAAGATATTCAGTTTACTGTCCCAGAGGAGAGAAGAGACTAGAAGATATTCAGATTACTGTCACAGAGAAGAGACTAGAAGATATTCAGATTACTGTCACAGAGAAGAGACTAGAAGATATTCAGTTTACTGTCCCAGAGGAGAGAAGATACTAGAAGATATTCAGTTTACTGTCCCAGAGGAGAGAAGATACTAGAAGATATTCAGATTACTGTCACAGAGAAGAGACTAGAAGATATTCAGTTTACTGTCCCAGAGGAGAGAAGATACTAGAAGATATTCAGTTTACTGTCCCAGAGGAGAGAAGAGACTAGAAGATATTCAGATTACTGTCTCAGAGGAGAGAAGATACTAGAAGATATTCAGATTACTGTCCCAGAGGAGAGAAGAGACTAGAAGATATTCAGATTACTGTCCCAGAGGAGAGAAGAGACTAGAAGATATTCAGATTACTGTCACAGAGGAGAGAAGATACTAGAAGATATTCAGATTACTATCCCAGAGTAGAGAAGAGACTAGAAGATATTCACATTTAACAAGCTGGAATCAGAGAAATCTTATTTTTTTTTAATAAAAAAAAATGACTCAAACGATTAATCGATTATCAAAATAGTTGGCGATTAATTTAATAGTTGACAACTAATCGATTCATCAATTCATCGTTGCACCTCTATTTTCTATATATGTCAGAACAAGAACCTTAACCCTTGTGTTGTCTTCACCGTCGTCCATGAACTTGTCATTCCGGGTCAAAATTGAAAAAAGTGGTTTATTTGGAACTGTTTCCGACTTTTTTGACGCTTTTTAAACGTTTTTGTCCCTCTTTTCAATGCTTATTTTTTATCCATGGTCAATAAACCTAATAAAATGACATTATACCTAATTTTTGAGTTTGAAAAAAAGCAGATATTATGAATTATTTTGACTAAGAGAATAGTTAAGATCAGAGGATGTTGAGTGAATCACAGACTGGTTTATGGCAACGATGCTGTTTTGAAACCCTTTAAACTTTTTTTTCAAATGCCGGGAAATTAAATAAAACAACCAAAATTCAATAGAAGCAATCATTAATCTTACCTGCGAAGAACATGGATGCATGTGTAAGAACGTGCTAGGCGTGGATAAGTTGAAACGAGGGCCGACAACGCCACCTAGGTTTAACTGAGGCCTAGGACCTCTCAAAACTACCAAGTTTCAAATTTGAGATAAAAGATTAACAGGTTCTTTATGTCGGGGGAGAGCTGTTAAAGCGAGTACAATCAGTTAGAGGGATAACCAAATTTATTTTAAGAGGAATAAAACAATAAGAGTTCCTCTTTAAAAGAAATTAAAAACAAAAAGCACAACCAACTAAAATCAAGCTAAAATAATGCGGCACAACAGGAGTGGGACCACAGCTTTGTACACTACACACTACAACAAACACCGGTTTCCTTAGTATCCAGTATCGAAAAATTCTTCGTGGTTCAATACCTAACTCTCACTTTTTTTTGTTAAAATGGATTTTAAAAAATTGGTATCGATAAAAGTATCGAAGTCATGGTGTTGGTATCGGCACAGGTATCGAACATTTTTGAACGATACCCAGCCCTAGTTGTAGACATTCCAGGGACGACATGCTGAGGCAGGCGAGAAGGGAATTCAGTGGTGTAGTCTACGTGATTTGCAGGTATACGCAGTATACCCACTAGGAGAGCTCCAGGATTTCCATATACCCACTTAAAAATGCCCAATGACACGCAACAACATACCATTTCCATTATATTTTTGATATATTTTGAATTGTCATCTGTTATTTTCTTCTTCGCATAGGCTAAATTAATGTATTTCCACCGTAAATTTGTGCATAAAAGTGTATCTGAATACAAGAAATGAAGTCGTTGATGCTCAAAACTACCCAGAACCCCCACTATGATATGCCCCCCCTCCCCCAAAGGCAGATTCTGGCCAATATATACTGTATATACAGTACAGTATACCCACTACAATACATTAGACTACACAACTGAGGGAATTCATTAGGGAAACACAAGTTCATTCCCCACATTTGCTGTGGCTTGTTTTCTCTCTGTTGGACATTTTGTGTCAAAGACAAACTTCACACTGCAGTAGATCAGCTATCAAGATCCCGCCCTTGTTGTCATTTCGCTGGCAGTATAGCGGCTCTGCAAGCTTCACTTGGCAGGGCCGTTAAATCAGATGCCTCGGCCTCGCCTGCACTGCACGGCTCGACTTTGTGGCTGTTGGGTTAAAGATTGTCTAACGGCACAGACTCAGACAGATTTACTGAGTGGCAGACACACTATAAATATGCAGTAATGAAAGTCATGAAATATTTATTGACCAGCTTCATCCTCCATCTTTTCGCAGACAGGTGGGATGCGCTCCTCTGTGAAATAAGACTGGAAGTCCCTGGATGACATTACTGTAACAACTGCAAGTTACTATTCAACTAGAGGCTTTTAGATCTGGTTATATTTGCATAAATCAGTCTGAGACAAGCTGTCAGAGGCAGTCCCAGGCTACAGAGCATTATTTCAGTACTCCATCCAACATGGGCTCCATATGAGCTGCATGGCAATTACCATTCTGTCATATGTAGGTCATGGCAACTGGCAGGTCAATTATATAGTCTGTGCTCAATCTTCAAATACACGACACACTGCAAACAAGTTGTGTGCATGTGTACGTTGGCATCACAGAAATATACAACTCGTTGTTTGCATTTACACTGTTGTTCCAGGATTTAAGGAGGCTCCAGTGCAGTAAAGTCAGTCAAGTTTTAGCCATAGATTTTCTTGTTTCGTCTCTGTATTTCAGAAAGTTGGGTTTAAAATTAAACAATGAGTACGTACTGCATATTCTGTGTAGGTATTCAGAATAAGGCACTAACCCTAACCCTAACCCTCTTGCCTGTTTACGGCTCACAGTCAGCTTTGTGTGTTGCTATGGTTACTGTACACAAACCAGCCAGCCGACAGTTTGCAGGGCTGCGGTAGAGATGCATGGCCAAAAGAAAAGAAGGAGAAACACAGCTGCTTTTAAACATTATGAAAGACTTGGATACTAACTCATTTTTGGATATGCGCAAATGTCGCAATGTCAACCTTTTCAAGAAGCTCGTTGTAGGAGTGAAAGAGGGACGCTGTGTTCACACACTCCAACAAGTCCGCCACCGCTGGAAAACGTTGAAAAAAAATCTTATTTTTGCCTTGCAGCATGTAAAAGTGAATATTCACTTTTATTAGTCATGTAAACAGCTTAGTCGTAATATTGTCTTTTTCAGAATAAGAGCAGAAAATGGAATATCAAGTGCATGTAAACGTCATTGACTGTAGGTTGAAAGCATTTTGTACCCATTTTTCCACAGTGTTCTCCACCATGATCATCAAAACACGTGAGGAAATATCTTTTGGAAGAATGGTGCTCATCCCTTCAGAGTTCTGACACTTTTTCCATCTACGCCAAGAAGCATTGAAGCGGTTGTTGAGGCTCGTGGTGGCCCATCAACTTGCAAGACATAAAAACTGATGGTTTTGCTTTGGAAACTTGTCGGCAGCAACATGTAGGTGATTTGTAGCTAATGACCTTTAACATGTACTGGCGGGGTCAGCCCTAGGTTCCCACAGCCCAATGGTCCCACATTTCTAGGACATTTTCAAAATGAGGTCTTGTGATTCCACATTTCCCTTCAATTTAAACCCTATCCTCCCACAACATTTTTTAGGGTTAGGGTTAGGTGTTAGGGTTAGGGGGATAAAATATGATAATATTTTAATGAAAAAGGAAATGTGGGAACATAGGGCCTAATTTTGGAAAAAAATCTTAGAATTGTTGGAACTGTGGGAACATAGGGCCTAACGTTGAACATAGGGCTGTGGGAACATAAGGCTGTGGGACCGTAGGCACGCTCCCATTTAAAAGACCTGAGAGTTGCAGTGAACCTGCAGTTTTTCTGGGACAAAATCATATTGAATGGGGGTCGATCTACTTTGTGTCAGTTTAGGGGTCTTTGACGTTAAAAAGTTTGGGAACCCCCTTACTAGCTCATCTCCTGTGAAACATAGTAGTCAACCTTAAAGTTCTGTTAAAGTTAAAATTAAAAGTAAAATTCTAAAACTTTGAGAGAAGAAAAATAAGAAAAATCCTGGCTGCCCTTTCCAACATGACAGGACTATTGAGAATGACTCATGCAGGGAAGATGGCCACAGATGAGAAGGAAATGAAGTTTGGGTTTTAAGATTAAAAGGAGAGTGTCCTTGTTTTACTCGGAGAGCTGAAAGAAAGTTGCCTTCCTCTCTGCGCACCCGCGAGGCGTCCTACCATTTTAATGCTTCATTTCTCCACCGTCTACAGCCTTGGGTTCATTTCTCTGATGTTCTCATTAAGCTCCCTTGAGTGGCTGCTCTTGTATGACATCGGCAATCTATATAATGTCTTATTTCATGTCAGACTGTACTGAAAACCTGGGAGGCCTATCTCCATTCGTGTCAATTAATTTACGTGACAATAGCCCGCACTTGAAAGGACCAAAACCATTTGCTTGTGTAGAGAAACATCAGTCCATTCATCTTCCAGATTAGATGTTGGATTTTAAACTGTTGAGACATTATTTGTACTCAAAAGGTTTTCATCGGCCTCTCAGCCTAGGTGACTCCCCGAATGAGGAAAATCACAGCCTCAAAACTCAAACGGATCTGGGTGAGGATGAGGCGCCCGATCTCGTCTGCTGTAACGACTTTGTTTTTTATTGCTTTGGTTCCTGCGGCGGCAAATAAACGCTGTCAGTGTGCGTTTGCTCATTTGGCAGCACTTTTAACGCATCCAAGGTTTTCAGAAAAGCTTTTTAAACGATGTGAAACGCCACATGGAAGCAACAGCTTGTGTAAACACAATCTTAAGCGAAACCACCCATCTGTAAGCAGCAGACAGCCTTGCACCCCCATTCACACGCACACACACACACGTCTCAAACCCAAAGACATTTCCGTTACCCTCCACCACCTCCGGTGCATCACAAGAACATAAAGACACTCGTATGCCAGGAGTTCTCAGATGTCTTCACACTTCAGGTTTGGGATGTTATTAACTTACTAATGAGCTGCTGAGATAGTAAAACAATTAGGAGTCTGAACATGCTTCTCTTATGGAGAGACGAGACTATTGCAATATTCTGCGATATATTGCAATTTATTACCTTTTTTCCCAACTTCAAAGTTCTCCCAATTTCAAATCTTCCCAAAAGGAAACTTTGTCAACATCGGTTATATCTAAAAAGATACATTTCTCTGTTTGTTCATCTCACTTCAATTATATTGCTGCAAAATGGGATTCTCGAGCAGACAAACTGACCAACACATATATTTTTTGCTATTTTGCAGAGGCACCGGGGCTCCGTCTGGCGCTAAGAGCCACCCAAGACGATTGGGATTGGTTTAAAGAAATGCCTATGTTTTTCTCCCATCCCCGAATGCTGTGTGGACTAGCCAGACCCTCCCCTGCAGCGCTGTGGAGGAAGGTCTGGCAATGAGACGGTCTCTCTCTATCACAAAGTAAAGGAAAGAAAGTAAACACTGGGATTGCACAGCAGCAGGTTCTTATTCAGATATAACACAAGGAGACATAAACGTTAATTGGGTGTCGCATCCACTGTCACTGTCGCTCTGTATCACAAAGTAAGAGACATAATATACACACAAGTTACTGTGAGGAATGATGCTTAGCAGAATGGATATCCCTGTACTAACCATGGCATCACTACCCCCCTAACTATGTCTACGTCACGATGGGGTGTAATCGCCCAGAGACTCTTTACAATTCAACTTTATTATGCACCATGTAATACATGTATTCGTTCACTCTAAATAAGGTCCCTCATGATGGAAATGTAATTAGCACAACACCACCCGATCACACGCATCTACTACTGTAACTCCCTGGATTTCTGTAAGCTAAATTTGGAGACAAATTTAAATTGTTGGACCATTAGTTTTAGCCCTCTAACATTACTAAACAAACACCTACTCACACTTATTTTTGCAGGTATCTGTCTTTTATTACTGTTTTGTATTCGTAATATAACAGAAATGTTTGCTGCAAGATTTGAATGAAAGTGCAGAGCCGCCAAATCATAGAAAACTACAGTACATTGAAAGGTTTGTACTGATAGAAATGTACGTATCAAATCTCGCAGTTTGTTCACCTGCAGTCTGGGAGTCACTGTTATCTTTGCACTTTGTGTCAGCAGCATGCGCAGTCACACTCGTTCAGGACAAGCATCTACAAGACCATTCCTGCATGTTTATTGCACTGTGTTTAAAGTGATCCTGATATGGCAAACATCATCCTCCCCCTCTCTCGATGACTTACATACCGATGTGCTTTATATTGATTTCCTGACCGCACGGCTTGCCTTCTCTTCCCAGTCCGTGAGCATCCTGAGGAGTCAGTTAATGGTGCGTTACTAACTCCTACCCAGTCATCCTTTACATGCTGCTCTCACAAGGGCCCTTTCACCCTGAATATCCATTACTGCCGGACAGTATAGTAACGGCAGGCTGGGCTCATAACATATTTATGAATGCTGCCTGAGGGAGGCTCGTGCTCTGAATGCTGATGTGATGTTCATGCTATCACTTTTTCCTCCTCTGCTTTATTAGCCACAGCTGTAGTCTCACATTGCCAGACCTATCTCCACAGCGCTGTGGAGTAGGGTCTGGCTACACCATAGGTGCATTCTGGGATAGGAGGAAAAAAAAAATCTCTGGGTTGTTTGCATTTATTTAAACCAATCAAAATCATCTTTGGCAGAGCAAAGCTCCGGACACAGTGACGGTGGCTCTGCAGAATAGTCTTCAGGAAGAAATTTGTTTTGGTGGAACATTTGCACCCCGCAAATGAAAAACGCCACATACAATATTAAATGAAGTTAACTGTTCACACAATACAGTAACGTGAGCTATTTAAATTAGCTGATGCACGATTAAACCTCATTGTCTCTTACCAGTGTATCTCCGTGTGCACTTCGTCAACAGCAATCCCACCAATCGCTCCCAAAATGTCCCAGTTAGAGAAGAAATGCCCTAAACATATTATTTGTCAATCTTTACAATCATTCCCCGAAAGAACCAACCAAATTTTCTTCAAAAGTTGCCATTTTCAGCATGTAGCTCACTAACTCGAAGATTGTTGTTGTTTCCCGAAGCGAACAGAGTTTGAGAAAAAAACAGACAGCTAGCTAGACTATCTGTCCAACGGCAACACACAGAGAGCGGAAGGCGAGGGGCGTCTGACGCGTGGCGGGCAATTATCCTGAAAATGTACTTCTGTTAATCCAGACTACCACAGGAGTTACACTGTTGAAATATCAGTTGCAACATCCTGAAACTAAACTACTGGGAACTTTTGCAATGACATTTCTTAGCAAGTTGTAAGCTAAACAAATCTACATGTTGCCTGAAAAAGTTGGCCTCAGGAGCAGAGCACAAGCAAAAGTGTGACGAAAGTCTGATCAGGAACATCCCATCGGTAAGATCCAGTCCGTTAAGTTTTTGGTTAAATGGACCTGTCGGCGTTAAGCTGTATTTCAACCCGGTCTCACAGCAGTTCGTGAAATGGTCACGTTCTTTTGATCTATTGATTCGTCAACAAGTACATGATTTTCCCGTTTATTTCGTGGTGGTCACCACGAAATGGGAATGTGAACATTTCACGATGCAACAACGGGGAAATGAAACGCCACACGCGGTAGACGGTGACAACGGCCACCGGGACACGATCCACGGTCTGTGGGGGATGCAACGACGGGGAAATGAAACGCCACACGCCAGCGACAACTGCCATGGCACTGGGCTGCTCTGGGGGACGCACCAACGGGGAAATGAAACGCCACACGCGGTAGACGGTGACAACAACGGCTGCCGGGATACGATCCGCGGTCTCTGGGGAAGCAACAACGGGGAAATTACCCATCCACCACCCTAACCAACCTCCTTACGTGGATTTTTGGCTTTTCAATATTACTTGCTATCGTAATCGTGCTGTTATCACGAAAGATGCTTCCCATTGAAATACATTACTTTAAAATTTGTGCTCACCACCACGATAAAAATTAGAAAATCGTGTCCCTGTACACGAATCAATAGATTAAATAACGTCACCATTTCACGAACTGCCATGAGACTGGGCTGTGTATTTTGTTGCTTTTTGCTGTTTGCTTGAGTGCAGCTGCAAAGAGACCCTTTACAATCTATTTCAGCAAATACTATTACTCACTGTACAGTAGTTCTCTTGCTTTTGTTTAGATTACAGATCTTCAACAGGGGGACCCCTAGTGAGGGTCCTCAGAGTTAATGCAGGGGGGCATCCAAATTATTGTTAAAAGTCTTAACATTAATCCAGCATCATTAGCTAATATAAATCCCCACTGATGGTAGGAACAGATACAGTATATCCTAAGGATTCACTGTGACACATGTATGTTGATCATTAAAACATGATTTATAAAATCATGCCAACAATTATTGGGCTATTTGAATAGCTTAGTATTCTATCCAAAAGGTATGTATATAGGCTTTAGGCCGCCCTATATTTTATTGTAGGCCCAGTTTAATATGCAACTTAATTTTATACAATATATATAATAATATATATATTGCTATTTTGCAGAGGCACCGGGGCTCCGTCTGGCGCTAAGAGCCACCCAAGACGATTGGGATTGGTTTAAAGAAATGCCTATGTTTTTCTCCCATCCCCGAATGCTGTGTGGACTAGCCAGACCTTCCTCCGCAGCGCTGTGGAGGAAGGTCTGGCAATGCGAGACTTGCTCAAAGTGTAACAGAACTGACATTAACTCTTAAAACTTTGTGAGCAATTTTCTAATAGCTCACAAAGTTGTGATGTGTACTTGTGATGTACAAGCTGCTATTTGTTTTAATTTCAAATCAAAAAAGTTTTACTTTTTCCATTGTATTACTTTTGTTCCTTGTATAATTTTAATTAAAAAAATGCAGAAAACACAAAGTCAAGGATTATGTTTTTTTCATAATCAGTCACCAAGCAACAGTGTTCTCAAGCCCTGAAGAACTCCAACACCAAGCACACTGTGCACCTGTCTTCCCATGTCATAAATACAACATCTTGAATCATAATTAAAAGAATCCATCAATGATAGGACTTTGTTGGTAGATCACGTCCAGTTTTGTGTTGTTTATTACCCGCCTCTTCATGAAAGTGGATCAAATCAATGTTATGCTGAAATGAAATGGTTCCTCAATGAGCCCTTAACCTTTCACAGTGTTACACAGCTGTCAACACTTATAAAATGGCAGTAATTAAGTTCTTTGACCTAAATACATTTTACTTAATTGCAAGATATGTTAACTGAAGTTCTTCATAAATCAAGGACAAAGTCCCCAACACAGCTTGTGTTTCAAAAGGCTGTCACTAACCGACTGATGCTTATTATTAGGCTCTGACTTAATCAAAGGGTGTGAATTCTCCTTTGATCAGAGCATGTGGCTTTTCTTTGGAGATCCATACCAGATGTGTTCATTTAAACAGCATTCAGGCAGTAATGAACAGAGCCGCACTCTGAACAAGGACAGAACGTTTTGATGTTACAAATTGCCTTTTTTTTAAAAACCTTTGCACGTGCAAAACTCCCTTTGACGGACCTTCTGACAAGTCTACCTCTTCTTAAACAGGCAAAACACGCTATGTCGAAGTAGCCATTATCCTCCTGGGAATATTTAATTATATATGAGCTGCAATGCACCCTGAGCCTTATATTGAATAGCCTACGTGTGTGTGTGGTTTGGCAACTCCACAGCTCAGCAGAGAAAGCAGCTTGACAAAATTGTACTTCCTCAAGATACATTTATTGTGAACTCACTTCTATATCAGAAATTTGATGAAATGAGCGAAAATTTACTTTTTACACATGTGTAAACAATTGTGGCAACTGATTGCTTGTTACTAGAGGGCACTAGGGCGCCGCCCCCATCAAAATTCCAGAAATATGAATGAAATAAAAATAAAAAATAAAATAAAATAGTTTACTCATACGATGTGCCGGCTGGTAGTAAGAGCCTTAGCATTTAATAAAAGGCTTTAATCAACTATTTTCTACGTTTCAATATGTCTCATGCGGTTTCATGGGCAGGGACGCTGGACAAATGGATGTCTAAGTCCTTACACTTTCGGCCAGCATGTGACCTGAAGTTGGTCTCTACTTGGTTTCTTAAAGATTCTCCTCTGGGCGCACCTCGCTGGCAAGTCAGAATTGGATGTTATTTTATCCAATTGATTCTCAACACCTGTCATTCAACGTTACGCTCTTGGCCGCTACTGCCACTACCAAATTCTGTCATTGATTTACAAAAAAACCCTATCACATATCCAAGGTGAGAATTTTTTTTCTAACACTGATGGATTTGCCAGCTTTTTTTTTTTTTCCAAGTCACCCAAGCGGACATATTTTCTGGATAAAGTGGTTGCCCATAGGCCAAGCGCCAGCAACGTCAGATGGAACTTTCATAGCTGTGCCATCAATACTGTTTTTGAGCACAGAGAGGATCTCATTCGCTGTTTTGAGAGCATACATGACATTTAAATTGATTAAATGGAATCAGGTTGTTCAAGTCAATTAGAAACTGCAGGTTATTCCATTTATATGCGGCATAATATTCAAATGCAGTTTTGACTAATTCTGTCCTAACAAATGGAATATTTAGGACCAAGGAGTCACTAGTGTGAGTGCCATAGAGATAAGATTTTAAATTCAGCAAGCTAGTTAAGTATACAGGCAATTTTTTAAAGCAAGGCTTTGTAGATAAATAGAATGCAGTGTTGCTCTCTTCATAGGGCCAAGGAAGTCCAGCCTACATTTTGATAAAGGAGACAGTGGTGGGTACTAAATCCATCGGCAGATATAGATCTTAGGGCAGAGTGATACACTGCATCAAATGGCTTCAATGTAGAGGAAGCAGCATGCATATTAATATAACCGTAGTCCAAAACTGATAGAAACGTAGCTTGAACAATCTGATTCCTATAACTTTGGGTGAAGCATGATTTATTTCTAAAACGGAATGCCAATTTTGTTTTTTGTTTCTTTACAAGTTCAGTTATGTGTGGTTTAAAAGACAGTTTATCATCCACCCAAATACCTACATACTTGTTTCAATTTGAATCCCATCAAAAGTGGTGATTGCCCTTTCAGTTATTACAGTAGACACATTTCTTGCAAAAAACATATATTTAGTTTTTTTCTGGGTTTAAATAATTCAGCACAGGCCGGGATATGTAGACCAGGAAGGGGGAGATCCCATGCATCCACCCTGGCTTTACCGCAGATGCCCAGTTAGGACAGGGTGGATAGAAGCATTTGATTGTCAGGGTAGTGCAGGTTTGGACCCAAAGTGCAGAGAAGGAAAAAGGGAGATAATGAAGAGTAGAATGATTTTGATGTACAGAACAACCTTATAATTCAAGTAGCAGGCCACAAATCCATAAATCAGAGGAAACCAGGGACACTAAGAAAACAGAGCACAAGAAAGATCAACATAAAGCAAGACAACGAACTGACACCAGACAAAGAACCCACACAGACTGATGCCCCGTTTACACGAAGGGAAGACGCAGATATTTTCCTGCGGTTTGGCCTCTCATTTACACGAAAACCCTGTTTTTATCACAGAAAACGATTATTTCTAAAAACTCCGGCCAAAGTGGAGATTTTGGAAAACTTCGTTTGCACGTTTGCACGTAAACTGAGACAAACGGAGGTTTAGGCAGCCGAGGAAGTGAGGAAGAGAACAGAGAGGAAGTGATTCGTTGTTGTTGTTGCTATTTTCAGGATTCTGATTGGCTAACGTGTGCTTGAGCTTCTCGTTACACTGCCACCTAGAGGTTTGGCATGCTCTTGACGGCATATATACACGGGTACATGTAAACAAACACTTTTCTGAAAACTGACCACTGTGCACAATGTTTGAAATGTCCGTTTATGAAAATAGCCGGCCACGTGTAAATGTAGCATAAATACACATGGCAACGAGGGTTAGAACCAGAGACAGGTGACATGCAGGCAGATGAACAGGTGAAACACATAAGGGACTAATCAGACTCAACATGAAACAAAGCTAGAGAAAGACACATGAAACCGAACACTACAAAATAGTAAAGGAAGTAAATCATGAAAACATACATAAGGATGGAACTAGGAAAACAAAACTGAACATAGAAAGAACACAGGCAAAACATAACCATGAACACGGAAGGAGAACAATACAGCAAAAGAAGAAAATGGTGAACAAATAACAGTGGAAGAGCAAGCAAACATAGACACACAGGGAACGAATTACCAAAATAAAACAGGAAATATCAAAACTGAAAACCATAACCGTGCCATTTTATGTTTTACCATGTCAAAGGCTGCCGACAGGTCCAGTAAGATGAGAACAGATCACTCTGCTGCTTGTTAAAGGTGAGTTCTGGGTGCAGGTGCTTGAGGAGAGGCAACACCAATTAAATCTTAAAAAGTACCCCATTCTAGGTGCTGCCACTTTGTCTCCCAGAGTTAAACTTGAAACCAATCAAAGAGAGACAGTTGAGAATACATAGCAGCTGAACTAGAATGACATCTGGAGGATTTCAGGCATTGAGCGGCACCTGCAGGAAAGACACATGGCCTGCTGTTTACTTCAGCGCCATATGCGCTAAGCAGTGCATGCAGCTCTAAGCATTCATATTTACACACACATATGCTTGTGTGTGGATGCACACAGTCACCTTTCCCCAATGCACAAACACAACTAAATACACCCACTCGTAAACACAATCATATGCATCAGATCACACGCTTTACGACATTAAAAAACGAAACCAAAGAAGGACAGTTATGTTTTCATCATCAAAACCCAAATCCACAGGAGAGGAAAACCAAGCCAGATGAACACATTGCAAAGAGTGGGGCACGAGATCTAGGCAAAAAGAAACTCCAGGGATCAAGATGACAAGGCTGCAGGTTGTTTTTTTTTCCTCACTGTTTCCTCCAGATGCTGTATGGCAGACAACCCCTGCCTTCTACAGAGATGCCTTTCGTCATTAATTAAACATTAAGAACCTCAGCTCCCGAACGTCTGACAGGAAGTCTTGAAAGTTTCTTATGACAGATGCCATTGTTTGTGATGTGCCACAGAGCCAGAAGCAAGAGCACCAGGTGCAGCTTCATTCAAAGATAAATCAAATTTCTGTGGAATTTTTCATTTGAAGTTCCAGATATAGAGGCAAAGGATGGAGCAGCTGACTAATCCATTCATTCCCTACATAGCTGAGGAACCGGAAAAAATCCGATAATTATAGGGTCAACAAGTTTGTCAGCTGATTTTTTTTTGACCAATTTAGCATCCAACAACCACGGAAGCGAGTAGTTTGAAAGCCCGTAAATCCATGTAAGGAGGCTGGTTGGGATGGTCAAACAACACAGGACTTTCAACCAGGAGTACCAACGTACATTTTGTAACTCCACCCACGATCTTTTCATGAATCAAACTTGTGCCTCATGTCAGTTAAACGTACATTTTTTAAATGACATCAAATCGGTCTCTACCCAGAGCGTCAAAAAGTGACGCCAAGAGTCCCAACCAAGCGCAAATTGCTTGAAAGACATTTATCTACTTTCTTTGCAAAATGAGGATAAGGCTTTTCTTTGCTTTTATTCAACTACCGGAATAAACGTTTTAAAAAATGTTGCTAGAAACTTAAGACTACAATGTAAATGCAAATAAAGCAGCTTGCAATGCCAATGATCAATCAGAACAGCAGTGTAGAAAACACAAGTCATATCCACCCCATACATTAATGCCTGTAAAAGAGTTCTGTTTTGTCTCTGGGAAGCTTGGATAAAAGAGTTAATATACTGGGCAGAATAGGAGGGAGATGTGCCGAGAGCTGAACAGGTACTGTACCTTTTGTACCTTTGCCTTTTTTGCTGTTTTCAAAATGTTCTTTTGCACTGGATTAAATATTTTATGGTCACAATTCATTTTGCAGCTGTTGGGCTTGGTTCAAGGCTTAAAACTTCTTATACGTTCCACTTCCAGGATTGCTCCGATGCCGCTGGAAATTCCGCTGGATGTACTTTTCGGCCGGATGTGTTGATTCTTTGTGTTGTAATTTTAAACTCCGGTGGATTTCTGAGGACTATGGTTAACTGCTCCTCAGATCTCTGCAGGGTAAATCCAGACAGCTAGCTAGACTATCTGTCCAATCTGAGTTTTCTGTTGCACGACTAAAACTACTTTTGAACGTATACACGTTCCACCAAAACAAGTTCCTTCCCGAGGCTATTTTGCAGCGGCACAGGGGCACCGTTCGGCGCTTAGCGCTGACCAAGACGATTGTGATTGGTTTAAAGAAATGCCAATAAACCAGAGCACGTTTTTCTCCCATCCAGGAATGCTGTGTGGACTAGTCAGACCCTCCTCCGCAGTGCTGTGGAGGAAGGTCTGGCAAAGCGAGACTAATAAGCATTTAATGAAACGTCAATAGAAATAATGAATGACAAAAATCACCAGAGCCGTTAAAAAATTGGGCGGTCACTGTTGAGCTCTATGGGTTAACACTGGCGGTGGTGAAGCAGGGATACTGTACAAAACTGACAGCTATAATAAGTCAATTTAGAAATATAAGAAATGTAAGTAGGGCTACAACTATTGATTTTCATTGATTATTCACTAGTTTGATTGTTTCGTCTATGAAATGCCAAACATACAACACGGTACCCATCCGTTAATCTAAACTGATGGAAGATTGTCAATTTGGAGAAATGGAGGTCTGGAGGCTTACAGCCAACAAACTGGAGGCCAAGACTGATGTGTGCTAACAAGTTGATATCAGGAATCTGTTGTGTCAGACCTGAGGCTCCAGTAAGGTGATTCAGTTCAGGTCAGGTCACTTTAGATTCAGATCTCATCAAATGCACAGAGAGAGAGAAACTTTGTCCTGCAGAGGTCAAGACTTAGAAAAGTGAGCTTACCCAATGTGTGAAGTGCAGAGCAAACTGCTCTGACTTCATAATAAAACATGCCAGATTCAATCAGCTCAGCTCCTCCGCAACAGGGGGGCACTTTGTTTTACTTGACTGCCTGTGATTGATCTCCCTCCGCACACACACACACACACACACACACACACACACACACACACACACACACACACCCTTTGCGATGCTCACCCATGAATACAGTGAGACACTCGTAGACACCTCCCACAACCACCAGCTTCTGCCACTATAGAACAGAGGAAAGGAGTGAGAGTAAATTACCAGCTGCAGTAAAGCTTGTTGTATAAAACTATAGAGTTGTGAAGTAAAATGTAAAATCCCATTAGAAAAGTTTTCTTTTAATGGAATCCTCAGTGTTGCAGTCCCCATGCAGTCTCCTGTATAATTGCTCAATACTATATTGTTATGGCCATCGGTTTTAATTATTTCATATCTTCTTTGTCTGACAAGTTATGTTTTTTCACCAGTTTGGTAGCAGGGACCAAAACAATACAACACCCATGAGCCTCTCCTGCTGTTGTTATGGAAAAGAAGAAGCCAGTCCCTTGCTGTTGCATATGCATCACTGCAAATTGCTGAAATTCAAATTGCTGAAATTCTGCAAAATTATCCCAGAATGTGTAAGAGATCTGATTTACACTGCTGAATTTTTAATTCGGTTTATACAAATTGTAATCTTTAGCCTTAGCCCGCAGTACGTATGGTTTGTAACACGGACCCATCCGAGAAGTCATCAATGGAAACTGTTTGGAAAAGGGCAGACACTTTCAAAAGATACCTGGCAGGTGATTGGATGAACCATCTGTCTTTAGGAGCCGCCATTGTTGTTTTGAACAAACAGTTGCCTATACGTGTTGTCACACACATCTAAACCACACCCGTAGCTGCCTGTAGCCATTCACTGTAAATATTAATGGACAGAGCATGTGTGACGTCACCCATTGGTTTGTGGAGATCTGCTATGAGTCGTTCAGTTTGCCGTTACGGACACAGCCGTCCTGGTTGCGGTTGTGACGATTTTAGACGAGAGGGAGGAGTGAGGGAGGAGTGAGGGAGGAGTGAGGGAGGAGTGAGGGAGGAGCCATGTTTCGTTACACACTTTCACTGGCAATCACATCATAGCCACACCCTAAAACACCCCCTGCTTTATCGCCGATTTTAAAATCATAATTCAAAAAATGAAGATCATTCGGTGTTGCAAAAGACTTAAAACTAGCAATTGAGACCATAAACTCATTATGAAAATGTTTACTGAGGTAATAAATCAAGTGAGAAGTGGATCACTTTTTCATAGACTTCTACAGAAACAGACCTCCTTTTGCAACCGCATGTGTCGCACCCTGCTGGAATTCAGATAGAAAGCAGGTTTAAGGCACTTCCGCATTTGCAGCACTTCGCTGAACCGGATGCTTTGTCCATTAATATTAACAGTCTATGCCTGTAGCTCCTCACTGGATGCTGATTGGCCCGGACAAAAACGCATTACTTGAAGTCTGACAAGCTGCTTTTCCTTCCAGAGGAAGAGGAATGGCTCCTCCACCCAGGACCTAACTATCACCTTTGACAACTCTGCGGTAGTTCCACCCAGACTTCTAGGAACCTGGGTGTGACACTAGATGACCAACTCTCCCTTACCGCCAACATTGCTGCAACTACCCAATTTTGTAGATACATGCTGCACAACATCAAAATGATCTTCTAATGCAAAAGGCGGCTCAGGTTCTGGTTCAAGCTCTTGTCATCTCAAGTCTAGACTACTGCAACTCCCTCCTTGCTGGCCTGCCTGCAAATGCCATCTGATCTTTGCAGCTCCAACCTGTTTTCACTCCGAATTCGTAAAATACGGATGTTTGGACAGTGGCTATCAGCGTCTGAAGCAACGCAAAAAGCACCCTACAGCACCAGGGAGAGCAGCAGCTACACAGGGTTTGAAGATGACGTAGCACTAACATTGACTTAAGTAGTGAGTAGTATGAAAGCCCGAAAATCTGCAGAGGGAGGTTGGTTGGGGTGGTGGATGGGTCAAACAACACAGGATTTTCACCCAGGAGACCGGGGATCTTGTCCCGCGTCACGTTTCCTAAACCCAACCGTCCCATTCTTTTTTTACTCAACCCAACCATCCCGTTCTTCTTTTCCTAAACCCAACCATCCCGTTCTTCCCACGTGTCATGGAAACGAAAGGCCACCCACGACCTTTTCTTTAACCTAACTGCGTCAAAATTGAAGCCAATAGTCCCGACCAAGCGCGTTTAGATATGACACTAAAGGAGACTTTATTGTCAATAACAATGCCAAAGGCACCTGACCAAGCGTCCGTATTTTACCCGATGGGAGTGAGAAAGTGTTAGCAGCTCATTCAGAATGCAGCAGCTTGACTGGTCTTTAACCTCCCCAAGTTATATAACACTACACCGCTCCTGCGCTCCCTTCCCTGGTTACCAGTTGCTGCCCGCATCCACTTCTAGACACTAGTACTAGTGCAGTCACAGTATTGTTATCCGATTCTTCCGTACGATTTTCGGTTGCCTACTACTTTTGCATACTTTCAGCTACAAAAACCATTAAAATATCAAAATGTTCAGCTCTTTTTGACATTTGTGCTTGTATTCAACTTGTATCTACCATTTATACTTTTTAAAATATTAAGCTTTTTTCATTTAACATTAGAAGTCAATTGAGCAATCTTCAAATCCTCTTCAGGCTTCTTCAAATTCTAAATGCTACTCCTCCCACATACTTTCACCTACAGACGCCATTCAAACTTTAAACTATTCACGAAACCTTTAGCTATTAGAAAATCATTCAGCTTTTTGATATCTTTTATCGTGTTTGTAGTACCGCTTTTAACGTTTAGTGCTTCTTTAACGTTTACCCTTTTCTTTAAGGGTTGCATAGTGGGGTGATGTTTTAGCATTTAAAAAGCATTTTCTGCAGGAAATGCATTTTCTAGTTTAAATTGTAGTTAAATTAAATTGCACTATTTGTCTCTGCATGTCACAACTTTCATTGAAATTGTAGCATACCCACAACAGTCTTGTTATTATCACTGAACTTGGACTTTCCTGGCTCTTTCCAGCACACACACACACACACACACACACACACACACACACACACACACACACACTCTAGTGGTGCGTTGGTGCAGTCTCTAATCCTCCTCTCCCTTGCTGTTGGGGTAAACCATCATGTAGAACATCTGCTTCAGGCTCCGACTGATCAAATTATATCCTCCCTGATCCGACCTGCCTGCTGCTTTGTAGTTTTCCAACCTGAGGTAAACAAATCCCTGGAAAACAACCTCTACACCCGCAGCTCTGACGTGAGTTTCACATTTATGTCCTTTGAAATAATTGCATGATGACACCACTTATTTTGTGAACAAGAATAATTTTAAAAACCACTGTCTGGAAAGGAAATACCAACCAGCCAAATTTGTGTCTGGTGACTCTTAGTTTGATCTACCCTACAAGTGACTTTGGCAGGAAAACAGATTTCTGTATCTCCTTTTATGTATCATCAAATGACCCCATCCATATGCTCACAATGTGACTTCTACACTGCAAGCAAGGTATTTAAATATTCAAATTTAAAGGTGCTACCAGTCAAATATGACACTTCTAGCGGCAGCTGAGGGAAACTACAATATAACTGGCAAATTCCCTAAAGTTCTGTATTGATATTAACTGGAAAGAATCCCAAGCTTACCTGTTCACTAATCAACACAGTACTCTAAAGATCATAAAAGGTGCCACATTGCTAGCAACCAAAAGCTAAATTTAGCATGCCTCACGTGCCAAGTTTTGTCTTTTTTGAGCTATCCACGTGTATGTCTATGGCGTATCCAGTGAACGGGTTGCAGACTGATCTCAATAAGTGGCGTATGTATGACACGCCAATTCATATGCCATTTTGGCGTGTTATAAGACGCATAATCGCTTTTTGGACGGTTGGGTTTAGGAAAAGAACAGGATGGTTGCGTTTAGGAAAACAATAACGGGGTTGAGTTTAAGAAAAGAAGAATGGGACGGTTGGGTTTAGGAAAAGAAGAATGGGACGGTTGGGTTTAGGAAACGTGACACGCGGGACACGATCCCCGGTCTCCTGGGTGAAAGTCCTGTGTTGTTTCACCCATCCACCACCCCGACCAACCTCCCTATGCAGATTTTTGGGCTTTCATACTACTCTCTATGGCGTAAATTGACACGCAATCGCAAGGTAATGTTAGTCAATGGAGGCCAAACAGCATTGACAAACACGATAAAAAGCAATCATGCGTCTTGATAACACACCAAAATGGCATACAAATTGACGTGTCATACATACGCCACTTATTGAGATCAGTCTGGTGGGAGAGGTTGTTATGTTGCCATAACCAATCAGTAACTGATGTATCCGTACATCATTTTTAGTCTAGTGATTATGTGCTTATCAAAATAATCGTGAGACCTAAGAAATGTGTTGACATTCATAATTTGCATTGTTTTTGTGCATGTCCCTGTGTCCTCTTCTTTCCTGCCCTGTGTCTAATGTGCCTTGTGTACTGTATGTATGTGCCTTATATATTAAGTATGTCCAAAATACACTGCATCTGTGTGGCACTACGGCGTTCCAACAATGATTGCGATTCTGACAAAAGCAGTGACGGATGTGTTGTCACCAAGTCCAACTTACGAGGCATTGTAATTTTGATTAGGCTGCTATTCTGCTTTCTTTATTTTATTTTGAATCAAAAATGAAAATACAATCAATACAATTGTGTTGCAACATAAAAAAGAAAAAAAAAACTATAGTGTTATAAACAAACAATTTGTGCAATATGTTCGAAAAGGAGCGGGGCTAAGCAGAAGTTTATTTTTCCAACCTTATTCAACTCTCTTTATAGTTCCTGTATGTATGTATGTATGTATATATATATAGCTGTGTTGTAATTCTGATTGAACATTAGGCTCTAAATCACACCATCATTATACATTATACATTCATAGCAAGATAAAAAATAAAAAGTCATTTTAAACACCTACCTATTGGTTTTTACATTTTGCATCGAACAACCTGATTCTGATTATTAATGGAATAAAAGATTTAACATCTAATCTGTTGAAGAAATTATTCACCACTAGCAGTTATAACCAGTGTAAAAAAAAGATAGATAGATCACTAGACCTCGTAGATAGAAAAACTAGTTTAAAGTTCAACGATTTAACAGATGTTGTATGACGAATTGTTTGCTTCCCTCTCCGGCAGCGATGCTGAATACAACGAGCGGTGAGCCTGCCGATACAACTCATTTAATAGCCCACTCTTTGCTTTCATGGTCCCATTTAGGTGATTGATTCTGGGCATCTCAACCAGCTCAGCTTTGCATTAGTGATGAGTGCCGCTGTGATTTAATGATCCCTTGTGGAGGCACTTGGCAATCAGCTAATTTTGTAAACAACACATCACCTGTATTCTGGTGTCAGTGTCAGTGTCTTCCATCATGGGAAAAGAACACTGACTGTCACAATAAACATGATTTCATGGAGTAAATAGGCCGGGGATGTTTAAAATATTGCCTCTACATGTGATTTTGTGTTGGATTTACATTTTATCGACTGTTGCCGAAAAGATTAAGTCAAAAGTACGTGCTGCGGGCTAGCATACGTTACTCTCATTTAGCAACTATGTGGACAAAAGTTTAGCTTTCTGTTGAAGCACATTACTTAAATTAGCATAAGTTGGCTTGGGCATTTGATTTGTTGTCAGATCTAATTAAGGTGGGCTACAAGGTTCTATTTTACCATTTGTTGTTTTACTTTTTCAAGTGAAACGGTTTATGGTAGTTTATAGGGAGAAGCTTGTTATGCAGGTTGATGCAAAAAGCTAAAAAAGTAGCTTCAAATATGCACTAATGTAATATACAGTAGCGAAAATTTAGTTGACTAGTTGTTGATGTAATGATTTAACAGAAAAAGAGCGGATGAAGGGGAATTTGTCAGACATTTGACCTTGTTTTATTTGAAATTACAAGCTAAATTGCTCCTTCCATCCTCCACCATTCAAACAATAATTGAACATCATCAGGAAATACATGACATCAATCAGTCTCACCTACTTTCCAAGCTTAATGAGAAGTTGACATCACTTGGACTTTCTTCGCTAACTGCTCTTCTTAAGTTGACAATAGACACCATGGTTGAGGAGCCTGAAATACAGTCTTCAAAAAGTATCTGTATGTTGAACTTTTCCAAAGATAACGTTTCCTAATGCCACCCTTAAAATCAAAGTTTAATAGATACTGTAATAATGGCAACAGCTGATCTGTTGTAATCTTGAATCATAAAAGTTTAGTTTCTCATAGTTTATCAGAATGACATCATTCACTCATAATTATGAGACACAGGGGTCATTATCATAAACAGAAAGTATTTTTTTATTCAATTACTGTGATAGGTTTCCATATTAAATCCAAATGATCTTTACTTACCATACCTAATATCTTATATACGTTCTCTATTATTACATTTTAGGCACCTCATTGGGATTAATCCTGAGAGGGGAAGAAAGACCAGCCAGGGAAAGGTGGTGTCAAAGAAGACGGGGAAGCTGGTCCATAAAAAGGCAACAACGGTGAATCCCCATGTGACCACTCTACTAAAAAATGTGATGGACTTTGAGTGGGGCTTTATTTAGCCAGTACAGTTCAGTCCATCTGTCTAGGATGTCCAGGTTCATTTTTTGACCCACCATTGTTGAGAGCCAATTTGATATGTTTAATTGTTATTGTTAATGGAATGTGTGTAATTTAGTTAGCTTTTACTTAGTTTTCTTAGCTGCTATGCATTTGATGCAGTGACTTTAACCCAACTGTTGTCTTTGGGTAAAGGGAAAAAAAACTAGCAGTAAGGTTAAATGAAGTTGAATTCGCTGATAATGTGTACTCTATGCTTTGCAAACCAGACCTGGTCAATTTTGACCCGGGGAGGAAAATACAAAGTTTAATGAATGTAATGTTAGCCATCACTTGTCATAGTACAAGAAAAAATTCTGACAACCACATAGTAATGGTGTTTTTATGGATTTTGTAGATACTGAAAATGTTCAGCTTTAATAAATGCCTAATGTTGTAAGGCCATCCCTTGTCTGAGCCATTTCTGTGACAGCTATTTTCATTTATTATTATTATTATTATTATTATTATTATTATTATTATTATTATTATTATTATTATTTCAGGGGTTTTCATTTTTAAATGTAAAACTTTTAAATCAATATCTATATCACTGTGAAGATCACATTCTACAGTTTTACAGTGATAAGTTGTTAATGGAGAATACAGTAGGAACTGTAAAAATAACAGTATAATTGCAACCAAATAGCTGACAGTATAATACTGTAATGTTTATTTTCCATACAGCACAGTACTGTAATATTTTTACAATACTAAACTGTTGTTGTAGATCACAGTAGGTACACTGCAGAATAACAGTTTCAAGCTGGCAACTGTAGCTGCCAGTAGTTTACTATAATTTAACAGGACATTTTGTTACAGTGTGGGCATTTATCTGGCCTTGTTGTTGAGATATGCCTCCTACTTACTTTGGTATTTCTCTTACAGCATGAAGCACAGTATATCACCACTTACCGTTATGTTATGCAACATGAAATCTTATCTGGAATGCCATGTATGTCATGGCTGGCTGTCACATGAAATATCTTTCATAAAATACCTCTTCATGTGGAGTATTTGTGGGTTAAATGGCTGCATGCTTAAAGGAGATTTATATAATCTCCTTTGATAAAAGTCTCATGCAGGATGAACAACAAAAGCCTGAGGGTACAGTGACATAAATCCTCAGTCACAGTGCACCGTTGTGTGATTTGTAGCTAAACCAATCATGGAAGACATTGTGTTGCACCTACTGTCAACATTATTATTTGTACCAAAGACAAATTCCTCTCTCCAGCACAGGCAGATAGATGCAACCCAAGAGCAGAAATTCGGATGAAAACTTGAGTGTCTGGCAGTGCTGCTGAGAGCTTGTGTTTGAAATTAACTTTTTAGCTCAGCTGCCAAGGTCTGGCTGGAAAAATCAAAACATCTCAATTGGTGCTGATTGTACAGAGCATCGCCAGGTGTAATTGAGAGAAAAAATATATATATATTTGATAACGCTGCATTCTCATCTGTACCTGACCGGAGTAACCAGCCAGTAGTGATTGATAGCTGCAGATTTATTTTAACATACACTGTAAATAATTGCTGTTAATTTACAGCTGGATTGATGAGGGGAATCAACAGCCATCCCCCTCATCCATCCCCATCTTACTTAATCACTTAATAAAAGTCTATCAGTGATGTTTACAGTTTGTTCACATACTGAATACATATGTGCATCTCATGATAGAAAGATTCAGCAGCTAGCTAGAATTTCGGAGATGATTGCCTAATAGGTCAACACAAGGAGCTCAGTTTGATTTTTATCTAAGTTATTCATGAAGCATAATGATAGTCTTGACAGTGTAAACCTTTTACAGTCTGTGGAAGTCTGTGTTATTTGTGTTCTGTTTCGGAAACTGTACAACTGTTTGGATGTTCCAGGCTAACTATGACTAATTTGTCTGGCTGAGGGGTTGGTTTAGGGCTTGGCTTTTATGGTCCACATTCATTGTGATAAAGGGAAACATGCAGATTTTGTATTTGAGAAGTTGCAATGTATTTTGAAACTCATATCTCTCTGTCTGGCTGGATTGAGAGAACATGGTGTCTTCCGGTGGGCCATCAGTCATCCACTAATTCACCACCTTGCCATCTTCCAGTACTTGGACTTCTGTACTTTTTGGCATTTTGAGAGAGAAGGCTCTGTCTCAGGTTATTTTTTAGCAATTGTTTAACATGCATTTGTTCTACATGTGAAGTTACCAACTTTATATATCAAAATAAAAAGTCAAGTGCAATAAAAAGCTCTCTTTTTGATCTCACATTGTATTTATATGATTGAAAAATCAGTAATAGCTCTGTTCTTCACTCACAACATTTAGTAATGGTTTGCGTTATGAGCTTGTAGCCTAGCCTGGCTCCGCCCTCCTACATACTTCCGCTCAATTTTAATTTCCCTTCAGTACTACATCTGGGTTTGAGGTATATTCTTGGGTTTTCTCCGACCAAATATTTGGCGGTCCAATCAGGGAAGTTTGAGTTGTAGCTCCATAATGGTGGCGGAGAAAGATGCCAGCAAAGCCATTTAGTCCGTTTTGGCAACGCTGCCGAATATCCAGAAGTTAAAGCCCGAGCAAGAACAATCTCTGCTGAGTTGTGTTGGTGGCCATGATGTGGTGGCCCTCCTCCCCACGGGGTTTGGGAACAGTTTGATTTTCCAGCTCGCTCCGTTAGTGGTGAAGGAGTTGGCTAAGGCTAACGCTAGCGATGCTTAGCCGATAGTTGTTGTTGTCTCCCCTCTTCTTACCCTGGTCCTACCAGACAGTACGTAGGAGGGCAGAGCCAGGCTACCAGAGTGGCTCTGGGCAGATCCCAGTTTTAAACTTCAACAGAGTACCCTCCTTCAAGGAAGTTAAAACTTGTCAATGGAGAGTGGCCAGACTCTCTGTACAAATGAAATGTACCAGAGTCTGGTAGGACCAGGCTACTTGTAGCCAGCTTTGGACATAGAATTTGGAAAGAGTAAAGTCTTTTATAGCCTTTTTCTTAACACAAG
This sequence comes from Zingel zingel, assembly GCA_023566125.1. Classification (NCBI taxonomy): domain Eukaryota; kingdom Metazoa; phylum Chordata; class Actinopteri; order Perciformes; family Percidae; genus Zingel; species Zingel zingel. The sequence continues at coordinate 5,054,763 of CM042328.1, read as the reverse complement.
TTTCTTTAATCATATGTTGTGTGACTAATTCTGTGTATAATCTGCTAAGCCTTTAGTTAACTGTAGAATACTCTGACATTAATCAAAAGAACAGTTAATACTGTATTTTTGCATTAACAGTCAAAATTGTAAATTTTAGTGACAGTAAGAGAATGTTAATTGTACAGTAACATAATGGCAACCCTGCTGCCAGTTCTTAACAGTGTATTCAAGCAATTGATAATCTGCCTGGATTTAACAGGGTTTTGTTTTAATTTTTTAACTGAGATATGTAGGCTAGATATGTGACATTTTGCCTGTTTAATAAGCGCGCTTCAATCAGGCATTGCTCGGCTGCAGCTCATCAGGAGATTCGGCGTGTTTTATTTGTCTAGCCCTCACACATGCAGATAGCGATGTGGCCTGGGCGGGGGACTCGGAGAGCTCAGCTCAGCCTGCTGGGGAAGAGGCTACAGCGTGCAGAACGGCCGGAGAATTGTGCGCAACCGCCGACGACAAAACAACGTGCTGGAGAACCCAAGAGCCAGGGCGTTCATCTATCTTGAGGCAGCGGGACGTGATCGCACCATTGACCAACAAAAAACTGGTCTAAAGTCAGTAGCGCAGCATTTCATTTTTATTTTAACAGCAAATTAATAAAATGCGCCTAGGCTTATGCACACCAAGCACAGTATGCATGTTACACACACAGGGACACGCAGCAGCAGCACACACACATGCAACATTTTTTTTAATATTACGGTGCAAATCCGCCATCGTAATAGCAACGCGCCAAGGTACAAACGCAACTGGCTTTTAAAGGGAATGGATGACACTCTGGTTGGTTTATTGCATGTTACGCCCAAAACACACCTATGAATTAATGAAGACACTAAGTACAACCCTTTTGAACCATGCGCCCGGCGCAAGGACCCTTTTTTCCGCTGTCAAACTAGCAAAAGTGGATATGGACACGCCCTAAATGCACCTGTGCCATGCGCTTCATGCTGTGCGCTTAGATCGTTAAAATAGGGCCATTAGTGTTTGTGTACGATTCATTTCATCATTTGCATGTAGGGTAGACAGCAATCAGTTATTGGTGGATGATCACTTTTTGGTGCAACGCCGGAAGCCCACTGTGAAGACATGCTTGGGCTCTCCGTCGGTAGCAGAGAAGAGCTGGTGAACGGCGATCAATGAGCCGCCGTCTAGGGATGTAGCCCTCGTCGCCCCACGCTGCTGTACTGCGCATGCGGGAGACACACATATGCACAGAGGTTCCTTGATTTATAGTTAGATGTTTTTTTGGGCCTTTATTTCCATAGGACAGATGAAGACATGAAAGGGGAGAGAGAGGGGGAATGACATGCAGCAAAGGGCCGCAGGCTAACCTGGCCACAGTTCGATGTAATCTTTGATATCGCTTAAAAATGTATTTGTGCGCACAAGACATTTCCTTTGAAGGGTTAAAGTAGATTTCCACTTCTTTTCACCAATATCTTGAATGTCTGCAATGGAAACACAAGTACCCTGTTGACCAAAACTGTACTTTTCTGCCTTATTATAAATTCACGACAAACATTTTTATTAAACACCTCAGGTCTTCACCTGTTTTTACTTAATAAATCAGGTATTTCCCGACAAAATTACTCTGGCGTCAATGGAATTATTTAAAATATATATTCTGATCCTGTAATGCCTGAGGTGGTACAATATTATTTCCCAAATATCACTGATCCTTGAAGACAAAAGACGTGTTGTGCAAGGTCATTATCAAAGTTATGATGCAAATTTACTGCTGGTAATTAATGCGACTTTTCAAGCGATCTCTGGCAAGAACACACAAGGGCTCAATTTATTATCCCAGGGCATTCTGGGAATATATCAGCATATTAAGTGGTTGACATTACAATTTATTATCAACACTGATTAGCATCTGTATCTCACTATACATTTGGAAGTCATGAGAGATGTCATTAAACTACAATTTGAAGAAGTTAATAGAGAGGCAAGGTATAAAAAGTAGCAGGGAGGACGCAATATTAACATTGACCTCTCCCAACAAATGGCCGCTTATTTACTCTGAAGGCCTCATTTATCACATTGGAACTTCAGGTAAGAGATTGTCTGTACCTCTGTAGAATAAAATATGACCCTTGTGCTGGATTTTGGTTTACTTGGAAATATGTTGTAGGCATACAAAAAAAGCAAGGCTGTTGCTAACAAGCTGCCCTTTTCAATAATTTGGTTTGATGCGACCATCAGGGTAACAAATAACTGTTGAGATTAACCTGTGAGGTAACCTGTATGTTCGAAGACAACAGCTGAAAGTGACGGTGCTTTTACCTGTTCTTTGCTCAATAAAGCCACTCATTGGAGCGGGGTCAGCCCTTTGTTCCCACAGCCCTATGTTCCCACATTACTAAGATTTTTTTTTCACTGAAAATTAGGCCCTATGTTCCCACAGCCCTATGTTCCCACATTTCTAAGATTTTTCTTAAAATTAGGCCCTTTGTTAGGGTTAGGGTTACATTCCATCTGTAGTCCATTGCTACTGGATAATAGGTTGGGTGTAATTGGCTACCAAATTGGGAGAAAGGGGGATAAAATCTGATACAAATTTATAAAAAAGAAAATGTGGGAACATAGGGCCTAATTTTTTAAATAATCTTAGAAATATGGGAACATAGGGCTGTGGGAACATAGGGTTGTGGGAACATAGGGCCTAATTTTCAGTAAAAAAAAAAATCTTAGAAATGTGGGAACATAGGCACGCTCCCGTTGGAGCGATTCATAATTAGCAGTGCTACAGTTCGTTTTGAGCTGAAATCTGTCATGTTACTATCCATTATGGTTCCAAACAGTGTTGTATTCAAGACCACCAAGTCATCACCAAGACCAAAGTGTATCAATTCAATTCAACCCAATTTTATTTATAGTATCAAGTATCATAACAAGAGTTATCTCAAGACACTTCACAGATAGAGTAGGTCTAGACCACACTCTATAATTTACAAAGACCCAACAAATCCAGGAATTCCCATTGGGTATCGAGACAGAGACAAGACTGAGACTTTGAGGGGATTGAGACCAAGGGGCCTTTCACACCTACCTTGTTTCGTCTGGATTTTTGGACTTTTCAGTTTGAGCCGCAGCAAAATTACAGATGTGAAACCTCCCTCGGACCACGGTCCGGACCAAACAGCCAAAATTTGGTCCGACCAAAACTGAACTATGGTCTGGTTCGTTTCTGGTCCGTGTACATAACTAGGTTGCCAATAAACCATAAACACCAAGTACCAAATCAAATGAACAACATTAAATAGCCTACATCTGTATCAACCTGGATAGTTGTTAGCATATCTAACAGTCAACATAAAACACAATTCTACATGCTCGGCTTTTATTTTGAAATATTTTTACTTCCGCGTCACTTCATCCTCCTCTCGTAATGTCATTCTTAGTTTGTTTTTCTCGTTTTTCATTTTTGAAATCAGAAACCAAAAATGGAAATACGGCTCTGCATTTTCGTTTATTCGTTTTTGAATTGAAACGATAATCGAAAAAACATGCTGTTTGTTCATTTCTTGCGTAAAAAAACAAACAAAATATCAAAACGTACACGGACCGTTTCTTCACTCATTTTTGAGGACGACAGAAGGTACATATGTCAAGAATGGCCCTATTTTAACGATCTAAGCGCACATCGTGAAGCACCGGGCGCAGCTGCGTTTAGGGCATTACAGGATCAGAATATATATTTTAAATAATTTCATTGAGTAATTTGGTCGGGAAATACCTGATTTATTAAGTCAAAACAGGTGAAGGCCTGAGGTGTTCAATAAACATATGTGTCATGAGTTTATAATAAGGCAGAAAAGTACAGTTTTGGTCAACAGGGTACTTGTGTTTCCATTGCTTAATGCAGACATTCAAGATATTGGTAAATAGAAGTGGAAATCTACTTTAACCCTTCAAAGGAAATGTCCTAAATACAATATCTTGTGCGCACAAATACATATTTTAAGAAATATCAAATATTACATCTAACTATAAATCGAGGAACTCTCTGTGCGTATGTTTATCTCCCACATGCGCAGTACAGCAGCGTGGGGCGACGAGGGCTACATCCCTAGACGGCAGTCATTGATCGCCGTTCACCAGCTCTTCTCTGCTACCGACGGAGAGCCCAAGCGTGTCTTTGCATTGGGCTACCGGCATTGCGCCAAAAAAGTGAGCATCTACCAAAAACTGATTGCTGTCTACCCTACATGTGTAACAGCCTGGAAATGCGAGATAGAAATGATCACTCAGACAACGATGTTTTCTCTCTGGTAGCTCCACCGAGAATTGTTGTATTTCAAATAAATGCAAAAAGATATTTGAATGCACATTTACAACAATTACTCGCTTTCAGGTGAACATTAACAAAAATAGTAAAAATAGTTTAAAAAAAAAGCTTACATATACACTCTTAAATATACTTTAAATAACCAAAACTTTATTTAAACATCAATTTCTCTGTTAAGTATTCCGTACTTCAAATGAACAGTTTCCAATAATAGCAACACAATACACGGTAATTTTTACTACACACATCCATTGAACCTTTCAGGCTCTGTGTGCGCCAGTAGTTTAGAGTCTGTGCATACATACACCACGAGGACCTTTCATGTCCCACCTTTGCCAATCTGTAATGGCCGCTAGGAGTCACGTTAGACTGGTAATATTTCACTAAGCACTTAACATGAATATACAGCTTCTAACACATCTAAAACAAAACCAAAATACACAGAGAATTTTGCTAACATATTTCTTACAGTTTAAGCACATAAACATTAATTTTCATACCTGGAAATGCGAGATAGAAATGATCACTCAGACAACGATGTTTTCTCTCCGGTAGCTCCACCGAGAATGAGGCATCGCGCTGAGAGCTCCCGCTTCCGACCTTGCAGACATAACTAATCAATCACGGATCAGTTTTCTCGAAAAGGTTAAACTAACAGATCACAGATCCAAAATCTTTAACAGGTAGCTACAGCCTACATAGACAAATGTTCTCAAACAGTATTTACTATGTTAAACATTTTAGAAACGTTTTTTACCTAACTGTTTAACAAACTTTTTGTGTTTACATTTACTTTTATGAATTTACTTTACTATGATCTCTTTGATCTTTGACTGAACAATTTCAAAATTGTGTATCGAATCACTCTATTACACATGCAAATGATAAAATGAATCGTACACAAACTAATGGCCCTATTTTAACGATCTAAGCGCACGGCGTGAAGCGCATGGCGCAGGTGCTTTAGGGCGTGTCCATATCCACTTTTGCTAGTTTGACAGCGGAAAAAAGGGTCCGTGCACCGGGCGCATGGTTCTAAAGGGTTGTACTTAGTGTCTTCATTAATCAGAGGTGTGTTTTGGGCGTAACATGCAATAAACCAATCAGAGATCATCTCCCATTCCATTTAAAAGCCACATTAAATACAGTATCTACACAACTAGCTAATATGCAGTGTTGTAATGTAACAAATTACAACTACTTCGTTACAGTACTTAAGTAGAATTTTCACGTATCTGTAATTTACTTTATTTATATTTCTGGAAACTTTAACTGTTACTCCACTACATATCCTGTATAAAATGTATACTTTCATTCCAATACATTTCCTCTAAGCATCTTCATTACTCGTTACTTGCAAGAAATGATTTGTACGTTCACAAAAAAATTTAAATATATATGTTTCTGTTTTTCTCTTTTTTGATGTCTGACGTTGAATTTGATGTTTAAGAGGTTGTGGAAACCCTGAATATTAGCTTCACTATAAGGAAGCAATGATGGTAACACGTTAATCAGACAATACACAGGATGTTTAACGATACCCCTGCAGTTGTGAATTTGATGTTTAAGAGGTTGTGGAAACCCTGAATATTAGCTTCACTATAAGGAAGCAATGATGGTAACACGTTAATCAGACAATACACAGGATGTTTAACGATACCCCTGCAGTTGTGGTCTTGAAATAACAAGTCCTCTTTATCCGAGGACGAGACAAGACCGAATACAAATGTGGTCGATTCCGGGATGAGACCGAGACATACTACAACGCTGGTTACAAGATGCGTATCTGTGCCTTTCTGGCATGTGATTGATAGATAGATATATAGATATATAGATAGATAGATAGATAGATAGATAGATAGATACTTTATTCATGCTGAGGAAAATCTTAGGCATCCAGTAGCTTAGACAACCATGATAAGGTGCTATGGTAGAGGGTGTGCAATGGTGGTAGTGCAAAAGTGAACAGTGCAGGGATTGAACAGTGCAATAGCTTATTATTAAATATTAACTATGACTATGAAGAGACAAGAATGTAAACATAATTTAATTGCTTGACAAACAAGAAAAGAAATAATATACTTTAAGAACAATATATAACACGGAATAAGTTATAAGATCTAGATGTTATGACCACAGTCCAGATTGTGAAGGAGGGCTAATATAGCCTATAAGACAGTCAGGTCACACAACTATGTGATGCCCACATGCATAATTCTTCCTAAAATTGACCCATCTCCCAGAACAAATAATCTTGGGCTAAATGGAACCTGAGTCCCTGCAATACGTCAAGGGTTATCATGTATCCTTGTCCAATGTGTTTTGTGATGTAAGAGCTGTGTTAAAGATCACGTCCTTTAGATGCTCTGTTGTAAAAGGATACAAGAAGAATGCATAAATCAGAGTCTTGAAGAGCACCGACTAGAGTCCGCGTCAATAACAAGCAGCAGAAGTAAACACACAATGAGCGAGATCATGGCTAAGGAGATAGTGGAGGGAAGAGAGAGTGAGCGAGGAAGAGGAGGACACACTGGAAATATCATTATGGCCAAGACAAAGGTTTACTTTAGAGTCGCATCTAGCAGACAAATGGACCTTCCAAGCCTGCACGGCTGAGGAAATTGTGTACACAATTTGTTTACCCGTGACTAATGTAATAACTCACAGCAAATACGCAGCCTGAATGCACACTATCGTTTCTCACATGTGCAGAATCTGCTGAGATTAAAGTCCTTTTCAGTGACAAATGGTCCCTGTTCTGAATTATACAGAATCAATAACTTGAGAGACAGAAGCTAATTTTGTTGCTTTTTGATATGTATTATCAACAAGTTAGCCATCTGCGTTTCATTAGGGCTCCATAAAGCCTTTGATTGCAATATGTTAAAGATGAAAGAAAGTTAAATCAAAACGTGGTCATGTGATTATGAGACTGAGTTAGAAAGCAGCTGTTTTCTCTCTGCCTTCTTGTTCACGGAGGCGTGGATATTGATTGGATTTGCCTTGCAACGTGTTGTTGAAACAAAGCTGTCAGTTGCCTGGGGACACCCTGCGCTTTCCAACATAAATCAGTGACAAACATGCAGATATTCTTTAATCTAGTGAACTGTAGCAATGATTGAAACCAGGCTACAGTTCAGACTGTGTTTCAAAAATAAAACCAATGTAATAGATGTGTGCAGCTGGAAGCTACTGGGAGATGGAGGTCCTTATGTGACCTGCACATATATTAAGTAAAGCTCATGAATCTATTACCAAATTGTCCAGGGGCCCAAAGGATCAGAGGTCCTAAAGCCAAAGCTTTAAAAGGCTTTGTCACAAGTCCTTCTGAATAAACGTGTTCAAGATGTCACAACAAAGAGAAACATCACGAAAGTTTCAAAGTGTGTCGGTATCATCGGGATGTTTAAGCCTTGTGGAGTTTTGTGGAGTCGTCCCTTGAAAAACACCCACATGAGTTCTTTATTCAAGCAGCAATTACGACTCATATTTACGTTTACGAATGTTATTCCCCTCCCTGTGTAACCTCTAACCTACCTATGTAACCTGTATTGTAGGTTATCTGCTGCGCGCGGCCACTGGCCACACATGAGAGAGGACAACAAACTCAAAATGTTGACCGCACTGGCAGCTACTGTGCCTTCATCAGAAGCTTTAAAAACTTCAGACAACAAGGCCCAAACAAAAGAAACGCTGAACGCAAAATATATCAAGATAAATGATTGGGGCTCAACCACATCTGATTCTATCAGGAACCTGAAAACGCACCCTGATAGGTTAGCTAACATGTTTAGCTCAGCATTGGCCATCTAATGTTAGCTTGCTTCTTGCTTTAGAAACGACCTACCGGAGGTTAACTCTGACTGTCGTTCGCTAGATCTTATGAAAAGATGAATGAGTGTTAGCTATGTGTTCTAAGCCAGTGTTTTTCAACCTTTTTTGAGCCACGGCACATTTTTTCCATTAAAAAAATCCTGTGGCACACCACCAACCAAAAATGTTACAAAATGACACATTGTAGCCTAATAAGATCAAAATCGGCATTTTTCCTTTTTAAAAATGTATCCATCGCTTCTTATACAGCAGCAGTCAATGTGGTGGATACAGCAAAAAATACCTTGAATACAAGCAAATTATATTGCTTTACTTTTCGTAGCTAAATTTAAGAAAGGTTCGTGAGCACAGCCTGACCCAGCTGCCGGAATAATACAGTCTTTTTAAGTCTCTTATTTTATCAATGAATGGTGATATTCCCTTCACATGTCATCGAAAGCAATCCTCACTAACTGTACTGTAATACTACACTTTATTTCAAAGTATTCGTGTCTTTGCTGTTAAGTAAAACCTACAACAATCACATATGAAGTCTGATTTCTAGCACCTGCACTCATACAGTCAGAGGTCAGACTCCACTACAATCACAGCTCACATCTCTGCCAATTTTCACTTCTGCTCTTTTCACTTTCCTCCCCCTCATGAACTGTCTGTCCGTCCGTTTGTCTGTTTGAGAGCAGCTTCATCGCAAGCTCTGGCTTACCCCAAATCCGTTGTGATGTTGCACTTTATCATCATCCCACACACGCTAATGGAGTGAGAGAGAAAGAGATAGACGGGGACCAATTAGCTTCTCTGTGCCAGACTGAAACCCCAGAGAGTCTCGAGTCGTCTCAGAGATTTCATTATGCAGAAGATCTCGTTCTTTTCATGGAACTTCAATTAAAGAAAACTCAAAACTTCCCCAAAGAAAAGAAAAATACTGGAAATTCATACTTTTTTCAGGAGGGGAATAGCTTCACCTGTCAATCAATGTCAAGTGCCTGTGCAGGCACTTGACATTGACATTAGTCAGGTTTAGTGTCTTGCCCAAGAACACTTTGACATGGAACTGCAGGGCCAGGGATTAAACCACCAACCTTCCGATTGGTAGGCAGCAGCTCTAACCACCTGAGCCACAGCCGCCCATACTGTTCAATATTGTCCCCGTACTGTCATACATGATATTTTAACATAACTCAACTATGATGGCTGCAGCCTTTTTTCTTCTTTCGTTATGCGATGACATACAAATCTTTCAACTTAATAGTTATGAAATTTTCCAAATATAATGAATTATCATATTTTCAACCCATGTTCCGATGTTTTATCAAGTTCCTAGAAATAAAATGTGGTGCTACGTTAAATTCTTCACTGAAGATTGAAAGTATTCCAAACAACTCCTCTCGGATTAAGTTCCTGTTTATACATTTATTCATTTTTTTTTTTTTTTTACACTTTTTATTGAGCTTTTGTGTTCCCGTTCAAGGACACTCCATGAATGCGAGATTTGAGTAGTAGCTGCCAAACAACATCATTTATAATGGAAGAAATCTCCAAAAACACATTATTTGTTTTCACACTGTCCACATTTACTTGCTTATCTTTAAGGGTCAAATTTCTGACAATATAAGTACAATGCTTTTCCGAAGCACACTCCTTATTATTAGATGTTGCAGTTTCCTAGAATGCACCGCCAAGGACAGTTTAGCAAGGGCACGTTCAATCTGAAAACGGTGTGCACCGTTTTGGTACGGCTTCCTGGTTGAACGGCTTGTCTTTTTGAGTTATGTTTTCTCTCGCTGATTGGCTGTGTCTCAGGTGATACCCAGTCAGCAGAGACGTGTCTGTAAACCCATGGTAATAAAAACGCAGAGCGCTTGCGGACACAACAGAGTGTCTAACGCACCCCAGTTTCAGATAAAAAAAACGTGTTGCTACGTTTTGTCGGGGCTGAACGTGGCCCAGGTTTCAAGTATTTTCTGTTTTCTCCCACTTGTGTATCTGTACATGTTTGTCTGTTTGTGGGCGGCACCTTGGTTCTGGGTTTCTGGCAGAGTTACACACCTGACGGTCATTGCCATTCAAACATCCTGCTTAACCCTTGTGTTGTCTTTGGGTCAAATCTTTTAACTACCTAGTTTTGATCAAAAATAATATGGATGATTCCATACAACGCACTTTGCAAGTACAACAAAAGATCGGATCTCTACTTTCATTCAAAATTTTGGGTGTTTTGTTCAATTTTTTAACATAAAAAAAAAAATTATATTGTTTTGAAACTGAACCCGACTGAACGTTGACATATAGCCTTCTTTGATTATCCTTCCTTTAATATTAGTGTAAATAATTCATAATTTCTGCTTTTTTAACTAAAGAATTAGGTACAAGTTCCTAAAAAGGAGGTTTATTGACCATGAATTCCAACAATCAGTGTAAAACTATATAAGTTGGTGATGGTGTTCATACATGGTCGTGAAAATAAGCATATGTAAAAAATAAAGCGCGAAAAACATTGAAAGAAAGTGGCAAAAATGTCGAATGAAGAGACAAAGATGCCAGAAAAAGTGTTGATTTTCAGTTTTGACCTGGGAAGATGATGCATGGTTGAATGGAAGACAACACAAGGGTTAAAAACTCCTGGGGCACGTTAAGTCCCGACAAAACGTAGCAACACGTTTATTTAAACTGAAACGGAGGTTGCACAAGCACTCTGCCTTTCTATTGTCCCCAGTTTACAGACACGTCTCTGCTGATTGGGTATCACCTGTAACACAGCCAATAAACGAGGGAAAACGCACCACACCGAGGAAATGTCATTCAACCCCGTGTTGCATCGAGCGCTGTTAACCCTAACCCTAACCCTACTTAAACCTGAACCAAACCCTAACCCTAGAGGTCGCCTACCAATTGAAAGGTTGGTGGTTCGATCCCTGTCCCTGCAATCCTATGTTGAAGTGTCCTTGGGCAAGACACTGTACTATGTAAAAGTGCTTTGCATAGTTGTATATAAATACAGTTAATTTGCGTTGCTATGTTGAAAATTATATAAAAATGTATATCATTCATTGAAAACAGTTACAGCAATGATTACATATGCAGGGGATACAACTATATGGTAAGATTGAAGGTCCTCAACTCTGGCAATAGAATTCTAACCATACAACATGGCAGTCTCAAAGGAATTTATTCCACATTCATTTCCATGTAAGGAACTGATCATTTATCCATCGATAAAGGGTAAAGATGCAATGTGATTGATCAGGTTAAGCCTTTGTATGAGAGATATGGAATACATTATGGAAAAAAAAGCTTTACTGTTAAAATATCTACAGTGCTAACACTAAAAGTCCTAGTGTATTCAGTTAGTTGTTTTCTACATGATGAGAATAATTTAATTTAAAAATACAAAGCACACAGCTGAGCCACAGCTGCTGACGCTCTTCAGATAGAATTGTCAAAAAGATTACAGGGTTGTTTATCAGACCCCCACTGACTGAAAAATAATAACCAATCTTTTTTGTTTGTCGAGAAGGGAGACTCAAAACTCACATGTTGGTAATATCTCCCCCAGGGATCATGCAGAATAATGGCCCATGCGTTTGTGTTTAACATCACGCAACTAAACTTTACTAAATTAAATTAGAGTATGATTAGCAGTGGAAGTTGGTAATGTTTTGTGTGCAAAAATCTTAATTTGTAAAGTAACTAGTAACTAAAGCTGCCAAATGAATGTAGTGGAGTAAAAAGTACAATATTTCTCTTTGAAATGTAGCATAGTAGAGGTAGAAAGTGGCATGAAATGAAAAGACTCAAGTAAAGTACAAATGCCTCAAATATCTACTTGAGTACATGTACTTAGTTACATGCCACCACTGAGTATGATATTGTGTTTTCAATAAGTTACCATGATTTAAAACGTAATGAAATGAAAACCAGCAGGCCAGATTCAGGCCTTCGTCAGTTTTTTAAGTTGATTGCAGGCAGCAGAAGTCAGAATAAGCTCTGCTGGCAGACAAATGAAAACAACTGTACAGAAAATTGCTATCAAACCTGTTGAACTCGCTGCTGCTTAACTGCACACAAATAATTGACAGGATGGATCCGTAACAACATCCGACATCCATCAAAAAGAATAACCCCACGCTGGCTGCAAACACAGCCCTGAAGCATATCATTATCCTCTGACTCTGTCTCTAGCTGTGAACACACAGGAGTTGAATTAATAAAAATGAAAAACACATCAGAGCTAAAAATGGAACATGATTGATGCTGCGCACACATATAGTAAGACAGAATGTAATCTTCACAACGACGTAAACTGGAATCTAGAGATCAAAATAAAATGTTCATGCCGATCTGATCTTTTTCACTTTTAGTGTTCACACTTGGTGTCATTTTTTTAAGCTGCCAGCGTCTGTTTTTACATTATAATCTTATGGAGTAAACCGTGTTTTATATAAATTATATAAATGAAAGTATGCGCTCCAAAACATGGCAAGAATATGTCTCTTGTTCACTTGACTCAACCTAAAAAAAAAAGTGCAAAAGTTATCTCTTGCACACACACAACACCATCTCGTATAATAAATCATAGCTTTGAAATATTTATGACTTGGAAGGGACCATCCATTCATTTAGCACTTTTGGACTATTTTTGTGGCAGCATCTCTGCTCCTGTTGCAGTTCATTTTCTTGTGTAACACCTCTCTCTTTCATTGGATTTTTGTTTTTTTAGTACAGGAATGTAAAGAAAGATGTCAGTAAAGTATGAAAGGGCTGACTTGATATAGTGCTTTACTTCCATTACATTCATTTTTTGTACTGTATTTTCACTACATAGTCCATTTAACTGTTTTCAGAGTTAGTTACTTTTTATTTTTTTAAAAAACATAGGGAGACTAAACCAAACAGTAAATGTGCTGTAAAACCAAAACAACAAACTAAAACAGGCTGAAAACAAAAGTAAAGCTCCAGAAACGTGATACGTTTGGTCATCACTGAAATATGAACAAAAGTTTACACTGCGAGACACCTACATTTTCAAAATGATCACCGTCAGCACCTTTCAACAATTCTTAAATCTTTGTCTTCAAAAATGGTCTCAGAACTGAAACAAGTCAACTGACATAGCGACATATTTTCCACAAAACTCTGTCCACTCCCAAGCCACGCCTACCGTTTACAAACAGACAGACAGATAGTGAGACGGTCAACTCAATTCAACTGTGTTTTATTGTCATTTCAACCATATAGCTACACGAAACGTTTCACCGTGGCTCAAGTGGTTACACAATTCAAATATATAAAAACGACATACGAAACACATTATTTGCTCCATAAAGTTCAGCTAACACATACTAGCATTAGCGCTTGGTAGGCTGTAAAACACATTGGAGACGAGACAGCAGGTCTCATATTTCAGACACTGCAAAGTTATACATTGTTTGTCGGGCTATTTCGTTATTAAATTCACTTCTGAGACTTTTTGAAGAAATCAACTATATAAAGCTCAAATATGGGCCGTTTTACGAAAATTGATGGCTAATTGCAAATTTGGTAAGACGTGTCGGACTTTTGGAGCTCCACACAGTCTGACGAGAAAGCGGCAACCTCCATACCCAGTGAAAGTCACCGTTTCTCGGTGACCGGGGGTCGGGGCTCTGCGGAGCTCCGGAGCTGCAAGCTAGGCTACACTTTCGGCATAACTCGTAAATCGTATATATTTACAGTTTGAATTTAGTCACGCCACTTATATAACATATACCCCAAGTCTTATAAAGCTAACAAGGGTGTTCAATCTCAATTTAATGACTTTTTGTGAACATTAGGGGTTTCGTTAGCTGCAACTGTCCCTCCAATCCTACGTGTACAGATAGAAGCCAGTTAGCTAGCTTCATTTTCGGCATAACTTTCGTATATTTACAGTTTGAATTTCGTCACGCCACTTACATGACATATTACCCAAGGTCTTATAAAGCTAACAATGGTGTTTGATTTCAATTTAATGACTTTTTGTGAGCAGTTGGGGTTTCGTTAGCTGCGACTGTCCCTCCAATGGACACACATGATATGCCCTGTAAAGTTCAGCTACCACATAGCTAGCTACTAGCATTAGCGCTTGATAGACTATATCACAGAGTATACAAATTTGCGTGTAATGTAGAATGTAACTGTTAAATACCGACCAAACTCCACCAGCAGTTAGCAGTTAGTTGGATACAAGCACCCCCATTTCTGCACCAGGCAGTCCGTGTTAACACAGCTCACCTCCACTAGCTAGTATTACCCGGTGACAGAGCTAGTAGAGTAGCTAGACCGGTAGCTGGATAGTCCGTAGCTGGATAGTCCATAGCTGGATAGTCCGATACAGCAATTGTTTCCACAACAACAAGAACACAACAGTCTCTGAACTCGCGTTGGGAGTTTCATTGAAGTTGGATGTAGTCCAGTTTGTTGTCTAATGAGCGGACACTTGGAAGCAGGATTGATGGAACAGGTGGCCGACTAGCGTTCAACGTCCCCCGCTGATGATGTCCCTTCACCGGCCAGAGGCGTCAATCAGCACCGCTGGTCTCCATAGCAGGCGGGCGAAGCTTTGTCGAGTATTCCATCTGTAATAAAGTGTCCTGCATATTCTCTGATCTGTACCAATGTATCCCGGTAGTAGTTTGAATGCATATAATTGTTGTTCTAAAATTTCCTTCGGGATGAATACATCTATCTATCTATCTAAAGTTTTGATGCTGAGAAGCCACTGAGCTACGCGAGGATTCAAGATGGCTGACAGTCGTTTTGGTTCGTGAAATTTCGGAGAATGCCGAAATCCAACCCCCTGATGGCTATGCGGAAGTAGCTCCTAGTACTGGCTGTAGTCCTTTGCCTCTGGGCAAAAATCTTCCGATGATGCAAAAATCGTCATTTTACGTCATCGGAAGATTTTTTTGCAGACCCACAATACAGAGATCTCCCCTCTCAGGGGGACATGAGGGAGGGAAGCACAGTCATTCAAAAATACTACCGTGTTTCTACTGATACAAAGCTTAAAGGAGAACTCCGGGCAATTTTTACGTTAATCCTGATCGCTATAAGTATGTGAGTACTGTCGATAGCAAAAAAAACGAGCCGAATCGGTGCTAGCATCATGGAGCTACTGCAGCTAATGCCGAGAGCTCCCACTTAGCTAAAACGGCAGTTTTGGGGGCATATCATAAAGAGTGCCTTTGTGCCTCTTAACAGACACAAAATGCAACTAAAATGTCTGGGCAACATGAACAGGGCCCTTACATGAAAACAAGATGCGTTTTTAACTCAGACATTGTTTAAATTCACCTACCCTGTTAGCTGCTAGCTGCCGTCTGATGAGTGAGTGTGTTCAGCCAGGCTTCGGTAATAATCATCAAGCAGCAGTTCTGTGTGTATTTGTAGCATATATATATCCATTTTGTGTGCAATCCATCTGGCTTTGGTGAATAGTAGTCTCTGCAGTGGCGAACTGTGTGTTAGTTGCCTTAGCCAGGCAAGCGACCGGCATATCATTCTACTTCCTCCCCGCCTTCCCCGCCTGCCGTGGCCGACAACAATCCACGGGCGCCCGCTGGACTGGTGGATGTCCTCCAGAGGACAGTTCATGCTTTCGCGGCGAAATTTTTGCGGTGAACAAAGTTTATTTCCTCCTCAAACATAGGTAATTGAGCACTGTAGTGGTTATGATCATATCAGTGACTATGTAACTACATGGAAACGGGCCAAATGATGTCTGTTTCTTGTAAAGTAACAGCGTTACAGAAGGCTGGCTGTAGTCTTGCGCTGAAGTCCCGCGGGAATTCAGTTGTAGCAGGAAAAGGTAAACAGCAGATCGTAGCGTAGAAGAGTGGAGGTGTTCACAAGGGAAGAAGCTTGGAGTAACGTAACTATGGAGCTAGAGCCAGCCTTCAGTAACGCTATTACTGTACAAGAAGCGGGCATCATTTGGCCCATTTCCATGTAGTTACATAGTCACTGATATGATCATAACCACTACAGTGCTCAATTACCTATTTTTGAGGTATTCTCTAAAAGTAGAATGGGAGCCAGAGCCTTCAGCTACCAGGCTCCTCTCCTGTGGAACCAGCTCCCAGTCTGGGTTCGGGAGGCAGGCACCGTCACCATTTTTAAGAGTAAACTTAAAACTCTCCTCTTCGATAAAGCTTATAGTTAGGAAGTTAGGAGTTGCAGCATTCGCCTGGACCGGCGGGGGAAGGTGTGTAGCCATAGTCATGATGCACCTCCTCCATTTCTCTGCTTCTCTTCATAGAAAGCTTACTATATTTAGGGTATGAGGAGTTGCAGCGTGCGCCTAGACCGGGGGGGGTGGGTGTGTAGCCTCAGTTATGGCGCACACCCATCCTATCACTGCTTCTCCCCATAGAAAGCTTACGCATACTTAGGCAGTAAGGTGTCGCAGCGCTAGCCTAGACCGGCGGGGGAAGGTGTGTAGCCACAATCGTCGAACACAGCCTCCCTATGCGGTTATAGTTCTTGACTACCGGGGCACCTCCTTTGACACACTGAGCTCCTCTCTCCTCTCTCTTTCCATCTGTGTGTATTCATGTTCCATAAATGCTTGTTATTAACCTAGTTCCGGGGAGCTTCCCTGGAGTCCGTATGTTCTTTGTCCCCCCAGCACCATCATCTTGGATCATGATGGCACCTACATCATGGTGGCAGCTGTCACCATGGTGCTGCCCTACGACCTGCTGTGCCCCATTACACCCTGCAATGCCCGGCGTTGACTTGCTATGTTCGGCCAACGCCCTGTTACGCCATGATGTGCTCTATGACACCATGAACTATTACAATTACTCTAGTCATTATCTTAATTGTGACTTTGTTACTGCCATTGTTCATCAAACCCCCAACCGGCATCGTCAGACACCGCCTACCAAGAGCCTGGGTCTGTCCGAGGTTTCTTCCTAAAAGGGAGTTTTTCCTTGTCTGTCGCACTTACACATTCATGCATGCTCTTGGTGAATCACTGGAATTGTTGGGTCCTTGGAAATTACAGAGTGTGGTCTAGACCTACACTCTATCTGTACAGTGTCCTGAGATAATTCTTGTTATGATTTGACACTATAAATAAAATTGAATTGAATTGAAAATTGAAAGGCACTCTTTGTGCAGAGCATGTTCTTCTCCCATCCCTGAATGCTGTGTGGACTAGCCAGACCCTCTGGCAATATAACCTGCTTCTCTTGCCTCGTAACCATAGATTTTTCTACCTTTTAAAAGAGTCGTATATACACATTTGGGAAGTGGAGGGGACACATAAGGATGTTCTATAACTCTTTCACCTGTCGACTCCGTTGATTGCATTTTCCCTTCAGTGAACGTACATCCACACGGTGTTGAGCAGAACCCAATGCCCCGTTCCCTCCCACTCTGTAACCGACCCTTTGCTGTTGAGTTTGATGCATGCTGGATGAGCTCCAGTGCCCTCTATTTCTATTCTTTCCACCCCCCAATCCTCCTCTCTCTCGCTCTCGTTCCCTCTCTCTGCCCTCTCCATCTGTTATTCAGATGAAAAATTGGAGAAACATTGTTCTCACCATTTGCCATAACCCAAAATAGACCTGGCCTACTAAAATGGCCCCTTCTTCACCTTCCCATCGGAATCGAGACAAGAATATCTCCTTGAAAAAAGTAAATCTCCTTATAAAATCTTATAACTAAATTACTTTTACTAACTGGAAAATGTTTAAGGTTACTTCATGGTGTACCTGCAGGCATACTTTTTCCACATTTGTTGATCAAACTCATTCTGCCATTAGATTGAAGCCACTAACATTAGCCAGTAATCACTGTCATGCGGAAAATAGAGTTGTACGTGTACAATAATGCTTCATGGTCTGTGTAGACAGCTTGGTTGATTAAAATAGAAGCCTGTCTATTCCATCAGATGGACAACTAAAAAGCTGAAACACCTCTTGTAAAGATACATTCAACAAGTCCTCCAAACCATACGATGATATCGCTTGTTTATTACTGCCCTTTAATACAACCCACAGGACCATTTTCCATCCTCATATTTAACCCTCTGAGAACAAAAGACGCACCGGTGAGTCCAAGCGATGTTTGACAACACTCGTATTGAAAAAGAGATATTACAAAATTACATTTTAAGCCATTTATTTACTATTTTATGCATATACTACTCTACTTTTATGAACCCAAGACTTTTGTAAACTCAATTCAAGCACCAAAACAAATTGAGTGTAGGTATGTTTTCACAAGAGATTTGAGAAATATTTCCGCTTTAGGGCCAAATTATCTCTTTATACATTGCTCTGGAACAATTTTCTGTGAAACATCACAGTTTGGGTTTGTTTAGTTGGGAAAAAACATTGTGGTTTGGGTTAAAATCAGACGTGTCTTCACTCCCGGTTATGCAGGGCACACAGTAATGTGACGTACCCGTACGTAAGTAAATATTTACATAAATTTAAATATTTTCAAACAGGACAAAAACCCCAGTCTCCCGGGTGAAAGTCCTGTGTTTGTTTGACCCCCTCCACCACTCCGACCTACCTCTTAAAGCGGAAGTTTGCACTCTTACACTTTAACACCTGCTTTGCTCCCGTAATAATTACTACTGCCACAATCAACGTAAATATACAGTAAGTCTTAATTGCTGCTTGAACTAATTACTTATGTGAGTGTTTTTTTGGGGGAGGACAGTCTTGCTGTGTTGTGTGTAGTAAAAAATAAAATCTGAAAAAGCAATTACGGTGTTGGGAATTCATAGGTGTACAGATCCAATTATTGGCAAATTATCAAAGATGTTTTATAAATATTAACAAAGTTATGAATATGGTAATTAATAACTTTATCAACTCGACAAACAATCAAAACGGGGCACCACCCTGGAATCAGGGACCAATAATCAAACTGTGAAACAGTCTCATTTAGGTGGTGTTCCCTTTAAAATACCGATCTGAATTAATTTGATTAATTTATCTGGTATTTTCTAAAAGGAACAAAGGGAAGGGTGAATTCAAGCAACGACCTGTTTAACCATCTAATTACAATAAGTACACAAATAATCACAGACAACTACTATTTACGGTATACCAGTATTTATTTAACTTCAAAATCATCAATGGCCAATCAATAATCCTTTGATCAATTACAACCAATATACCCTTTTAAACTACAACAAAGAAAAAGCAAACAGCATGTGTCATGATTGTGAGTTTCTGTTATGTTCTGTTTCCTGTTTTATTTTGAAATCTGTTGTCTCCCTTGTCTTGTCTTGTTTACTTCCTGTCTTTAGTTTTCCCGCCCTTGTGATTGTTGATGTGTTTCACCTGTTTGCCCAGCCTAGTGTCACCTGTCCCTTGTTAGTCCTCGTTTATTTAGTCTCTGTTCTGTCTTCGTTTTCTGTTGCTGTGTTTCCTGTTGGTGTGTTTGTGCATGGAGTCTACCTTTTGTCTCTGAGTTCAGTTTTGAGATCCTGTTCTGTTGTACTGGAATTACTTTTTGCCTGTTACCTTCTGTATGTACTTCATTTTTTGTTGGTGAAATAAATCCTCAAGCAACAAACTTCCTCCTGCTTTCTGCATTTGGGTCCTCCATTCCCTGCAACTTGTGACAATGTGATGTGATCTGGGTGTGTGCGTGTGTGTGAGAGAGAGTGCGAGGAGGAGGAGGGGTGGTGTGACGAAACCCGAGGGTTGCTCGGTCACGCCCAGATTAGTCGTTAGCTCATTGAAGCTAGGCTATGTGTTAGCTGCACAAAAGCTATTTAGCCTTAAGAGGGCGGTGGTGAGCTGTGTTTCAGCTCCATGTGGCTAAGCTAGCCAGTTAGCTAGTTAGCTCTCCACCCAGCGTGTTGCTGACACAAAGACGCTCCAAAGAGCAGAGTTGTTGTGTGTGTGTGTGTGTGTGTGTGTGTGTGTGTGTTTGTGTGTGTGTGTGTGAGCGGTTAGTGAAAGAGGAAAGAACAGAAAGAGACACACTTAGATCTTAGTTATCGATAATGATCAGCCCTCTTAGTCACTCAGGTCTGGACCAACATGAAATTAGGGCAGACTCTGAAAATTTCGTCTGACTGGGGGGGACGTTCATTATAACCACTCCGGTGTGCTAAACAGCTGATTCTCTGCGGAGATAACACGGTCTACACAGACCGCGGGGTGGCGTTCTCGTCGCCTCGGGGTTGTGAACAGACGGACCGACGTAGATTATTATCTCAGTAACTAAACTCCTCAGCAGTGGGAGAAGCACAAATAGCATTTACAGTCTGAACAAGCTACATATTCAACACCACATATCAACAAATGCACCGTGATCAGAGTACAGAAATAGATTTGACTCAGCGGTCACAATCATATATTAATAAATGAAACGCGCACCAGTAGCGCTTATCAATCAATCACATTAATGGTAAACAATGGCAACATTAGCCTTTACACATTAATAAACATACTATGTTCTATCTCTGCCCAGAACACTAAGCCTTACTGTATGTAGTCCATCAGTCCGTAGGTTTCCACGAAAAAAGAGAACGCAATCCGGCCGCTAGTCAACGGGCGTGGACAAGCTGGGTGCTCCTCAGGGCAGCGGGGCACAAGCTAGGTTGACTTGATGAGAGGAAAAGAAAAGCGGTGTCCACTGTTATCCGATTTTCTGGTAGAGAAACGTTTTCTCTTCTGCAGTTTTGGAAACACAAGGTGCGTGTTTTACAGGATCCAGTAGTGTTCTTCAGAACACCGAGAAATAAATCCACTTTATTCAGAAGTGGAAGTATTTTGCACAAGCGCTTGCGCGCTCCCTGCAACAACTGGGTTGCAACGGAAGACAAGAGTTTTTGGGTGCTAAGGCTCGTCTTGTCTAGTGCTTGTCTCAGGCCCATTGTCTCTGAGCACATGTTGGCCGGAAATCCTCGTACTAACCACCGCATCAACTAACGTTAGATAAAACAAAGAGGTGCAGCGAGCTAGAGAAAGAACAGAGCGAGAGCGGTGCTAACATTAGATAATAAAGTGAGTTCCCTGTACAGGGAGCACCCGGTCATATCTTATAACTCGCAGTGCTCCGACTCCATTTTTTCTTGTTGTTATGGAAACGACAGGTCTGGCTACTCTGCTTGTGATTGGTCGGCTGTCAGAAAAGTCGTTTTTTTTTCAGAAAAGTTGAATTTTTTTCAACTTTAAAAAGACGCCCTGAGCTGAAAAAAAGAAGTCGGCAGTGGCGTTTAAAAAAGTGATCACGAGTTTTTGGAAAACACGGTTTACCCCATAGGATTATAATTATAAACAAACGCTGGCTGCTTAAAAAAAGACACCAAGTGTGAACACAGCCTTAGTGATTATTTTCAAATGTTCAATAAAAAGTTCCATGAAATTATTCAATAAACAAGAAGGCAAAATGTCCTCTTCAAAAGCTAATTCCTTACTCTGACACACACACATACACGCTCACTCTGGCACACACTCATATTCATATTCACCACCTGCAGTCTTTGTATAGAAGCGGCGGACCTAATCTCTGCCACATACTGTTGGGTGTAACACGGCATGAAAGATGCATGCACGACATTTTGGAGAGGTTACTCCCCACGAGGGAATGACTTTCACTCTGTGTAGTTTGGATTGTCCTGTGGTTCTTCTTTAAAAAGTAGTAGAATTCTCTCTGCAGGGCTGCAACAGTGACTGTGAAGCAAAGGTTGTTCTGGTCCTGAGTGCTGTTTTAAAAAGAAGTGAGTTCTATCAGCCAAGCTCTGATGGGCTTTTACCGTAGGGGGAAGGTTATTTTGTGGTTTCAACTATAGGTTTTTGCTGAGTAATGAAGGTCATTCTGTATCTTCTCTGGGAAACGGCACGGAGCTTTATCTCTGAATTGCAAATGGGGAATGACTGCGAAATTAAGGTCACCCTGTGGGTCCATAATAATGTGCTGTAATGTTAAAATGAATTGAGTACTTTCCCCCAAGGAGCTAATCTGCTTGGTGGTTGAATTGAAACCAGAAAATATCTAAATCAGTCCAAATATATCTTTGTGCCAATGACGACAGCTGACAGGAAGAGAACTTGGGTTTTGAACAGTTTTTAGCTGTGTCTTTAGCATCACAGCTCAAGACTGTAGACATACATGATGGGAATCACCAGAGCCCATCTAGGGAGAGCCTGTTCACTCCCTATTAAGCTCCATTGTACTGAATTTGGTTGCAGTTCCACTGGGGGTGATCACGGGCGAGTGCAAAATGAATGGGAGTGTATGGAGCTAGACGGCTAAATTTGTCTCTTTCAGACTTGATTGTAGTTTTTGCAAGTTCAACATGGATTATAGGTCGAAAGTTGAATGAATGAGTACTTATGTCCTTTCGATTTCTTACAGGTTGAGTCGTTGTTGCCCATAACACGCTAACATTCTGCTAATGAATGCTGATTGGTCAGTGAAGGACTGATTACAACCAGAAATCCCGCTTGATGGCATCCGAAGCAGAACCAGAATAGACGGGCTCTGCCAAAACTCTTTCTAGCATGTGTATTGACAGGGAGAGTCTAACCTGTCAGCTGTGTTGTCGATTCCTCGAGGGAACAAAGGAAGTGACTCAGAGCTTGATGTAAAGCAGTATCTCTGGCCATACGATGTGTATGACGTCATTGACATTTTAAAAGGCTTTTTAGAACAAAAAAGCGACTTTAAAAAAATCCAACACACAGCAGTGTGTATTTTCTTTGCCTCCCCTTTTGAATGCAACATTCAAATTACTAGACAAAAAATTATATCCTGAGAAAAGTGGATTTTGAGGCGTATGGCTCCATAGACCTCCATTCATTCTGCACTTGCCCGTGAGAGCCCTCATATGGAACCAGAGTGGAACTTATTAGACATTCTCTGGAATCACTTACGGCACTGGGGCCTGCTTTACAAATGCAAATAATTGGTACTCACAAATTGACATGATTGCATGCCCTACAGTGTTTTTGAAAGCTCATGCATGGGTTACAAGTATGGCAATCGTTTTGATTTGAAACGTTTTAGTTTCAAATGGCAGCTTGCAATTTTGATGCAATGATTGGTGTCACATGGTTCACTCTGATGAATATTTACAAAGTCGTTAGGACATGAAGACCCAGTCATAAACTGGATAAACTGCAACAATAAGGCATCACTGTTGTTTCATTGTGGACTTTGATTACCTGAGATATTTTAAGACCATTGGAATTACAGATGAGCGTGTCACAGAGGGCTGCAAAAGTTGGGAGTATCTATATTTTACTGTGTATGTTGGCATAGCTACCCCGCTGCCTGTTATTATATGTTGATTGCATTGTCATCTTGTTGTTGTGCCGTTTTATCTTGTAGCGTGATAAGTGTTTACAAGAGGTCTACAATGTAAATAAGCCTTTGGGCTTTATTGCGTTTTTATCCTCTGATGTTTAATGCTGACCTTTCTGATAAAATGGTTTCCCCCATTTTATCAGAATACAGCATATAAACTCTGCTTAGAAATATAGGAGATATTGGATAAGACAGAACAACACAATATAATTCTGCTAAATAAAACATCACAAAATATCACATCACATAAAAAAATCACATTCATTATAACTTTCTCTTGTGTTCACATTAAACAAATAGTATATCCAAATACAATACACATTTTGCTCAGTCTGGCACTTTAAAAAACAACAATTCCTGTGCTAATTCCATGGTATCAGAATTTGGATAGTCACCATGGAAACATGAATTGGTGATGTGACAAGGTCTGGGGAGATTAGCAGAACAGGCAGCCAAGTGATAGTACTCTGATCCAATGGAAATCACAATTGTCAAATTGAAAGCACTCTAGACAATGGATCTGTAAAGACAGATTTCATAGGGCTCCTTAAGTCAGTGCTAAAAGCTGACTATACCTCTAAATTTCCAACCAAGCCGCCCAAATGTAACTAGTTAAAAAAACGTCTTAAAAATACACTCAAATGACATAAAAGATTAAAAGTTACAGTGCAGTGCAAGAAATGAACAATTGCTTAATATGAGATAATATAAGAAAAGTCTTCAGCCCTGATTTAAAAGAACTGAGAGTTGCAGCGGACCGGCTGCAGGAGAGATCCCTTCTCCGCTGTCAACTTTCCCTGTTCTGTGCCAAAATGCAGTATAAAGGTCAGCCAAAGGTAATGTGAGGTTCCAGCAGTTTGAGTCGGACAAATCATGATTCTGCATTCAGATTTAGTATCGTAGAGAGACAGACTTGAAACAATCAGAGCTCACCCTTTAGGGCAGCCCATTTTTCTCTAAAGCATAAGGGTTTTAATATGCAAATGTTGACACATGCGTTTAAAGTACTTTGTGTAGAATAGACACAATCACTGTGATGTCGCGCTAACGCAAAAATCACTTCCAGGTAGACAACTGACCATTGATTTGAATTGTGGAGATACGTGAAATCAGCAAACTTGTTTATTTCTGTTTATTCCATTTTCAGCTGTAACTGTAACTTTTAAAGAGGAGCGTGCCTATGTTCCCACAGCCCTATGTTCCCACATTTCTAAGACATTTTTTTTCACTGAAAATTAGGCCCTATGTTCCCACAACCCTATGTTATTCTATGTTCCAACATTTCCTTTTTCATAAATTTGTATCAGATTTTATCCCCCTTTCTCCCAATTTGGTAGCCAATTACACCCAACCTATTATCCACTAGCAATGGACTACAGATGGAATGTAACCCTAACCCTAACATAGGGCCTAATTTTAAGAAACATCTTAGAAATGTGGGAACATAGCGCCTAATTTTCAGTGAAAAAAAAATTCTTAGAAATGTGGGAACATAGGGCTGAGCCCCTTTTGAAGATATATAGCTAAACATGGAGGTCCGACCTATCTGACTATGTTTCTGCTGTGCTTATTTTCTGTGCTGTGTTGCTTTGCTAGCGTCTTTGATACATCAGTAAATAGCGTTACGAACAGCGACATATTACCGCCGGTCGGACTGAATGTTAGGCCGGTTTCACACTGCCTGTGTGGCATGAGCGTGGCGTTTCTGTTGTGTATCAGCTGCGTGGCGGCTGCGTGGATTTTTCTGTCTTTACACACCAGAAACGTGTCTGACGCAGCGCTGCTACTGCTAGCCTTGTCTGTACACATGTATGTTTCCCATTGATAAAATTAAATACCATGTTAAACATAAATATACACTGATTTGACAGCAAAGACACCGTCGGCAGTATTGACAGCAAAATAGGTTATAGAATATTTAGTTCTGTATTGACAGGTGTAATATTAGCGTGTCACGTGAAAAATAGGCTTCGGTCCTATTTCGGCTCAAGCCGCGGCTGAGATGTGCGTGCCACGTAGCCAGTGTGTAACCGGCTTTAGTTTGGGTGGTGTCATGTTCTTTAGTCTGTGACCCAACAGGTAAATTAGCTCTCCAAGCTAACGTTAATGAATATGTTGACATGAAAGCATCAAATGAGCCTTTTAGATGAAGGAGATGAGAGTAGATCCAGTTGTTCCTCGTCCCCATTTGCTCAGGACCGTTAAATTGGATGTACGGGACGCAGGAGTTTTCTACCCCGATGTTATTATAAACAAACATTGTGATTGGGTCTTTGAACTTTTGCCTTTCAGTGGTATTAGCTAAAAAGACACTGTGGCAGACAGCAGTGTTAGTCTGAATTGGGTCTGCACCAATTTCCTCTGGGGTTGTTCAATTATTTTACAATGATGACGGAAATTAATCTCAAAAAGAGTTTCAGTTATGAAAAACACACTAAAAAGGCTCATACGGGCAGGTTACTGTGGATCCACCAATCACAGGAAATGAGGAAACTGAATGCTCAGCAGTACATTGCTTTGTTAAATTAAAGTTAAATGAGCCTTTTTACATGGTAGCTAACATCAGCCAGAATTTAGCAGCCACTTAAATCCTGCAATCCGGTGACCCTGAAAAGATGTCCATTCCGTTATAGCAATGACCAACAGACATACACGCCCACTCATAGATCTCTCTATGATGGTTCAATTAAAGTAATGCTCTCTGGCGTAATGTGCTGCCTCTACTATATTGCAAAAATGAAACAATAAAAAAAGAATAATGTTTTTTTTGCGGCAGACAAGCAAATCTTTTGCTTGGCTATAAACAGCCTCAGCTTGGCCAAGTACTTGACAGCGAATCTGTAGCTTGAAAGCCAAAGTAAACATAAAACTTGAAAACAGATCCCACTGGCTTTTTAAACACATTTTTGTCAATGTCCCACGTTTTTAATGCAAGCCTGCAGAACTGCAGCTGAACTTCTGCTCAACCCTCAGATGCGATTAGGAAAATCAAGACCAGACTTCTTTAAGATGCCATAAAGTTTATGGTCACTACTGAGCTGGGAAAGATTTGTTTACGCTCTGTTCAATTGTACTGTATATATTGATCGACTGAAGGTAAAGGTTACGCCGCCTTCACATTGGCACAGTAAAATACGGCTGCGAAACGACTGGAAGTCATTGATTTCCTATGGAGATTCGCAGACCGCATGCAAATGGGTCCGAACTGATGCGAACGATTGCGGTGCGGAAAAAATTGTGTCCGTTGGTCATCCGGATGCGTTAAAAAAGTTGAACTCGTACGACAGGCAATGGACGGTTCCTATCCGACAATTCGAGCGGAAGTTAGCGTCGTTATGGTACTGATAAACAAATCTGAATTCTTAACTTTTGATAAAATAAATAATCATTTCATAACGATATGTTGTCATGTAATCAATTAATTTTGGAGTGTAAGAAAAGTTCTTCCGTGCAGAAACATTGCATAGGATACCTGCTATGGCTAAGTTGGTTAGCAACAGACATCGAACTATTGACATTATACCGCTATATCTAATTTAACCGACCTAGCATATCAACATCCTGGGCAACTTTTCTCCACACAACTGCCTTTCTATTTATATCTCTATAGTCCTCAGATGAAAGATTATAGAGAATTGGACATTCAGACACAGACAGAATGAGTTGTTCTAGTCTCTCCGCCATTTTTTTTCTACTTGCTTCCGACGCTTTCAACGATGTAGTACGACGTCCACTGAGGGCGCATTGTGTATTACGGAGCCGATTTCAAGTGTCAGTGTGAAGGCGTTAGAGGCCTACCCGACGTTCTTCGGCTCGGTGTGTCCTCAGCTTTCCTCTTCCCTCGTCAGTCAGGGCAGCGTCTAACAGCGTTGACACTCAGATGACGGTTCATTTGTTTGACATTGAAAATCAGACCAGTCATTAAAACAATACAAACTATTCGGTGTATAAAAGAAATTTAGATAAGAAAAGAAAAAACAGGAAAAATATATAAGAGACATGAAGCACATGATGGAAATATGTTGAAGAACTCTGCTCCATGTATTTCAACACCATTGAGTCTCTTAGTGAGTCAGTATGTCCAGGGTCTCTTTTTACAATTGCAGAATGCAGGACACATTGAGGACGTTGTTGAAGTGCCCTGGAGTACTAATACAAGGGACATCTTTTCAATAAAAAGGAGAAGAACATCACTCTTTCCTTCTATATTGTCACGGCAGAGCTTTCTTTACCTGTGCATATGAAACTCCAGAGACTAGCGCTAGCCCGGCAGGCTAAAGTAGAAGTGGAATGCCTACCTGTCGCTTGTCTCCGCTGCCGCTTCGTCTTCCGACCAGCTCCTTCCTTGGACCGGCGTCGATTAGCCTCAATGCCCCGGTGACAGTTCATTTGTAGGCTTTTAGGGGTCAGCCCTATGTTCTCACAGCCCAATGGTCCCACAGCCCTATGTTCCCACATTTCTAAGATTTTTTGTCTTTAGAGCTTGTGTTCCTACATTTCCCTTCAAAGGTTAGGGTTAGGGTGGATTAGGAGAACATGGGGCCTAAGTTTGGAAAAAAAATTGTAGAAATGTGGGAACATAGGGCTGTGGGAACATAGGGCCTAATTTTCAGTGAAAAAAAAAATTCTTAGAAATGTGGGAACATAGGGCTGCGGGAACATAAGCACATTCCCGACTTTTAAGACACAGCATTAACACAACTTGGTGGGGAAATATCACAAATAATGAGAAATATATCCTCTTTCCCTGACTCTCTGTCTGGGTCTGTCGGTCAAAAGTCTGACCCTTCTGCTTTTTCAGCTACACACCCACCCCAGCCTGGCGGCCAATCGAAACCAATAGTTGGAAGTTGCCGTGTGGTATCAATTACAAAATAAGAAGAAATCCTCTATTTGATTGTTTTCTTTGTTCAAATGTATTCTGTTATGCGTTTTGTTTTATTGTTTTCTAATGTACTTGATCGCTAGTTTTATATAAATGTACATTTGTGATCATACTTTATTAGCGTTCCATCAACGTATAACCTTACCTTTTATAATGTATGTACAATATATCAATAAAATATGTATCACACTTAGGGGGGACAGAACATGTAATTGGCCTTTTCACGGATGATGTCATTATTTTCCTTGAACAACCAGATATGTTTCCCACACCTAATGTCTCTACTGGAAACGTATGAATACTACTCAGTGTATAAACTGAATATATCAAAAACACAAATTCACTCATTAAATTATTCTCCATCCCAACAAATAATAGATGTATATAATTTAAAATGGAATTCTAAAACAATTAAGTATCTTGTTGTAACTCTGACTAAAAAGACTCACCGACATGTTTGAAAATAATTATAATGAAATTGATAAAAACATTCAAAAAGATATTGAAAGGTGGTCTACCCTTCCATTAGACTTCAGTGCTAAAATACAGACGGTCAAAATGAATATTCTACCTAAATTGTTATATTTATTTCAAGCTCTTCCAATTAATATCCCCCAAAACAAATGCATAGCCTGGGACAAGATGATTTCTAGATTAATTTGGAATAGTAAAAAACCAAGAATCAAATTTAAGACACTTCAACTGCCTAAAAGTAAAGGTGGAATGGCTTTGCCTAACCTTACAGAATATTTTTATGCAGTTCAACTTAGACCTCTGGCCTGTTGGTGTAGACCTGACTATGAGTCTAAATGGAAAGAAATGGAGAGGGAAATACAGGGCTATCAGACCCAGATATTGGTGGGGGATAAACATTTGATAGGTGCTTTGAGACATGAACCCAATAGTAGCATTTACTAGAAATATGAAAAGAATAAGAAAATACAAACTTAAGAGGGATATGTGCACTCTGAGGTGCTTTGCGTATGATTTCTAAGTTTAAGCCACGTATGATCCAGTATTCAAAGAATGGGCACAAAAAGGTATGATAGCAATATGTACAGTTTCAGCAAGTGGAGAATTTCTAAGCTTCCAAGATCTAAAGACAAAGCACGGCCTCGAAAACAAAGATTTCTATAGATACATGCAGTTAAGAGATTATTTCACAAAAGAGACAAGGCCAGTTGAAACTATAAATGAGGTGTTCGGAGTCATTATGGATTCATACAAACAGAAGGGGTCTCTGCCCATCTCTGCTTTCTATCAAGCTTTGGGTGAGAGCAGGGGGGAATTAACACTCTATATAAAAGCAAAATGGGAAACAGAACTAAAGATCCAAATACAAGAGGAGGAATGGTATCACATGTGCGAGACACAATGTACATCTACAAATTCATTAATATGGAGGGAGTTCTGCTGGAAAAACCTAACTCACTATTTTATAACACCAATAATAAAATCTAGGCAACTCGCTATACAACAAAACTGTTGGAGACTTTATGGGAGTGTGGAAGCAGACCATGCACACATCTTCTGGAACTGTACAAAAATGAGGACATACTGGCAAAATGTTAATTTAGTTGTAAAAAATGTTTTGGGATATGAAATCCCAAATACTTGTCCAGTGATGTACCTTGGGAACATTGAGAAGGTTGTAATGAAAGAAGATCTGTACTTGACTAAAGTATTACTTGCAGCCAGTAAGAAAGTGGTCACAAGAAACTGGCTCAATGTAAATATCCCAAAACAGAACCAGTGGTTGGAAATTGTCCAGGAAATCTTTGTTATGGAAAAATTGACATACCTTTTGAGAGTTAAAGAGAATGTATTTGAAAATAACTGGGAAAAATGGAACATTTATATGAGACGTGACACCAACTGAACAAATGCCAAATGGAATAGTGGACTGAATAGTGGATCATCTCCAGACAGTTTGTTAGTGTTATTACTATTGGTATTTTAATTTGTTCCTTATTTGCTGTATTTTTTTGTCTATATGCATGTGAAAACTCAATAAAAACATAAGCTACAAAAAAGAAATGTATCACTAAAGAAGAAGGAGAAGAAATCCACACATGGTGTGACAATTTTTTCTGTATGTCATCCATAGCCCTGTAGCTCCTGGCTTTATAAAGCTCGTACATTCACTATTATCACTTTGACTGGCTGTTCATCATTTGTACAGTACAGCCATGTAAAGACATCAGAGCCTTGCATGGGGCTAATGATGTGAACAGTATCCATAGCAACAAGCATCATGATGTTCTAATGACTTATCTATAGTACCAGTATATAATATCCGACTATACGGATATTTGTTTGTTGGTTTTGTGTACGATTTTCAATTTTGGGATTCGAATACTACATTTTTGTTTCGATTTTCCTTCAATGCTTTGATAAAGTTGAGACAGATTCAACTTTTGGAGAAACACAACCCTAAGAAGCAGCCCTAAGAAGGATAATTACATGTTTTGAGCCTCCTGAATGGTTATTTTGACATCTTTTTTGGGGAGTGGGTTTGTCTTTTATACTTTGTGGGGGGGACAAATCTACCTCTTCTAAATATTTGGGGGGTGACTGGTTGTCACATGACTGGCCGGCGGTCGCTGTAATTTTGTAGGATATTACACAAATTGTTGTTCTCAGTTTCACGTATAATATCGTATCCGTTCATGAGAATGTGGACCTGGTGTGTATGTTTGTCTGTCATACAAGACAACCTCTACCTGAAGTCAAACCACTGCTGAATTGGTTAATTAGCATGCATTAGTTAGTGCTACATCCGTAGCATTAGCTGGTTCCTTTACTGTAGCTGCTGACAAAAGAATTGCCACGGAAGATTGCAAATGTTCATGTCGAGGTAATTTGAATATGTCCTCAACTTGATTAAAATGTGTTCTTATTAGACCTTAATGGTGTCAATTGCCTGAACATATTAATTGTGCAGGCTAATGCAGTTTAAGTTTGTCAGCACATGAAAATGTTATCTTAGTCAGTGAACATTAGCTATTGCATCAGTCACTCTTTCTAACATCTAATGTTTCTTTTGCTTTACCGTAGATGCTTACAGTTGCTGGTTGCATTTGTCCTCACAAAGGCTTTACTTCAGCCATTTTAAACATAGTCAAACTGTTTATTTAGACATCTCGAACAGTTTACCTTCAGGGATCCATTAACATGAACACATAAACGCATAAACCCATGATATGAACTCATTTTCTTGGCAATCTGGTCTAAATCTGTATGTATTTTTGTGTATTATGCTATCAAAATTAAGTAGACAATGTTTTGTTTTGACATGTTGCAGTTTTAGATGCGTCATATAGGCATTTGCATAAATCAAGCCAGTCTCACAGCAGTTCGTGAAATGGTCACGTTATTTAATCTATTGATTGATCTATTGATAAACGGGGACGTTTTTCTCATTTTTTTTCGTGGTGGCCAGCACGAAAATGTAAAGTAATGTATTTCAATGGGAAGCATATTTGGTGATCACAGCATGAATATGGTAGGGTGTAGTATGAAAAGCCGAAAATCTGCGTAGGGAGGTTGATCGGGGTGGTGGATGGGTCAAACAATACCTGACTTTCACCCAGGAGACCGGGGATCGTGTCCCGCGTGTGGCGTTTTGTTTCCCCGTTGTTTTCCTAATCAGAACCGACCTGTTATTGTCGCGCGTCCCCCGCGGCCGCCTCCCGGCGTGCCGGTGTGTGAGGTGTCCTTTCATGGTTCCCATTTTGTGCTGGGCGACCACGAAAAAAACGAGATAAATGTGTCGTTGTACACGAATCAATAGATAGCTTGTTATTTACAGCCTCCATATCAATGCATAATGGTAGACACACAACGCAGTTTTGCTGACGCAACGCAGACCCAATCGCTGTCTGTTAATCACCTCTCCACTTTTACTTATTTCTCTCTTTAGTGGCTGGAGGTTATGATTTGTCTCTCTGCTCAGGGTCTGCCTGGCTTATAGTTATCAGTCATTTATTCTCTAATCTCTCTGTCCAGGAGCAGCCTTGGTTTGGTTCCATATGGCAGAGGGCTAAGGTGGCAGCTGGCCCTTTATCACAGCACAGAACCTGGCCAGGTTAGACACTCTCACACGCCAGGAAAACACACACACACACACACACACACACACACACACACACACACACACACACAGTGCAAACTGCTTTAGCACCTGCACGCCCTGGCCAGATTACACACTGTGTGACAAACACACACATTCAGGATAAAATGTACACGAGACTAACATGCAGTGGGACATAAAACGCAGGTTGTGCAGGGTAAACCCAAGCATTAGTGCACACCAAATTGGCACGAACACCCGTGGGGGAAGGTAGACACATGTACACGACACAGGCAGGCAAAAAGGAATTAGAAAACAATATTTCATGTTATATAAACACAGTTTTGTGACAAATGTGTTAATTACTGAAAAATAAGCAAAGGGAGCACAAAACATATCCAAGTGTGATCGAGAAAAGCCAGTATGAGAGAGCACACAGGGACAGAGTCGGACATTTTGACCACAGAATTCTAATTTTTACGCTCAGTTCAAAATCTGCCTTCACATTTTTTTGCATCTCTGTCATACTCCCCCTCCAACTCCAACAAAGGTTGCTTTCTGAAGAATGTACAGCTGTTAGAAGTCGAGTGTCTTCTGTGGTTGCTCCTTCTGTCATTTTGAGCAGCTCTGCATTGTTCATTCAGAGTTATGCCCTGCTCCCGTTGTCTTGGTTAGAAGCCACATCCTTTGTCAGTTCTGTTTGCTGGGAATCCCACAAGGGAAACATATTTGTTCCACGGAATCTTTTTGAGACTTGAATCTTCACCACAGAAATACAGCTTGTGTTGTTCATTATGCTTAAAATAGTGCGTTGCCAGACCATCCTCCAAAGTGTGCTGAAAGAGAGTCTGGCTACTCCACATAGCATTCGGGGATGGGAGGAAATTGTGCTCTGGTTTAATGGCATTTTTTTAGATCAATCACAATCGTCATGGACGGTGCTAAACTCTGCACAGAGCCGCTGCAAAATAGTTGTGCGAGAGAAAACTCAGATTGGACACATAGTCTAGCTAGCTGTCTCAATTTACCATGCAGAGATCTGAGGAGCAGTTAACCATAGTCCTCAGAAATCCACCAAATTTAAAATTCCAACACAAAGCAAGCAGAAGGAAATGGAAAATACATGCATCCGGTGGAATTTCCTGCAGCATCGGAGGAATCCCGGAAGTGGAACGCGAAGGATATAGAAGTCGTTTTGGAGGGTCATAGAAATTATTTTACTGGCGAGGGGAGGGTCATGTCTTTTTTGGCTAAACGTCCCAAAACTCCTCTGGTGGCCCCTTAAATAAATAACGAACAGTCCCTAAGAAGCAAACAAACTGTCAAAAAACACAGTGTGAAAATACAGAAACACAGAAGCAGGGATTAAAAAGCAGAAGACAAAGAAGGGTCAAGAATGGTGACACAAACGGTACAAGACGAACTGGCACAGGACTGAGGAAAGGGGCAGGTATATATACACAGACACAGGGGAGACAATTGGACACAGGTGAGACGTCCTTTCCTCTGAAGCGTCACGTGAATTCGTCAGCTGTTTGGGCGGAGTTTCAGCCGCACGGCTTCAGGGAAGGCTGCTCTCTGTATCCTCGCTCATAGCTCCTCAGAGAGCCCTCCTCCTTCCTCGCTCATAGCTCCTCAGAGAGCCATCCTCCTTCCTCGCTCATAGCTCCTCAGAGATCCATCCTTGCTCCTCGGATCAGGAATAAGATCTCAAGGGAGGGTCAGAACGACTTCCAGTTCAAGCAAGGAGTTGTCAAATAAGAGACTTGGGAAGTAACCAAAATAAAACAGGAAGTGGCAAAAACATACAGAAATAAACATGAAACAAAAACATGACTTGATGAGCGGGAGGTAGACATGACACTTTGATGCTTTTGTTAGGAGAACTGCACCTGATATTTAGGCTTTTCATTGATACATCTGACTGCATTTAGAGGGGGATATAACTTTTATAGTCTAAGGGACCGTTCAGTATTTATGGAATGGACCACCGGAGGAAAATAGGGGAGGGTTATGTCTTTTTATTCTTTGTTGAGGGGATGGTCACCCAACATTTTTTAGTCTGGGGGGGGGGGGGGGGGGGAAATCACACAACTTTTGTATTCAAGAAACAGCAACATTTCAAAGTGGCTTGTTTGGTGCATATTTTTCTATGTAGCTCTTAGTCTCTGCCCTCCTTCGCTACCAGATGGTCTGACCCATGAGTTTTCTGTGGGGCAGAGGGGTCACTGCTCCCCTGGTGGCTGAAACAGGTAATTGCATTGTTTAAAAAATGAGTGGAATAATTATGTTTGGCATGACCAGACATTTTAAAAAATATTTTAAATAACACAAAACAACTAAATGTTGGTAGGTAATACATCTGATTTCATATACTGCTTTAGTAAAAAAAATATTACCTGGCTGATGATGGGAGCAGCAGGACGCAAAAAACGAAAGTTACTGTTGCACTATTCTGGACATCTTACTGTGCCAACGTTGCAATAAAGGTTTCCTAAATGCCATGTATATACATGTGATGTCAGCTTACTAATTGATTGCGGGTTTTGTATAGATTTGAGCTTGTATACGTTTATTCCACTTTGTTTAAACGGCGAAGTGGAGAGGCCTCGTTCACCTGTTTGTAGCTGGCTGGTGAATGTGACGCTCGTAGGCCTTGCTGGATACACCGTGACTCTGTTTGTGGATCTACTGATCGCTGTGGATTACTTTTTTTCCATGTCATTGGATTACGGCAAAATACAGATTTTTTTTCTTAACTTGTTTTAACATTTTATGGTGTGATTGCACTACGTTTCTGCGTTTGGAGAGGCATCTCAACAGACTGGAGGTCCAACACTGATTGTTCAATGTTACATTTTAGTTGAATTTAAGTGTCGGGGCATTCCGGCACCGTCTGTCTATTGCGTTCCAAGACAACCGTGCCGCGATTGAATTTTATAAGGGTGAATTGTTAAATTGTTATAATGTAATGCTGCAAAATCAGCTTTAAAAATTAAACAAATATGTTTTGGATAATGTTCAGCTTCGGCAGCTTTACCTATATGCTAAAATATACAATGACTGAGGAAGCCTAGTGACGAGTCCATAGCAACCAGTTTGTGTGTTGAATTAATTACCCAGTGTGCTTTGCTGAATGGTCTCAATGTTTTATTGCTTTATTTCAGGTGAATACTAGTTAATTAGTGGAGTAACTTAGTATTTGAAGTAATGCAGGAAGTGTGCATTTA
Source organism: Zingel zingel (assembly GCA_023566125.1). NCBI lineage: Eukaryota > Metazoa > Chordata > Actinopteri > Perciformes > Percidae > Zingel > Zingel zingel. The sequence goes on along the minus strand of CM042328.1, from coordinate 5,019,106 downwards.
CTTTCCATGCTTATTGTGTTTCCACAACAATTTTGTGAGTAAATCTACTGAAATGGCCCCCACACCATAACAGAGGAGTGTGATGTGTAAGGTGAGAAGGCAGAGGTTAAATCATGTAAGTCATGGCGGTTAAAAAAAATAAAGGGCATCTGCACATCTTTGCCAAGTCCTAACCAGTACAGAAGGCATCCATAATTGATGGGGAGGGTCATGCCTCTATTCACAATCATTTTGGAGGGTCATGCCTCTATTCACAATCATTTTGGAGGGTCAAGTCTAATTTTACTAAAGATCCCAAAACTCCTCTGGTGTCACTTTATATAAATAACGAACAGTCCCTAATAATAAAAAATGTGTGACTGTGAACGTTTTAACACCCATGTTGACATACGTGAAAGACATGCATATTCTCCATCAGAGGCGGACATGAATACTTCCTCCAAGGCGTCGGCTCGTATTTATAATCAATCGAGCGTGGTCCAGTCTTGTCACACTGACTGCTCTGTGTAACGGATGGGGCAGATGCTGAATCATCCAGCGGTCTAATGTATTACCAATTACTTGATTTCTGCCCGCTCTTGGTCGGATGTATTGATATAGTGTGGGTCGACAGTGAAAGCTCCATTGTCCAAACTGTCAATAGAGCTCAGCTAGAGGCCAAACTGGCATCTCTAATCCATGAAATGTATGGGATGAGTTAGGACTGAAGACACACTGTGTAAGGGCAGCTCATTAATCAGTCCCAATAATCTACTGTATTATCAATAACTTGATTGCTGACTGTCCTGAGCCAAATCTATTAATACACTAGTGAGTTTCTTATCTAATGTGTAATGGTGTGTGTGTGTGTGTGTGTGTGTGTGTGTGTGTGTGTGTGTGTGTGTGTGTGTGTGTGTCAGGGAAGTAACATGTAACATGAGTAGTCCATAACCCCGAAATTCCATCAGGCGCAGATGTGCCGCACTCCTGTTTTTGTCCTGTTGTCCGCTGTGCATATACCACACCGTGAGCGTCTCACAAGCCAAGAGTTCAGCTCGCCTGATTCTCAGATTTTGTTGTTTTGGTCATTTTTCCTGGATATTTGTACTTCTACCATAAAAGTACGCAAGTAGTCCACATAGGCAAATGGTTTATTCCATTTAGTACAGTTATGAACGACACAGATCAAAGATTTGTGGCTTCAGTTAAAAAAGTTATTTTATTAAAATAGTGTAGTGATCGGGAGTCTCCACAGGCTGTTTTTTTTTAAGATTTTAAGATTATTTTTTGGGCATTTTCAGCCTTTATTTTGATAGGACAGCAAAAGAAAAATAGGGAGAGAGAGAGAGGGGGGAATGATATGCAGAAAATGGCCACAGGTCAGAGTCGAACCCGGGCCTGCTGTGTCGAGGAGTAAACCTCTATATATGGGCGCCTGCTCTACCAAATGAGCTCTCTGGGCACCCTCCACAGGCTGTTTTATTTGAAAATGTAACTGATTCTCTAGCTGTTCCCCTTCCTTCCCGGCCTGTTGAACAAAAACAGACATGGAGTGTATTTTTAGTGGAGCGGAGAGACGCTTATGGGATGTTTCTGGGACGTGCTGCGTTGTGGCCAGTGGAATCACAAGAATTGTCTTGAGTGGCCGTGATTGCAGTGGCCGCGGCTCCGCAGAAAGCAGCTCAGACACGCCTGGTGGAAACTAGGGGTGAGCCTGATTTGTAACACTGTTTTGGGTTTATGCTGTCCTGACTCTGGATTTTGTTAGTCAAATTAGATTTGGACCCACAAATGCACAACTCAGGTACGTAAAATACGTAAAATACGTAAAATACGTAAAATACGTAAAATACAATGATTTATTAGCAAGTTAAGGCAACAGTGTCCAGTAAACGGCAGGCAAAATGGAAATCCGGGAAAACAGGCAATGGTCAAAATCCAAGGGAATATAGGAACTCAAGATAACAGGACACAGGGAAAACCGCTCGAAGGCTGAACACATGGAAGCAGACGATCTCGCACTGGGGTAAGGGGAAGGCTGAACTTAAATACACAAGACAGAGGAGAAAATGAGACACAGGTGAAACACATAAGGGTGGGGACAGGTAGTCACACAGGCGGGAAAGTAGAAGCCAGGAAGTAAAACAAGACAACACATGGGCTAACAGAGAGACTACCCAAATAAAACAGGAAATGGAAAACTAACAGAAAACACGAACAAACTAAAAACAGAAACTTGACACAGAGACAAGACATGACAATTTGGCTGGTCAACACGAATATTTGACTATTCAGCCTTTTTTTCCCCATATAGACTATCATGCAACAGGTTTTTTTTGTTGAGGGGTTCGGTAGAATGTTTATTGGGACAGCGACGTCAATGTAATATAGTGAACAAGCCAAATTAGCCCCCCGATTTTATGCGTGCTAAACACCCAAACCCTAATGACGGATCGGAAATGTGGCAAAACATTTTTTTGCCGACACTAGAAATCAGACTAAAAATTAGATACTATATCGCATTATGTAGCTGTCAGCTGTAAATTCACCACCTCTAAGCAGAAGTCAGGTTTCTGTTTATATGAATTGCATCCATTACATAGAACATATTAACAATATTAAGATTTTCTTGGAAAAATGTCACTGCACGGTTAACGGTATTAAAGCTCACTTTAATGTTCACCCACATGTATGTAGAAAGAGACACATACATACATACATACATATTTTGCCATTACACATGGTATGCATTCACATTTACATCAGAGGCAAATACAGAATATAAATACAGGCATTGTGCAAAATGCTGCAATGATGATATCTCTTGAGGCTGTCTGAGTAATTGTGTCAGCAGATTGAAATGCATAAACCATAATTCCGGCCTATTCTCCACTCGCATATGAAGGTTACTGGAATAACTAGTTAAGGCAGCAAACTGTATATCTTGCTCTGCCAATCCATATGGAAACAATCGCTTTGCTTAGCTTTCAAGATGAAAAATCACAAAGGCAAAGGCAAAATAAAAAAAGATGGAATGGGTAAAAATAAAGAAAACACATTTATTAATTCATTTTGAACATATCTATCTGCAGCTATCAATGTGATTTCATGCAGATGAGGATCTGAAGCTGTTAAATGCAAATAAAACTGCAGATACTGTGAGTTATTCAAAGCTTCAATCTGGAGGAGAAATTGGACTTAAAGAGCTCATATTATGCTTTTGGGCTTTTCCCCTTTCCTTTATTGTGTTATATATCTTTTTTGTGCATGTTATAGGTTTACAAAGTGAAAAAGCCCAAAGTCCACCCCAAAGGGACTTACCATCTCCAACAGAAAACACTGTTCACAAATTGCTAGCGTGGCACGCCCTCATACTCTGCTTCTGACTGGCTAGTAGTCCTTACCTAGCTACTGTCAGGGCACTCCCTCATACTCTGCTTCTGACTGGCTAGTATTCCTTACCTAGGTACTGTCAGGGCCCTCATACTCTGCTTCTGACTGGCTAGTAGTCCTTACCTAGGTACTGTCAGGGCCCTCATACTCTGCTTCTGACTGGCTAGTAGTCCTTACCTAGGTACTGTCAGGGCCCTCATACTCTGCTTCTGACTGGCTAGTAGTCCTTACCTAGCTACTGAGCATGTGTGACTCCCAACAAAGATGTTACAGCAGTGGGAGGTCTCACTCTGTAGCTAAAACAGAGAGCTCAACACACAGGGTGAAAAGAGGAGCTGCAGCAATTTGCAGTACATGAGCACTTTAACTTTAGTCAGCATTTGGAGGAAAAAAGGAAGAACAAATGGCGTGAAATCTTACCAAAGTGAACTAATACACATCTGAGGAATTGAATGACTGACCAACTAAAATTGCCATCCTTTAGGCTTGCCATAATTATTAATGTAAATGGTATTGATCAATTTCAAATGCACCAGTTTTTGATCCAATCAGCTTGACTGTAGCTGCATTTCTCTCAACTGAACCTCATAGATTATATATGATATATTATATATTAGTTATACTCTCTATAAATGTCATCTTTTTCTCTCCAAGCCTGTGAGCTCATCGCTGTCAGTTTCATCCACATACCGAGGGTCCGCATCATGTGCATTGCCGCCTGTCATTTACAAGCTGTTGTCCAGTGTCCCTGTCGTTTTGTCAAAACTTTCGACAGCTGGAGAGCAAACAGCCTCACACCAAACACCTGCAATGGAAATCGAAAATCACTTTGGGTTTTAAAATCAAGTTGGAAATGTGTGACAATGAGAAGAACTTCCTGAGCAGCAGTAGAAGTAGAGGCACCCATGTTTTATGCATAATATAGATTGCAGACTGAAAGAGTCCATTGGGTCTTTTTTTTATTCACAGTGGGTTCCCTGCTTCCCCCTGCAGCCATAGATTAAGATTAAGGGTTTAATGATGTTCTTCCATTCACCAACAGCTTTGCGCCTCCAAGATCTGTCTCTGAAGTAAATGTGCATGCTGTGTAAACTGAGGAAGGAGGTGTCATTCATTAGTGAAAAAGATTTATTATGAGCAATGAATTAAAATTGAAATTGAAAGGCCTAGATAAAAAGGGGATCTCCATCTATTTCACATTTGAAGATCATGAGAAGTATCACTCAGCCTGTGGAAACATAAGGGGCCCTATCTTGCAACCGGCGCAGCGCAGCACAAAGCCCGACGCAAGTGTCTTTGCTAGTTTAAGACCGACGCAGTTGTCAATTTCCCGTCCAGCGCCCACATTGTTTAAGCAAATGCACCTGCGCCCATCTTTGCGCCCATGGGTGTGCGGATCTTACAGGGAGGTGTGTTCAGGTGCATTCTGGGCGTGCTGGCCTTACAGGGAGGTGTGTTCAGGTGCATTCTGGGCATGCAGGTCTCACAGGGAGGTGTGTTCAGGTGCATTCTGGGCATGCTGGTCTTACAGGGAGGTGTGTTCAGGTGCATTCTGGGCGTGCTGGTCTTACAGGGAGGTGTGTTCAGGTGCATTCTGGGCGTGCTGGTCTTACAGGGAGGTGTGTTCAGGTGCATTCTGGGCGTGCTGGTCTTACAGGGAGGTGTGTTCAGGTGCATTCTGGGCGTGCTGGTCTTACAGGGAGGTGTGTTCAGGTGCATTCTGGGCGTGCTGCTATCTTGAGGCAGTGGGAAGTAATCGCGCCATTGACCAACCAAAACCTGGTCTAAAGTCACTAACGCAGCATTTCATTGTTATTTTAACAGAGCATTAGTAAAATGCTCCTAGGCTCGTGCACAGCACGCACACTATGCTTGTTACACACACAGGGACGCACAGCAGCACACACACATGCAAAATATTACAAAGAAAAATATTACGGTGCAAATCCGCCATCATAACAGCAATGCGCCAAGGTACAAACACGCCTGGCTTTTAAAGGGAATGGGAGATGATCTCTGATTGGTTTATTGCATGTTACACCCAATACACACCTCTGATCAATGAAGACACTAAGGTCAACCCTTTTGAACCATGCGCACGGCGCACAGACCCTTTTTTCCGCCGTCAAACTAGCAAAAGTGGATTTGGACACGCCCTAAATGCACCTGTGCCATGCGATTCACGCCGTGCGCTTAGATCGTTAAATTAGGGCCCATTGTCTCTTTTGTGTGTCCGGAGGGAGCTTTTTAAAATCTAAAAATAAAATGATGAAGTCCTAATGATGTCATATGGGTTATCTCAGATTAGACTGATTTACCAGGTAGGGTCGGGTATTACAGAAGACACTTTCAAGTTGCAATCGTTTCGGCGTCTCCTCGATTTCTTCCGAAAGTGCAGCGTATCATTCACTCTGCTGAGAAGGTGATTGGCTGCAACTGTACGCCTCCAGGACCCTAAAGCGGGCAGGAAAGATTGTAGCCGATCCCTCTCACCATGGACACAAACAATTTGAACCCTTCCCCTGATGGCTACGTCCATAAAGACCAAAAAGTCTTTTTCCCTCAGCAGTAAGGCTCACCAACAAGGCTCCGGACCCCCACTGACACTGACTCTTAACCCCCCCCCCACCTCCATTTCTAGTCACTAAACTTGCACTCACCTGCACTAACCATCCTGGACTTTACATTTGCCCATTGCATATACTTTGTATTCTTTGCAATTTTGCACTCAACCCATTCAGCCTTTTTTCTTATGCAACAGTTACTTTGTATGTATATATTTGTTTTTTTCTGTATTTATTGTTTATTTTATCTTAACATTTAATATGTTTGTTTGTTTGTTTATGTATGTACCTATCACCAAGGCAAATTCCACATAAGTGTACTTATTGTGGCAATAAAACCTTTTCTGATTCTGATTCTGATAGAAACACTGATCAGCCTGAAAAATGGTTTAACTTTACTGCACAGCAACTCAGTGCAGCGTTTGACTTTCTTCGGTCTCTGTGTATAATATCGATGCATTTAACTGTTTTACTGTGTCTAAATTAAAGCTTGAAAACAAAGCAGCAAAATTGCCACAATTTTCCCTCAAAAATGTTTCTTTCTTCTTCTAGAAATGCACTTAAATTTAATTCAGATAAGCTCACATTCTCGTTCAGTTTATGTTTTACAACTTTGGTTCAGAATTTACTTGATAGTTGGATGAAAGCTGCTGCCCCAGCATTTGGCCGCGTGGGCATCCTGAGTGTTTGATGAGGTCCTGAATTTTTTTTACTTTAATGAATAATATATTTGGAAGCTCAAGCTGATAACACTCCATTCTCTTTGACTTGAAATATCTAGTATGTATTTTCAATTACAAAGACAAGGCACTTGTTGGAAGACTGCAGCAAGAAGGCACTGAAGCATAGCTGTATGATCTTATTCCTCATCTTTTTATTCCCTGCCTGCTCTCTCTCTCTTACATTCAAACTTTCTAACTCAGCACACTCTCGTTTCCTAACTTTGCCTCTTGTCTTGTCATACAAATGCATCAAGTAGTCCTAGTCCTTTTTTTTAAAGTGAAATGTACTGTTTGAAAATATGAACTATGAAGCATAAATCTAACCTCTGTCCTGCTTATCCAAGTATTTAAGCTAAGCAGTCAAACGGCTTATGTAAAAACTAAATATTCCGACCTGATCTCATAGAAATGTGTGAAACGACCTGATCTCATAGAAATGTGTGAAACGACCTGATCTCTTAACACTGCTTACATGGTGGTGGCACGTAATGTGTAAAGTTACGTGCCGGCACCATATAAAAAAGGTATGTTTAGACAACAAAAACGACTTGGTTTGGTTTAGGATAGGTCATGGTTTTGGTATAAAGTATGTTGACTTTTGAGTGTCTATCCTGAAAAACGCTCCCATAGGTTAGTTTTTCATGCAGCAATTACGACTCATATTTACGTTTCTAGTGGCGGCCCCCTCTAAGGGCCTGGATGCCAACCAAACTTAGCCCCTCCCACAATATTTGAGGTCGGGAAGTTTGGTCTGGACTTGATCCGTTGTGGAGCAACTATGCTTGAACCAGAGCTGTTTGGACAAATCAAATTTTCAGGGCAGCTTTATACGATGATGGACAGATGATCAACAGTAACGTAATCAACCACGTCACCAAAGAGCGCTTTGGTTGAATTTGTTTACAACAAAGATGGCTGCCGCTGGAGAATTGAGATGTGTAGATTCCGCCATTGCGTTTACACTCATCTTCTTCTTCTATTTCTTCCAGCAGGCGTGCAGTTGAGTTCTGTTGACAACTATGTGTCGCTCAACATACATCACACACTCCGTTGCTCTGATTGGTTGTTGGTCTATCCAATTGAATGCAGAGGCATTTTCTTTCCTGGTTCGGTTGAAACACGCTCCATAATCACGGCCCAATGGAGCAGAATCAGACTCATATTCTGACTAGAATCTGAGTTCTTCTTTTTTGACCCCTTTTAAAAATGTCTATATCAGATATATGGGTTTCTTTTTTAACCAAATTACCACAGAAAAAGGATGGACAACGCTCTTTGCAAATATAATTGATCACTTTCATTGAATTTCAGTTGAAAATTTAAATGGTTTCAAATCAGTATCCCGACAAAACTCATCCACTCAACATAAGTTCCTCTGATCTTAACTATTAGTCAAAATAATTCATAATTTCAGCTTTTTTAACTCAAATATTAGGTATAATTCTATATAAATGAGGTTTATTGACCATGAATACCAAAAAGTAGTGTAAAACTAGTGGAAGTAAGTTGGTGTTAGTGAACGTCGGAAAAAGTGATGAAAATGTCAAATGTCAAAAAAAGGGTAAAAAAAAAAGAAAAAGAAAAGGGTGAATCTTTTTGACCCGGGAGGACAACACAAGGTTTAACCTACTAATTTATGCTTGGAAAATGGTTGGCAGATTTAACGGCACAATTGTTCCAATGTTTCCATTAGCTGCCAGGCTGAAGTAGGTGTGGCTTGCCTTCGTTGCCACAGCTGCGGATTTGACAAAAGTTCAGCAGACTGGACAACAGTGGGAGGGGGAATACATGTGCTGCTGAATGTCGTGAAGTCCTTTTTTCCTTTTCCCCAACAAGTTGTGTTAATATTTGGTCTGCTTCTTTAGTGTCTACAAATGAACCGACACCAGCGCATCGAGGCTAATCAGCACCAGAGATGCTTAAGAACCTAGACGCCCTAACTCAGAGTAGTTTCCTGTCTCTGTGTCCCGTGGGTTTGCCCATGGCCATGCCTCTTTAGGAGACTAGCAGCAGGTTCTGAATGTGTTGATTCCAACGGGAGAGGTGAACGGGAACACAGTTTATGAGTGCTTCTTTTGCCCCGTAGTCACCAAAACAAATATTGGACCAATTCGTTACAAGCCACATCTCTACAGAACATTCTGACACTAACATTTTCAGATGGACACATCAGGAGAAAATTAGTTTGAGACCTGTTTCTGTCTCAGGAACAAACTCTCACAAGATCTGGCAACACAGGGAAGCTAACGTCAGCTAACGTTCACCAACGCCTGACAAGAAACAAGTAACAAGAAATGATGCTATTAAGTTTTCCTAAAGCTATGGTTATACCGTGACACGATACAATGGTTGGCGCAGTCTCAAGTTAATTGGATAAAATGTGCAATACCAACAGTTTGGTCTTTTAAATGCAGAATTCATCATCTTCGAAGGTCAGATCGCTGGAAACAATTATTCCTACTTTCATTGCTCCATCTCGGGGAAATTCAGTGCCCTCAAGTAGATACATTGGCAGCACCATCTGCCCAACTCATTAGGGCCGCTGTTAGAGGCTGATGAAGGTATCAAGGCAGCAGTGGGAAGAAAATAAGTTAATAAGAATGGAAATGTGGATGGGCTGGCTATGTTGATGAAGCTGCTTGGATTGCAGGGAAATTAATAAATTTGGTTGGCTCAGAGTGGTTGATGAAACATCAGGAAGAGAAAAATGGTGACGGAGAGGGAGAGAAAACCCGACAAACAGAAAAAGATCAAAGTTGTAGCATTTGAATACTGTATTTTCTTTCTGTATGGTTATAATTTTGAAGATGGAGCTGGATGACTTAAGGCGGGGCAGCACAAAGTGTAGGGGCATGAATGCAGGCTGAGAAGGAAAGAGCTCCTCTTTCAGTCGGCCTGTTCAGATTAGTCCCGTTATAGATAAGAGAGTAATTTCCTACTATTTTCTACTCCTCAATATAATTTCTGAATTTCTTGGTAAACAAATCAACAAAAATCTACACAGACCAGAACCACAGTGAAATACAACATCACCTTGTATATCCTAAGGACAGACATCAGAAGAAAACTTGTGCAATACAACATGCATCTGGGAGACAGTTCCTTTGGTGCACATAAAAAAGAACATTAAATAGAGCAAAGGGCGACTTCTGACACATACACACACTTATGCAAGCAAACAGAAAGTCTCCCAAGAAATCCTGAGGTTGGCAATTTTACATTAATGCAAGAGAAAGAGGCACATTATGAACTGCTTGCGGGCCAGAATTGACACATTGGAGAGCAACGGAAACCAACAAGAGGCAACAGAAGTCTGAAAATGAGTGGGATGATGGGGCCTATCTATTATCCCACAACTGGGATTTTGTCCTACAAGCTTCAAGGCAATGACAGACATTACTTTGTGAAAGATGTGACCACCTGAAAGTGCTTATAATATTTCTAAGAAAGGTAGAAAAACTACAACCAAAGGTGTCAGGGTAAATCATGCTGTTTTCATGAACCATGTCATACAAAAAGCTACGTAAAGTAATGCACTGTAATTTGTAAGCATTCCCAATATTTTTTGCCGTATGCACCACCTTGACTGCTGCTGTATAAGAACACTGTGGACCGAGTAAGGATGAGGTCCGGGTGGATTGTTGGGTTATAAAATACAGTGCTTTCAAGCCGGAGAGCCAAGTTTGCTTCATGGGGAAAACAAAAGACTTTCACCCAGAAAATGTGTGTTCCTTGGGAGTGTTTTCATCCAAACCATGATCTTTCTCCAATTCATAACTAGTCCTTTTAGTGCCTAAACTTATGTCGTTGCTGCAAGAAGCTCACTTTTTGTAAGCTAAACTTGAAGGACAAATCCGGCACAAAATTAATCTAGGGGTTAATAACACAAGTGTACCGAGTCGACCGTTCTCTGGGATTTGTTTTCATGCTAATCAAATGTGACCAGTTTTAGCGCAACCCGCTAATTAGCTTATAACGCTAGTCGTCAGGGCACGGGTAAAGTAAAAAGAAATCGCTATTTCTATACAACTAACAAGGCTCAAAATAGCACCACACTTCCACCGTAGCATAATGAGGGTCCCTACATGTAAACCAAAGCATTTAGAACTTTGTAAGTGTACAGACAGTTTATAAAGACTGTACCGTTCACAGCTTGAGCTATGTTACTGGTTACTGGTTGCACAGCGTTCATCGTTCGACTGGTCGTGACTGTTTTCCAATTATGCTACCGTGGAAGTCTGGTGCTATTTTGAGCCGTGTTAGTGGTATAGAAACATCGTGCCCTGGCGACTAGCGTTATAAGCTAATTAGCGGTTTGTACATTCGATTAGCATGAAAACAAATCCCAGAGAACGGTCGACTCAGTACACGTCTTATTAACCCCTTGGTTCATTTTGCGCCGGATTTGTCCCGTAATGTCTGCTGAAACGACTGTCATCTTGCGATGGCCTGTACCTGGCTCACAGTCACCTTTTAGGGTAAACTGAACTAGCAACTGCCCCTGACTAGGAGACATCTCACAGAGCTCTGTAGCTGGCGTCACGTGACCAGCCAGCGGCCACCTATTTTTCTAAAATAAACGCATCGGTGTGCAAAGATTTTCGTACAAAATCGTACGAACCCGTTAATGAAAATGCGTTGCAGGCTGTGTTGGGTAAATACACAAATACAGAGTTAATGTAATGTAAGGGGTGTAGAGAGTTCTGTGGGACCAGAGCAGACAGATTTACAGAAGGCCCTGGTCCAGGAACAGCTCTGGGAATGTAACAGCCTAATATTTCTTTCTCTGCCAGTTACACCATGAGTCTGAGAGAATACTGATGCCACATAATTCATTTGTACACAAAGAGAGCAGACTCTATTATTGGAGGGATCCTTGCATGGACAACGTTGATTTGGCTGGCACACACCACAAAACAGAGTGGTGATTTCAATAATAATGTCAAGCTGGAAGACTTTTAGCTCATAAAATGAATGAATTCAAGTGGCAAATGTGATTTTAATCATTCAGTGCATTCCAGGAATTATAACATTAACCAATGTTGTACTTGTCACGGTTTTATTTTCCCTCAACCTTCCTGTTGATTTCATACACTTCCCACAATGCCTACTGACAAACCCAATAGACAAGAAGTGACCTTTCTATATGTTTAACTGGTAACACATGCTTCATAGGAGAAGTTATAATTGTTGGCAAATTGACAAACACTTACAACTGTCCATATCTGTTTACAGTTACACTTTAGTGTCTTATGAACAATTTAACGTGTTAGTTTATTGTCTTTAAATTCTAAATAGAGGACATAAAACCAACAAGTCCTCCAACACATAGGACCACATAGGCCGTTTGTTCCTAACCCCTGACAGTGGCAGTAGATCAACACGTCCTCATACCCACGTAACAGTCGCCATTTTGAACACGTGGTTACGTACGTGCGCAGGTTTCTATACGTCAACATTGACTTTTATTTTCACACAGGACTGTGGTTTTTCAACGCATTCTCATTGTCAAGGATTAGAGAAATGGCGGACCCAAAAATGCAGAGATGACAGGGCAGTGTTGAGTTTGAAGATTTAATGAATAAAAAGGATTACAACAAAAAAAGTCCTGACGTAAGCAAATGTGTACACACACACACACACACACAATCTGGGTAGAATGCAACAGAGAAAACAAGAGACAGTAAACAAGGAAACAGGGAATAATTTAACAAAATAAAACAGGAAAAACTATAACAGAAAATCGCAACCATGACACTTATGAACGGCTTGATATTGTACGAAAACTTATGCACAACAATTCGTATGATGTCGGTGGCCGATCATGTGACGACCCGTGATGACAGTTATGTTTAGCGGTCTTTACAGTTAAATTTAGTCGAGAGCACCACGGAGCACCGTGAGGGTTGTGGTCGTTTCAGCGGCCGCTGCAGTTAAGTTTAGCTGACAACAGGTGACTGTCATGTGGCGACAGCATTTACGTTTAGTCAAAACAACTAGTTGACTAAAAAAGATTGAGGTTTGGGTTAAAACAGCAGTCCCCTTAAGTATTACTCCCGGGACACAAACACCCATGTCCTGGGTGAAAGTCTTGTGTTTAACCCCTCAACTCCCCTGGTATACGAACTCCGCTCCTCCACTTGAAAGTTCATGAGACAACCACCCACCCAGACCTCCTCCTTACGAGGATATATGGCTCTTATACAGCAGCAGTCAATGTGGTGCATACAGTAATGAATACGTGGAATACATACGAATTACAGTGCTTTACTTCTCGTAGCTAAATGTATGAATGGTTGATGGCAACAGCCTGGTTTGTTTGACCCATCCATCCACCTCGACCTCCTCCCGTATGTAGACTTTGTCGCTCTTTATTAAATTAAATTGATGTTTAACATTTTGGGCATGTCTTTTCTCGTGTCAAAAACCAATATGATCCCTGTTTAAAGCATGTATTAGTTTGTTCCCTTGTTTTAATCAATTCCAGATTTAATACTGGAAGTATAATTTTTGGGCTGACTTTCAATTTTAGCTAGTTTAAAATAGGTATGAACAGACAGCCAGTTTCACAGTAAGTAGTCTGTTTATAGCATGCACTGCAGAGGTTTTATAGCTTCCTCTTTGGGACGAGTGACAGATTGCTCTGTTACAGATTTAGCCAGAAAATATGAGCAATTATATAGAAAGCATCAAATGATGAAGATAAAAAGCAAAGTGAAACCATCAAACAATTCAGTTCCAGTCTTCCACTCAGCGTAGCAGCCATGGCTGATATTATTTTGCTCAGTCTTTGCATGTGCAACTGTAGTTTATCTGGTGAATTAGCACTTCTTGACCTTTCATGGCATTAAGAAAGGGCATTTTTGTACGTAAATTGTGCAGTGTTCCTCCTGCCTCTTTTTCACCAACAGAAAGAAATGCAGGAGTTGCATTATGGGACGTTTTTCCAGCCATAGGCTATATAAGTGATTAAATGCAATTTTTTTCAGGTGCATATAACATATGTTCTTGACTTGATTGCACACATTTCCAACTTTGCCATCTTACATAGGATTTGAAAATGAGGTTTTATTGGCCAGAAATATCAAATGTTATGTTTTATTTATTTATATATATATATATATATATATATATATATATATATATATATATATATATATATATATATGTATTATCATTCACACGTCAAAAAAGTTGAATTTAGAAATGCAATTTACATTTTTCGGACGAATCAGATGAATTATTCCATGAAAAATGTCCTTCCTGGGTAACGGGAATGTATTTAAAAATGATTTCAATACCTTTTTAGCATATACATGTTCATGCATATCCATAGTTAAAGCTAACCAAACACGCACTGCTCAAAAAAACTACATTTTTAACACAATTAATATGATATATGTGGGTATATTTAATGAAATGGGCTCATCGTTTGCTTTTGGTCACACAATATTCCATGCCAAAAACTGAAATATTATGTCTTAAAATACTTTACAGTAAAGGGAATCAGGTTTTAATTGTATACTCATCTCAGGAAAACTATAAAAAAGGATTGTTTCATATACCATGAAATTCTGAGTTAAATAACTTGACTGTGTCATTGCTACTCCAGGAATGACATGTACTTCAAGTATTTCGCTAAAGGCTAAAAGCAAACAACCCTTGCAGGGACACATAAGAAATCGGAGAAACTACAAAAACGTCTCAAAAAGGGCAACAAAACCAAATTTGTCAGTGATAACCACTGTGTCAATTCTTAGTGTGCATGTTCTGTGTTGCATGAGAGTATGTGTTGAGAGATGTTTATTTTCTGTATCTTGTGTTGTCTTTGTAAAGCTGCGGAACGGACAGAGTCCAAAACTAATTTCCCTTCGGGGACAAAGTATATCTTATCTTATCTTAGCTTAGCTTATATTATTTGTTGTGCCCCTCTTTATAAGACAGTGTCATCTGGAAGAACAGATGTGACCATGAAACTTTAAAAACCTTTAAAAAAAAGCAGGCAGACACTTATGCCTGCACACACACACACACACACACACACACACACACACACACACACACACACACACACACACACAGGAGGGGGGGGGGGGTTATATGATCAACTAACAATTAAATATTAGGTTATATATCTATAATATTAGATTATTCGTTATCTGGACAATGATAATGACCTGTGTTACAATAATGAAATCAAAATAAAGAAGAAAAAAACAAGGACAAAAACATGATTTTCCCACCAGAACTCTGTCCAGCATGGCCTACTCAGCTAAAATATATCTTAGCCTTTAAAACATGAATGTCATATTTCACATGAAAGTTTTTAAGTATCAAAACATCAAATATGTTTAATTAGTGTTATCCAGAGAGACACATGATATTTGGAAATAGTGCACCATTGACCAAAAAAGCTAGATATCCATTTTTTAAGAAATAATTACTAAACTCTCCAGATGTTTTGGGGTCCTCCACAATCTTCTTTGTGATGTAATATCCTGTTACATGACATTAGGAAGGACATTGGGGTAATCTAAAAGTGTGGACAAAAGTATTTCTTGTGTAAAATAGTAAATGAGCCCAGTCTATTGGTATTATATTTGTAGGTATAATTGCAAACATCCACACAATTATGCCCATGTAGAAAAATAATGCATTTATGAATTGTTTTGACATTTTTTTTGTCACATTCTATACTTAGATTTTAAGTCGGGACGTTACCCAGGATGGACAGTTTGGTACTTCGGAGCCCAATGGCTCTTTAAATTTTCATTTCATGCAATAAATACTTATACAAGCGAGTAAAGAGGGGAGAGTCAAGCAATATAATGTACTTTTTCGGGTTGAAGAGGAACAATGCAGATTCCGTCCTGGTCGTGGAACAACGGATCAGATATTCACTCTCAAAAGGATCCTGGAGGGAGCCGGGGAGTATGCCCAAACGGTCTACATGTTCTTTGTGGATCTGGAGAAGACTGATGACCGGGTCCCCCGGTGAAGTCCTTACCCCAAGTGAAGGAGTTCAAGTACCTTGGATTCTTGTTTGCGAGTGAGGGGACAATGGAGCGGGAGATTGGTCGGAGAATCGGCGCAGAGGGTGCGGTATTACATTCAATTTATCGCACCGTTGTGATGAAAAGAGAGCTGAGCCAGAAGGCAAAGCTCTCAATCTACCGGTCAGTTTTCGTTCCTACCCTCACCTATGGTCATGAAGGCTGGGTCATGACCGAAAGAACAAGATCCAGGGTACAAGCGGCCGAAATGGGTTTCCTCAGGAGGGTGGCTGGCGTCTCCCTTAGAGATAGGGTGAGAAGCTCAGTCATCCATGAGGAGCTCGGAGTAGAGCTGCTGCTCCTTCGCGTCGAAAGGAGCCAGTTGAGGTGGTTCGGGCATCTGGTAAGGATGCCCCCTGGGCGCCTCCCTAGGGAGGTGTTCCAGGCACGTCCAGCTGTAAGGAGGCCTCTGAGAAGACCCAGGACTAGGTGGAGGGATTATATCTCCAACCTGGCCTGGGAACGCCTCGGGATCCCCCAGTCGGAGCTGGTTAATGTGGCTCGGGAAAGGGAAGTTTGGGGTCCCCTGCTGGAGCTGCTGCCCCCGCGACCCGATAACGGATAAGTGGACGAAGGTGGATGGATGGATATTTTAAAATGTATATTTATTTTTAACATTATGAATTTGCTTTGGACACCAGAATTGACATGCCACGTCTTTGACCCTGCAGGCATCCAACTAATAGCCTGGTGCTATTCATTTGTACAGAGAGTCTGGCCACTCTCCATTGACAAGTGTTAACTTCCTTGAAGGCAGGTACTCTGGGCAGGCAGGGATCTGCCCAGAGCCACTCTGGTAGTCTGGCTCCACCCTCCTACATACTGTCTGGTAGGACCAGGCTAAGAAGAGGGGAGACAACAACAACTATCGGCTTAACATCGCTAGCATTAGCCTTAGCCAACTCCTTTACCACTAACGGAGCGAACTGGAAAATCAAACTTTTCCCGAACCCAGTGGGGAGGAGGGCCACAACATCATGGCCACCAACAAAACTCAGCAAAGACTGTTGCTCGGGCTTTAACTTCTGGATATTCGGTAGCGTTGCCACAATGGACCGCATCTTTCTCTGCCGCCGTTACGGAACTACAACTCAAACTAGCGCACGTCATGACCTCAACGTCATCGTTCTCAGCCACTCCCTCTGCTCGCTGATTGAACCGCCAAATATTTGGTCGGAGAAAACCCAAGAATATACCGCAAACCCAGACGGAGTAGTGAAGGAAAATGAAAATTGTGCGGAAGTACGTAGGAGGGCGGAGCCAGGCTATCCAACTAACACGTCTAATGAATAATATCACTGTTTGAAGAGTTGCAACGATTATTTTCACTGATTACTTTTTCAAATAGTTGGTCTTAGAAATAGTGGGGAAACAATGTCCTTCAGAATATCCTGAAGCCCAAAGTACTGTCTTGTTTTCTCCAACTAACAGTCCAAATTCTGTTTACCATCACATAAGACAAAGACATATAGCAATTCTTCCCAAATTAGAAGCTTGAACTGAGGAATGCTTTTTGTCTCTGATTGAAAATGACTTAATTAGTCGATTATCATAATAGTTTAAAGTTTCACATTTCAAACTAAATTACCGGTCAAGTAACGACTGGTCACATAATAATTAAGTTTAGCGATCTTCATGGTTAAATTTAGCCCAGAAAAAGGTGACTGTGAGCCGGGTACAGAGCACATGGAGGTTATGTCGTTCCAGCGGCCGTTGCAGTTTAGCCGACAAAAGGTGATAGTCATGCTGCGACGACAGTTAAGTTTGGGCACCAAAACAAGTAGTTAAGGGTTCAGGGTTAGGGTCGAGTAAGGGTTTGGGTTATGGCACACAAACATCTGTTTTCTGGGTGAAAGTTCTGTGTTTTCCTCTTATCTTCTTCCGGGACACGAACTCCGCTCCCCAGCTTGAAAAGTGCTGTGGCTTAGGGTTAGGTTTGGGTTATGGTGACCAGACATAAACACCCGTTTCCTGGATGAAAGTTGTGTTTTTCCATTATCTTTTTCCGGGACACGAACTCTGCTCCCCCGCTCGAAAAGTGCTGTGTTTCAGGAATCAAACATTCACCCCGACCTTCTCCCTTTGTGGATCTTTGCACTCTTATGCAGCAGCAGTCATTGTGATGCATACAGTAATAAATAAGTATAACACATACAAATTGAAGTGTGCTACTGCCTAGATGCGTTCTGAACAGCTGAGAATGGGACAGTGTTTGCAGGCTGAGCAGTGAGGCTGGAAAGCAACTGACACATCACCTGGAGAAGCTGTTTTTAGAGTCACTGGTATTGATCAACACCCTTATCGAGTCCACACAGATAGTATATCTTATATCTTATCTCATTTTATGCCACAGGGCAGACATAATCTTGCTTGATTCTCCACAGGGGGAATTTCAGTTTCTCACTTACAGGTGAGATAGTCTGGATAAAGATGCTGAGGCAGAAATAATTGCTCACATTTATCTGTTTTGTCTCCAGGAAAACAGTGCCAGCTGTAATGCTCAGCTACTCACAGCTTAACGCAATTAAAAACACATTGTCAGGAACAGAAATAGTACGTTTCTGGCGCAGGGTAAGGGCCATATCATATACCGTTAATTAGGTTGTTACAATGATCACACACACACACACAGCTATTATAGAAAACAGTTTGTGGGCTTGTAATAATGATGTAAACAGAATCTAAATCTATTTTTGTGTTTTACATTTTTGCTGCAACTCCGCCAGTAAACACGTTTGAATGTTTGTAGTGATGCAAATACCAAAAGGATTTCTTCTTCACTCTTTAAGTACACGCCAGCTTTTCACTCACAGACCTTCACTCACACAAAGCAAACAGAATGAAAGAACACTAAGGTGAATATATTATTTATAGACATTCCAGTGATTAGCCCCAATGCAAAACATCTGTGCATCCCTGAATCACGTGTCAATATCCTTAGGGTAATGCAATCTAATAGGATGTATGGACTACAAAAATGTAAAATAATGGTTACAGTGAGCATGACAAAGACACCATAACCACACTTTCAAATATGGAGACAATTGCAATACCCAGTTAACTAAAGGCCAGCCAATATACATTGTATCCTTTTTTGTAATCTTATTTTATGTACTAATAATTCCCATCCCAATTCACACATCCAGGCTCTAAATAATGGAGATGAAACAGGATGCCACTGATTGTGAATTGATCCTTGAAAACATGCTGGTGCCACCCGCCAACACTGTCTTAAGACTCTAATGTCATCCAGCTGCGTGACCAACAAGTCATACAACGGTATAGGTTGTTCATTCCTAACCTCTAATACAACCCACGGGGTCATTTTCCGTCCGCATACCTAAATCAGAGAAGGTAACAGTCACAGTTTTAAACAGATTGTGTAGGCACCAAAACTACTTAGTTAAGAAAAAGATTAAAATCTCAAATCAGACGTTACTTTACTTCCAGTAATACACGTCACACGGACCGTGACATAGCTCTGTTTGTTCTGTAATTCTGTAAAAAAAAAGAAAAAAAAAAAAAAAAGAAACTCTGCGTCTACTTTTGTTTTCAAGCAGGACACAAACTCCAGTCTCTTGGCTGAAAGTCATGAGTTTGTTTGACCCATCCACCGCCCCAACCTGCTTCCATACACAGAATTAGGCGCTCTTATACCTTGTCGCCTTACTTATAACACCTGGGAATCCTACTTAAGGGGCCTGGTGTTTTAACCCAAACCATGATCTTTTTTCTAACTTTAGCTAGTCGTTTAAAGTGCCTAAACTTAACTGTCGTCGCAGCATAATCGCTACCTTTTGTAGGCAAAATTTTGCTGTAAAGACCTCTTAACTGTCATGTGAAGGGTTGTACCATAGTCTCACATTGTCAGACCTTCCTCCACAGCGCTGTGGAGGAAGGTCTGACTAGTCCACACAGCATTCCTGGTGCTGGGGAGAAAAACGTGCTCTGGTTTATTGGCATTTCTTTAAACCAATCACAATCATCTTGGGCGGCGCTAAGCGCCGGACGGAGCCATGGTTCCTCTGCAAAATAGCCTCAGGAAGGAACTTGTTTTGGTGGAACGTGTACGTTCAAAAGTAGTTTTAGTCGTGCAACAGAAAACTCAGATTGGACAGATAGTCTAGCTAGCTGTCTGGATTCACCCTGCAGAGATCTGAGGAGCAGTTAACCATAGTCCTCACAAATCCACCGGAGTTTAGAACACCAACACAAAGAAAGCATAAGGTGATGGACATCCGGCTGAAAATGAGGGACATCCAGCTTAATTTCCAGCGGCACCTGAACAATCCCGGAAGTGGAACACTGTCGATATAGACTAGCTGTACCATGATTGGACGGCGGTTGCGTCGGCAGTGTCATACAAACCCGTTCATGAGAATGCGTTGCCCTAAATATAATTTGGTTTCGATCGCTCAGTTCATTTTTTACTTTTCAATTGGGATTTGTAAACGTCATTTTCACTCACTTCACAGCTGTCACTGAGCATTAATGCTGCCCTCATCTTCTTGACCTCAAACTGCCCCGTGACTCACTATTGTTTCAAGTGGCAGATGAGTTGCCTCTTCCCTGTAACCTTTGACACACAAAATGAACAAATCCTCATTTCTAAACCAGTCAAGCATCTCCCTAATCCCGTCTAACCCTTGTATCTGACAGGCTTGCACATACAGAGTATAAAGAATGAGTGTGGGGTCGACTGAAGATTAGCATCATTGTTTAACAGTGTGGACTTGAACCCGGGATGTGTTGGGAGTCTCTCACTCTGCTAATCCTGCTCTTCCTGTTCCTGATCTGGACACTCGGAGAGAGAGAGAGAGAGAGAGAGAGAGAGAGAGAGAGAGAGAGAGAGAGAGAGAGAGAGAGAGAACAGCTCATTCCTCTCTCGTTTTCTCCGTCTGTACCAGCCTGAGTTGTGACAATTCAATCTGTTCGCTGTCTTCCTCGCATGAATTATGCATGAACCCTGCAACCTCTGAATGTGATGGGGATTTACGCTTTACAGCCCCTCCTGCTCGTGTCGCGGGCTCAGTGTGGATATGAAAGAGGTTGGGGAAGAAAAGAAAATTCCAGGTAATTCTGAGAGCATCAAAGCAGAGCAATCGGCAGTATTAATATCCTCTGATGGCAGATTTCTTGATTGACTTTTCTGCATTTGAAAGCCATTAGCAAAGCCCATTTCAAAGCGGCCGTGCCGTGATTCCCCTGATAAGCAATTACTGAAGCATCATTCTGTCTGAATGAAAAACTCTGCTCACACAGGTCAAATAAACAGACTCGTTAGAGGAACACCATGAAATACTGACATATGAAAACATAAATATGACAGCACATTTTGTAAGGTACATTATAATTTATTTGTGTGTGTATGTGTGTGTGTGTGTGTGTGTGTGTGTGTGTGTGTGTGTGTGTGTGAGAGAGAGAGTTTGCCTACGAGTGAATGAAAGCTCTTTTTTAAGGCGCCAAAATGAAGCTTATTAAGCAAATACATTACACACTTGTGCATGATTCATCATAAAGCAGAATGTGGCCTAATTTCAATACATTTAGAATTATGTGAAGTAATAAATAGTGATTTTTTTTTAAATAAATTGCAAGATCTATCCTTTGGAAATATGACTGTTTATGATGAATAACATAACGAAGCGAACCACTGCTACACACTGTAGTTGGGTAGGTGGTGGTAGTGCACTTGTGTTGCTGGTTTACAAAAGAATAAAATGTACAATTTATTTTTAAATTATTTTTTACAGCCCCTTAGTTGTGGAACGACCTGCCGGAGGAGATCAGGGAAGCCAGCACACTGTCTTCTTTTAACCCTTGTGTTGGACTTCGGTCAAATTTCACCCGTTTTCAAAGTCTTTTATATCAGAAATATAAGCTTCTTTCAATTAACCCTTGTGTTGACTTGGGGTCAAATTGGCCCGTTTTAAATTTTTGTTTTATATCAGAAAATATTGGACGTAGAAATAAGCGCTGAAAATGTGTAGAAGAAAAATGTAAAAATTTAAAACGTTGGAAAAAGCAAAAACAAATTATGAAAAGGGGCGTCACAAATGTCAGAAAAAAAGTGTTTTTTTCATGTTTGAAACGAAGACAACACAAGGTTTAAATGTCATGGTTGCGATTTTCTGTTATAGTTGTTCCTATTTTATTGTGTTAAATTATTCCCTGTTTCCTTGTTTACTGTCTCTTGTGTTCTCTGTTGCGTTTTACCCTGTTTTCATCCTTGTGTATGGTTTATGCTTCAGTTTCCTGTTTTATTTTGTAGTCTCTGTTTCTCCCATGTCATGTCTTGTTTTACTTCCTGCCTTGGGTGTTTTCCCTCCTGTCTGATTGTCTGCCCCACCCTGATGTGTTTCACCTGTTCCTGAGCCCTCGTGTCACCTGTCCCTTGTTTCACCCTCGTTACCTTGTGTATTTAGTCTCTGTGTTGGCTTTGTCCATTGTCAGATTGTTGTGTGTGTAAGTTTACCCCCTTTGTCTCAGTGTGCCAGTTTATTTTTGGATATCTGGTCTTTTCGTTCTTCAAATGGTTTCTGGTACCAGTTTTGCCTGCTTTCTTCAGGACCTCTTTTTATTGTAACACGTCTTATTAAATCCTCAAGCTCACCACTGCCCTGTCGTCTCTGCCTTTTTGGGTCCACCTTTACCCTAATCGTTGCTCTAAATTGCCCAAAAGTCACATGGATGCATGGGTGTAAGTTGTTTGAAAATTGTATAAAATTAATGATTTCTTTCATTGAATGTTGGGCATTTTATTCAATTTTTTTGCATTTGAAAAAAAAAAAAAAAAAAGTTTAAATGGTTTCAAAACAGTTGCCTGACTAAACTTTGACATAAACCAGTCTGTGATCCAGTCAGCATCCTCTGATCTTAACTAGTAGTTCCTCAAAATTACATAGGTCATATAAATTAGGTGTATTGACTGTGATTGATTTTAGCGTTAAAAAGTGACAAATGTTTTTTTTTAAAAATACAAAAACGTTGGAAAAAGCAAATTTTGACCCGGAAGGACAACAGGTATAAGGTTGACAGGAAACAACACAAGGGTTAAGTCTCTTTTAATAACTCACTTTTTAATCAGGATTGGGGACAGAACTCAGGCGCAGGCTGGAGTTGGTGGTAAAGAATCTTATTTTATTGAGACAGTGGGAGGTGCTGGGTCCGAAGATGGCTATTCTGGCACAGGATTCCGAAGGTGGGTTATTTCTAGGACACAGAGCAGACAGGTCAGTACAAGGACAGGAAACTAGACTAGGAACGAATAACAGAGGCTGGTGAAATAGCATACTCAGTGGTAAGCAACACTCTGTCAGGGAGAGGAAAGGCAGAATGGTATTTGAAGGCAGATGATGGAGCTGGATGAGAATTGGTGCCAGGTGTGGGGAGAATCAACGAGGGGGGGGGGAGAAACGTGTGTCCACACTCGGTGGAACATGAAGTGGAGACAGGAACACAGACAGAAAACCAAAACACACCAAACACATGGCAGGCATAACAAAATGAAGAAATAAAACAAAACACATACACACGCACACACACCAGGCTGTCACTGTTGGTGTTTAGTTTTTGATTCAGTTATTGGTGCATGTGGGAGAATGTATATGGTGGTACTGGTAGTAGGGCACTGGCCCACTGAGACCATGAGTGGTGTGTTGCTCAAGGGCACTGCAGCTGGGCAGACACGTGCAGGTGTTGAAGTCAATGATGACGTTATTTGGTGAAAAAAACATCTTCTCTGTTGGGCACCCGCTTTGCTCCTTCTGCGCGGCTTTCAGCTGGAATAACATTTAGCAAAAGCTCGGATTCAGAGTCTAGAGTCAAGCATGGCTGGTGTTAATTATGTAAGAAGAGTGGAGCACAGTGACAATGCACTTAATTGCAGTAATTGTATTCACTGTCTCCATCTGCAAGTGTAGCCTTGAGAGTAATTGAAGAAGAGAAGGGAGGCAGTGGAGGAGGGTCGAGAAAAATTCAACAAAATGATCTAGTCTGCATGGAAGCATGAACAGTTATCTGAGAAAGTGTTCAGATGCGTTTCGGCTTTCTATTGAGACACAAAAAGGAACGGAGTGAACACATGTACAACGAGAGGGTGGGACGCAGGCAGCGACACACACTGGAAAGCAGCACGATGGACAGTAACACAGTGAGAAACATCAACTGATATGCAAGGCACTTTTTTTTAATTCCTCCACAGTCTCACATTGACAGACCTTCCTCCACAGCGCTGTAGAGGAGGGTCTGGCTAGTCCACACAGAATTCCGGGATGCTCTGGTTTATTGGCATTTCTTTAAACCAATCACAATCGTCTTGGGCAGCCCTAAGCGCCGGACAGAGCCACGGTGCCGCTGCAAAATAGCCTTGTGAAGGAACTTGTTCTGGTGGAACGTGTAAGTTTAAAGGTTGTTTTAGTCTTGCAACAGAAAACTCAGATTGGACAGATAGTCTACGCGGAAGTAAGTATATATACAGTAAGTGACAGTTTTTCGGGGTTAAGCAAACACTAAATTCAGAGAACATAGATTGTCAAACACAAGTCTTCTTTCAAAATGATGAACTGCATCAAGCTTGATAGAGAGATTCAGAAAACCACAGGAAGTTAGGTGATTCAACCTTCAAAACAAAAGCATCAATTGCGTTCTTTGCCAGAGAGGGGGAACAGGGAATGTGTGTGCAGCAGGGGCGATTCTAGGATCAGCCCTTTAGGAGGGCTCAGCCTCTAATGAGAATGTGACACGGATACAGCGCCTTGAAAAACTGTTAACCCCCCCTCCCTGCTAAATCAGTAATTTCATTAGCCAATAATCTCTGAGCAAGCTACTGAACAAATGTCTGATACAGAAACTTTGAAAACGGGTCAAATTTGCGTTAGGGTTAGGCATATGTATAATAAAATCTCAGTCCTGCCTTCAGAGGAGCGCCATAGTTGAAATAGGATGGGCGCTGTGCAGAAACCGAAATAATTGCATCACCCCTTCCAAATTGTAAGATAGAAAGACTCCCCAGCCTAATTACACACATAATTATGCATAGGATTGTGTTCAACACTGTATAATTTGGCGGTATTGTCTGTCACAGCATCAATCCAACATTTTGGTCGTAGCCGTGCTCACAAGCTGCTGGCTGTGTTGTTCGTTCTCTCATTGCGTAGTTGTACATCTATGACGTGCAGAAGTCTACTTGAATTTAGCTTGTAACTTTAGTACAGATTTACTTTGATGTACATCAGTGGTTGGGGTGAGAAATATATCCTCAAAGTAAGCTAGCTATTAGCTGTGCACACTGTGAGTATTGACATGCATTGATTAGTATCTTTCTTTTTTTAAAAGATTGTTTTTATTGACGTTTCTTCACAACATATGGAAAAAAATATCTAAAAATCAACAACCAAAATACAGACGAAACAAACAAGCATACACACATACACACACACACACACACACACACACACACACACACACACGTTTGTTTCACTATCTTTGTGGGGACCCGTCATTGACATAATGCATTCCCTAGCCCCTTACCCTAACCTTAACCATCACCACTAGATGCCTAACCTTAACCCTTACCCTCACCCTAACCATAACCTAATTCTAACCCTAATCCTAAAACCAAGTCTTAACCCTCAAACAGACCTTTAACCTTGTGAGGTCCAGCATTTTGGGCCCCACAAGGCTGTGCAGACCCCACAAGTATACTGTATCCCCCGGTTTTTTGGACCCCACGAATATAGTAAAACAAGCGCGCGCGCACACACACACACACGCACGCACGCACGCACGCACGCAGGCACACACACACACACACACACACACACACACACACACACACACACACACACACACACACACGGGAGGGGGGGGTTCAAGTATGCCCATCCCATCGCAAACCACAACCTAAAGATGTCCAGTAGTATGCATACAAACAACAAACAAGGTACACGCATAAGTACACTCATAAATGAAAGTAGAATCAAATTGGGTCCAGATATTGCAAAAAGGGGCCCTGGGATTCTTCCCATTCATGCTGATGTTTTCAATACTTCGTTGGCAGTTTCTCCAGGTGGATCACTGAAACAAGTTCATGTAGCCAGTTTCTGAAACATGGTGCATTTGATGTTTTCCAGTCCTTAAGAATTAGTTGTTTGTTTGTTTTTGCCAGAGCCACATGCATTTCTTTGCATCTTTGATGCTATTATGTTTCATTTGACCGCCTGTTTCTTATAAACCCGATGAACACTGGTGAACTGTGAAAACACCAAGATTATTTGCTTTGCATTCAGGCGACAAAATACAAAAAGACTGAAATTGATTTGATTTCAAAATATGGAATTAACTTTAGTGTGATATGATGAACGCAAAGAACTGTTGGGGACATTATATATGCACATGTGTATGTCATTTCATAAGCATGTTGTGAATTGTTAATGTCTCTTTAATTGTGGAATTGGACTTGGCAAACTTTAAAAAAAAGTCAAATTTCTCCCTGGTGTTTTACAATTTACCACAGATGTCGTTTTACAGGGAACATAAAAACTCAAAACGTGTTTATTTAAAGTGGCTTTGAATACATAGTAGTGGTGTGACTCCTGCACCTGTTTTCACGTAACCTTTTCTGATTTGACTGTATTCTATGTTTTATTCATTTTATGGTATGTTATGTTGTTTAATTATTGTCCTTGATGTAAAGCACTTTGGATACCTGCTGGCTGCTGTAAAGCTCTGTATAAATCAATGTTCATTGATTGATTGATAAAGATTGGTTTTTGAATTGCACACACTCTCTTTAACCTCGTCCCCTCTGGCAGGCGCTACAGATCCCTGTACACAAAAACAACCAGACATAAGAACAGCTTCTTTCCCACTGCTATCTCTACTGAACTGCTGATAAGTGGGCCCATCCCCACTTTGGCCACTCACCCACTTCTCTACACAATACATACTTATCATTCCAGTATGCATCTTGCACACTACTTTACACTATTACCTTTTGCACTTTACATCCCACTCCATGTGTACTTCTCTTGATATTATGTCTTATTTGTATATTTTTATTTTTGTATATTACGTTGATATGTGCCTATATCTATATTGTTGTCTCTATTGTACAGTATGTGTCTATATTCTATCTGTCTACTGAATGTTTACTAACACGTGTCTATTTGTTGAATGTATAGAGAGTTAACACCTACCGAAGTCAAATTCATTGTGTATGTAAGTATATTGGCCAAAAAAACTGATTCTTATTTTGAAAAGTCAGAGCAACGATCTATTGGCTATGTTGTTACTCTTTTGTTGAATGGTATGGGTGTGTGCTGGTGACGAAGGGGGGGGGGGGTTATTCATGTCACGAGTTGTATGTTTTGTATGTCGTCAAAAATAAAAATTGTTAATCACAAAAAAAAAAAAGAAAAGTCAGAGCAATTTATGAGTGTGAGGGCCTTTATTGTGAAAGTCATGACCGGACGTGGCGTCCGTTGGGGGTATTTCAACTAGCTTGAAAGCATTCCGTCCCCACTTGCCAGTCAGTCAGAGTGAAAGTTGTCTCCGCTCGGAAAAGCTGGGAGTCGGGGGTTTTCTAGTTTCCACCGCCGCTGCTTCACACGCTTTCTCCCGGAGAGATGAGGCGGAAGGAGAAGAGACTGCTGCAGTTCGCCGGGCTGCTCATAGCGGCTCTTCTTTTCCTCCCCAACGTCGGGCTGTGGTCTTTGTACCGGGACCGAGTGTTCGACAACTCGCCCGACACAGTGGACGGTCCGGGCGGCATCCTCCGGACACAGGTCAGGAACAGCTTGGTTATAATACACAGCTCACAGGAGTGTTTTCTCTGCTATCTTCAGGGGAGCTTTTGAGTGTTTTCTGTTTCTTTACTTATCTCCTCGTTTTCTACTCAATTAAAAAAAAACTGCTCTGCCAACGTCTATCTGGAACAAATGTGTGCGACTTCAGAAGTGACAGTCATTTAAGATGTATTTATTGTATTAGGACAATGCACGCTAGTTAACATTTCTGTAAATGCGCTAGTATTAGCAAGACGGCTAATTGTTCAACGGTAGCCCTAGTTTACCTACAATGCGTGTCTATATGGTGTAAGAAAACCGGACCCCCGGAGGAAAACCCACACAAAACACAGTGAGAACACGCAAACTCCACTGGTAAAGACCCGGCCCGGACTAGGAGAATCGAACTCTGCTGTGCCAACTTGCTGTGTATGCAGAAGTGCTAACCGCTGAGCCACCGTACTTAAATCAGAACAGAAATCCGTTCAGAAAGATAGAGAATGTCGCCGACTGTATCAACGTTGACTGTGCAGAGTCAGGACCATGGAGAGCGCCTGGGCACTTCCATCGCTAGTCGGTTTCAGCACCATGGAGAGCGCCGAGACTTGAGGTTGAACCGGGGAAAAGGGGCTTCTTGGTTCTGTAAAACTGCGGTATAGAACTGCTGTTATAAAGCTTGGAAAATGTCCAATTATCCAGTCAAAGGCGTAATTTACAGGGGTGATGGGGGGGGTTACAACGCCCCATTAATAAAAACTGTCCAGCGCAACCCCCAAAAACCCTATTATAATTTCCTTTACATGAATAAAGACATTTGCACCATAGCTTGATGCAGAAAAGGCAAACATCGTTGCAGAAAAATTCACCAGAATGCAGGAAATTAAGTGTTTGCTATGCCAAAAATTAGAATTTTGCTCAAAAGTGGAGATCTCACCCCCCCCCCCCCCCCCCCTCCCCCCTCCCCCCAATGTTGAACCCAAAGTTACAGCCTTGTGTGGACCCATGTTGAGGTTTTATGGCTTGTCCTGTTATGTCATTCTGGGCTGAACCTTTTTTGAGATTTCCAGGAGCCCCTTAAAGACATCTACAGAGGCAGAGAATGAGGCGCTCTCCTCCTGTAAAGTCAGTTGTGCCGTCAGTTGCTAGTTGTAAGTCATCTCTGCTCCAAACATGGTGATTTGATTTGCTTTTGGAGCATTTTAGAAATGGCATCTTTCGTTTTTTCCCCTTTTATGATAAGCAACTGGGGAAGGTTTCCTTTAGTGATCATGTGTCTAATAGATGTCACTGCCCTTCAACATCACCGTCTGTAGCTGTTGCCATGGGAAACAACTAAGCTTGTCGTTGGTTGTTTGCACTATTTATCAGGAATAATGAGAAACAGCCACATACATTTACGGCTCAAATGTGATGGAACAAGTTTGTTGGGTAACCAATATTTAGAAGAGGTAGATCTGTCCCCCTCGTCTCAATGTATAAGACAACCACAAAAAAGGGGAAAAAATAACCGCTTAGGCGGCTCAAAACATATATATATATATATATATCTTACCTGTAATATGACACCCCTACAGTGGACCGTAGCATCTAAACTTTGCAGCGCACGTCTCTTTTCTTTCTCACGTGTGAAGTTTTAAAAATGCAGAAAGTGTATCTATACAAGAGAATAATTACAATAAATAATACTTATTAAAGACAATGCACCATTAATGAATACTGGAAAGGCACAAATGTTTATAATAATTCACCAGAATGCAGGAAACGAAGTGTTTAACGCTTAAAATTTTCTGGGGGGAGGGTACCTAGTTACCCCCAGTTACAATGTGCTCCCCCCCAATGTTGAAATAATACCTACGCCCTTGTTATAAGGTGTTACCGTTTACTGTTCTCCTTTTCTTTTGAAATGGGTTTGTGAAAACAGTCCTCACTGTTGATGTGAATATCAATAACGCGAGTTTGTTTTACCCTTTCTATTGATTTATATTCAATTTTCCAGTATGAGACTCCTCAGTCATTTATCCTGAGAATGTCTTTGGTGTTATATAATGTAAATGGTTTATGTTTAGTTTTTTTTTTTTAAACTTACTCTGGGGGTGCTCTGAGATGTGGAACAAATCTAATTTGATATCATCCTGAGAGGACATTTAGCACAGATTGCCTTTATTATCCCTCCTGATTTCAACAACATAACGACTAATTATATAATACATCTTCATTTCGGAACAGTGTTTTTCATGTGGTGGCTCACTGTCCCTGGTGTCTGAATGGGCGAATAAGAGGCACATTGTAAATTGCTTGGGATGAAAGCTTATGTCTGAACTGCTTTATAGCAGGGACGATTTTGGAAAGCGGTGACAAAAGATCTCGTCCTGCCACTACGGGGCATCAGATCTGACAAATATATGCCGTTGTTGAGGGTAATTACAAGATCGCATTTTGGCGTTTTATTCCAAGAGCTTGTGTCATAATTGGTTTTCAGAGGAAAACGTAGTAAATACGTGTGTATTCCACGTATTTATTGCTGTCCGTAACACATTGGCTGCTGCTGTATAGGACAGCGAAGATCCGCGTAGGGAGGAAGTCAGGATGGATGTTTGGGTCATAAAACACAGCACTTTCAAGCGGGGAAGCGGAGTTCGTGTCCCGGGGAAAGCACAAGACTTTCATCCAGGAAATGGGTGTTCTTGTCCCAGGAGTACTACTTAAAGGTGCCATAGGATTTTGCGAAGGATTGTGAAGATCCAGGACTTAGCCAAAAAATTTGAACATCGACAACTTCTCAGTCCCTCCCCCCATTCCACTTCTAAGGAGGACACTATGAAAAGCCTGTGATTGACACGCAGTTAGACACCCCCCTGGCCCTGATTGGTGCATCTGAACAGGGAGCTGTGGATTTTTGCAAATCTCACTACAGGCTGTAGGTGGAACCAGAGGAGCTGGATTTTTTTTTTAAATGACCTGCTACATGTAGTTCTACTGGAACATAGGGTCAGTTTCAGCAAATATGACAGAAAGTTAGTTTTAAAAGACTTACCTACTGCGACTGGTCTTTTAACCCAAACCATGATATTTTTTCTAATCGTAACTAGTTGTTTTGGTGCCTAAACTTAACGGTCATCACAGCACATTGCTCACCTTTCCTCGGTTAAACTCGACTGCAACGGCCGCTGAAGCGACCGTCCCCTCGCAGGCTCTCAGTCACCTTTTCTCGGCTGAATTTAACTGTGAAGACCAGAAATTTCATAGGATTTCATATGAATTATTGTGCATAACTTTTCGTACAATATCATAAGAACAAGTTCATGAGAATGCGTCACACAGGGCTGCGTTGCCTCTGCGTGACATTGACTTCTTTGTGTTTGGTATGTCTCCATGTACATTACAATGGCTGCAAAGTAGGCTGGTGAGTAAAACAAGATCATTCATTCAACCTTTATTCATCCTCAAGAGATAATCGAGGGGTGAGCCTCATTTTTAATGTCATCGAGTCAGATTACAGACAACAACACAGAAATATAGAAAGACATTAAAACATTATGAATTGGAAAATGATTTTGATAAATAAATTAGGATAATAAGGATGCAAAAGAAAGTACAACAATGTAAAGCAGATACAAGTAGAACTTTGCAGGTTTAAAACCAGATTTCTAAATCGTCCAAGAGGCATGAGTTTAAGAAAGTGCTGTAATTTGTTCCAGGAGTCAGGGGCACTGAAAGTAAAAGCAGTTATTCCAAGTTCAGAGCGAGCTAGTGGGACATAGAGTGAGAGATATTAGATTTTCTGCCCGAGCCCAAACTCGACCCGCGGGCCGGGTCGGGCCAATATTTCCCGACGCTATCCTCGGGTCGGGCCGGGCCCTTGATCAAGCATTTGTTTATATTTAATCATTACTTTATTAGCCTAATTGGGTGGGGAGAAAGCTATGCCATAATCAGAAATATTATTTTAGGCCTAAGTAACAAATGTGTACAAAGTTGCACAAGTTAGGCTAAAAAAGTTTCAAAATGCAACACGTGTCATGCGCAGCGTCTCCTCCACTCGCATGCATCACACCAGGCCTGCTGTGCTGCATTGTAAGTTTAAGTACAACATGGAGCTTGAAGATGTAAATAAAAAAATAAAAACAGGAGAATTAACTTTGAGCAAGATTGGAGGAAAGTCGGAGGTATGGAACCATTTTAAACAAGTCGTGGGCAGTGACAACCTATGTGTCGGCTTTGTCGAGTGCATTAAGTGCGGCACACTGCTCGCCTATGACAGCAAAAAAACGGGGACTCACATGAAGCAGGCTCGCTGTGGCAGAAAAGATGATAGTCAGCCTTCAATGTCCTCTTTTGTCACTTCTCCA
This sequence comes from Zingel zingel, assembly GCA_023566125.1. NCBI lineage: Eukaryota > Metazoa > Chordata > Actinopteri > Perciformes > Percidae > Zingel > Zingel zingel. Next base: position 4,987,260 of record CM042328.1, on the reverse strand, counting down.
AGCATACCCCTGAGGGCGAGGCAAGCGCTCACAGAGAAACGCGGTTTCTTCATTCGGATCCATTTGTGATCCATTCCATTCTGAATAAACAAACAACGCAGTTTACATGCTTCGTCCTTGTTTCTGTAGTTCAACACCTCAGAATTGTAGTTGAGATCGACAGTTATAACGGCCCACGTATTAAAAAATTGTCGGGTTTAAATCTGGCTTTGACTCATAATTACCGTTAATGTGTTGGGCCGGGCCGGGCTGGGCCGGGACACAACGTGCAGTTAGGGTTGTGCTTGATCTTTTGGGCCCTGATTTTTGGGATTTTTAGTGGGACATGATGTTAAAACCAGTCAGCAAAGCGAGTCTGATAACGTCCCTGTGAGGTAGTATGGTAGTTTTCCAATAAAAGCCTTGATACATCCCACTTGATGCAGTTTGTTTGATGTTGATATTTGGCTTTTTTTTAGACACATTTGTATTTGTCAGTGCAAAGTTTAAAACTTCTACATATTGGCGTTGTCATAGGACTTGCATGTTGTTGAAGGTAGGAAACTGGTCTGACTCCCGCATGATGTTAATGTGGCATTATTTCAGTGTAACGTTCTGCTCTAGCATGCATTAGGTGAAAAGCAGGGAAACCAGTCTCACATCAGGCAGCGCTAACATTTGCCTGATTTTAGCTTCTAAATTAAACAAGGAGTACTACAGGGATATGCAAAATTACTAAAAATAGACCAAAAAAAATGCAAAATGACAAAACAATAGTGCAGAAAGACTACAAGGAGACGCAAAATCCCCTTAAAGAGACCCAAAGTTACTACAAGGAGACGCAAAATGACTACATTTTTTTAATATATATACACAAATCAACTCCGTATGTCTTAGATAAACGTTTGGGAGTTTATGCATATATTGTATGTGTATGTATAGATGTATGATTAGAAGTGTATAGGTGTGCAGATGTATGTGTATATGCTTATTCATAGGGAGTTTTTCCTCGCCACTGTCGCACTTACGCATTCATGCTGGCTCTTGGGGGAATAACTGGAATTGTTGGGTCCTTGTAAATTATAGAGTGTGGTCTAGACCTACTACTGTGTCTTCTACTAGCCCTTCTGTAAAGTGTCCTGAGATAATTCCATGATTTGACACTATAAATAAAATTGAATTGAATTGAAAAAAAACAGATATATTTCCTTACTTTTTTTCCACTATGAGGGTTATTATTATTATTATTATTATTATTATTATTATTATTATTATTATCAGCACTGGGTGGACTACATAGATATATGTACATACATATCCAAAAAAAAGATATGACAATGGTACTGCTTTGTACGGTAATGGATTGTTAATTAAGTGAAGGAATTGCAATAAAAAAATTAGATGCAAAATGATTACAAGTAGACCAAAAACGAGCACAAAGAGTAAAAACGACTAAAAATGTATGCACAAGAAACTCTTTTTACACTGCTGGAAAACTGGCTGCAAACATTCATCTTCTGTCCTGTTTTTATTTTTTTCTCGCAAACTTTTAATACCCCAAAGTGAATTGAACAAGGGACAAATGAGGAAAAGGGAAGGAACAATATATGTGTTTTGTGTTCTGTGTTTGAGTGCTCCCTGTGGGCTGTTACGGCCTCCACTGAAGTAGATAAAAATCAATACCCTTATCCTATTCAGCCTTTTCACACATGCGTCTTGTTAGAGACATTTGTAGCGGATATTTCATTCCCCTTGTTGGTTTCTGTCTGCTTCAATTGTAGACGACACAGTGCTTAAACCACATATAAACCCAGTGAGCTGCAGTCTCATTCATGCACTCCCCATGTATTAGATAAAATAGAATATTAATGAACAACATTCATACATATTGTTTATCTTAAAGGCTTATTAACCCAGAGAGGAGGAGGAGACAGCTTTTCTTCAGCGGCGTCCTCGTTTATTCGGGTGCAACTAGTTTCAGTCTGCTGTTTTCCCTGGAGCATTTGAGTTCGAGGAAGTTGGATTTTGTGATTATTTCTTGCTCTTTTGAGAAAACAAGTACCGCTTGGATTCACGGCAGGTGCAATGGATCGCAACGTCGACACCCAGTCATGCCGGACAGATGTCAAAACGAATCTAGTATCTAGGAATCTTAATCCACTTTGACCCACAACCCATATACTCATAGTGTAGTAGACTTAATACGCTTTGTGTCAACTCATTTGGCAATGGCTTAAATGTAATGGAAATTCATTAATATAAAATAGTGGCGCACTTACCGAATTCAATACTTTTCAGACACCGTTCGAATTGCCTTTACAGTATCGAGTATCAAAAAATGCCTCGTCATTCAATACCCAATATCAGTACCCAAGGAGTCACTCTCATCAGCGTCACTGAGCCAATCAGCACGCAGCATGCTTCTACCAAGATCTAATAATGTCTGTGATTGGCTGTCTAACGATACATGTCGTAGAGGCAGGCAGGAAAACTCTACGTTACGCAGAGACGGGCTTCACATGGTAGGAGCTGAAAAATAATTAAAAATTTCTGCCGTAATGTGTACAGTTTATTTTTCTCTATTTCTTTTTGTTTTATAAAATTGGTATTGAAAAAAGTACAATTTAGGAACCGATATTGAAGTCGCGGTATCGGTACTGGTACCAGTATTGAGAGTTTATGAACTATACCCAGCCCTATGGCGCACTATAACTTTAAGTGAGATATTATTTTGGATGAACTGGCCCCTTAAAGAGTATTTCCACACTGACTTACACAATGCAGTAGATTGCTGCTATTATGTTTCTCTACACTTTAAAAATAGGTGCTGCTTTCCTAATGTGGCTCCTTGCTACTTCATGCACGTCTCTTCCTTATGTCCTAACTCCTCCTAACAGGGATAATAGGTATTGAATAAAGTAAAGTATTTACTTGAATGAGGCATCCTCGCTCAGTCCAGCCTCATTTTAAGCAGACTGGAGTTAACCGTGAGGTACAACATCTCTACTGACCTATAATGTGTAGGAATAATTAAGTACTGACTGTCTCTTGAGTATTGATTAGAGATCTAATCACTGTTCTGGAACAGTCAACGGTATTCCTTTTACTGTCCCATCAGCTCAGACCAATGACTAAACAGATTCACTTTAAAGGGTTGCTGCAATCCGGTTAGTCTCACATAGTCAACTCTATCTCCACAGCGCTGTGGAGTAGGGCTGCACGATGTGGGGAAAATATCTAATTGCGATTATTTTGACTGATATTGCGATTGCGATATGATGCACAATATTGGAGGGAATGATCATCTTGTGATTTTTTGCAAAAGAAATTTTTTTCTTTAGTCTGTAGGATACAATTTCTAGGCCGGGACGTCTCTGCAGTACTACAATACTTAATTGAGAGTGGTTTGACACATATTTTGCCTTTAAAAAATATTGCGCCCCCGTGCGATTTGGATATTGCACTAGTCCATATTGTGATTTTCGATGAAATTGCGATTCATTGTGCAACCCTACTGTGGAGTAAAGTCTGGCTACACTACAGATATATTCTGGGATAGGAGAAAAACAAGGTTCTGGGTTGTTTGCATTTCTTTAAACCAATCACAATGGTCTTGGGTGGCGCTAAGCTCCGGATGCAGCGACGGTGACTAGTCTCGGGAAGGAACTTGTTTTGGTGGAACATTTGCACCCCGCAAAAGAAAACGCCACATCCAATATTAAATGAAGTTAAATGTTCACACAATACAGTAACGTGATCTATTTAAATTATCTGATACACGGTTAAACCTCATTTGCTCTTACTATAGTAATAGCCGTAAACATATTCTTCGTACATCTTTACAATGATTTTCTGAAATAACAAAGCAACAAAGCAAGCCTGTCTTGTTCCACAATCGAAATTGTCTTCAAAACTTGCTAGCTCGAAGTTTTTTGTCGTTCTTCCGAAGCGAATGGAGTTTGAGAACGGCAACGCACAGAGAGCGGAAGGTGAGGGGCAAAGCCTGCGGCATGTCAGGTAACCAGTGACTCTCTCCAAGCTCGTCCGAAGCGTCCTGCCCCCCCCCTCGTTCCTAATCTCCTGTGAGATGCATTCAAGGATTTGGAACATCCTGGATGATAGTGAACCTCAATTGACGTGCGGGGCAGGTTGGAGGACCAATCAGCGAGGATGGGAGGACGAATAATTAGCTGAATGAAAAGCACTCATTGTAGAGCATGTTGAACACAAACTGTCTGTGATTAAGTTGTGGCAAGAAGCGTGAAATGGTTGAATGTTTCAGCCCAAACAAAGCCGAGCAGCGGCACTTTGGGTATTCTGTGTTTGAAGTTTGAGTTTCCATTTAATGATTGGATTGTAGTTGTTTGATTTTTCCAAATCTTAGTGAAAAAGACTTGCCTGCAGTGTAAACAGCAGTGTGGCTAAACCTTTCAACAGCACACTGACAGCTCTTTGTGTTAAACCAATTGATTCCTGCCTCTTAACCATACTGAGCATTGATCGCTGGAGAGGAAAGGAGCGACATGTCTCCTCGGCCCAGGACCGCACAGTGTGACTCCTGCCCAGCGGAGCTGAGTGAGTCTGCTTTAGATGAGGAGATGCTGGGAGGAGGGTTTAGGTGATGTAAGCCACATCTGTGCTTTAGTAGCCCCATGTTGAAGAGAGTCCAGCTCAGAAGCAACAAGCAGAGACGAGTCACTCATCTGTAGTCTGAGTTTTGCTGACAGAGAGCCTTCACACAGAGGGAGAGAGGAGACTGCATGGCTGCCGCTGCTACCTCCTATCTTGTGAGCTTCAATTGTAGCTCTAAAAACATGTCGCTGACGGAGCGATACAGATTGTTGTGGCCTTCATCACAACAAGCAGATTCTGCTGTGTAACCAGGCTGCTAATTCATTTTCTGCCACTTGTCATATGACCTTCAGTTTCCCTGGTCATGCACTTTGTTGACCCAACCATCCACCCCAAACTCTTTTAGACATTTTTCACAACGTTAACGTGTTTAAAACTGCGACCGTTATGTTCTCTGGTTTCGATACGAGGACGGGAAATGCTCCTGTGGGTCGTATTTCCTGCCACCACTAGGGGTGCTATTTTATGATACGCTTCTGTGGGTCTATTTAAAGGGTAGGAATAAACAATATATATCGTCGTATGGTTTGGAGGACTTGTTGTGATTTCAGTGTTTCCTACACTGCTACCTCACCTTATTTCGCAATATTTCTGTGCTGTTGTTCCCCTGCCTTCCTCTCCCTCAGACATGACAACAAGGAGCTTATTTGAACAGCTCAGATGGGTTTGGACTGGAGCCAGCAGAACCAACACAGCTGCAAATTACCCCTGAACCCCCCAGCAGGTCCATCACACCATGTTTATGGCTCTGCATTTTTGTCTGTTCCTTTGTTGGCAAGTCAAAATCCTTTGCAAGTTCGCTTAAAATGCTCCCCCCCCCCTCAACAATTCTACCCCAAATTGTGTCTGGCAACACAGATATTTTTAGTTTCATGTGCCAAGGTTTTAAAATATGCATCTCTGAAACATCTCTGAAACATCAGTAGGCATCCCAGTACAATAGAGGAGAATGTGTGTCCCACTTAAAATATTGGAAAATGACTTCTAAAAAAACTCCACAGTAATGTGTATTTACACTGATAACATCTTGGGTTTTTGTGCATAATCCACAGATATCACTCTCACAGTTTTTAATAGAAAGTAGTCACAATGAAAACTGTTCACTGATTGTGGCAGCAAGCAGGCAGTACAACAAAGAAATGAAATTGTTTGGAAATGGTTGCAAGCATTCGCTACTCATGCAACTATTCCAAGTTCATTTCCTCTTGCCCCTTCCTAAAATACAAAAGACTCCTGTAGCATTGAGTTTGATCAGCCTTAATATATGTACCTTAAAACAGAGTTTTATTACTTTAAACGATGCGTTCAAATTCAGATATCTGCATGTTTCCCAGCTGTATCCCCCAACCGTTTTTATTAATATCCTTTAAGCTGTTTGGGAGACTCTCTGCAGCCGGCTGTTGGCAGGTGATAGCAGGACTGCTTTGAGCTGGTGCTGTTTGTGTGTAGTTGTACAGTAAACCCCCCATAGTGTGTTAGTGAGGTCCTTTCTTTGTATTTGTGCACATACACAACTGACTGTATATCTCTTCTCTTGGTGTGTGTTCTTATGTGTGTTTGTTCACTGTGTGTGTGTGTGTACACGCACATATGCACAGATACTGCAAGCTGAAAAGAGAAGCAGAGTGCTGCTGAGTGAGAAAATCCATTATATGGACAGAAATATGTAGACACCCATTACATTACACCACAACATTACACCCATATGGACGTCAATGGGCTGCTACATCAGCCTCCTCTCCTGGTTTCAGGGTTTCCGCAATATGTTAAAACCAGGCTGCTGGATTTTCTCCCATTTATTTTCATCTTTGACTAAAACTAAAATGTAGAAATTGTCCAAATTATTTCATAACCTTTTCGCCTTTTCGTGTAAAAACCAACAAACAATCGACCTTTTCATTTTGTCATGACTGGACTGAGAGAAAGCTGCTTGATGTGACATTTCCTCCCTGAACACACCTGTTTGCAGAATGCCGTGTTCTGTTTCTGTCTTCATCCTTTGCTTGATCTTTACCTTGATTTAGGAGCGGGAGCCCACAGCCTACATCTGGATTTATGCCAATGGAAACAGGCGGTGGTCCAGACATTTTGAAAGAAAAGTCAATTTTATTAATGTAGCGCCAAATCTCAACACAAATGATCTCATGACCAATTCATGTAGAGCAGGTCAAGACAACACTCTTTAACTTACAGAGAGCCAACAGTCCCCCATGATCAAGCATTGGCAACAGCTGCGAGAAAAATAAAAACTTCACTTTAACCAGAAGTACCTTTAACAGAACCAGGCTCTAATAATAGTTGCAGTGGGCATCAAGCAGAACCACTGGAACAAGCCATGATCCACGGCAACCAGTGTGATGAGATAGCAAGGGTTGCGTCCGAAATCGCGTGCTCTGCACTACATACTCAACATGTATACTATCGTTCAACATACTTTTGGGTAAATAAACAGCAGTGTGTATCCTTTGAAACGCACTAAGCTGTCATTTTCAACGCCACTTCCTGAGAGCTTCCTTGCCGTTAAAGACGCATAACCACGGTAACCCCTGCCGACCTCCGTTTTAGCGGCATTGCGAGATAATACTTTAAAATGACTATAAGAGGTGAATAACTAGATCAAGAGTCATTTAAATATGTAGAAATGTAAATAACAGCTACTTGGTTTCTGACCGTTTGTCCTTTATGAACGTTGTTGTTTCTACCGCATTGCATTGTGGGATATTTATGCCGGTGTAGTTTCCAGTATTGCATACTGTAATATTATACCGGAAATAGTCTGCAATTCGCACACTATTAGTTTCAAACTAAGGTTTTGGACATACTAAAAAATCTCACATACTGTTTTAGCTACTAAATAACATGTTAGTATATAATTTCAGATGCAGCCAAAGACTCTGGGGAAGAAGCTAAGTTAGTAATGGGACATGAATGCATACCAATGGAGAGAGAAGAGGGGAGCTCAGTGTTTCATAGGCAGTCCCCCGGCAGTCTAAACCTATAGCAGCATAACTAAGGGCTAGTCCAAGGCAAACTATAAGCTTTATCAAAGAGGAGAGTTTTAACCTTATTCTTAAGCCCAGTTCAGACCAAAGTTTGCAACGAGGTGAGTTGAAACTTGCAACTACTTGCAACACACTGGTCTGCAACGTTCTGAAACCTGCCAGTTCACACCAATGCGATGAGATAAGACGGTGTATCATCTGCATACAAACACTCTCTTTTTTATTTATTTTTTAAAGATTCTTTTTTGGGGGCATTTTAGGTCTCTATTTTCATAGGACAGGTGAAGACATGAAAGGGGAGCGAGGGGGGAATAACATGCAGCAAAGGGCCGCAGGTCGTAGTCGAACCCGCGGCAGCTGCTTCGAGGAGTGAACCTCTATATGGGCTCGTGCTCTACCAGGTGAGCCACCCAGGCACCCCACTCTTTGTACATCTGTCTAACTTCCGACTTTCAGGCTTTATTGTAACTGGATATATCATTTGTATATTTTGTATATTCATTCATTCACTTGGCGTGTTATCGCGAGAAAAACGTGTTATCGCGAGAAGAAAGCTACGGTTCAGTTTAGGAAAAGAAGAACGGGGTTGGCTTTAGTAAAAGAAGAAAGCGACGGTTGAGTTTAGGAAAAGTCACACGCGGGACAAAGAAAGTCACACGCTGTCACACGTGGGACCCGATCCCCGGTCTCCTGGGTGAAAGTCCTGTGTTGTTTGACCCATCTTCCACCCCGACCAACCTCCCTACGCGGATTTTCGCCCTTTCATACTACTCGCTACGGCGTAAATTCACACGCAATCGCAAGGTAATGTTAGTCAATGGAGGCCAAACAGCATTGATAAACACGCTAACAAGCGAGTATGCGTTTTTATAACATGCCAATAATGGCATACGAATTGGCGTGTCATATATATGCCATTTCATGAGATCAGTCTGCAGGGAGCCAGTGCAGAGAAGCATATACGGAGGGGGAATGTGATCTTTTATTGTTGTACACGTTGTACACGTGCCACAGCATTCTGGATTAACTGGAGAGTCTTAAGGGACTTGTTGGGGCAGTCGGATAATAAGTAATTACAGTATTTCAGCCTAGAAGTAACAAATGCATGGACTAGTTTCTCTGCATCTTTTCATCACAATCCATAAATATCTGAGCAGAAAGTATGAGGCGGCAGGAGGCAGAGGCCCCCAGGAGTCCTGGCCTCTCTCTGGTCCTCTTCGTGCTCTCTCCCTCACTGTGGGGCTCTGGATAATGACTCCTTTTGGGAGATAATGGACTGTGCACTGGCCTCGCTGAGCTGCTCTTTGAGAGGGTTTGGAGTGCCTCGCTGCAGGGGCCTCCGCCTGGAGGTCCTCTGCCTCCAGTAGATGTCTGGGTCAGACAGCACACAGGGTAGACACCCAGAGGCATTTGTATGTGTATCCAAACAGGGCTGACACCGTATCTCATTTTTTATTGGTGTCTCTCACAACTCAAGTGGGATGATAATAATAAAATGTATTTCTATAGCACTCAATTTTTCTTAACAAGGTTATAAAAGTGATTTCCAGAAAACACAGCAGATAAAAACCAAGAACACAACCAACAACAGCGAAGTAAAATACAAAAACATAACACAAATAACAGAGGTATCACAACTATAAAACACCTGAGAAGGCTTAATTTGTGCTCAAACTACTTTTTTGAAAGTTTTTGTTGCTTTTTTTATATTTTGTGTGTTTTTCCGACATTCTTGTCGCTTATTTTGACCTTTGTGACACGTTTCTCGACATTATTAAAGTTTTCAAATGGAAATAAAAAAAACGCACAGACATATCTGTAGAAAAAAAATAATATAAAATCCATTTTTGAGTCTTTTGGCTTCTGGATTCTTTCTGTAGTAAGCTGAGACATGTGGCTAATGCCCTGTGTTGTCTGTCAGCTGTCAGATGTGTTTACAGCAGTGTATTCTAATCATTTTACAGATGTATGACTTGGATGGAAATAAAACCCCTCCATTCTAGCCTCTGTAACTCTGTCAGTAAGACCTAGAATCACCCTGACACTGAGCTGTACCACTTTTAGTTTGGGTATGACGTTTAGACCAAAAAGCATGGATTTCAAAAAAACTGCTGCCCTGATTAAAAAAACAATGCAACTGATCTCAGCTGGTATTCTGTCTGGAATGGAGTGGAATGGACATCTCTAAGTGACCCCAAACTTTTGACCGGTAGTGTATAAGAATTTAACTGATTTTGTTAAATGGGCTTATGTATCGTCTCGTATCGACTGCAGGCCTCTTGATTGAATCAAATCGAAATTGTGTCGTGGAGGACTGTGATATCAGTAAATATTGTATGGTTGTCCAAATAATCAATATAATAACGTATCGTGATAAAACACAATATTTACATCCATAAAATAAACTGTACATACATACACACACACACACACACACACACACACACACACACACACACACACACACACACACACACACACACACACACACACATAGTGCGTCTCACTATCTTTGTGTGGCCCCGTCATTGACATAATGCATTCCCTAGCCCCTTACCCTAACCTAAACCATCACAACTAAATGCCTAACCTTAACCCTTACCCTCACCCTAACCATAACCTAATTCTAACCCTAATCCTAAAACCAAGTCTTAACCCTCAAACAGCCCTTTAACCTTGTGGGGTCCAGCATTTTGGGCCCCACAAAGCTGGTCGGACCCCACAGGTATACTGAACTCCCGGTTTTTGGACCCCACGAATACAGTTAAACGACAACACACACACACATACAAGTACATGCACATAACACATATGCACAAAATATAATGTTGCTGTCTGCTGCAACATTTTCTGCCAGTGTTATCATGTGAATGGACAGATAAAGGGCTTATTCATCTCTCTAGCCTTTCCTGTCATGTAACCGAAGCAGGAGTAGGTCAGTTAATGCATGCAGAAGTTTGATGTTTCTTGGAAGAGGTAACGGGGGGGGGGGGGGGGGATTTGTGAGCCTCCAGCACAGATTGACTTGCCTGCGAAGTGAATGAAGGTGGAAGAGGAGGAGCAGGAGGGTGAGGGTGAGGCGGGGTCTGTCTGTGATCTGACAGACCAGGAACGGGAAGAAAAAAAGAACAGAAAAGCTTCCTCTTCTCACACCGGGCTTCTGTCAACTCACAGCAGGAGGAGAGGAAGCGTGAAGTATTGATCCGAAGGTGTTCTCATTCGCCCTCCTCAGAGAATGAATGGGAAACTATGTTCTTATCAGCCTCACTGCTGGTAATACCAGGTTTTCCCCTATGCCAAACAAAGGCAGTCCAATACTATGCCTCTATCTCTCCTTGTTCAATCCTCGGCTTTGTTCAGCAGACCTGAAAGCTGTGGAAAACAAGCGAAGCGTTGTCTGTTCAAAAGTGGGTGCTGGAAATAAGAAAGGAACGTCGTCTTGAGAACAACTTTTGGGGAGGATATTGGATTTGAGCAATCAGCTGCTATTAACGAAGGTAGTCTATATTCTCGACGTTCCACTTCTGGGATTGGTCAGTTGCCGCCGGAAATTCCTATTGTGAAATTCACTCTTTTCGGCCGGATGTCTGTTACCTTCCTCTTTCTTTGTGTTGACGTTCTCCACTCCGGTGGTTTTAGGAGGACTTTGGTTAACTGCTCCTCAGATCTCTGCAGGGTAAATCCAGACAGCTAGCTAGACTATCTGTCCAATCTGAGCTTTCTGTTGCACGACTAAAACAACCTTTGAACGTACACATGTTCCACCAAAACCACCACCACGTGTGTTAAAACCCCATCATTCTAACCTCTTGGGTGTATCTTTTCCTCTGCAAACGTTTCCACTGTGCTTCCAGAGAAAGTTTAGAAGGTACGAGTGAGACCTCACAGGTCACTGGCATTTTGTTCTGATTTAGCTGTCACTTATTTCTCAGGAGAAAAAGATTTTCCTTTGTGCCTTGATACAATCACCGAAGAACAAAGCCGCTGCCACAAAGCATGATGAGGTAACTCTTTGCAGAGACGCTGATGCCTCAGAGGTTAGCTTGGCATTTTCGTTCATTGTGGTGCCACTTTCACTTTGGTTTTTAAGGTGTTGAAGACCTTTTCAAGTGTGGTCAGGTGCGACGTGTAAGCCATTTTTAAAACCCAGTGGGAGATGGCACAATAAAGTCAGCAGATACTGTATGTCAAGAATATGAATAATGTAGAAAAATAAAGGGTACAAAAGAATTATAAAATGTAATGCAGTACAGAGTATCAAAGGGTTGTTTCAAATGAGCGACAGCAAACATCACATAAAGGGTAACTACCGTTTTTTTCAACGTGGGCCCTATGTTCCTATGTGTTTGTGTCTAAGTGACTGATGGGAACAACAATCTTTGACGTTGGTCCAGTATTCAGCGAGGTCGCTGCAGTCGGCAGCTGCGAAACAAGCTACAATGTAAGTTAATAGGGACATTCTCCAGCTTGTATTTACCTTCACAAAAGAGCTTGTTTTGCCGCTGATAGACTCAGATTAATATTCTAAGTGTCTGACAACATAATGGAAAGGATTTCTAAGGAGGTCGACCTTTCTGTTAAAGAGTAAGATCCTTTTTTTAAGCATGAAAAACATCCGCGAAATTGCGTTTTTTTTTTAAAGTAATTTTAACATTGTAAAATACACTTCATTCAAAGTCGACAGAAACAAAATAAAACTATGAAAAGCCGTTTTGGGTCGTCTTTCCAGTTTTCCAACCATCACAACTCTTTACATGTGAAAATATGCTGGGTCTATACACGCTAAAAGTATGGCTTTTCTAAATGGAGTCTGGTGGGTTTAGCACTAGCGACTTCAGAGTTATTTCTGGTTGAACAGAAAGGTCTCAAAGAGGTTTTAAAGGTCTATCTCTGTATGGATCCTTTCTATAATGGTGTCAGACACTTAGAATAATAATCTGAGCCTGTCAGCAGCAAATAAAGCACTTTTAGTGGACCAAATTGATGATGGACATTTGCCTCATAGGTTTACATTGCATTGTCTGTGGCTGCCGGTTACATCGTTCACACTTAATACTGGACCATTTTCAAAGATTGTTGTTCCTATCAGTCACTTACGCACAAACACAAAGGAAAAAAAAGAGTTCAGGTTGAAAAAGTGTTGATTTTCAGGACGACAAGTACACAACACGAGGGTTAACACAAATCCATGAACAAACCTTCAAAGTGGAACTCATAATATTTATCCCCAACCTGGGGCCGATTCTTTGTAAGCAGCAAACATGAGATGAATAGACCATTAAAAGGCTACATTAATTAGTTAATTACTCATGCGGCTGAAATAGCCCACTTCCCTCTCTCTCTCTCTCTCTCTCTCTCTCTCTCTCTCTCTCTCTGCTCTACGCTGAATGTTTTGCTTGATGAAGTATGCATTTCCATTGCGGCCTGTCACTAATCGGACACAGTGCTTTGTAATTAATGATTGAATAGTTGATGGAGCTCAAACATGGGCTGCGTGGTTTCTGGCATAGCTCCTGTAAAGCCCTATTAGCGAGTTTACACCGCACCTTGAATATTAATAGATTAGAAAAGCAGTGGTGGGAGAAGTATTCAGATCCTTTACTTAAGTTAAAGTACTAATTCCACACTATAAAAATACTCGGTTACAAGTGAAAGCCCTGCATTACACCTCTATATATGGGCGCCCACTCTACCAGGTGAGCTAACCAGGCGCCCTGCATTAAACATTTTACTTGACTAAAAGTACGTAAGTATCATCAGGAAAATGAGAAAAAGTACTCATTGCAGAAACATACTCACGTTTTAGAAAGTGTAAAGGATCCAACCAGTTGTGTGTTTAACGGTCTGATCATCTCAGCTGGACTTGTAGCTGTTATATTGTTGGCTAGTTTACTTTAGAATCAAACATCAGATTTTATAAACAACATGTGTTTTGTGAGCAGGAATCTTAATGTGTAAAGTAACTAGTAACTAAAGCTGTAACAGATGAATGTAGCGGAGTAACTAAAGTAACTAGTAACTAAAGCTGTAACAGATGAATGTAGCGGAGTAACTAAAGTAACTAGTAACTAAAGCTGTAACAGATGAATGTAGTGGAGTAACTAAAGTAACTAGTAACTAAAGCTGTAACAGATGAATGTAGTGGAGTAACTAAAGTAACTAGTAACTAAAGCTGTAACAGATGAATGTAGTGGAGTAAAAAGTACAATATTTCTCTCTGAAATGTAGCAGAGTAGAAGTAGAAAGTGGCATGAAAAGAAAAGACTCAAGTAAAGTACAAGTACCTCAACATTTGTACCTAAGTACAGTACTTGAGTAAATGTACTTAGTTACATTCCACCACTGCAGAAAAGTGGCCATAGCAGAAAGAAAGATTGTGGCAGTGTTGTGGCTGCAAGCAGTCCAAAAACAAAAGTGCTGCCGCAAGGGACTAAACTCTGAGGCTACGTTTACACGTGGCCGGCTATTTTCATAAACGCACATTTCACCCTCTCCGTTTTCAAAAACTGACACACCTGTCAGTTTTCAGAAAAGTGTTCGTTTACACATACCCATGTATATATGCCATCAAGAGCGTGCCAAACCTGAGAAGCTCGAGCCCACATTAGCCAATCAGAATCCCGAAAATAGCAACAACAGTAACCAGTAAGATCGGCTGCCTAAACCTCCGTTTGTCTCAGTTTACATGCAAACATGCAAACAGTTTTCCAAAATCTCCACTCTGGCCGGAGGTTTTAGAAAGAATCGTTTTCAGAGGCGAATTCTCCGTTTGCCTGTAAACTTCAGGGCACAAACGAAGGGAAATGTCTCGTTTTTCAAAATAACCATGTACGTGTAAATGGGGTATGAGAGATGAAAAACACTCTGTGACACGTTTGCAGATCCAGTTTCAAGGATTTATTCCTCCACACGTAAAATACTACTAGTACTGCAGTTACCAAGGGTAAAGTTACTTTGTGAGGCGAGTAAGTGCGTGAGTGCGGTCAACAAAAAGTGACAACAAAAACCAGGAGACTGAAAACATACTGTTATCACTTCCACCCAAACCACCTACAATATCAGTGCATAATATAATAAATCAATGAATAATATAAACGAGACCCTAAAGAAAAATACAAGAGAAATATGTGGCTCCTACAGGCAGTGTGAAGCCTCGCTCCTGTGATGACGGCCATTAGGAAGGTAACAGCAGAGTGCTCAGCAGGGAGGCAGAGAGAAGCAACACAAAGAGTAATGATTACCGTCTTCGCCGTTTCTTTCTTTCCTTTTTGTACAACGAGTCACTTACAGCAGCTTTATGAGCCGGGTGTTGGTGATGTGGCTGATACTTCACAATACGCACAGCGGTGTAGATTCACTCCTTTATTTTGAGTCCTGCCTCCTGCCTCGCCAGTTGAATTGGATCTTTTTCAAGTGCTGGAGTGGATGATAAAGGGTCAGGCAACCCTGTTTTTTTTTTTTGGCCAAGGACCCCTTAGCTGAAAGAGAGTTGGAGTGCCCCACACTTCATACAGTATATGGTGTATGGGCTCAGCTTTAGTGATATGGTGACAAGCTCAGACATCCAGAGGGAGCTCGGTGTAGAGTCATGGCTCCGTCAAAGGGGGCCAGTAAAGATGATTCGGGCATCCGATCAGGACGTCTCCTGAGAGCCTCCCAAGTTTTCCAGGCATGTTTAACTGGTAAGAGGCCCCCGGGTGGACCCAGAACACGCTGGAGAGATAATGTAGATGTCTCGTCGGGCGTGGGAACACCTCTGGATTCTCCAAGAGCTGGAAAACCTTGCCGGTGCAAAAACGGCTCTGAAAAAAATGCTCAATGGTGTTTTAAGCCACCAACGTCTCCTTCCAGGCAGCGCGTGACCGTTGACTTCAAGGAACCTAACCCTTACCATTGCCTAATCCTAGTGCCTTCCAGGCAGCGCTGCCTGGAAGGAGATGTTGGGGGGCTTAAAACACTGATAAATGGAAAAAAAAAAACTCCAGTGTTTGTTATTCTTTGACTCTAGTTTGGTTTCGGCTGTAACCTTAGGAGAACATGTCCTCTCTTTAGCTGTGCACTGGTGTGATGCAGCAAATTCAAACTGAACTGAACTGAATTCAGTTGAACTGAAAAGAGTTGAATGAAAATGGCGGGGAGGTAATGTGATGTTCCACTAGAATGCAGATTTAATGCTGTGTCCTGTTTCATTTTCTGCATGTTAGTGTTGAGTGATTAAGACAGCTTTTCTTACAGTGAGATTCTTCGGGTTGTTTGTTCTATGCAAAGTCCTCTACATCTGCTGGCACAGTCACTTCCTTTTTGTAGGAAACGCACACATGGACTCTCGCTACACATCAGGTCGGTTGTGGCTAGAAGCAGTACAGCTACAGCGTTTAGCCGAGAAAACGTGGCGATGGCAGTTGAGTTTAAGCACCAAAAAGGACTAGTTAACGTTTAGAACAGTCTCGCATTGCCAGACCTTCCTCCACAAGGCTGCGGAGGAAGGTCTGACTAGTCCACACTGCATTCTGGGATGGGAGAAAAACATGCTCTGGTTTATCTGCATTTCTTCAAACCAATCACAATCGTCTTGGGCGGTGCTAAGCGCCGTATGGAGCAACGGCTCCTCTGCAAAATAGCCTCGGGAAGGGAACTTGTTTTGGTGGAACATGTGTACGTTCAAAAGTAGTTGTAGTCGTGCAACAGAAAACTCAGATTGGACAGATGGACTAGCTAGCTGTCTGGATTTACCCTGCAGAGATCTGAGGAGGGTTAACTGCTCCTTGTGTTGTCTTCCCTTCAACCTTGAAAAAAACACTTTTTTGGCCAATGTTTTTGACGCTTTTTTTCACAATTTGTTTTTGCTTTTTCCAACGTTTTAAATTTTTAAATTTTTCTTCTACACATTTTCAGCGCTTATTTCTACATCCCATATTTTCTGATATAAAACAAAAATTTAAAACTGGTCAATGTGACCCGAAGTCAAAACAAGGTTAACCATAGTCCTCAGAAATCCCAAAGTTTAGAAGTTTAGAACGGCAACACAAAGAAAGAGGAAGGAAACGGGACACCTGGCCGAAAATGAGGGACATTCAGCGGATTTTCCAGCGGCACCGGAGCAATCCCCTAAATGAATCGACATCGACATAAACTATGATTAGGAATAAGATTGTGGTTTGGATTAAAACACTACCGAGGAACGATAATGATATTATTATTATTATTAGATTAGATTTTGCGAGAACTTCTAGCCACAACCTGTCAGCTCCTGGTGTGACACACACAGGAAATGTGATGCATTTCTGAATCCTCTCTGTGATAATCTCTATCCTTCCTTTCAGCTCGCATAATGGGCTATGTGGCTGCTTCAGTTCAATAACCTCCTCATACAAATCATTACACCATCAATCAGAATAATTAGCCACTAATTATTCTCAAAAGGGGTGGCAGTGAACAATGGAAATGCTGATTTTCTACAATTAATTATACTAAATGGCTGCGGTGTTGAAGTTCTGTTGTTCAAATGGCTGCTCTGGCGCTTTCATTCCAGCCAGACTGTCAGTCAAAACTGTCTGTCAAACCACTCGCTCGCCGCCTGCCGCTTAAACTCAGCTGGAGCTAAAAAGCATTTTCATGTGTTTTGCATGTAAACACATTTTCATCACACTTAAAGGCAGGGTTGTTAATGTAAACACACATGCACGAGTATCTGATATAGGCAGACCAGAGGCGAGCTAAACAGATGACAACAGCTGGTAGCTAAGCGTATGGGGCTCTGGATACGTCACCCCGTGTATTGTTGTGATTGCTCGTAGTGTTATCCAATTGCGTGCAGTGAGATTCTCAAATGCATGCTTGGTGCCGCCCCTCGAGTTGGGCCATTTTCATTACTCATTGCCAGACCCTTAATCTTTCGGATTTGGGTCTGGATTTCCAGGCTACAATTCTCCATTGCATCATGGTACATTGTCACTTGCGCTGCTGTCAAATTTATTTAATATTTGTTAAATGCTCTTTTGCACTACTTCATCTGCACAAACATTATATAAACTCTGTACCACACTCTTTACTTACTTTACTTGGGCTATTGTATTGTATTGCGTTACTGCCATACTACTTAGACATCACATTGCACAAACTGTAAAAATTTAAAAATAATCCATTCAAATGTGTTTTTGCATATTGATGACCTTATGTTTGGTTTATTGGCATGCTCCACCTCTGTGTGGCCAGTTAAAATGTTGGCAGGTCTCCCATAGGGCAAGGTGCGGCAGTAAAATGGTATAGAACGGTTTATGGGAATGTCGGTGTTTCCAACAATCATAAATTAAAATGTAGGCTACTTGGAATTCGTAATTTGGAGAGACAAATGGTAGAGGATATTTTCAATAAAAATCCTCCTGAAAAAGCTGTCCCCCTCACCCTGGCTGTCGGGGTGTAAAGACCATTTAAAACTAAATATAAAAAAAGTGTGTATTGGAAATATAGTTATCAACCCGGCCTTTGAATACATTGTATTCAGGTGGTTGCATTATGTGGGTGCAGTCTTATTCTCATTACTGAGTACAGTTGTATCTATATTTAGCTTGAATATTTGAAAACATATATACTTCCATCGGGTCAAAAAGCGACGCTTGGTCAGGTGCCTTTGGCGTTTGTTATTGACGCAAAAAGTCTCCTTAAGCGTCATATCTCAGTCGGGACTCTTGGCGTCACTTTTTGACACTCTAGGGACTCGCGTCCTTTGGCGTCATATTTAGACGCGCTTGGTCGGGACTTTTAGCGTCACTTTTTGAGGCTCTGGGACGGGACAATTCATTGCAGTAGGTACTGTATACAATACGAACTTAGTATGGAATACTGACTCAGGTTTTTATTTGTGTATCCACCACATTGGCTGACTTTGAAATGCAAACTGGAAGCAACTGCTGTCGGCACTTTTCACTCACGTAAACACACACTCCCATTGCACACACAGTGGCTGATTGACTGTACTGTGGTATCAGCTAGCAGTCGGGTTAATAGTGTTCCATGCAGTCAGACGTGTCATTTGTAATAACAACATTTCACTAATTGCATCCTCCCATGGAGCCAATTGATTCATCATTGTGCTGTGATCCTAATATATCTCAAGTCACTGAAAGTAATTTGTGTAGCAGAGAAAATTTCATAAATGGCTGCTTTTCCATTTTAATGCCGAGTAGAGAGTAATAGCTTATGGTGATGAGGATGTGTACTGTACGTGTGTAGCAGTAGTCAAATGGAATATCATTTTCTAGGTGTGATACAAATAAAGAACAGATTTTTTTTGTAGCTTTGTGTAAACCCCCAGCTGTCAGCAGCACACTTGGGAAGAAAAATAAAACGTGTGCAGATTTTGGCTGACAGAAGATAACATCTATTTCTCTACAGAAGTGTGTGTTTGTCACACAAAAGAGCTGTATATACTGCACCAATTCATTTTTTTGATATACTTCATTTTTTATTATATATGAACATAGAACAAAAGAGTGCTAGAACATGACAATAACTACAGTAGGTGCAAATAGGAAAATAGGATAAGCACAGGTAGCTACAGTACACAATGCATATAGATACAGCCTGACATAGACAATTAGAGAGGAATAGAATAAAGAGTCTTTGAGCCCTAAGTTAACGATCTAATCGCACGGCGTGAAGCGCATGACGCAGGTTCATTTGGGGCGTGTCCATATCCACTTTTGCTAGTTTGACGGTGGAAAAAACGGTCCGTGCGCAGGGTGCATGGTTCAAAAGGGTTGTACTTAGTCTCTTCATTAATTCATAGGCGTGTTTTGGGCGTAACATGCAATAAACCAATCAGAGAGTCATCTCCCATTCCCTTTAAAAGCCAGGCGCAGTGGCCGGTTAGCTCAGTTGGTAGAGCGGGCGCACATATGCAGAGGTTTATTCCTCGACGCAGAATGTCCAGGGTGCAAGTCTGACCTGTGAGTCTTATGTGAGGTATCAATGAACTCAGCAGAGACTTCCTTATTCATTGGTCATAGTTTGGCCCACCCCCCTATGCTTAAAAATTGCAACTGCGTCGGTCTTAAACTAGCAAGAGACACTTGTGTCTGGCTTTGCGCTGCACTACGCCTTGGTGTTTGTAGCGATCCCATTTTTCCCAGTATTCCTCTCCTTTCTCCTTTCGAAGCTGTAGCATTAAAGTAAATTTCTCCATTTCGCAGATAGAGTTTATAATGTTTATTAAGAGTCTCATGGCGGTAGGATTTCTCTGAAGCCAGCATTTGGAAGTTGCATTTTTACTTGCAACCATGAAAATATTCAGGAGATACTGTATGTGTCTCTTTTACTGAGTTTTCCAAAATGGAAAAGGGCAAAAGAGAAGTCAACTGTTGTATCCACAGTCTCTGTAATTAACTGTCTCACTTATCTCCAAAAAGCACCAACTCTTTTTTTTTAAAACAGATTCTTAACCATCAAAATTATATTTAGTCACACAATATTTCTTCCTGTGTTTCTTTATTGTTTAATATCAAAGACAGTACATGTTCTTCCTCCTTCATCCTAAGTACATTTACTCCAGTACTGTACGTAAGTTCAAATTTGAGGAACTTGTACTTTACTCAAGCCTATTCTTTTCATGCCACTTTCTACTTCTACACCGCTACATTTCAGAGAGAAATATTGTACTTTTTACTCCACTACATTCATCTGACAGCTTTAGTTACTAGTTACTTTACAAATTAAGATTTCTGCACACAAAACACATGTCGTTTATAAAATCTGATGTTTGATTCTAAAGTAAACTAGCCAACAATATAACGGCTACAAGTCCAGCTGAGACGATCAGACCATCACACACACAACTGGTTGGATCCTTTACTCTTTCTACAATGGGAGGATTTTTCTGCATTGAGTACTTTTACTTTTAATGCTTTAACTACATTTTCCTGATGATACTTACCTACTTTTACTGAAGTAGTATTTTCAATACTTTACTTGCTACATTGTGGTATTAGTACTTTTACTAAAGTAAAGGATCTGAATACTTCTTCCGCCACTGCTCCTTTACCACCACTTGAAATCATTCATAAATGGTGCCCACTCGCTTTTGGAATTTCCAGATAACAAGATGAATAGCTCTTGTGTGATTCGACTGCATGTTACGGTTGATACATTTCCCATACACTGACAGTCTCAGCAGCTGAACATACGTGATGGAAGTTTCAATGCTTTGTATTTGTTCTCCTTGCAGGGGTTGAACCAGAGGAGGAAAGTCGCTCAGGTGGGACTGGACGGTGTGCGGCGGACGGACTGGCACGACTACGAAGCAATGCGGAGAGATGCTGCTCGCTCAGGTGGGTCCCAACACACACAAACACACACACACACACACACACACACACACACACACACACACTTTTTTGTACCATTTAGTACATTTTTTCCAAGTTTTTTTTGGATGTTTTTAGCTAGCAAGCAAGGTGACGTATATTGTGCAAGACGAGAGATGTAGTTTACTGACACACACACACACACACACACACACACACACACACACACACACACACACACACACACACACACACACACACACACACACACACACGTCAACAATCTATTTAAGTCCACTTGAAGGGAATAATTTACAGGAACATAAACAGAAATATGAATATATATACAAAATCATGGGCCATTGGCATACAGCCGGTCTTCATAACATTAAGCATAATGCTTCGTTCTTAGGGGTATAAGTAACAGCGTCTTCGCCATATATGGGGGCTGCCTATGATAGTAGACAGAGCACAGTACTTTGCAGACAGAGCACAGTACTTTGCTAGCCGTTAAGCCCTTACACACACACACACACACACACACACACACACACACACACACACACACACTGCATCATTTTTTTTCTTCTTTTTTTTGTAATTCCCACCAAGAGGATTTCTCTCTCTCAGAAGCAGTGCGAATCAATGCTTCGAGTGTAGTTCCGAGTTCATAATTAAACACAGTTAATCTTCTACAATAAGCATTGATTCAGCCTCAGGCCTTGAGTGGGAAACACACCTCTGCCTTTTTTATTACAAATATAACTGATTTAACTGGCTTCTTTATGGTATTAAGTGGTACTTAAGAAGCAAATGAGCTGATTTTCTGAGAGAGTACCAAGTGGTTTAAGACTCATGCAGTAGATTCCGAGGACAAAACATACAGGATGAGGACAAAACATATATATGAGCACCATGGAGAGAGGCACATTGATAGTCTATAGAGTTGCAGATTGAGAGGAGCTATTTCGGGCTCTTCTGATTCTGTAAGTAAATGTCCCATTAATTTTGTCTATATGATAGGTGACTCACAGTTTAAGCATTTCCGCAGCTTGTATGGGCATGGACCCCTGGTTGAGTCATCAGTTGAAAAGATAAACAACCGTACAGCTGTAAACAACTGTCTCTGATTAAAAATAACAAAAGTCCTGGCCTGTTCTCAAGATTATCTAGAGCCATCTCACCACCTACCTATCATTTGTTGTGCCTCTAGCCCTTGTGTTGTCTTCCCGTTGTCTGGTTCAAAATTGAAAATTAGCTTCTTTTGTCGCTTTTTTTGACGTTTTTAGCCATTTTTTCTATGCTTTGGGTGCTTTTTTAAACATTTATTTTTGTATCACTTTTTGTCAATGCTATTTTTTATTTTTTATTCATGGTCAATAAACCTAATTAATATGACATAGCTAAATTTTTGAGTTAAAAAAGCTGAAATGATACATTTCTGTTGACTTATAGTTATATATAAGATCAGAGGATGTTGAGTGGATCACCGACGGGTGTCTGTCAAACTTTAGTCAGGATACTGTTTTGAAACCATTTAAAATATGTTTTTAAATGCAATAACACTTGAATAAAACACCCAAAATTCAATGGAAGTAATCATTAATTTTACCTGCGAAGAACATTGTGGTTTCAGTCAACGTACATCCACGCATCCATGTTATTTTTGGGCAATATGGTTGAAAGAAACCCATATTTCTATATTTTAGGCCTTTATTTGGAGGGGTTTATAACACAAGGGGTAGGTAGAGCCTTTGTTTCCTTTGTGCAATGCATTGAGGGACAACGTTGCCCATACAGGACACTCAAAAGTTAACAGACACACGTCATACTCCGAACCTGCTGAGAAATATGTTGGATGAATTTGGGACACAGCTTATGTTCAAATATTTCAGACGTGCACCTCTCAAAAAGTGTAACTACACGTCGCGGCGACACTGTGATTGGTCTGCTTGGCTGTGGCTTGGTAGCGTTGCATTTCCTCCTCACTCCTGGTTCTCCTTCACCATAAACAACATGAAATCAAGGAGAGGGTTAACTTTTCCCACTACAGATTTCCCATCGTGGTCAGAACTCAAAGGGGAGACACTTTGTTTCTCTCTCTCTATGCTTTGAGAGTTGGTACTCACTGCAAAGCTAATCCCCGTCACTCTCTTACTCACTCTACTAAATACTCCGCACGCTCTCACACACACACACACACACACACACACACACACACACACACACACACACACACACACACACACACACACACAAGCACACATGCCGGCCCTGCTATTCTCTTAACGCTTGTGTTGACCTCCGGTCACATTGACCCGTTTTCAGTTTTTTGTTTTATATCAGAAAATATTGGACGTAGAAATAAGCGCTGAAAATGTGTAGAAGAAAAATTTAAAACATTGGAAAAAGCAAAAACAAACTATAAAAAAAAGGCGTCAAAAATGTCAGAAAAATGTTTTTTTCAAGGGTGAAGGGAAGACAACACAAGGGTTAAATAGATCGATGCAGACACCAACAAGTATAAACCTGCCACTTACGTAGGCTAAGGTAAACGCTTTGCATGGAGCCTCTGCAGTAAGTCCAGTCTGCAAGTATAAATCACACTTTAGTTAGCTACACAGTTAGCGCACACTCACCAGGGCGGCCTGGTTTCCGCAGGCACAGAAGTGCTCAACAGTATCTGTCTTGACCGAGACACCGAAGCCGGGACGGGCAGCATGGATGTTTTTTCTGCCCATCGGCCACCATGTCTAAAATCCTGTCTGGTTGCGCGACGTTTCTGGTTTTAAGATTCCGTGCCGTAATGTGTGGGGACTCACCCCTTTCAACATATGTTAAGATTTTTTTTTTAAACTTCTAATGTGGGCCAGGGATTAGTAGGCAAGTGCATAGTATGCATTGCATAGTGAGACCCATGAACGTCATATTTTTAAAAGAAAAAACAAACCTGTAACTCAGTCAAAACTAAATGTATACAGCAAGATCATTTCAAATTATTTCTTATGGTTCAGATTTGCCCTAGGACTAGAAAACATAATTTAAGTGATCAATGTAACAAGTTTGTTATGCAAGGGAAAGCACACATTTATCTTTGAAGTGAGCCATTCATTTGAGGAGTTATTTTCCACAGTTATTATCTTCAGGACCGCAGACACATTGCCTAATGAAAACAAGGCAGCTCGCTATAATTTGATGCTCTTCTCTGACTGTAGATCAGCCTCAATGCATGCGTCCTTGTGTGTGTGTGTGTGTGTGTGTAGTGCATTGATGAGTGGCTAATGAAACATACGGCACTCCTGAAAAACAAGCTCAGGTATCATAATGTTAGCGTGTGGAAAAAGGTTGTTGGAGAGTGTGTACATGTCTTACGGCTAAGCGGAGTGCAGTACAGTAAATGTCCAGAATGTATATAGAGTAGGTAGAGTTGTAACAATTCCAAATGTTGCTGTACAATTCATTGTCTCAGAAATAATTGGGATTAATTGTCCCTTTCAGTCAAATTCAAA
Source organism: Zingel zingel (assembly GCA_023566125.1). NCBI lineage: Eukaryota > Metazoa > Chordata > Actinopteri > Perciformes > Percidae > Zingel > Zingel zingel. The sequence goes on along the minus strand of CM042328.1, from coordinate 4,962,837 downwards.
AAGTATTTATTAATGTATTTGATGCGTTTAACTTTACAACAACATTTTCTTCCGGGGGACCATACCCCCGACCCCCCCTGCAGCAGGGGTGGGGAACCTTTTTGACATCAAGGGCCATATCAGTTTTTATAACTCTTTTATTTGCACACCTGCACACAGGTGCAGCTCATCAGCTCATTAGCTCCTGAGGCCTCCTGACACACCTGTAGACCGAGCAGAAGGCCGTCACACTATAAAAGACCTTTTTCACAGCAGACATGTTGACATGTCATAGTAGGAAAAGCACAGGTGTATTCAAAACCATTCATGATGGCTGCATTTTATTAATGCCTCTAATGCTGACGTTTAAAATAAAGCACTAATTTACCTTGATCTTCTGTAGCGTAGCTGCATCTCACGCACTAAAGCTTTAAAAAACATTGTCTGTGCCTGAGAGAGAGTTAGGCTTCTTCACTGACCTGTGTGTGTGTGTGTGTGTGTGTGTGTGTGTGTGTGTGTGTGTGTGTGTGTGTGTGTGTGTGTGTGTGTGTGTGTGTGTGTGTGTGTGTGTGTGTTGCAGGCAATGGTGAACAGGGGAAAGCGTTTCCTCTGACAGAAACTGACCGGGTGGACCAGGCCTACAGGGAGAACGGCTTCAACATTTACATCAGTGACCAGATCTCCCTCAACCGCTCCCTCCCAGACATCCGCCATGCCAAGTGAGTCCTGTGTGTGTGTGTATGCCTCCCAGTGAATGTATTAAAGCACTCCTTAATGCTGAAATTATCACAATCATGGCTATAGCCCTATTCACACTGGACTACTCTAACCCGGGGACCTCTACTAATTTGCATTAATTGCGGATGTCTTAATCCCGTGTGAATCGGCCATGTCTCTAATTTGTCCAGTAAAATTTCCACTGCAAATGACCTGTCATGTCATCAAACGTGGAGCTTGTTTGATAATATAAGTCCCGTACAAATCCGCTTCGCTGTTGAATAGAACTTAGTGTTTTCCATAGCTTTGTGGATGACTTAGGTGCACATATTTGGCAGGGGGTTTAAGGGTCATCTCTCCAGAAAATGTCCCCATCCTTTTTCTGTCTCTTTGTGGGATTTTGTTTTCTTTGGGGTTGTTTTGGGTCTCTGTGGTCATTTGGCGTCTCTTTGTAGTCGGTTAGTGTCCCTTTATGGGAGTTTTGCGTCTCTTTCTCACATCGTTTTGGACCGTTACTATCACCGTGTCTTTGTCTAAAACGTTGTAAAAGCTTGAGCAGATTATAAATAAATAGCACTCCGAAAGCTTAAAGACAAAATTTGCTAAAGAAGTCCACTGGGGACAAACTGCAGATGTTGTTGTTGTTGTTGTTGTTGTTGTTGTTGTTGTTATTATTGTTATTATTATTATTATTATTATTATTATTATTATTATTAGATCTTAAAAAATGAATTTAGTCACATTCATTTGGCTTAGGTGCCGCCCAAAACGGCTCGGGTGCTGCACCTAAACCTTATAATGGCTTATAATTAACTCTTGTGTTGTCTTCGTTTCAACCTTGAAAAAAAAAATTTCTGACATTTGTGATACCTTTTTTTTTCACAATTTGTTTTTGCTTTTTCCAACGTTTTAAATTTTCCTTCTACACATTTTCAGCGCTTATTTCTACGTCCAATATTTTCTGATATAAAACAAAAATTTAAAACGGGCCAATGTGACCCGAAGTCAACACAAGGGTTAAACCTGTTCTGGTATGATATACTGTAGATGTGTTGTGTTTGCATTGCTTGATATAGTGCACACAGCAAAAATATGGAAGTTTATTGAAGTCCCTGACATCCAACTGTGTATTCATCTCCATGTGAACAGCAGGTCTTGAAGTAGTATTGGTCATAAATTACAGCTGGGGAAGTGGAAAAAAATTAAAAACATGTTTTGAAAGTCAGACTCCCATGAACCTTGTTCTCCCTTTCAATCCCAGAATGGCACTGCGGAAGGCCTTTAATCACATTTCTTCTTTTATCCTGACAAGGGCTATCCTCTGACTCCTGACCCTTACTTTTCTTTTATGTGGAAAGCTGCTTTGAACTCTTACTTTCTGCCAGTTTCTCCGCAAAGACTTATTTTTTATTGGTGTTTATAAAAGTAGGTCTTCCTTGACCTTTCACGTCTCTTTCCTTGACTCGTCTGTGTTGATGAGTACACACCTCAAATCAACCACGCATTTCAGTTCTTTGTACAGGCCTTCAATTTACTTGTAAAGCTGCTGAAATCATGAGCAAATGTGTATCCTGGTTTTACAACATGATATGCAGTTTAAGATTCTCATCAAATCCACTTATACTCATTTTGAATAATCCATACATGCAGAATACACAGCTGAAGGCTTTTTTTTTAACCCTTGTGTTGACTTCGGGTCACATTGGCCCGTTTAAAATTTTTGTTTTATATCAGAAAATATTGGACGTAGAAATAAGCGCTTAAAATGTATAGAAGAAAAATTTAAAAATGTAAAACGTTGGAAAAAGCAAAAACAAATTGTGAAAAAAGGCATTACAAATGTTTTTTTTCAAGGTTGAAATGAAGACAACTTAAGGCAAGTACAAGTCAAGTCTCAAGTCCTTTGGGTCAAGTCAAATTGCAAGTCTTTCAGGCCTTCAAATGTTGATCATCACAATGACACAGCATTTCAATATTTTATTTTCCAAACTGTTATTTTTACATAACCTAACTTTATTTGCCGAGAGAATAGATGACAGCCTGGGAGAAGGACAGTCTGGTCAGCCATCTCCCGGTGTCCGCTGTCTTCCCGGCGGGTATTGAAGCAGAGGGACCTTATGCTCCATTCAGTTCTGCCTCTGTTGTTTTCTTTATCCGGTTTCCTTTTTAAAATGACAAATAGATTACCGCCGCCTGCCTGGTATGGAGAGTTATTTCCTCTCACGCGGGCACAGAACGTGCGTGGTACTTGGCCATCGGCTGTAGTCTCTGCGGTGTTCTAATTTTTGGCCCAGACAAAAAGGTGATGTGGGCCCTAGTTCCTCGCCGTCTGCTTGGTGTGTCAGGGCCTTAAGTGGTTGTAATTGAAATATTAGCATGGAAATTGTTTTAAGGACTGATATAGGCCCCCTGTGGCTCCAGACTCCACACTCTCTCTCCTGTGACCAATCGCACCCTTCCTTCACCCAGTCTGCCCTTCTTGGTGATTGGTATGTTGTCGGTGCTTCGCAGGCAGCCAGTCCCAGACCTGCGACTGACACATTCGATTTCTGCACGCTGACAAGATTTAATTGAAGCACACACACACACACACACCTTCATCCCCTGTGGAATTGGACAGGGTTTGTTAAGAGTCACCAGCCTGCTGCCTGCCTATCATGTTGCCTGTCTGTCTCCCAGTGTTCATATTTGAATGAATAACACGCAGGCTGATGTTCAACACAGACACTGATCGAGGGACTAGCTGAGTTTGCTTCTCTCTCTCTCTCTCTCTCTCTCTCTCTCTCTCTCTCTCTCTCTCTCTCTCTCTCTCTCTCTCTCTCTCTTTCTTTCCCTCTCCCTCCATCAGCAAGGGGCCACAACTCTTTTTCCCATGATTAGCTCTTATGCAGGGGTAAAGTTAAAGCTGTCTCAGATGCAGGAGGAACATATCAGTGGCATCGCTACAGAGCCTACACTGAGCTCTATTCAGGATTCATTATTAAAAGTTGCTTTTATGTAGCTTTTATTTTTTATTATATTATGTGTCTTGTCATTCTTACCTTGCATGCTTGCTGGATTGCCGCAATATCACAAAATCCTGCAAGAATCGCAGGATCACATATCGCACAAAAATCCATCTCGTCAGGCTTAAGGTAATGCGTTTCTGTCCGAACAGCAGCGGACTGAACCAATCAATGTCCTGGGAGGAGTAGTCTGGATCAACTAAAGTACATTTCCAGGATAAAGCCTGACATTGCACGCCAGATGTCAGGCGTTGCCCCTCTCCTTCCGCTCTCTGTGTTTTGTGGTTCTCAAAATCCTTTCGATATGGGACTTACTTCGAAACAACAAACTTCGAGCTAGCAAGCTGCACGCTGAAAATTTTAATTTTTAAATAAAATTTAAATCATGCAACAAGGCAGGCCTGCTTGGTTCTTTCGGGGAATGATTGTAAACATTAACAAAGAATATGTTTAGGGCATTTCCTCTCTAACTGGGACGTTTGGGGACTGATTGGGGGGATTGCTGTGGACGAAGTACACACGGAGATATACTGGTAAGAGACAATGAGGTTTAACGATGTGTCCAGCTAATTTAAATAGCTCACGTTACCTTATTGTGTGAACAGTTACCTTTATTTATTTAGTATGTGGCGTTTTCTTTTGCGAGGTGGAAATGTTCCACCAAACCAAGTTCCTTCCCGAGACTATTTTGCACAGCCACCGTCGCTGCGTCCGGAGCTTAGCCCCGCCGAAGATGATTTTGATTGGTTTAAAGAAATGCAAACAACTCGGAGCATTTTTTTTTTCTCCTATCCCAGAATGCATCTGTGGTGTAGCCAGACCTTACTCCAAACCACTGTGGAGATAGTGCTGGCAATGGGAGACTAGGTGAGCAGCTACTGGAACCTTCAGGCATGGTATAGGTGTGTGTAGCGGCTGCGACTGTTCGTTCAAAACAACAATGGCGAACATGATCACCTGCCAGGTTTTTTTTTTTTTTTTTTTTTTAAAGTGCCTGCCCTTTTCCAAACAGTTTCCAATAGAGATACCATTTTTTGCGTCCCTATTCCGATACCTGAACTTCTTGCGCATCTGCTGATACCAAGTACCGATCCGTTACCATTGTGTCATATATTTTATTATGTTTTAACAGCTGTATACTACTATCCCTGTACGGATGTGATATAATTGCTATCATTGTTGTCGGCCTGGCAGACCGCCAGAATGCCTTAGAATTCAACCAATCCATTTAATAAAATAAGATGACAAAAGATCAAAATACCAGAACACCTACTGAAAATAATTATGCCCAGAGGATTGAAAAGAATATCGCGATGACGATAAGAAAGCGATATATTGCGCAGCCCTAATTTCTGTATTTATTTTGTAGCTGCAAACAGAAGCTGTACGCGGAGAAGCTGCCCAACACCAGCATCATCATCCCGTTCCACAACGAGGGCTGGTCGTCGCTGCTGAGGACCGTCCACAGCGTGCTCAACCGCTCCCCCCCACAGCTCATCGCCGAGGTCATCCTGGTCGACGACTTCAGCGACAAAGGTACAGACGACGCACACACACACACACACACTCTCATCACTGCTCAGAACTAGGGCTGGGCAATATATCGACATTATATCGACATTGATATATGAGGCTAGATATCGTCTTCAATTTTATATCATAATATTATTAGATTAGATTTTTTCCATATCACCCAGCTCTACTCAGAACACACACTTGCACACATAACACACCTCCTCAGACATGTGAAAGAAAATACAGATTTGCGCGATTGATTGGCGTCACTTCGGTAAAATTCTACCTCGTGTCCTGGAGTTTTGAGCGGTCATGTCATAGCTGATTGCCTGGTTATGGCTGAATCTTTCAATACTACATGTGGTGAGTCTTGGGGCGGCTTGTGGCTCGGAGGGAGAGTTGTCTCATGCTGTTTAACCGCAAGGTTGGCGGTTCAATCCCATGCTCCCCCGGCCAAATGTCAAAGTGTAACTGAGCAAGACACTTAACCCCAAGTTGCTGCCCGGATGCTTTTAGTTGTCCACTGCTCCTAATGCTTACGATGGGTTAAAATGCAGAAATAGAATTTCACTAAATTGTACTGCGTGTGTGTGACGATTAAGAATAATGTTTGTTTTTGTTTATAGTTAGTTTGATTCCATACTTGTGCCTAATCAGTGGACTTTTGGGGATTTCTTAGATTTCTTAGATGACAACTGAATAAAACAGAATTTGTTTGTTTCTCTACAGCTCTTTGCAGTAAACCTCTCCTTTTCATGGTTGCATAGCTGTGTGTGTGTGTGTGTGTGTGTGTGTGTGTGTGTGTGTGTGTGTGTGTGTGTGTGTGTGTGTGTGTGTGTGTGTGTGTGTGTGTGTGTGTGTGTGTGTGTGTGTGTGTGTGTGTGTGTGTGTACCCGTCTGTGTGTTATTTTCTTTTTCACTCTCCCTTTCCCAGCCCTCTCTTTAAGTGTTTAATTCCTTGTTAATTAGCGCTCTCTGTCACGGTCCCTAGTCGAAGGATGTGTTTACCTCTCGTCTCCATGGTAGTGAGATGTTGTTCCGCTGCCTCAGACTCATTTAGAGGTTAACACCCATCAGAGCTCAGCGACCAAACCCTGCGGCAGTGGAAACCAAAATTTCAAAAGTAGGGCTACAATAGTATTGCGTTCTTTGAACAAATTTGAGAAAGAGTTATAAGGCAAAAAATATATTACTCAAACAATATAACAATGCAAGTAATCCCACTCCATCTCATAAATAAGATACTTATCCATGTGACTTTACCTTATAAGACGTTAGAGCAGTTGTATGGCACGAGCCACAAAACACTATTCCAGCCAATCGGCAACAGGCAGTGACAGTTGATTGTAGGGGGGGGGGAGGCAGCATGTGAATGTGCCGGCTGGCCAGTAGTTATCTGTCTGTGAAAAATATTCAAAAATATTCAAATATCAACAGTCTTTGCGTAGCATCGCGTACTGTACCTTTTTTAAGTAATGCGTTTGTGTCCGAACAGCAGTGAACCGTACCATTCAGCGTCCGGTGAGGCCATGGTTAAGGTGTGTGTTACGGCCGCGATTGTTCATTCAAAAATGCCCGACGTAATAGACAGATGGTTCATCCAATCACTTGCCAGGTTTAGAACTTTTAATTAAAAAAAGACAATGGGAAACCTTTTCCTTCTACATCGTCCCTTCCCCCTCTGCCCTCACACGTCCCCGTGGGTGGGAAGTAAAAGAACAACTTAGTTGTGTGAAAATAGCCTGGAACCCGAGACGGGTTTGGGTTCTCTGTCGTCAGGATGGATGGGAGAACATTACACAGCTGCAGGGAAGGGATTTAACCTCTGCGGGCCGTCTGCTCCAGCACTCCCTCTCGCTCTCACTCCCACAGTCAGTTGATAAGAAATGACTCAGGCTGTAATGAAGGCTTTGAAGACACAAGGACGAAGTGAACTTCAATCAGTTCTGGTCTCTGGCTGAATGGCTGCTGTTACAATGTAGGCGAGAACAGTCTTGGGCAGTTTCTGTACCGAGTACCACAAATCAATGCTCAGCATTGAATAATAAATTCGGGAGCAAGTGCATTATGGACGAGGGAAGAAAAAGTGATTAATTATAAAGTGTGGTTTTAAACTTCCAGTGTAGTGCTTAATTTGGGGTTCACACATTCATTTAAAGAGAAGTCATTTTCTGTAAGAATGTGGGAAAAGCAGGAAGATAAGTCACAGTTTTTCCTACCTGTTATAAGGTTTATGTGCAGCACCCGAGCCCTTTTGGGTACCACCTAAGCCAAATTTTCTTAGATCTAATGACTGTAATCGTTCCCCAGTGGACTTCTTTAGCCACTTTGAGTGTTATTTATTATCTGCTCTAGCTTTTCCAACGTTTTAGACAGATATGGTAATAATAATGGTCCAAAATGATGTGAAATTGCATTTTTTTTAATTGAAAAATGTAACATTTTCTGGAGGGATGACCCCTAAACCCCCCGTCAAATACGTGTACCTAAGTCTTCCACAAACCTAGGGAAAACACTGTAGGTGTGTCTGTGTGTTTGAATTTGTGTGTCTCGCTGTGCTTTACTTAACCTAGAATTCAGTCCTTAAAGATGCTTTGCCAATTTGAGAGTGTTAGCGTCAGAGTGGAAACACAACCAATAATACAAACTTAAAAAATGAATCTTAGTCAAAATATTTAAAAAAGAAATTTAAGACAAATCCCTGAAAGACAAATCACTTTAAGCTCCTTGTTTAAAACATGAGAAATTCAGTGTCAACAAAAGGCTACCCAAACTACATCTACCAGAGCAATGTGTTTGTGACACAGTAAGTAATTTAGATACTGAACAGAATGTTGACTTGTTTGAAATGGAAAGAGGAGAGCATGCAGCAACTATGGTACACCCACACAGGTGATTTGACTTATTCTGTCGGATTAGACCTCCTCTCACGTCTGTTTGGGCGTGTACAGACTGTGTTTGATTGACATCTCTTGACTCTCTTGTTAGCTTTTTGGCACCAGTTAGGGTGGGACAAATTACTCCTTTTCTCATTCAAAATGAGTTCAAGGAATCCAATGAACTTACATCCCAGCATAGTTTTGCCCCACTTTCAAACTGAGCAGAACTGAAATGGCAAGTAAAAGTGGAGCAATTGATACAATTCAACAAATGTCCAGCTGGTTTTGGACAACAAGCGCAAAATGTTGGTAATCAGACAGTTAAAGACAAGACAAATGTGTCAGAAATAAATGAATCTGATTTTTGTTATAGCTGTCTTAACTAGGGCTGGGACAAAATATTGATACAGCAAGTTGTCGTTGTCCTTCTTCGTGCCATACAACAATCGATATGCCAGCGCCAAAATATCGATATTTGAATGAATAAAATAAGGCACTCTAAATAGATTTCCCTGCTCCCAGCGTGGCTACTTCATGGCTCCTCGAGGTGGCGCTCAACACATGAATGAGGAACACTTGAACAGAAGTGAACTAGCTGAAGAGGAAGAGGTTTTCAACGGGATGGCGGACAGCAGTTTGAGGAAAATAACAGATGCCCCAGCCACGTTCAAGTCGCTCGCGTAACTCTCTTAAGTTGCTCTATAGTTGTGTCATTTTATTTTACAGACTGAAAAACATGTGGTGCAGAAATCTTATGTTTTTTTTTTGTTTTTTAACGGTTTGGACCTGTAGTGAATAAAGAAAGAAAACCTGCACTTAACCTTTTTGAAGGGCATTTTGTATTCATAGGTAGACCAACATCGTGATCATTGTATGATTGTCTAGCAATGCATTGATTATCGCAGAATTGCTGTATCGTGATATTATCTGTATCGTACTCTGGAAATCCAGAGTTCTCGCGAGAGCACAATTTGAATTTGCTCAGTGAGTCACTCTGGCATTGAGTAATGATGCTCATCAACTATGCCCTTGTAGCCGAGCTGCACCAATCACATCGGTGTATCTGATATAGGCGGGCCAGAGGCGAGCTAAACGATTGACGACAGCGCTGCAACGTCGAAGTCATTAGTAAACATTGCAAGATGGCTAGCGATGAACACCAGTTGTTTGAAACGGCTTTGGCCGTTACAATGAATGAGTTAGACTTGGCACAAGGAACAGAAAACAGCGCTCAAATTGTTCCTTTGCAAGAAGGACGTTTTGCTGTTTTGCCGACCAGATACAGCAAGAGTTTAATCTACCAGTTAGCTCCGCTGGTAGCTAAGCGTGTGGGGCTCTGGATACGTCTCCCCATGTATTGTTGTGATTGGTTGTAGTGTTATCCAATTGCGTGCAGTGAGATTTTCAAATGCATTCTTGGTGCCGCCCCTCGAGTTGGGCCATTTTCATTACTCATTGCCAGACCCTTAATCTTTCGAATTTGGGTCTGGATTTCCAGGCTACATGTATTGTGTATTGTATCGTGAGGTACCCTGTGATTCTCACCCACTAGTCTTAACATTTAACTTAACTTTTGGTCCTGTTGTATCATGCTGTATAGAGACTCCCTCTTTACTGAGAGTTGAAATAAAAGGTGATTATTCTCCCACGGTTCGAGATCTAATTCTCATTCACAAAACGGAATGAATCTGTGTGAGTCATTAACGTCCCGGCCCACCCTGACAAAGGCACTTCTCTTTTCATAACACACACAGACAGGAAGAAACCCTCCCAATCATTTCTGCTGACACTGAGTTACCTCGCTCTGCTTCACAGCTTCTACAGAGCCTACAGTCATACTAATGCATCGTTATATTTATAACTTCATTAAGCGCATGAACTGCTTGTAACAGTTATCCTGCAGCAAATTAACTCATGCTGAGGCGGTTTTTACATTGTGAAGTTTGCCTGTAAGGTGAGTAAGATTACACATGTTGTAATTATAGAAATGACCCCCAGTTTTATTAATGTGGTCGTTCAGAGATCCCTCCAGTGTTGCTGAAAGTTATCACATTTTCCATATCAGCCCTACTCTCTCCCTTATCAACCTTCTGTGGATGTTTGCAGGCTGTTCTCATGAAGCATGGTTATCTAAAATAAAACAGACGTTCTTCTCAGTCCCATTCATGTAACTCCTCATTCAGTCACATCTATGACGTTTTAACCCTAAACCTCAGATTCGTTTATATAGCGCTCAGTTAGTCAACAGATAAAGTAATAATGAAAATAATTGTGTTGTGGCTTGACGATGTCGAGAAAAATACTTTAAAGAAGGATCTTGAGGGACAGAAAGGGGCTATGAAACGTCTCTATTTAAACAAAAGTGATGAGACATTTCTCTGCAGAAAAATACATCCCCACTCCAGTGTTGTAATGTAACAAAGTACACATACTTCATTACTGTACTTAAAGGTGCTGTAGGTAGGATTGTGAAGATCCAGGACTTAGCCAAAAAATTTGAACATCGACAACTTCTCAGTCCCTCCCCCCTTTCCGCTAAAGCCCAAAACGGTCTCCTAAGCCCCTCCCCCCACAAGGGAGAATGAATGCATGTACATGAGCAGTGATTGACACGCAGTTAGACATATTATGCTTCACTATAAGGAAGCCACAATAAAGTTCATAATCAAGATTTTTCTTTGACTTTTACTTATAGTAAATAGTTAAGTACATTTAATATCATAAAGTTACTTTTGATACTTAAGCACAGTAAATGTCAAATACTTTAAGACTTTCACTCAAATAATATTCTAGAACGTGACTTTAACTTCTACCAAAGTCATTTTATGACTTAAGATACTTGTACTTTTACTCAAGCATTGCTTTCAAGTACTTTGTACAAGACTGCCCCACTCTACTCAGCAGCTGCTTATTATACCCTCATCTCACATGTTCATTAAACATCCTGACCATCACTATTGCCAAATATGGAAATCCCCATGCTTCCTCCCATTCTATCCTTAACGGCACCTAAACGGAAAGTCCCTGAAAAACTTGTTGCATAAGTTTCAGAAAAAATCTGCTTCGTAACCCACCCTTTAAAGTAAATTGCCCACAGAATCATGACACTTTCATGAGACTCTGAAACCGATAACTCAAAGACAACAATTCAAAAAGAACTCCATGTCAGTCAGAAGATTTGCATGCATCACAACTCATTCAAGTGTTTATTGCGGCCCTACTTTAAACTTCTCCGGTCAACAAGCCTTGATGCTGTTGAATTACCCAGTGTGTCTAGGTATAAGGTATACATGAGAAACATTAATAGCATACTCCGATAGAACTCTCAGTAAACCGTGGCTTTTCAGACATTTTTGATCTAGTGTTTCAACCTTCACCCATAACATCCTTCAATTGAGGCTCAAGAGGCTCTCGGTGCTTCATGCTTTATCCTGTGAGGTATAGCTTTATATTTACCTTTCCATCCATCTTCTTCGTCCGCTTATCCGGTATCGGGTCGCGGGGGTAGCAGCTCCAGCAGGGGACCCCAAACTTCCCTTTCCCGAGCAACATTAACCAGCTCCGACTGGGGGATCGTTCCCAGGCCAGGTTAGAGATATAATCCCTCCACCTTGTCCTGGGTCTTCCCCGAGGCCTCCTCCCAGCTGGACGTGCCTGGAACACCTCCCTAGGGAGGCGCCCAGGGGGCATCCTTACAAGATGCCCGAACCACCTCAACTGGCTCCTTTCAACGCGAAGGAGCAGCGGCTCTACTCTGAGCTCCTCACGGATGACTGAGCTTCTCACCCTATCTCTAAGGGAGACGCCAGCCACCCTCCTGAGGAAACCCATTTCGGCCGCTTGTACCCTGGATCTTGTTCTTTCGGTCATGACCCAGCCTTCATGACCATAGGTGAGGGTAGGAAGGAAAACTGACCGGTAGATTGAGAGCTTTGCCTTCTGGCTCAGCTCTCTTTTCGTCACAACGGTGCGATAAATTGACTGTAATACCGCACCCGCTGCGCCGATTCTCCGGCCAATCTCCCGCTCCATTGTCCCCTCACTCGCGAACAAGACCCCAAGGTACTTGAACTCCTTCACTTGGGGTAAGGACTCATTCCCTACCCGGAGAAGGCACTCCATCGGTTTCCTGCTGAGAACCATGGCCTCCGATTTAGAGGTGCTGATCCTCATCCCAGCCGCTTCACATTTATTTACCTTTCTGTTGGTGCCAAAAGGTCTCTGCAATCACCATATGGATGCTGCAGTCGATCTCTGAGGGGAACCGCCAAGCCTGTTATCCTTTATCTTTGCAGTCTTGCACCAGAAGCCAAGGTTGTGATGGTTTACATGCCTCCTCCCATCGCTCAGTAAGTTCCACCAGAATGTATTTTCTTATCTTCTGAGCACAACACTTTGTAGTTTCATAGAGTTGTGGATCACGTCAGCAAAACTCTTGCATTTGAACAAATGTTTCACTTTCTTTTTACCCCTCCTGAATTTATTTTATTTTTATTTTTTTTTCCCCCTCCTGCTTTAACCCTTGTGTGGTGTTCGGGTCTGTGGGACCCTTTTTCAATGTTTGCTAAAAGAAAAATGATGCTATTTATTATTTCTTCTAACTCACACTCATTGGCCTTGGCTCATTTTCTGTGAAGAACATAAAAAATAACTTATTTTCAATGACTGCACATGGTATACAGAACTATTACATATGAGGTGTTCGGGTCTACTGGACCAGAGTGAATGTAAATGTAGGTGCTATGAAACTGTTGTTTTTTAGACCTTGTGTGCACCAATGATAAAGTAATGCATCTGTCTGTTTTTCTTTTGTCTTTATTTGTATTTTGGAAAATATTAGTTCTTGCTTGAATTATGTTGCTATTTAAAATAATGGATAGACGTGGGCTCCTTCCTGCAGTGGTTAGGGTATGGTTGGGCACAGAACATGTCCTTCGGACTTGGGCTGGCCATTTTGCTGTTGGGGTGGGAGGAGTGGGGTTATGTGTTTCATGTACTGTGAAGTCAGTGTTTTATTTTGTTATTGTTTTTTCTGTTATAAATGAGTTAGGTTTATTCATGAATGTTATCAGCAGGGCAGTACCTAGTAAATTATTTTATATAGTGTGGTTGAATATAAGCCTCAGTAAAATATATAAAATGTAATTCCTCATGTCATTCAATAATTCCCTTTTAATTTGTTCCTGGAACATCAAATGGTGCAAACATCCCATAAAAAGGAATGCAATTTTGTCTTACTTGAAAAAAGAGAAAGTATCTATTGGACTGCTACAGGAGACACATCTAACGAAGGTTGAACACTCAAAATTAAATAGAAATTGGGTTGGGCAAGTATTTTCTGCCTCATATAACAGCAAAAGTAGGGGAGTTACTATTTTAATTAATAAGGACCTTCCAGTAAAAATTGAGCATTGTGAATCTGATCCAGATGGTTGCTTTGTGTTTCTATAGAAACTAGATAATACAATACAAAATCAACTTCATTGCTTGTACAATATAGTGCCCTAATGTTATTATTGGTGGTGACTGGAATTGTGTGTTAGATGGGAAATTTGATAAGCATCCTAGCAATCTATCAACCATTCCAACCCATAGATAAAAAGCTATCCGTCAAATGTTAGACGAACTTGGTTTGATAGATGCTTGGCGTTTGCTGAACCCAGATAATAAAGATTATACATTTTACTCTAATCCCCACAAGTCTTACTCTAGAATTGACTTTTTTCGTATATATATTCTTAATGTGACTGTCTATTCATAGAGAGAGAGAGAGAGAAAAAACAAATAAGCACCAATAATGATCAAAAATCTTCTTTCTATTTTTTTTTTACCTTTTTTATAATTGAATTTCCTTGTTTTCTCACAAAAAACGAAAATGTGATCTCACAGGGGTAAATGGTAAATAGGAACCATACATGATGTATGTATCATTGGTAATTGAGCTAAAGTAAACATCTGTTAAGTATTTTTACATAAATAAAAGCCTAATAATGTGGTGGGTCCACACATTGGCTGTGTAACAAAAATATGAACTGGGTTAATATGGGTTAATGATCTGGCTAACGGAGCCTGAAAAATGCTCGTATAGGTTGTTTGTTCAAGCAGATATGGCTACATTCAGACTGCAGGCAAACGTGACCCACAGCCCAAGTCGCATGGCATCCAATCTTTTCCAGTTCTGATTTGGGCCACTTTCATACGTGGTCCAAATCCGTTACAGTTTAGATATTTTAAATATTCTACCTGAGTCTGGACCGTCGGATCGAAATACATGCAATACTTTGACGTCAATCTAGAGCAACCATTATCACAATTCTAGGCCGAGAACAGCAAGCCTCCAGGAACAGGGGCAGGCTTTAATGCAAACAGGGGCATAACGGCCAACGGTGGACAATGGTAGCGAGTAGTATGAAAGACCATAAATCCGCGTAGGGAGGTTGGTTGGGGTGGTGGATGGGTCAAACAACACAGGACTTTCACCCCGGAGACAGTGGTTCGTGTCCCATTTTGCGTGTCACTAAAAAATACATTTTGTAACCCCACCCACCATCTTTTCCTAAACCTAACTGCCCCGTTCTTGTGCAACATGTCAGTTAAAGCTACAGTGCGTAGTAACTGTCGCCCCCATGAGGAACTCTAAGTAATGACAACACCACCACTGTTGTGGGTTGTTATATCCACATGACACAAGCCTTCCATAATTGCGCAATTCCACACAGTTGCTAGTAGCCACAGAGGACATGGAGAATAAAAAAAAAACATGATGGACTCTTCAGAAGCGGTAATTATCTTCACTCGATTTTCTGCGCACGAAAGTTGCCGGACGACACCATGTTCTAAATACAGCCATACTGAGAAATCCAGAGAGAGTTGTGTGGAGCTGATAGTCTTAATTAGCTTTGTAGCAACTCATTTGGCAACGGCTTGAATGTAACGGACGTTCACTAATATAAAAAAGTTGCACACTAAAGCTTTAAACGTACGTCCCGACCCAAAACGTCAAATAATGACGCCAAGAGTCCCGACCAAGCGTGTCCAAATATGACGCTAAAGGAGACGATTTGCGCCAATAACAAACGCCAAAAGCACCTGACCAGGCGTCTCTTTTTGACGCGATGGGAGTGAGTGTGTTGCCCTGGTATAGTCACTCAGCCACTTGCCAACGTTTTCCGATCAACAGATTTCTAAAGAATTAAACCAAACGTCCAAACAGGAGACATCCACTCCATGTTTAGCTGCTGTCTGTTTCACAACAAGCCGCAGAGGTCAAATGCCATTTGTCAGGTTCTAAACACCTTTTTGAAATGGCCATACCCTTATTAAAGTGTTTTCAATCTATTGTCTTTCAATAAACAACATCGTCAAAATCCAAAAAACATTTTCCCATCAATCGTACAAGTTCCTATTCCCCAATTTTCTTAATTACATCATTTGTTCATGTACCCTCCTTAAGCTACTGTCCATCCATTATATTTTCCAAGCACAATTAGCTTTTTTTGCCTTTTTTCTCGTGTACCAGTTCCATTTAGTTTAGAGCAGGTGAAGAAATACATTAAGATAAGTCTTATTCCAGAATATGGTTTGCTTATGCTTTATATTTTTTCTCAGTCAACTTATCAAGGAGAATGTACAGCGTGGGAGGGGGGGAGATAAAGTTCCATGATTATCATTTATCTTGCATCAATTCCATTTCCTGTCCTTGTTTGAGATTAGATTCTCAAACCAGTTTCTTTTAGAGTTACTTGAGGACTAGAGATTGTGTCATTAGGCTTATTCGGTGCTATAAAGAGTTGGAATGGGGCTTTTCTCGCCTTTTCAAATTATCAAAATGTAGGCCTAACTGTTTTCCACTTAGAAGATTTCCATGAAATGACCCTCTGCAAATAATAAAACCCCCTTCACTACACTGTGTCCCTACCTCTAGGGATTGTTTTTATACACTTTCTTCACATTTCCTTTGATTAGAGGTTTCAGTTGAGGCCAGTTCACCATGACAAGTCCATCACCAAATCTGCCTTTTTTCACCTTAAAAACATCTCCAGACTCTGGTCATCACTCTCTGACTCCATGGCAGAATCCCCCATTCATGCTTTTATTACCACCCCTTTGGACTGCTGCAATGGAGTCTTGTCTGGGATCCTCAGCAAATCCCTAGACATGCTTCAATATGTCCAAACAGTGGCACTGGCAGCCGTAGTGCTGTACGCATTTAATGATAACAATATGTAAATGCACACAGGAGCAGCAGCCGACAGCAGCTCTGTTTTGCTTTCTGATCTGTTCACAGTAATACTTTTCCAATTAATGATATGTTATTTCACCAACAGTCCATCCACTATTAATAACAATGTCCATTTTTATAACTCAATCCTTAGATAAACTGGTTGCTATGGACGCTGAGTATCGCTAAACCCACGGTTTGGCCCGCCTTATATGTGTGATGTGGCGCCATTCGTTTCTCTCGAATGCCCAAGGCAAATTTCTCCTATAGGAGACAATAAAGGCTTATCTTAAATTATCTTATCTTATTCTGCTTTATTCCGCCTCTAATTGGCTTACCCTGGTATTCTTACCCTTACCCTAACCAATCCCCACTCCCCATGCCTACACCGTACTACGTCAGGGGAGAGTGACCACCACCGTTCTGTCTCAGCCTCTCTGTTTATCCCTGGCTCTGCCTCTCTCTGTTACCACATCTGACCAGCAGACAGCTCTGATTTACAGTCAGCAGCTCGAGCGTGACGCTGAGCTACAGACAGTGAGCGATTGTTGCTATTAGAGTTGACAACAGCTCTTTCATATCTCATTTCTTCGCCCCTCCACTGTATACAAAACAAAATGAAGCCCTAGAAATGGTAAAATATTTTAATTTAAACCCCATACAGAAACATATTGATAAAGATTTTCCTTAACATGCCATTTTCAGATTTGATATCACAGTATGATTATAGTGTGCTGCCAAGACTGAAATAGCACCATTCTCTATTTCATCCACTTTGGAAACTGGGGGATAATCTGACCTCAAAGTCGGAGATAAACCTCTCATGCAAAGTAGTTTATTTAAAGTCAGAGATAAACCTTTGCCATTGGCTTCATAAATGCTATACACTGGATCGGTCCATCTGTCATTTAGTAATTCCCTCCAAAAGAGCAGCAAAGAGTATGGCTAGAATCGCATTTGATTTGTCAATATTTTACTTAAGTTATATGCACTCTTCTCATTGAAATTAGCTTTACAGTACTCTTGGAACCTATTACACTACTAATTTAACAGGGTTTTGGTCAGACTCTAAAAATGAAAGGAACCTCTTGGGCATGCAGATACTGAATGCACTCTCCAGATTTGATCATCTAGAGTTAATAGACGACCTATGTGTCATGGTTGTGTATGTTTCTGTTTCCTGTTTTATTTTGTAGTCTGTTTTCTCCCTTGTCATGTCTTGTTATACTTCCTGCCTTGTGTTTTCCCTCCTGTCTGATTGTCTGCCCCGCCCTGATGTGTTTCACCTGTTCCTGAGTCCTTGTGTCACCTGTCCCTTGTTCTACCTCGTTACCCTGTGTATTTAGTCTCTGTGCTGTCTTTGTCTCTTGTCGGATCATTGTCCGTGTATGGTATTGTAGGTATTTGTCTTGGATTCAGTTTCTAGCGTTTTGTCTGTGGACATATTCGTCTTTGGTTCTGTCTTACTCTGGTGGTTTTGCTTCCTGGCCTGCTTGCCTTGTGGATTACTTTTGTTGTAAGTTTTTGCCTGCCGACCTCTGGACACTTTTTGTTGTTGATTTTGTTAAATAAATTCTTAACTCTGAATTTCGGTCCAAGCCTTGCTTTTTCCGTGTCACAATGCTTTTCTTCTACTTCTTTTTTAAATTAATATCATATGAAGTGTTAGCCCTGTAAAGCGGATTAACACTTAACCCTAATATAATCAAATTAGCAAATAAGTAAAGGTATTGAGTCAAAATGAGTGCCATATATGATTATGTCGCCTAACTCTACGAATGTCATTATAATAATAGAGTAATAACCCATTGCTTTCCTGCTGTGTAAAGACAGACACACTGTGTAAATGGTCGTGCGTTTGCGTGCCTGTGTGTCTGACAGCTTAGCATTGGTGGATGAGCATGAGCAATGAATTCTACTGGTGGAGTCAAAGTCATTTCACAGATTTATGGCCACACATGGCAGGGAAAGTAACTGTAACTTGTCACATACAGAAACAGAAAAAAATAGAAAGCTGCCTCCCTCCTCTCCACATCAGGGAAGAGAAAGTTGCGCGTGGAATTTGAGGAGAAGGAATGCTGTATGTAAGAGTGCGTGCGTTAGAGTATATGTGCATCATACGTTCCATCAAATCAGCTTTTCTTGGGATCAGATCAACAAGACTTCTAAATCTGACTCATCGATCCACCAGACAGATCAGTCACCGCAGTACTCATACTGTCAAATAGGGCTGGGCAATATATTGATATTATATCGACATCAATATATAAGAATAAATATAGTATTGAATTTTGGATAGGTAATATCGTGAAATGACACAAGCGTGTCCTTTTCATGGTTTTAAAGGGTGCATTACAGTAAAGCGATGTCATTATCTAATTTCACTAAGTTTTATTATATGCCTTTAACTACTAGTCATTATATCTACATTATTTATGAATGTTTTTCTAAAATCCCATTGTGTAAATTTTTTGTGAAAGCACCAAAAGTCAACCCTACAATATCGCATTGATGTATTTGGTCAAAAATATTGTGATATTTGATTTTCTCCATATCGCCCTATTTTCAAACCTCACTTCTGCTCCCAATCCCTACTGCTGTTGACTTGGAACCCATCCAGTGTGAATATTACCAATGTCTACGTATCGAATACTCACCCACTCTTGAAATGGGGCAGCAGCTGTAGTCAGCTTGGATTTCCAGCAGTTACAATATCTTCCAATTGGGACCCATTTTTAAAGGGAAAGAGTACTAAAACATCCATAGAAACGTGTCGCTCCCTTTGTTCAGTAAGTTGCAAATGGCCATTGTTTTCCCTTGCTAATTATGCTATGTCTGGCACAACTATGAAGTTCTGCCATGTACAGATCTCTGCAGGGTAAATCCAGACAGCTAGCTAGACTATCTGTCCAAGCTGAGTTTTCTGTTGCACGACTAAAACAACTTTTGAATGTACACATGTTCCACCAAAACAAGTTCCTTCCCGAGGATATTTTGCAGAGGCACAGTTGCTCCGTCCAGCGCTTAGCAATTTACTGATTTACTTGACCCGTCTTGAAATAAAATCAAGACTTCTCTTTATCTGAGACCAAGACAAGACTGAATAAAAATGTGGTCGATTCTGAGACGAGACCTCCATCTCGAGTACTACAACACTGACTGTTACTACATAGCCATATGGTCTATTTAGTGAAAAATACTCCCATTTGCCGCTATAATGCAGTTTGATGTCTAAATGTGTTGTATGCAACCAATAGTAGAAAACATAGTTGCGTGTAGGTAAACAGTTTACCATGCTAGTGACAAGCTGTGTACAGCATAGCTATATTCATACTGAATAATCATCATCATCAACATTTTGTTTTCCAGACTCAAGGTCCATTCAAAAAAACACAAACATGACAATCAACATACCTTAAAAAGAAATAGAAACATATACAAAGAAATAAAAACAGAAGAAACAACAATACTACATTTCTATAAAAGACACTTATACCAGTGTTTCCATAGTGATGATTGGTATCGTATGGCACTAAACCTAGGATTTACTAACAGCATAACAATGCTATTTTGGGAGACGTTCAGGCGACAAATAAATTTGTAGATGAGACTCCTCAATAATGCCTGAAAGGTGCTGACCCCTGCATTACAGAACAGATCACTTGCACTAGAGCACCTGGGTTTGTTGAGCAGTATCCTCATACAGTCATTATAAGAAACCTTAAGCTTCTGCATGCTTGCCTTTTTGAACCTAGTCCATAAAGGAGCAGTATACAAAGGAGTGCAATAAGCTTTAAACAGACTCATTTTGACGTCATCCGTGCACATGTGAAATTTTCTTACCAACATGTTAGCTTGGGCATATAATATGCGACGCTGCCTGAGTATATCCTCATCATCAGATAACTGATTTGTGATGTAGTGACCCAAATATTTAATTTTATAACAGACACTCAGCACTTGTCCTGATAGATAAAAGTCTGGAAAACAAATGTCTTTGTCCACATTTGTCCTACATATCAAGACAGCACTCTTTTTTACCATTATACAACACATCATATTTCACCCCATATTCAGAGCAGATATTCAGTAGCAGCTGAAAACCAGCACTGCTGGGAGAGAAAATGGCCAAATCATCAGCATACATGAGGTGATTTACCAAGGTGTTACCAATCATACAGCCTGTTTTGCATCTTGTCAATTGATTGGATAACTCATCCATGTACAAGTTGAAAAGTGCTGGTGAGAGTAACCCCCCCTGACGTACCCCATTACTTACCCCAAAAGGGGCGGAGACTGTATTACCCCATTTAACCTGCATACTCTGGTTGGCATACCAGTAAACCAGGATTCTTATGATACTGTCAGGTGCTCCCCTTTTGGCTCAGTTTTTCAAATAGCTTATGATGCTTAACTCTATCAAAGGCCTTGGAAGCATCAATAAATCCAACTAGCATAGATAAATTCTGCCTTACCTACCCCTGTATTGCCTCCTTCAAAGCATAGATACACAAATCAGTACCAAGCTTAGCTTTGAAGCCAAATTGATTGTCAGTGGTACCAATATAAGGACTTAGACGATCAAGCAAGATTCTTTCTAGTACTTTAGATATCACACTGGCTAGGGCTATCGGCCTGTAATTATCCAAACTCCCAACCTTGCCAGCTTTATCCTTGATGACAGGTACAAGAGTAACAGACAACATAGATTCAGGTAGCATTCCATGGGTCATAAATCCAGAAAAGCAAATGGCAAGCAGTTGCCACCTTTGGGCTAGCAAACTTAAGGTGCTCTGCTGTAATATGGTCTGGCCCACTCGCTTTCTTATCCGATAACTGTGCTACGGCCTGGCAGACTTCACTGGAGGTGATTATCTCTGGATTACTGTTGACAATATTTGCCACTTTGTAGGAGTCACTTTTAACACAGTTAAATAAGGCAGTATAGTGTTGTCTCCACAGCTCAGCTATATTGTCAGCTCCAGACACCCCCTGTATAGCACACGGAAGCAATGTATTGGTCCTGTTTAGAGCTCTCACCTCCTTCCAGAAACCAATAACATCCTTTCCCAGACGTTTCTCAGCCATAGAGTTTGCTCTCATAGCCTGTTCATGTTTACCAATGTAGCGGATGGCATATTTGAGTCTAGTGCTGGTACGCTTTTTATACTCAAGGAAAGGGCCAATTCTGGGTCTGCCTGCCTGCACCCATGCCTTAAATGCTACCTTAGCTTCTGCATGATGTGCCTCAACATGCTTGTTCCAGCCAAGCTTAATGTTATTTGTTTTTACAGGTAGAATTAGGTATGCTCTACTAGCCTCACACATTGCACCCATAATACTGTCATACATGGCACAGAGGATTTCACAGTGGGAGATATCATTACAGGTCACATCCGAGCACATATTAGCATTTTTGGGTATATCAATATTCCCAAGAAGAGTCTCAGTTTTCATACAGTATGTCACGAGATCATCATTTGTGAGTTTTGCCCAATCCAATTCAATCTTGCAGCTATCATTCACCCCCTGAGTCAACTCCGGGAGACTTTCCACATCAAGCTTCATAGGAAATGGCACATGGTCTGACATGGATGTCCCATACAGAATTTCCATAGATTGCAAGATCGCATGGGCATCAGCAGTGCTGATGCAGTGGTCAAGCCATGATGTTGTGTGCCAGGCTTCACTTATATAAGAATAGCTGTCTGCTGGTAAAAGCAATTGGCTGGACAATATAAGGTTATTCTCCTCACAAAACTGTAATATATGTCTGGCAAACAGTGACTGGCTGTCTGTAAGGTCTGCATTCATATCCCCTACAACACAAACACTTGTGTAATGATTCTCATGAATAAAGGAATTTATACAGGCAAGCCTATTTAAATATATTCTTATATATATAGTCTTCATTCTGTGAACACTCATAAGGTGTATATACATTGAGAATAACAAGATCTGTATTTTTAAACTTCAATTGTACAGCAATGCACCAGTCCTGATGACATGTATTACTGAGTCGAGCTTCTTGCGCCATAGGATAGCCACACACAGTAAGGTCCGTTGTGGATTCCCCAGCTCCGTTGAAACTGTCATTAAAAAAGTTAATTTTTCCTAGATCCTGCTTAGATAAAAACGTTTCTTGCAGACATACAATGTCGCATTTTTCCAGCAGGTTATCCACAACCATACGTCGAACCCTATCTCCAGCAGTATTGCCAACCCGCAGCCCCCGACAGTTATAGGATGCAACACGCATGTTTGTCAATTAAGATAGCGGGGCCGCAGCTCCAACGGGCCCCGTTACAACAGCTGTAGAGATGATCGTGCTGGACCCTTTAACTCTCGCTGTGCGTGCCTCATAATATCTCCGCACAACAGAGCCTTCAGGCCATAGCTCCGGATTATACACCGTCGCAACATCCTCACACTCAACAGTCACTTTAAAAGAGCTGTATCTGGTGTTCACAGTTACAATACGATCACAATGTACATCCCGGCTGAGTTTTTCTTTAAGATATGTACACAATACCTCTGCATGAAGATCTGGTGAGAATTTTGTAGCAAACACACTAACCTGTTTTGTTCGTACCACTTTTATGTTACTTTGCGCACTCGTGCCAATAACAGGCTTTGGCCTCTTGCGCGCAGGTTTGACAGTGCGCTGTTTTACCGGGGCAGACCGGCTCTCAACCCTCTGTTGTCGGGCTTGCTTCACCACAAGGCTCCATTTAGGTGAGTTAGAAGAAGCAACAGTCTCTTGAAAGCTTCCATTCGCCTCGACACACATCCCATTGCCGACTACCCCAGCTGCCTCCGTAGACAAAGCTGGAGCCGGGACATCGGACATGGAATATCCGATATCAGGAGACCCAAGGGTGCTTACATCCGCAGACAACTCCCTGTCAGAGAAATCCACAGAAGAAGCCCCCACCAGTAGGCCAACATTGGCACTGGAGATTCCAACTGCACTCGGCATGTCCTGGTTATGCTTCTTACCAACACACGGAACCAGATGACGCTCCATTTTAGCAACTCTGCGATCAATAATGTAGGTGACAGACATCAGATCCTCGCCGACATCAGCCTGGAGTTTTACTGAATGCCTCAGCGCGCAGATCTCACTGTGCAGACGCTCCATCTTGCAGAGTAAATTGGAAACATCCATGTTGTTGAACGTCATTGGCGGAAACTCATCCAGATAATGGGAAACAAACCGTGGGATGTTTTCCCCGCACTCGTTTAATACTTTAAGGCAACTTTTGATGTTGTTTACATCCTTCTGGTTACCTTTAAATGTCACATTACGTTGCTTCGTGTTGGAACAAAGTTCAAACAACACTTTCTTTGAGGACTCAATCCACTCAGACTCAAAGTTGTTTGACGCTAGAAGGACTAGTTCATCCTGACTCAAAGTCTTTATTTTAACCGCGAGGAAGTTAAGAAACTCATCCTCTACGATAGTTTTCCCATCAACAGTCTCATAGATCAACGGTTTTATTCGAGGCTGACTAACGCCATGAACAGCAAAAGGAGCTACAGCCTCTCTGCTGTTGCCTTCCGCCATCTTCTATGATTAGAAGGACAGGCAGTTTGGGAAGCTATCGTCAAGGAAAAAGGAGAAAGGAGATGTGAATTTTGTTGCAGAGGTAGTTCACAAGTTTTCCTGTTGCTGTTGGAATCAACTGTTATGAATACAGCTGCCGTTCTCCGAGAAGGAAAACACATTGCCACCAAAATTCTCATTTTTATAATCATGTTAAAACATTTTCATACTGAATATATCTGCAAATTATGTTACACTAAATTCAACCACATTTGTTGTACGCTGTTGTTAATTAGTTTTCCTACAGACACACCACCACCACATCACATTTTTCATAGCGCATAAGCACTTACTTTGGGACTGTTTTTAGTTTATTAATGAAATCAAGTTGATGAAATTTTTTTTTTTACAGCTATAGGTGCTAGGAAGCGTTGTACATTTTCACACCTTGACACCTGGGAACTGGCCAGTACCACCACAGCCTGAGTCTACTGGCACAGCTTTGTTCACGAGGCTGACGGGACTTAATGATGCAGGGAAAGGTGTTAGTCATTAATTTCCCATGGCCATGTCACAGTGGGGTTTCAAGGTTGTGAAATGAGTTTGTTTGTGTTTAATCTAGTCACGACTATTCTCTGAACACTATGGAGCAATAGCAGTTGGTATTGGTCCCTGGTAGTGTTGTAGTCGAGTCCCCAGTGTTTGAGTCCGAGTCGAGTCACCATGCTGAAGAGTCCAAAGCCAAGTCCGGGACACTAAAGACTGACAGATGTCTGTTGAAGTTTGATGTTTGCCTAGACTTCTCCTCAATTGTGCATTCACAAATGGAACATTAATATGACCTATTACACATAAATGTACTCAGAAATTTAATCCAATTTCCGAGTCGTATTTTATGAATGCTTGAGTTTGATTTCATAAATCCTTGAGTCTGAGTCCAAGTCATCAATGCGCGTTTCCAAGTCGAGTCACGAGTCCAGAGAATAGCTACTCAAATCCAGGACTTGAGTACCCCCATCACTGGTCAGTGGTGCGTTTATGTGCTATTGGAAACTCCAAAGTCTTTGTTCCATTCTTCTGGCCACTGTTATGTTTCTCTTCTCTTTGTCCTATTTATTTAAAATGTATAAAGCACATGACTCATAAAACAAGACTAGACCACTGAAGGATTTTATTCACACTGTACTTAAGATAACATTCTCTTAAATCCCATGTACATGCAGAATAAGTTAAGAATAAATCTATTTGGAAAAGTTATTTTTGCATGAGGCCCAATGTTCCCTTGGAATACACATTAATAACATTATCTCCCAAGGTTTTTAAATATATAAGCCTTTTCCTTTTTATAGCGAACAAGTGACAACCGTACTCTCTACTGGCCTTGTTTATATAACATTGGCAACAATTTTTAGTAATTGATTATTACTGCAACAGTACTGTACACTGATCAAATAGTTGCTTAAGTGGAAAGCACCACAGTTAAACCAATAACTATGTCAAATGTTCCACCTTTTTGGACTATGATGTTAGATTTAGGTGAAAACTGTTAATTCAGAGGCCGTAAAAGGACACTTCATTCCATTATTTTGTTGCATTTGTCAGTAACATTGAATGCTATTCAGAATGAAAAAGACTTGTGTCTTTTAATCACAGCCAGTAACAGAGCCTGCACGTACTCAGAGGGGCCATGGTGGCACACTGCGCAGCTACCCTATGATGGAAACCTGCCATTGGCAGATTGATCACCCAATTACTTTACTATTTTCTGCTCTCTGATGGGATCAGTTGAGCAAATGGCTGCAATACTTCAAATCAAATAAGGAGTTGCCTGTACGCTGCTCTTATGCAAAGTGACTTTTGATGTATATCCAGTCAGATGTGGAAGCGGTTTGGCGGTCAGACAGCACGGCTCCCAGCAGGCATCAACGCAGCCTCCAACCTGGAGCCACCATGGGGTCTACTGCTAATTGTGCAGAAATATGTCTCACATTGTGAAGGCAAAAAGATTAGCGTTATGTTCAGAAGTAAAATGATTGTAAACTCTGCCAGTGCTGCCAACCACAGCTACTTGTGGAATGAATCCAGAGACATTTCTGCACCTGCTCTTATTTGCTCTTATTATGAGACTAAAGTAGTGAAAAAGCAAGAGCCATTTATACAATGAAAAATTGAAAATTAAACTGATACAACAATGCTACTGTCTCTCTGTCAGAATGACCATGAGATCAAGGAGACAGTAATGTTACTGCCATGCATTTACTCTCTGAGTGCTGAGATGCGTTTGTCAGATGTCTGCAATGCCTCAGACAATTTTTCCTGTGTCTGTATTGATCTTAGTTTAAGAGGCTTTAAAGTAGCATGTCTTGTGTTGTATCCATGTGGGTTTAGCTTTTAAAAAGTCCTTGATGAGCTCATTCTTTTATGTACTGGTTCACAAAGTTTTTTTTAAATTATTTATTTATTCTGTTAGTGCATTTCTTTCTGTATTGATAGCTACTAACATTACACAGAATAACAAACAAGTCCTACCTAAGATAAAAACATGACAGGATAATTTTCATAAACCTGTTGGCTTCATTTTATGATCGTTGCATTCCAAACTGTTCATCTTGAGAGTGGAGAGGATCATCCTCAAAGTAACCAGACTGAAATAATCAACAACATAGTGATTATTTGGATATTCCTATAGACTTAGTTTGGCTAAAATGATCATATTACTGACGGTGGCACTAAAGCTCATTCGAACCAGAAGATTAATTCTGTGTCTTAAGTGAATTTCAATGCATAATGTTTATTAGATTATCAGATATGTCATGTGCACAGTTGAAAGTTTGGTCTGAGTTGGGCTCTAGAGAAAAGCTCAAGGAGTGTCTAAAATGTTAACCCGGTCTCACGGCAGTTCGTGAAATGGTCACGTTATTTTGATCTATTGATTCGTGTACAGGGAAAATATTTTCTGCATTATCTCGTGGTGGTCACCACGAAATTGGAAGGTTACCATTTCACGAACTGCCATGCGACTGGGCTGCAGCTGAGATGGTGACAACATGGTCCGCGGTCTCTGGGGGACACGACAACGGGGAAATTAAACGCTGCACGCCGGCGACAACTGCCATGACACTGACCTGCTCTGGGGGATGCAAAAACGGGGATGCCACATGTGGTAGACGGTGATCCACGGTCTCTGGGGAGCAACAACGGGGAAATTAAACGCCGGCGACAACAACGGGACGCGCTACAACAATGGGACGGTTGTGGTTAGGAAAAGAAAGACAGGGAAAGGTTGTGGTTAGGAGAACAAGGATGCGGAAAGGAACTACCACACGTGGGACGTGATCCCCGGTCTCCGGGGTGAAAGTCCTGTACTGTTTGACCCATCCACCACCCCAACCAACCAACCAACCAACCAACCTCCTTATGCGGATTTCCGGCTTTTCAATACTACTCGCTACCATAATCGTGCTGTTATTACGTAATATGCTTCCCATTCAAATACATTACTTTGAAATGCGTGCTCACCAACACGAAAAAAAAACAACAGAAAAACGCGTCCCTGTACACGAATCAATAGATTAAATAACGTCACCATTTCACGAACTGCCATGAGACTGGGCTGAAAATGTAAAGGGTTCATGCTGTGGGGACAAACATTACATTGTGAAATTGTGTCGGTACAATTGGAAATTTTGGCTTGGTGGTCGCCCTTAAGGAAAGGCAATGAAATCACCAAAACCATTGGGATACATCCTCTGGAGACCAAGAATATCTGCGGAAAGTTTCATGTACAATTTTGATGATATTTAGTCAAAGACCAACATTTTTGATAAAGGAGCAATGTTGAGCTGGTGGTTGTGGTAGATGAAAGGTAGGCAGTTGCCTCATCATGAATATTCACAGGAAGTTCCATGACAATCTGACTAATCTGAAAGATTAGAGCTGGGCGATATGGATAAAATCAATTTTTTTAATTTTTTTTTTACCAAATACATTGATAAGGATATTGCGACTATATTGTAAAGTTGACTATTAGTGCGTTCACAAAAAATGTACACAATGATATTTCTGATAAACAATCATCAGTTATGTGGATGTAATAACACAGCTCGAATAGTCTGGTAAATTCAGATAATTACATCACTTTACTGTAATGTAGCCTTTAAAACCAGGAAAAGACAACACAAAATTTAAGACAATATCTAGTCTCATATATCGATATCGATATAATATCGATATATTGCCCACCCCTAACCAAGATACAGAAACTCGCATGGAGTAAAGTGTTTGTGATTGATAGATGAACTGACCTATTGCCCGACTGACATCACTATCCTTTAGCCAATCCCATTAACAGGCGTACACTGTAGGATCTGCTAGGGGCTTGCGTTAAAATAAACAAACACAGTTTCTGATGTGTCCTTAATGGACTGACTTCATTTTATTAATGACTACGTTACATTGGCTGCCAGAGAAAGCTGCTGTCAGCAGTGTAGAGCTACTTCAAAGAGTCTTATCAACACCAGCAGCCTAACCATCTGCATGATGGAAGGGTGGAGAGAGGATGGAGGGGTGGAGAGAGGATCCAGCGTTGATGAGGGGATAGACGGCGATTTGTTCGATGTGGGACAGGAAGCGATGGAGGCGAATACGAAGGGAGAGAGAGAGAGGCAGCAATGCAGAAAGACTTAACAACATTTGGCTTGTTTATTCATTCATGTCAGTGCGTGTGTGTATCTGTGCGTGTGTTTGTGTGTGTGTGATTAAGGCTGTAGGGAGATAATGAGGTAATGCTGCTCAGTGAAGTGTAACAGAGAGACGAGGGAGAGAGTGATATGAAGAGGCTGAGAGGGAGACAAGACGACAGAGGACAAAGAAGCTAATTAAGTGTTGCCATTTCAAGATGTTGAGCCATCGGGGGGGAGCTGATCAATTCAAACATCTTTCTAAAGAGGAGAGTACCAGATGAGTCACATTTACTCTGTGAGGACAAAGTAAACATCCTATGTAGCTTCAACGTTGTATTTCTTGGCCTCTGCATTTGAGATACACTTCTACACTAACAGTTCTCAGTGAACAAAGTCATACAAAGAGGTCTTTATCAGTGAATTAGGCTTGAATAAAAACACTCAAGTTACAGGTTTAACTCCTCACTCCAACAGTAGTAGGATGTAGGTATAACCTGATCGCAAGTAGGATCAAAACCGATATGGGCATTTTTTAAGTGATTCGGGGATCGGCAGTCACCTTCCTCTGATCATTTATGTCAGCTGAGCACAATTTGCAGCATTTTATAAGTGAGTTTTACAAGAATGCTAGCTACACAAGTTAAAGTAACACTAGGTAACTTTTCCCACTCTGGTCCCCCTACAGGTTGGAAGTGGAATTGTACAGGACATTACAAAGGGAAAAGTTACCTAGTGTTGCTTTAAATATATTAAGCTGGAGACATCTTTTAGTTACTTTGATTACTCAGTTAATTTTTGTAAACAAAAACAGAGTGCAGCTCTATTATGTAGGCAAATGCTAGTATCGGTAAAAGCAGATATTTAATGTTTTAAAAAACAGATCGGGATCGGTGGCCAAAGAAGCTCATCGGGACATCCCTAGTCGGAAGTAAACTGTAAATAAAATATTTCTTCCTCTATAGTTCATTGTTTTTGCTCTGATTTCCTCATGCATATTTATTGAAGTACAGTTTTAGAAAGAGTTTATATTTAGAAAACCGCAAACAATAGGGATTTAATCAACTTTTACGGTCTGAACTCTGGAGTATGATGTGCACTAAGACTTAGCATTCCTAAAATCTATCAGTGAAACTGTAATAGAGCTAATATTATGAGATATTCAGGGTCAGCATGGTTTTAGGTCTGATGTTTGATACTTTCCAGGTAGGTGGCACAACTCGTGTATTCATCAGATCAGATCAGTAGAAACCTCGAGAACCCTTTTTTTTAACGATGGAAGCAAAAATTCAAACTGAAGCAGGAAGAAAATTGACAGAGTGGGATGGAGTTCACAAGGGCATTGGAATATTTTGTTGAGAAGATAAAGAAGCAGCTCCAGTCCGTGGTGGCGTGCCAGAGCATTTTGGGATTAATCCACCACCCTGGAAACAGAGCTCAGAGCCATACTGGATCCACAGTGTCTCAACCCTAATTCAATTTCTTAAAAATGCATTAGGAGGGATTTTGCTGGTGGTATTTGTGGTGGAAATGTATGTGTGTGGGCACCTATGTCATTGTGTGTGCGTTTGTGTTCATTTCATGCAGGAAGCCCACAGTGCCTCATAGATTTGAATTATGGATTTAACACTTACACATCTGCAAGTCCCCCTCTCTCTAAAGTAATAAAATAAAATCACTAGAGGCTTTTATAAATAATTTTAGCATGATTTAAAGCATGGCCAACAGGGGACCTCCAAAATGTCCCCTGTTGGCCAGAAGTCCCCTTTTGGTTACACACACACACACACACACACACACACACGCACACGCACGCACGCACGCACGCACACACAGCAAAACCTAATCACACATTGAATATTCATTTTTAAATTGGATTTTTTTTTTGCAACTGGAAACCAAAAGAGTGTTGTATTGGTAATAAAAGAAGTCACATTAGCTCTAGTCCACACAAGTATAACATGCTAAGAGGGGCATTTTGCATAGACATGATTTAAGCATGATCAACAGGGGACTTCCAAAATGTCCTCTGTTGGCGAGAAGACCCTTGTTGGTTAATGTGTAACGATGCCGAAGTCTACTGTTGGATAGGTTGGTAAGAGACACACACACCCACACACACACACACACACACACACGCACAAAAAAAACCTGAGGAACATCATTCACACACTAAGTATTGCATTTAAATTGTATTTTTTTAAACTGGAAACCAAAAGAGTGTTTCCTACAAAAAATGAAGTTGCATTGGAAAGAAATTAAGTCACATTAGCTCACTAGCTGATTTTTTTATTTACACTAAGAAGGATATATTACGAGTCCACACAAGTAGAACATGCTAAGACGGGCATTTTGCAGTTAAGTTGTTTGTGTTGTAGTGAAAGTCTAGAATTGACTACTCTTTAAACACTCCAGACACCGGGTGTGATTTCAGTTCACGGGACATGCATCAAAGTGAGACAGGCCCAAGCTAAAAAAAACACATTTTATCAATGACATTTTAAATGCACACAGACACTTTGACAAGCGCCTGAGGCACTAATTCATGTTTGAGTACGGCCCCATGCGAGCAGATGAAAGAAGGCTGGGCAGCCACAGCACCGTCCACAGGAGGTAGCAAAACAGAAAGAGATGGATGGCATGCTGGGAGTTCAGGTTTGTGCTGAATAAATGCCCTGGATTCTTATCGCCAAGCCGGTGTGAGATGAGCGATTCATCCCTCCGCTCTGCACTGTGAAATGACCCCGACATGCACAACGTCTCAGCCCTCCAATCTCCTCCGCTTCACATTTTAATAAAGACTAATGTGTTTGCCGACATTAGCTTGCGCTCATTAGTGTGATTAATTGCCTCCTTGCTTTTTGTAAACAGTATGAGCAGTATTCCAAGTTATTCAGACAAAATTAACCAATCATAATTAAATGCTCCGATCTTTCTCCCTCACCTCTCCCCGCCCAAGCTGTCCTCACACGCGGGGCGAACGTTTGTTGATTAATTTTGCCTCGCTTCCTGTCATTTACAGGATGATATAAGCGTTACTTTGTGTAGGGTGAGTGTTAATAAAGAGCCAGAGTCAGGCTCGTAATGGTTAGTTTTTAATGGGTATATTGCACGAGCATACAGGGAGGACGGCTTGCCTTTTTTTTCACCTTACAGATCCCTTTTGCCCTTGTTGCAATGTCACTCTTTACAGCATGTAGGTCAGTTGCTGTGTAACACAATAAACAAAGCAACAACAAATAAAGACGGCCGACCTCCACAGGATGCAGAGAATCTGTAGAGGAGAGACAAAGCATCACATACATCTGAAAATTGGGGGATGAAAAGATGTAGGGATTGGATTTGGGATTTGTTTCTGATGGGGCGACATAGAGGAAGACGGTACGAGATAAAAACAAAAAGAGAATGATGGCTTTAAACAGCATCACAAACCCTAAACCTAAAAGTTGAGGTTGGATTGGATATTTGCAGAACGTATTGCTGCATTGAGGCCTTGTGTAGTGTCCAACACTAAACCTGCTACTTTTACATTGCTAAAAATACCAGTAATAGCAAAGTGATACAGCCACTGCTGCAGCCCGACTGGCAGAAAGAATCGTGCTGTAAACACGAAAGATACTTCCAATTGAAATACATTCCTTTTAAAAATAAAAACGTGCTGAGTGTCACGAAAAGAAAACGAGATAATCGTGTCCGTGTACACAAATCAATTTTTCCTGACTATTTCATGAACTGACGTGAGACTGGGTTGTGGATTATGTAGCAGTGACATCTGTAGCATTCTGTCGACTCCATCCCACAATACAATGTTAGAGTAGCTATACATTAATAAGTGAATATTTAAAAAGTTCTGTTAGCGCCATCACGGGGTCAGCCCTATGTTCCCACAGCCCAATGGTCCCACAGCCCTATGTTCCCACAGCCCTATGTTCCCACAGCCCTATGCTCCCACAGCCCTATGCTCCCACAGCACAATGGTCCCACAGCCCTATGTTCCCACAGCCCAATGGTCCCAAAGCCCAATGGTCCCACAGCCCTATGGTCCCACAGCCCTATGTTCCCACAGCCCAATGGTCCCACAGCCCTATGGTCCCACAGCCCTATGTTCCCACAGCCCTATGTTCCCACAGCCCAATGGTCCCAAAGCCCAATGGTCCCACAGCCCTATGGTCCCACAGCCCTATGTTCCCACAGCCCTATATTCCCACAGCCCAATGCTCCCACAGCCCAATGCTCCCACAGCCCAATGCTCCCACAGCCCAATGGTCCCACAGCCCTATGTTCCCACATTTCTAAGATTTTTTTTTTTTACTTAAAATTGGGCCCTATGTTCCCACAACCCTATGTTCCCATTTTCTAAGATTTTTCTTAAAATTAGGCCTCCAATTAGGGTTAGGGCGATAACATCTGATACAAATTTATGAAAAAGGAAATGTGGGAACATAGGGCCTAATTTTTTTAAAAAAATCTTAGAAATGCAAGAACTGTCGTCTCACACTCTAACGTTATAACCCAAACAAATGTCCCTGTCCACACATCAACACACAAACGGCGTTTTTAAAAGTCTTCACCCTGACCAGAGTTTTCCGAAAGCTGTTTATAGTGTTCTACAACGCAGTTTGTGTGTGGATGAAAGGCCAAAAAGCATAGAAAAGCTAATTTTTTTTTTTTTTTTTTTAAATATCAGTGTTCGTGTGGTCTAGGTCTAAGATCAGTTAGATCAGATAAGTTTCCAATGGGTGAAGTTAAAGGTCAACTTTTCATTTTCTCAGAGTCTCGCTCTCTGGTCTTGTCGACAGGCAGCACTGTGGCTTTTTGTAAAGAATCTTTCAAAGTTAAATTTCTTGTTTTCACTGCTTCAGGAATGATTTCTATTCAACCCACTGGGAGCAGGCAGGGCTCATACTGTCATCCTCAAAAATGAGATTTTAGTGTAAGAAAATCAAACTTTTACGTGTGCTTGAAAATGTTAAAATCCCACAGGCTTAAGAAAACTGAAGAAAAGTCATTTCCCATTAATCTGTGTGAGAGAGGTTTCTTATGTAAAGGCATTGAGGGACGTGTAAAAATTTTGTTGAAAGTTTAAAAAGTTTCCCAACCCAAATGTGTCCTTCACTGCTACTGCATTAAGCATCCATCTATTTTCTAAACCGCTTATCTTGTGCAGGGTTGCAGAGGGCTGGAGCCTATCCCAAACTGCCAGCATGCAGTGGGGAAGAGGCAAGTTAAACCCTGGAACCCTGGTACTGCTGTTACCACTGCACTGCAACCTATGCTGTAAATACAACTAAACACACACACACACACACACACACACACACACACACACACACACACACACACACACACACACACACACACAGTAATTTTAACACAGTAATATACAGAAGCAGAAAAAAGAGTTTCAGCTTTTTAAAATGTCAAAGATCAGACCTGTTCAGGCTCTTCTCATGAACAGCCGTACACATAGCTACCAAAAGTAAAGCACTGTAATTTGTATGTATTTCACGTATTTTTTGCTGTATGCACCACATTGACTGCTTCTGTATAAAAAAAGCTGTGGGCCGCATAGGGAGGCGGTCAGGGTGGAGGTTTGGGTCATAAAACACAGATCTTTCAAGCTGGGGGAGCGGAGTTTGCTTTCACCCAGGAAACGAGGAACGTGTTGTTCCTCGAGTGGTTTAATCTAAACCACGATCGTTTTCCTAAACTTGACTAGTCGTTTTGGTGCCTAAACTTAATTGCAGTTGCTGCATGATGCCAGAGATGGGGACTCAAGTCTGAGACTCGGACTCGAGTCGCATTTAAGATGTAAAGGAACATTACATTTAACATATATCGTCACAGGTAACAAGCTAACCATCGCAAAGTGTTGTGCTAATGCTGGGAACAGGCAGATTGTATCTTTATAGTTGTATCCATATGATGTGACAGACTTAGGTTAAGATTTCACCGGGTCTGAGGGCTAGACGGATGTGTTAAGTAGACCTCATGAAGTTATCTTACAACTGATTTTGATACTGTACTGGTAGCTACAGGACATGCTGTGAATTCATAAGATTTAACAATACAGTGTTAGGGACAGACTTGAGACTTGACTTGGACTTGTGGCAAAAGACTTGAGACTTGACTTGAACTTCCAAAAAATGACTTGTGAACATCTCTACATGACGCTCACGTTTTGTCAGCTAAACTCAACTGTAATGTCCAAAACAACCTGCAGCTGACCGTGCTCTGTAGCAGTCGGCTAAACCCAACTACCAACTGCCGCTGATATGACCGACATCTCACAGAGCTCTGTTGCCAACGTAACATGACCGGCCGTCGGTCACCTAATTTCACAGGATGTCATACGAATTGGTGTGCATACATTTTCTTCTGAATTCTTACAAAACCGTTCATAAGAATGCAAAGATTGCAGTGCACTGCGAATAAATTATCATTTGGCTTTGGTCCTTCGACATGGAAATAGTTGCATGCTATGACTCCCAAGTGTTTTTGTTTAATTAATTGATTAATCAATTAAGGTGCTTGCAAGTTATGGTGGATGCATATACTGTACACCTCACACATTCCTTAAAACTACAAAAATTTGTGATTTTATCAAAGTAAAATTATTCCAGATTTAGTTTTTTTTTTTTTTTTTTTATAAATATGCTGCTCTTCTTAGTAGCAGCTTTTGGAAGCACATTATTTTCTTTACACGTTATGCTGTAATTATACAATCATACAAAACCAAGTCCATCATGAAGACACAAATTTCGGACAAAACCAAGCACACAAAGATACATTGTTTAGTGTCTTTGCTGGCCATGTTAATGTCCATATGGTTGATTGGAAGTCTCTTCTCTCTTGGTTATTAAAGGGCATTCTGGGAAACCAAGAAAAATATTGAGGTAAATGTGTCAGGCTGAGAGAAAATGAATACTAGGACAAAGCAAATGATGAGACCTAACAAATCAATTCTTGACAGCGCTGAACATGGCTAGGAGGGGGGGCATGAGGCGGCACCGCCCCCCCCCCCGAAATATTATTGCCCCCCACCCTCTCAATCCATTGGGCTAGAGTGCTGTCATTCTAGTACATTGTGATTTCAGATTCTGTCACTTGGCTGCATTGGCTGCCAATTTCCCCAGCCCTTGTCACATGACCAATGTTTCCATGATGACTATCCAAAATTATGATATCATATAACCAGCAGTGGAATTGTTTTTTTTTGTTCAAAAGTGGCAGGCTGAGCCTATGGAAAAATGTGTATTGTATTTGGATATACAATTTGTTTAAAATGAAAACAAGGGAAATTAATAATGAATGGGATATGTGTGTTTTTTAGCAGCAATGTCTTGTTCTATCCTATCCAATATTTCTAAATAGTTTTCTATATTTGTAAGCAGTCACCACCCGGGGCCACCCCTGACTGTTTATTGGTCCCCCTGTACCACCCAACTTAATCGCCCCTGGAAATTGTGACTGATGATTCCCCCCTCTTTCCTCCCCTGCCCTCTGTACAGAGCACCTGAAGGCGACACTGGAGGAGTATATGATGCGGATGCCGAAGGTCCGCATCCTGAGGACCAAGAAGAGGGAGGGGCTGATCAGGACTCGTCTGCTGGGAGCCGGATCCGCTAAAGGAGAAGTCATCACCTTCCTGGACTCCCACTGTGAGGCCAACGTCAACTGGCTACCTCCACTGCTGGGTGAGAAACACAAACGCTTGTCATGTAAATTATTAGCTACATCAAAACTCCTGTTAGACACGTAACAATGTAAAGCTCAACCCACTTGGTTGGGACTCTTTGCATCACTTTTTGACGCTCTGCGTCGGGACGTACTTTTAACTGACACGCGGGACAAGACGGGACAGTTAGGTTTTAGGAAAAGATCGTGGGTGGGGTTACAAAATGTACGTTTCAGTGATAAGAACGGGACATGAACACTGGTCTCCTGGGTGAAAGTCTTGTGTTGTTTGACCCATCCACCATCCCAACCAACCTCCTTACGCGGATTTTCAGTCTTTCATACTACTCGCTACCGTTGGCGCTCATAATACTATATCATCTTACATTGCTGCGGTCGAGCTGATGCTCTGCCCCGTGCGTTCCATACAGACGCTTAAGGGTAATTGATGCATCGGTATCTGAAACTGAGGACCACTGACCAAGCGTCAGTATTTTACGAGTTGGGAGTGAGAAAGGGTTGTAACATACAGTACATTGCCTAACGAAAACCACGA
This sequence comes from Zingel zingel, assembly GCA_023566125.1. Classification (NCBI taxonomy): domain Eukaryota; kingdom Metazoa; phylum Chordata; class Actinopteri; order Perciformes; family Percidae; genus Zingel; species Zingel zingel. The sequence continues at coordinate 4,926,063 of CM042328.1, read as the reverse complement.
AGAGTAACCAATTCCACCTGCAACTGAATTTCCTTTATACAGGTGACCATCATGGTTGTACCATATGCCATCTTTTCTGCTGTCAGTTTCTTCTTAAAATATCCTCACTTTTCCAAAGAATTTGCATATAAAAAATCTTTCAAAATCTTTCCTAAAATGTCCTCATTTTTGCAAAAAGCCTTAATTTTACCATATGTCCCTTCTCTTTAAAATGTCTTCAATCTAAAGGTCCTTTCACAGACTGAAGCAATAGAGAGGACACACACTCACACACCACCCCTACTGCGAGACTAAGCGCTTCCTCTCCTGGCTGATGGACTTGCTCACAAACGGTCTCACTTTCTCAATTACCCCTTTTCCATTAAGGACCCTTGTTTGGCTCTGTTTTCCCAGCATGGCGTCTTCCCAGATGGAACCATTTTAACACTAAACTTTATGACCCACATTACCTCTCTGTCAAGCTCTCCACACAATATTTGGGACTTGAATGCGTGTCTGCCAGTGTGTAACATACGCAGGCAGTCATGTTGTTTTTACAGTGCAATCTGACACTTGGAATATTGTTAATTGAGAGAAGGTAAGGAAGCTGTGACCAAATAATGAATATAATTTTGTTTTACATGCATGTTTGCATCATCGTAATAAGCAATATAATAATCTGAAATGATCTATAATTTCCATTTTAAAAGAGGAAGTGGGAAAAAGACAAACATACGATGACATTTACGAGGTTGTTTATTTCTACCCTTTAAAATGACCCACAGGAGCATTTCATGAATTAACATTCCTAGAGGTGGCAGGAAATGTGACCTGTTTTTCGTCCTTATAGCTTAACCAGAGAACGTAAAGGTCACAGTTTTAAGCACATATTTAAGGTTTTAAAACATTTGTGAGGCACATGACGCAGAGTGTGACATAGTTCTATTTGTTCTGTAAAGTTGGAAAAAAAAATCACAATTTTTTTTATTTTCAAACCGGACATGAACCCTAATTTCCTGGGTGAAAGTCCTGCTTCACTCCTGTCAAAATGACTATGGCCACTAGAGGGCGCCACCACTATAAATGTTAATTTGAGCCATAATTGCTGCTTGAACAAATGACTTATGTGGGTGTTTTTCGGCGGGAGAAAGATAATCACTCACCTACGTTACACACCTACAGTACAGTACTTCATTGAAATGTCATCTAGTCAAAGAAACTGCAAGTCTGCACCCTCACTCACAACTTACCTTGAACATGGTTTTAGTTTGTGTCACAGATGAGCTTGGAAACCAGGCTAGACTCGCTGTAACAAGTGATTCCAAAAAAGTTAAAGCTGTTCTTTTTGAAGAATATATTTTGGCACACAGGATGCAGTGGCATATGAGATGAGAAAAAGCCATGTTCTAAAAGTCAAAGTGAAGGACTTTTATGTGGCCAAAACATCAGGCAATTTTTTAAAAGTCATAGCATAAAACCCCAAGTGGCCCTTCCAGGATTTCCATGGTACAGTATGTGTTATTTAACAGTTTTTTTTATACCTTTCTCCGTTCTGGCCTCTTGTTATACTCATGTACATTATATGATATCATTCCCTTCGTAAGCCAGTTGGTAGCTATAGCATTTGTTTAACCCAGTTACATTTGCCTAAAAAGTAAATCCTATAGCCATTATTTTGCTGTTTGTTAGACGTCTATATGTAGTGGTTCAACGGTCATCTAACTGATGGCTAGGCTTTATTTGGGCTATGATTAGACGTCTACTAAACTTTCACTGACAGCCCAAATTTAGCCATGTTTTAGCCAAGACGTCAGGTTTAGGTATAAACGGCTATCAAATGTCTTTTAAACGCAATTGCTTGCTGGTCAGTTCTGGTTACACTGTGGTTGTTGTATATGTGGTGTTGAGGCAGCAATCAGTGCCACAGATCAATACATATTTTCATCTTCAACCCCTACAGAAAAACCAGAGTGGGAATGTTTTTGGCTATGAGCAGTAGAGAGTTGCTCATCCCTCGTCAAACCTTATTTCTCTGAGCCAACACACTGGCAACTCTTTCTTAGAGACGGTCGATCTGCATCTGACGTGTCGAGAGCTCAGTGGGAAAAGGGGCATCGTGCATGCACATGCATACGCACACTTTCTTTCTTCCTGGGCACCCACTGACTTCCTCCTTTACCACTGTAGATGAAGACACACAACACACACACACACCAATAGACAAACAAACTCAACTCTTAAGTTTGTAACAATAAAGCCTTGTTTGTGTTTGAAAAGCACTGAATTTGAACTGATCAAACATCACCCCTCTGTGTGCCTGTGTCTCTCAGACCGAATCGCTCAGAACAGGAAGACCATCGTGTGTCCGATGATCGACGTGATCGACCACGACAACTTTGGCTACGACACGCAGGCGGGGGGCGCCATGCGAGGGGCGTTTGACTGGGAGATGTACTACAAACGGATACCCATCCCTCCGGAGCTGCAGGGCGACGATCCCAGTGAGCCCTTTGAGTGAGTGACAACACACTCCACTTAGATTAAATCATATTGTCTATCAGTGATCGGTCTCTGTGATTGCGTTATGCTCCGATAGCTTTATTCAGTTAGCAAGTAAGGACAAACAAGCTTGAAACTGTAAATATGTTGCTTTGACTGAATGCAAAGACTAGAGAGTACAGTTGAAGCCATCTTAGGCTACATCTACGCTACTGTAACGCTAGTTATTGTTAGCGTTAACTATTAACTCGTCGTTATTACATATCAGCCCAGTCTCATGGCAGTTCGTGAAATGTTTACGTAATTGAATCTATTGATCCGTGAACAGGACACGATTATGTAATTTTTTACGTGTGGTGATTACGAATTTTAATGTAATGTATTTAAATGGGAAGCATATTTCGTGATCACAACACAACAACAGTAGAGAGTAGTATGAAAAGCAGAAAATCTGCGTAGGGAGGTTGGTCAGGGTGGTGGATGGGTCAATCAAAACAGGACTTTCACCCAGAAGAGCGGGGATCGTGTCTGGCGTGTTGCAGTTCCTTTCTGCGTTATTCTCTTCCTAACCACAACCGTCCCGTTGTTGTGGCGTTTCATGTCTCCGTTGTTGCGTGCCACATAGACTGCGGATCGTGTCCCTGCGCCCGGGGATCGCGTCCCTGTGTGACGGTCCGTCCCACTGTAGTCGCCGGAGTGTGGCATTGAATTTCCCCATTGTGGCCACGTGTGACAGTGCGTCCCATTGTTGTCGCCGGCGTGTGGCGTTCAATTTCCCCGTTGTGGTGTTTAATTTCCCCGTTGTTGCATCCCCCAGAGCAGCCCAGTGTCATGGCAGTTTGTGAAATGGTAACGTTCGAAAATCGTGACCTGTACACGAAATAAACAAGAAAATCGTGACCTGTACACGAATCAATAAATAAAAATAATGTGACTGTTTATGAACTCCCTTGTTAACTCAAGGAAGAGAATACACTATGTTAGGAACCCTAAAAAGTGCATCTGTTAACTAAATATTCACAAAATAAATGTCATTTTACACTACTATGTTTTCATATTTAATTGGCATTTTGGGACAAAAACCATCTCCGTCCACACAAGAGTTTTAGCTCCAGTAGCAGAACTAATCTCCGTCCACATTAACACGTCTGACAACACATCACATATTCACACACACACTGGGTATGAGTGTGTATAAGTTTAAAATACAGAAAATACTTTGGAGAAAGAACAACAATAGTGAAAAGTACAGTAAGAGCAGGGATTTATTAGCTTAAAGCGACGACGAGGTGGAACTGTTACTGATAGGTATGTAAGCCTACCTAACCAATAAGACTGACTGACGTGCGTCCTCGTTTTCAAAGGTCTCCGTTTGTGCCCATCCAGACTACAAAGCAACCCCAGAGTTTTCAAACCAAAACAGGGGCACAGGTGTTTCCAAATGTCTCTGTTTTAGGGGCTTGGAAATGCTGTAGTACTGTGGACTCGAGGCGTACTGTAAATGCAGCAAAAGATATTTGTTTTTAAACCAAAAGGTAGAAGTGTAGATGTAGCCTTGGCGCGAACCAACTGGAGGTTACTGAGCTTGTAGTCTATATTCACAATGTTCCACTGATGCACCTCTTTTCAGCCAGATGTCTATTTCCTTTAGCTTTCTTTGTGTTGAAATTTTAAACTCTGGTGGATTTCTGAAGACTTTGGTTAACTGATCCTCAGATCTCTGCAGGTTAAATCCAGACAGCTAGCTAGATCTGAGTTTTCTGTTGCATGACTAAAACAACCTTTGAACGTCCACCAAAAAAAGTTCCTTCCCGAGGCTATTTTGCAGAGGCACCGTTGCTCTGTGCGGCCCTTAGTGCACATGACGATTGTGATTGGTTTAAAGAAATGCCAATAAACCAGAGCACATTTTTCTCCCATCCCAGAATGCTGTGCGGACTAACCAGACCCTCCTCCGCAGCGCTGTGGAGGAGGAGGGTCTGGCAATGCGAGACTTGGAGTTTGCAACACCCCTCCACATACAGAATACATACACCCCTCCCAACTCGCTTAGCCTGATGAGGTGGGGTACGGCTGAAAGCCAGTGTTTCATTACCATTTTACTTTTCTACTGAGAGCCCTGCAGGGGGGTAAATCTATGTGCTCGTACAGCAGGCAGTACAGTGGAAGTCAAACACTGCCTAAGCAGCCACTTCACCGGTGCACTGCAGTGCTCCGTATCTGTGGACACTGTGTCAACACATGAATTAAACATTGCGCTCAGTCGTTTTCCTACTTACAGCCACACTGTTGTACCACAGCACACAGGTGCCGAATGCCCATTTGTGATTCTTTTTTCCTTTATCTATATGTCTAATCTGCATCGCTTCATCAGCAACAGCAGAACATCTTTATGCTGCAGACTGCAGACTCACAATACCTGAGACATGGCTCACGATACTGCTAAAATCACAATACAGCAATTCTGCGATAATCAATATGATGCTAGACAATCCTATAATGATACTTTAGATTATCGGTCTAACTATGGATAGAAAAATGTCCGTAAAAAGGTTAAGGGCAGGTTTTCTCTCTTTATTCACTGCAAGTCCAAACTGTTAGAAAACAGCACACTTCTGCTGCCCAAGTTTTTCAGTCTGGGAATTAAAATTACAGAACTATTGAGCATAGGTGTAATTTACAGGGGGGATGGGGGGGGTTACAAACCTCCCCCCCAATATTCAAAACCGGACAGTGCAACCCCCCCAAAAACCTATTATAATTTCGAGATATTTGAACCATAACTTGATGCAGAAAAGACACAAATTGCTGTAGGAAAATTCACCAGAAAATGAAGCGTTTGACAATCAAAATTTCAATTTTGCTCAAAAGTGAAGATCTCAATGTTGAATCGACCTTGCTATAGAGAAACTATGGGTCCAAACATTGGACTTAAATGAGTCTTTTCTTTTCATGCCACTTTCTACTTCTACTCCGCTACAATTCAGAGAGAAATATTTATATACTTTTTACTCCACTACATTCATCTGACAGCTTTAGTTACTAGTTACTTTATGAATTAAGATTTTTGCACACAAAAACACATGTAGTTTATAAAATCTGATGTTTAATTATAAACCAAACTACCATACAGGTGAAATGATTAGACCATTAAACACTTAGTTTATTGACAGAACTCTTTTGATCGTTTGTTTGTAAAAGAAATTCTGCTAATTTGTTTTCCAAGATTTTTTTCTGCATTGAGTACTTTTGCTTTTAATACTTTAACTACATTTTCCTGATGATACATACCTAAACTACTATTACTACTAAAGTGTTAAAAAAAAAAAAATGAATGCACTTTTTAAAGTGTGGTATTGGTACTTTTTATAAGTAAAGGATCTGAATACTTCTTCCCTCGCTGCAGGGGTGTTTGTAATCACTGCAAGATTCAGTTCAGCCATGTCACCCTCGGAGGAGGAAACACTGCAGAAACCCGGCTGTTATCACCACGGGACTCGTATCTGTGCTCAGTGCTCACAAGGCATGGGAAGCCCCAGTGTGTTTCTCGCCACTGACAGCAGCTACAGTCGCTGCCCTGCTTAGCTTTAATTGAGCCTCCTCAGGGACGCGTTTGGCGAGAGCAGACTACCTGCTGGCTGCCTGCCTCCGACTTCTACCTGATGAAAAAGCTTGTAACTATGACAGCCTGGTGTCAGCGTGTATTACAATAATAATACAGTTCTCTATCAAATTACTCTGTTATTTTGTGGATTCCTCTGTCATTTTATATGTATAAAAATAGACTTAGAAATGCCCTGCTGTGTGTGATTTTTGGGGGAAAAGATGACCCTTAGAAAACAGTTTTACTGTAATTAAATGGCAATTATTTCTGTTCCTCTACATGTATTTCTTATTACTACATTTTTTACTTAACAGTCTTGGTTTTAAACACGTCGTTAGTGCTGTGAAATGATTGCGGTTTGGTTATGTTTAGGCACCAAAACTACTTAGTTAAGTTAAGAAAAACATCGTGATTTGGGTTCAAATCTGAGGTAACTTCACCTCCGATTGTTAACGTGATGCTGATCGTGATGTACGGACGGAAAGCCGGACTGTGCGACTGAACACGGCCTAACTGCCAAGTGATCGATGTCACACAGTGTTTGGATCTCCGAGAATTGAGATCCAAAAACACACCTGCCAGCACCGCTTATCATCATAGAGACCTCCCAAAGAGAACGACACAGAGATCTTCAAGATTTTAACTTCAACATCAGTGTTAGATGAATCAGGTTAAAGTCAGGCATATGGTAAAGAGAGTTGGGTCCCTTACAAGAAATCAAGCTAATTAAATCTATCAGCTCCACAGAACTCTCTCTGTATTTCTCAGTCTGACTATGTTCAGAAGATTGTGTCGTCTGGCGACTTTCGCACGCAGAAACTTGAGTGAAGATAATTACTTCTTCTGAAGAGTCCGTCATGTTTTTTAATACTTTCTTGTCCTCCTTGGCTACTAGCAACTGCATGGAGGGGGGGTGCGCGGTCTCGGAAGGCTTGTATCATGTGAACGCACCCACAGTTTTGTTCTCATTACTTAGAATTCCTCGGGGGGGGCGGCAGAAACTACGCACTGTAGCTTCCTGTTACGCAAGTGACGCAGAACGTTGAAATAGTTCCATTTGTTCAGAAACGTCAATCAATAAATAACTTATTTGCCAGTACTGTTTATCATCATAGAGAGCCGCCAAAGAGAATGACACAGATAGATGGGACACAAACCCCCGGTCTCCTGGGTGAAAGTCCTATTTGTTTGACCCAACCCAACCCACACCCCAACATCCACCCCAAGTCCCACCTCAACCCAACCCCACCCCTGTTGGGATACAACACATATAGGAACATTCAAGGATAAAGTTTATTAGGTGCCTCACAAACCCATATGCATCTCTCTCCTGAGAAGTCCCTACTGTAGACATTTTGACAATTGATGATTTCAAATGATGATTTCTCAAAAGCATTCTCTCTCCACCTTCGTTCCTTTGACTCTGATAAAGAGCTTAAGGATCTTGTTTGGTGTTGCAGTTGTTAGTCAGTAAATGTTTTTTTTGCCAATGATGCTGCCGCTCTGCATGTAAATGTAAAGTGTTTAGGGTTATACAAAATGTGCTGCAAATATTGAGTGTGTATTGTATTGTGTGTGTCCTGCAGGTCTCCAGTGATGGCAGGTGGACTGTTTGCCGTGGACAGGAAGTGGTTCTGGGAGCTCGGAGGATATGACACGGGTCTGGAGATCTGGGGAGGAGAGCAGTACGAGATCTCTTTCAAGGTAAAAACGATCAAATCGCAAATTCACCGGGTGCAGTTCAAGTTTTCACTTTTCCTCATCAATCAATGGCATTGTGCTCTTTTCGTTTTTTTTTTTTTTTGTCACATCTATAATCACTCAGGACTTTATTTGTTTCCCTAACCTTTCTCGATTAGTTTTTAATGCGGCCCAAACTTAACCAAGCCTCAGCCATAGCAGAATCGTTGGAGGACACTGACAAGCAATGTTATGGCGTCCAATGACCAAAAAACACCAAGAAAGTTAAAGGAAGGCCTAGTTAACTTCCAACACAATTCTTTCAGGATATATAATAAATAATTAAAGAACTACAGAGCCTCTGTCTGCCTAGTGTTGTGTTGGTGGTTTCAACAGTCGAAGTCTAATGCTGAACTATAAATTAAAGGTACTATATGTAACTTTTTAGTGTTTCTGAAACTGTGTAATGTTCCATCTAATGATCATAAGTGATTGAGACTAACAGTGAAAAGAACGCTATTTTTATAAAGTTTTTATTAATGCCTTTTCCCGGGTCCGATTGTTCCCACCAAGTCACAGAATTATTTGCGGCAGGTAGAACGGTTCTACAGTAACATATTCTGACGGGTCACAGATTTCATTGTAACACCGGAAAAAGCCTGTTTTAGTGAATCCAGCCAGGTAAAAGGTAGCAGGAGATTTCTTTATATAGGCCTACTTGTAATCTCATTTTAGCAGTTATCTGTTGTAGTTATGGCTGATACTGGGACAGAACCATTACCGAAAAGAAGGACATTTAATGAAGTACAACAAAAAACTAACCGGGAATGTGACAGACGACGGGCAAGAATCTGAGTCAATCTTCGTAAAGAAAAGATCTTTGCGACAACATGTGTGGTAAAAATACCGCCACTTTTGTGGTGGTGATGGCGTAGTGGATTTGACACAAGCCTGTGGTGTGGGAGATCTGGGTTCAATTCCCACTGTGGTACATTAACCAATGTGTCCCTGAGCAAGACACTTAACCCCTAGTTGCTCTAGAGGTGTGCAACATCTGATATACGGCAATATATAGCAATTGTAAGTTGCTTTGGATAAAAGCGTCAGCTAAATTACATGTACTGGCCACTAGAATCAACACAAACTGAAAGTAACTTTAATCCCTGAAGCTCCCACAGCTTGACCACTCCACGCTGTGAGGCAGAAGTATTATCCACCATAACCCTGAAATGTAAAGGATAACTCAGCGCTTGCGTGTTTTTTAAACCCTGAGCAAAAGGTGAAGATTTCTAACATTTAGCGCTACGAGTATGAAACTAACACCAGCAGTGACCCAGGGCTCAGCCTGATGTGAAAAGCTCTTGTTTTGAATACTGTTTTGAAGCTTATTTAAGTAATAACTGAGATAATATCCCATACCAAGGTTATTTGGCCCAAGATTATACTATTAAGTTTTGCTCTTGGCACATGCCTAGCTGTGCCTCTACTTTGTGCCCACAGATATTCAATTTGGTTTCCTTTTTTAGTAAGATCCCCATTAGCTGATACCGAGTGGACAGCCTAGTCTCCTGAGGAGAGAAGATTAACAAGCTCTCATACTAATCCTTCCAACCAAACTGCTGATCCCACAGACAGCCACTTTCATTCACTTGCTACAGTTAATCTAAAGCTCCATCCTGGTCACACTGGTATGGGAACATCAAGCCTTTCCAGCTCACACAGTGAAAAAAATGTCAGCACATATAGGCACACTGAGCACAGAGGCGATATGACCTCGCATGCCGAGCGACGGAGCGAGAGCTTCAAACTGACGATGGATGTTTTTTTTTATATCGCTCCGGCAGATTTGAGTTTCAGTTATGCAAACATTTCTCCGAGACGGAGCTGCTCTGGGGGCAGAAATAATTAAACCTCTGTGGATGGAGCCAAGAAAACTGGTTATTCAGAGTGAAAGTTAGTTAACTGGCAAACAAGTTGGCAGAGGAAAACTTTTTCTGAAAAGCATACATTAAAAATTAAAATGATATGATGTTTTTTAGGTTCATTCCATTCAGATTGGTGTTGGGAGCCAGTACTAACCTTGAAAATTACATTTCTGTTTCATATTGTCTTTACATGTATTGCTGCCACAGACACTCACTGTATATATACGGAACGGTACTGTGTGCGTTTACTGTTTTTGGTAGACACCAGTAGAGACACACGTTTTTACTTGCACTTTTCGGAAATGCTGGATTTTGTCTTGAAAGTGAATGTTGCTGTTCTATAGTTTCCATCAGCTGAGCTGTGTACACACTCGTGTGATGTGAGTGGGTTCACTGGTGGTGGAACTTCAACCCATTCTCACTCCCAAACCCTAACTAAGTGGTTTTACCCTGAACGTTAAAAACAAAAGTGACGGCAAATTGGTCCTGATGGAGAGCGTCAAAAAGTGACGCCATTCCCGAGCGAGCGCCTCGAGAAATGGCGCCAAAGACATCTATCCAAGCATCGTTTTTGTTACGTGCTGGGAGTGTGAATTTGTTTTTAAAACACCTGTATATTCACTGAAGTCAACCTGAAGTCGGGTCATGGCAGGTGGACCGGAAGGTGACCACTGCCTCTACAACCGCATTGAACTTTACGTTGTCAATGTCTACACCTGGAAATCATTCTATATGTAAAAAATCATGTAGATTTCATGTTCCATTATTCCTGTCCATGTTCTTGAACTCCCAGCAGCTCCAGTCTGCCCCTAACCTTCAAATAGCATGCATCTTATTTACATATTAAAGGATTTTACTCCTGAGAAACAATTTGGAAGCCATTCACCTCTTCATTCTCATACCCAACTTGTTTGTGTCCATGTTTAAATCTAGCCTTTCATTTCCCTACTTCACATTTTGCTATTGTCTTAGTATCAAAACCTCTTTTTCCATCTCGCCGGCTGTCTCTTAAGTATCTCTTTCATCGCCATCCTCTTCATTGCCTCCCTTTCTTTCTCAAGGTTTATTTTCAGCATTGCAAGCCAAGAGGGAGAATCATCACTGTGGTCTTCATTATAGTCTTAGGATTAAAACGAGGAGCCACTGCTGGATGTGTCTGTTATGTAAGATAGACAAGGGAAAGGAAAAGAAACAAGATCAAATTACTGTCAAAGAAGGTTTTTTATTTATTTGTTTTTTTACTTGAGCCAATCACATTAGCTGCATTAAAAGATATTTAAATATTGTATGATTTAAATATTTCAAAAAGACAGCATGCATTGTTTTCCTGAACAGCGTTAGCAGTTAGCTTTTTCTGCATTCGCCATTGTTTCTCCTATACAAGCTGAATTACTGGTTACTAAACCCTGTCATAAGCTACGATACAAAAGACTCATCCCAGCGGCTCAGTCTTTCTTTAGTCTCGCATTGACAGCTCTATCTCCACAGCGCTGTGGAGTAAAGTCTGTCTACACCACAGATACATTCCAGGATAGGAGATATTTCTTGCATTTCTTTAAACCAATCCCAATTTCCTACGTCCATGTAACGCTACATCTAAGGCTCATTGAAATGTCTTTTTTTTTTTATTCCGTGGGGTTGTATTTCTTTCTTTCGCTTGTCCAAATATAATTTGCTGTATATGTACAGATTATTATTACTCCATGTCACTTTTATTCAATTGGAATACATTTATTTACTTCGCAAGTACGTTATGATGTTATATAGGTCTTAAATGTAATTCATAAAGGTCTTAAAAAGTCTTGAATTTGACATGGTAAAATCTGCAGAAGCCCTGTCTGCAACCTGACCCTGCTGCTCAGGTGAAGTCAGGTCACCGTCATATCATAATTTGTTTTTTTGCGCTGTGTTCTCTTTGCTCTCCTGCCATTTCATCTTTATTGCCTCTCCTTCTGAATTCACTCATCTCTCTCTCCTCTTGGTCTCCGAGGATTTATAAGCCTGTTAGAACCACTGTACGTCATGCCTCTTTCTTCTTCAGCCAGTCAGTCTCCTGCGCTTCTCCTTGATCGTCTCCTTCCTTCACCTCCGTTCTACCTCTCCACAACTTTCTAAAAACTTTCTTTTCTTTCTTTCACTTGACAATATTCTGCACTATGCATATTTATTTATATTTTTCACTGTCACTTCCTACTGTGCAATATACCCAAGGGCGTAGCGGACACGGGGTAGTGGGGCAGACATTTACCACACACTTTCCATGTCGGTGCCCTCTGTCCCCTACACTTCCAACTAGGGGTGTTGAAATTAATGATTGCATCGATGCATTGCGATGCTGACCTAGACGATTCTGCATCGATGCAGTGACAGACAATAATGGATTATTGCCTACCTGTTTTCCGGTCGCTGCTTTTTTAGTTTTTGCCTTTTGTCTTCTGTGTTCAGGAAGTGTCTTTTTATAAGCAGATGCAATAAAAAGGGGAGTTCACATATATGTGACAGCTTGAATTTGGTGATGAAAACCATGTGTTGAATCATGAGACCAGTGAAGAGTCACACCCCTACTTACAGCACGTCTGAGTTGATTTGATGCAATATAAGTAGACGAGTGTTCACGTTACTCAGGTCGTATCAGTTGATTTAGAGACTCATAGATATAGGCAATAATAAAGTACTATATGATAAAAAAAAAATATACACAAAAAATATAAGGAGGAAAATTCATTAAATGTAATATTTAAGATCAATGTATATGATGGAATAGTGGCATTAGAATGTACCAGATGCCACCAAATTTGGGCTGTTACGGCCAAACATTTCTCCGGTGGAGGGTATGCCCCCAGACCCCCCTACACTACCCCAAAATTTTGGTGTTTGCATCAATCATTAATGAAATGTAGGCTGCTTGGAATCCACAATTTGGTCAGATAAATAGGAGAGGATCTTTTCAATAAAAACTATTCTCCTGAACAATGTTCAACAAATGTCCCCCTCACTTCTGAAATTATGGCTGCGCCCCTGAAAATACCATTTCTTATTCATCTGCACCTTATCTCATCTCTCTATATTTTTCCCCCGTCTGTATATATTAGAGGTGTTTACAGTACATATTACTATTGTTACTCTTATTTTTCTATTTATCATAATATGTTTATATTATTTTTTATTCAGTTGTGTTTGAATTGTTGAGCTGCGGGATCAAACAAGTATCTTGTCTTATCTTTCTGTCTTTGAATGCTAAGATGGACAAAGCTTCTTTATACGATGTAGCTCCGCCTGATGAAAGAGCTCTCTCTCTCTCTCGCTCTCGCTCTGTCTGTCTCTCTCTCTCTCTCTCTCTCTCTCTCTCTCTCTCTCTCTCTCTCTCTCTCTCTCTCTCTCTCTCTCTCTGTCTGTGTCTCTGCAGGTGTGGATGTGTGGTGGTCGGATGGAGGACATCCCTTGCTCCAGGGTGGGACACATCTACAGGAAGTACGTCCCCTACAAAGTCCCTGGTGGAATCAGCTTGGCCAAGGTAATTCTTTGTACTGTATGCCTCCACGGGGCACGACAACATCCAACACAGCAGATCAGTCACAGATTTTCCGTGGTCTCATACAGGGCTTCAGTGGCAGTACAACGCTGGTAGATCACCTCTACACATCTGAGTCACAACACAACAAGAGATTACATTCATTCATGGAAAACAGATCCTATGCATTATAATCATGTGAGCTCAGGTAGGAATAACCACAGGGTACACCTGCTGTCTCTGTCCACTGGGCTCAGGCTATTCTCATAACCCTGTCATGGTTGTTGTTCATTCCCTGTGTTACTGTTTCCCTGTAATTTCTTCAGGGTTATGTGTTTCCTGTGTTCTTTCTGTGTTCCCTGTTTTGTTTTCCTAGTTCCATCCTTCTGTATGTTTTCATGCTTCAGTTTCCTGTTTTACTTTGTAGTCTCTGTTTCTCCTGTGTCACGTCTTGTTTGACTTCCTGCCTTGTGTGTTTTCCCGCCTTTGTGATTGTCTGTTCCACCCTAATGTGTTCCAACTGTTCATCAGCCCTCATGTCAGCTGTCCCTCTTCCACCATCATGTCACCTTGTGTATTTAGTCTCTCTGCTTTCTTTATCTGGTGTCCGATTGTCTGTCTTTTTCTGCATCTATCCCTCTATCTTTCCCTGCGTAGTTTATTCCTAGGGATTTGGTTATTCTTGTTTTTTAGTTTTCCTAGTGTATCTTTTGTTTTTGTTTGGATCTCTTTTCCATTTTCTTTACCTGGACACCTTTTGTTGTGGCCGTTTTTAATTTAATAAACCTTCGAAACCTTCACGCTGCCTCCTTGTCACTACCGTCTGCATTTTGGGTCCAAGCCTGCACAAAACCCTGACAGAACCATTCATATATGTAGCTAAGAAGAGTAATGCATTGTAATTTGTATGTATATCATGTATTCCATAAAAACACAGGGCTTTGTAGCGGGGCAGGGGAGTTCATATTCCAGGGAAAACACAAAACTTTCACCCTGCAAACGTGTGTTTGCGTCCCCGGAGTAGGGAGTAACCTTTTCATCATTAAATTTGTTGATGACACTATCAGGTACATTTCGTTGCATTTTCAGGACGAAATTCAGATTGGTTTCTCATGAACAAGAGATACTCTTGCATGCTCAAGAGAAAAGTATCTCGTGCCCATGTCTCTTCAGCGGTTCCATAGTTACAGGACTTAAAAGTGATTTTAAGTCGTCAGGATATCCTGACTTTTAGTGCCTTGCATTGGCCAAGCTCCAAAAAACATTGGATCTTACACTTCGGATAATGCCTTTTCAAAAAAATCTAAATTTTTCAATCTCAATGCCCCAAGTTTGTTAAGCAGCTCTGTTAAAGAAACTGTAGTCTCCAAGCCCAAGCCTGATGGCATTCAACAGTTTCACAGGCTGACTGGTAGTCGTAATAACACTGTTTCTTCTAAGCTGGGAGACTGGGTCATTTGAATATTTCCTATTCATCACGTCTGAATGTTACAATTCCATTGTCAGGTTTTCTGTGGCTTTTGAATGGCACAGATTGCAAAGCTCGTTCACAGCAACAATACAGCATCTTGCGTGTTTATAATAGTCCAATTATATTAGCAGTTCCTCTTTATTGCATCTCTTTTTATTTGTTCGTGTGTCTCTTTAAAAAGCACTTATCAGGAAGATTAAACAAACAATAAATGAAACAAAATCCAATTATGCTCTTGCAATATTAAAAAGGCCATCTTATCACCCCCCCACACACACACACGCACGCACGCACGCACACACACACACACACACACACACACACACACACACACACACTGTAAAAAGTACTTATGTCCTTTAAGTGCAGCAAACAAGCAAAACAAGGTCTAACTGAATACATTTAGTCTAATTATCACATTTGTCTAAATAAAATTAAGTGCACAAATGAACAGACACATAAACACTACACGTATGCAAACACATACTAGGGGTAGAAATCAAAGGGTACCTCACGATACTGATATAAACGCCTGTGAAAAGGTTAAGTGCAGGTTTTTTCTCTTTGTTCACTGTTCCAAACTGTTAGAAAACAGCACATTTCTGCAGCACACGTTTTTCAGTCTAGAAATTAAAATGACACAACTATAGAGCAACTATGGGTCCAGTTTTTGGACTTAAACATGGCTGGGACAGCTGTTATTTTCCTCAAAGTGCTGTCCGCCACCCTGTTGAAAACCTCTTCCTCTTCAGCTAGTTCACTTCTGTTCAAGTGTTCCTCATTCATGTGTTGAGCGCCGCCTCGAGGAGCCATGAAGTAGCCACGCTGGGAGCAGGGAAATCTATTTAGAGTGCCTTATTTTATTTATTAAAATATTGATATTTGGCACCAATTCTTGTATCGCACAAAGAAAGACAACCATATATTGCCATACTGATATTTTGTCCCACCCCTACTGCAGACAGACAAACGGCCCAATTGTCCTTCAACTGGCCCTTGTTGTCACTTGTCTATTGTGGGAAAACAAAAGTGACAAAAACTTTAGAAAAAGTGACAAAACGTTTGAAAAAGCGACAAAAACTTTGAAAAAAGCAACAACTTTGAATAAGGCGACTAAAACTTTGAAAAAAGCTCCACCCCAAGGAGCCATGAAGTAGCGACACTGGGAGCAGGGAAATCTATTTAGAGCCCCTTATTTTATTCATTATAATATGGATTTAAAATATGGAAATATGGATCACCAGCGTTTCGATTATTGGATTGCACGAAGGACAACTATATATTGCCGTATTGATATTTTGTCCCACCCCTAACACATACTGTATACACAAACGCATCGCCCTAGTGTGAGCTCGTCTTTAAGTGGTGCAGTATAACAAATGGCAGCGTTTTCCGTTTGAACGCCTTCTACTAAGTACTTTCCTCTTTGTCCTCCGTGCACGAGCAAACTTTACAGTCGGCTCAGCATCTACTGACACAAGACCACCAGAGACGAGAGGCAGCAGTGTATCCATTATCTCCAAGGCCTTTGCAGGTGTAAGTGTGAAGAATGAGCTTGAGTTCAGTGCTCAAATTATCTTTTGTCTTTAAGGGGGTGTCTCTATCTCATAAAAAAAAAAGTTGGCACACCCCACACATAGCCTAACAAGGCTATACTATTAAATGTAAAAAGCCTAGGCACGAGTGGCGCTTTTGCGCAGTATATGCGCACGGTAGGCCTCTGCTATAACCTGACACACGCAGACAACAGAAATGGATTCCTTTTAATAGCCTAGTGGTGTGGTGGTGAAATGCAGTCACGCTGAGTTCATGAGCGTAGGGTAGGCTCAGGTCTACGTCCCGTAGTAGCCTCTATTTTATATTTTAATGTAACGTCTTTAATGGTAAGACACCGCACAGGGACGGATAATGAGCATTATTTAAGATTAAATAATGCCACATATGGCAGACACCTTCAGATAGAAGAGACCCCCTCAGATTTTTGACTTTGTTGCTTTCATGGTACGTACCACGTAATTCGAGCACTGCTTGAGTTTATTTGTCCTTTGTATGCTTCAAAGTACCTACACACATAGAATGAGGAATTGTCTAAAAGTGCTTTCTGGGCTGTAACATCATTCATTATGTATGCCTCCCTCTGCCACAGACTGGAACTTGGCTCAGTATGCAAGCGAAAGGCGCTCGCCTTTGTTTTGAATTTTTATTCTGACCAACCGTCTTTAAACTGGACGTCAGTGGAATGCTGATGGTCATGAATCCGCCTGCCCCTGCAGATAAAAGAAGAACATTTATATAAAGGTACTAAAGAAGAACTTGAACACATTTGAAATTGCTGATACATTATCAGGGTCATCCCTCTTTGTTAGGCTTAGTGTTTATCGTTCTTCAAACTTTTTGTTTAGGCTTAGTGCTAATCGTTTGATTGAAGAGCTATGATACTCAAACTGAAACTACATTCATGGAAACCTACAGTTAAGGTTGGCTTGAATTCAGTTGGCTCAAAATGAATTTCAATGGTAAAACAGGTTTTAAAAGCTGCAAACGCTCTGGGTTGTTTGGTTTCATTTTAAACCAATCACAATCGTCTTGGGCGGTGCTAAGCTCCGGACGCAGCGACGGTGGCTCTGCTAAATAGTCTCAGGAAGGAACTTGTTTTGGTGGAACATTTGTACCCTGCAAAAGAAAACACCACATGCAATATTAGATGACGTTAAAGATGAGCTATTTAAAATAGTTGGATACATGGTTAAATGTAATTAGCTCTTACCAGTGTATCTCCGTGTGTACTTCGTCCACAGGAATCCCACCAATCGGTCCCAAAACATCCGAGTTAGAGAGGAAATGTCGTAAACATATTCTTTGTAAATCTTTACAATCATTCCCTGAAAGAACCAAGCAGGCCTGCCTTGTTGAACGATCCAAATTTTCTTCAAAACTTGTCATTTTCAGCATATAGCTTGCTAGCTCAAAGGTTGTGGTTGTTTCCCGCATCGAAGGGATTTTGAGAACTGCAGCACACAGAGAGCGAAGGTGAGGGACAAAGCCTTCTGTTGATCCAGACTATTCCAAGGCAATAAATGGATGCCATTGTTGGAGCAGACTCCCTGCGAATAATCTACAGTACTAACAGCAGACTGTGTAAACATTTATGTTCACAAAATAGTCCAATGTGGTTCCACAAGATCATCCTCACTGCCAGGGTCTGTGGGATTTGGTGTTTATTTATGGGAGGCTCTGAGACATTCTGGCAGAGTTTAGAAGCCTGCTTAGAAATGTGGGCTGTTCTAAGAATGAATTTAAATTCATTCGGCTCACTCTCTCCTTTGAATTCAGAACCTAAAGCGTGTGGCGGAGGTGTGGATGGATGAATACGCCGAATATGTCTACCAGCGCCGGCCCGAGTACCGCCACCTGTCAGCGGGCGACATGACGGCCCAGAAGGAGCTGAGGAACCGCCTCAACTGCAAGAACTTCAAGTGGTTTATGATGGAGGTGGCCTGGGATCTGCCCAAACACTACCCACCGGTGGAGCCCCCTGCTGCCGCGTGGGGAGAGGTAAAGATTAGTTTATGAAATTGCTTTGATAAGTGTGGTCCAAGATATAAAACATACAGAGCAATGTACTCAGAGCTGGAAATGTTTATGTGCAGCCATGCTTGCACGCACAACTCTAAACCAACAAAGCACAAAGGTAGTATCTTAAAGGTCCCATGGCATGTCCTCACTTTAAAGGTCCACACTTTATGAGGTTTTTTAACATTAATATGAGTTCCCCTAGCCTGCCTATGGTCCCCCAGTTGGCTAGAAATGGTGATAGGTGTAAACCGAGCCCTGGGTATCCTGCTCTGCCTTTGAGAAAATGAAAGCTCAGATGGGCCAATCTAGAATCTTCCCTTTATGATGTCATAAGGGGAAAGGTTACCTCCCCTTTCTCTGCTTTGCCAGCCCAGAGAATTTGGCCCACCCATGAGAGAGAGAGACATCATGGCAAACAAGCAAAGTGGCAGTTAGTCAAGGCCACACCCCCACCCTCCCTCCTCTCCTTCTCAATAGCATTTAAAGCTACAGACACATAAATGGCACATCCTGAGGAAAGCTCATTGTGGGACTGGCTCTAGTGGCTCTAATTCTGCACCAAAGCTGAATTTCGGGAAAGAGACTTCAGATACAGTATTAGGGGACCACTAAGGCCTATATAAAAGAGACTTCAGATACAGTATTAGGGGACCACTAAGGCCTATATAAAATACTTCAGATACAGTATTAGGGGACCACTAAGGCCTATATAAAAGAGACTTCAGATACAGTATTAGGGGACCACTAAGGCCTATATAAAAGAGACTTCAGATACAGTATTAGGGGACCACTAAGGCCTATATAAAAGCATCCAAAAAGCAGCATGCCATGGGACCTTTAACTTATTGTCTAAACGTACTCTTACATGGATGGATGGATGGGACCTTAAAAGGTTGCCCATCTCTAGATCTTGAACAGGTCAGTAAATCAAATTTTTGCACAGCACATTTAAGCTGACTGACAGGTGCATGGAAGAATGAAGTCATCTGATAATGAGGCAATGGACTCGCCCATCATCAGTACTAACACTGCTATTTAAAGTCTGTTCATTAATTCATAAATAAAAAGAAAATCTGCTGAGACAAAGTAAGGTGAATAACAATATCAAAGGCAGTAGGAAATGAGTATAAACCGCTGAAAACTGAGTTTTCATCCAGACTTTATCCAGTTTCTACCTTTTCTAACGCCTAAAGGCTCCTTCCCCAACTCTGGTTCTCGGAACAACCAATCAGTTTGAAATTAGTATATCTACCATCACCATGCTTTGTGAGCTTATCATTGATTTATTCAGAATCAAGGCATGGATCTATTGTATTTACAAATCTATAAAGAGCGGGGGAGGCGTGGTTTCTGGGGCTCCGGCCCTGAATGTTTTTTCGAAAGCCCAGAATCCTTTAGGCTGACTTTACTGTCTTTTAAAAGCTATAGCGGGTTCTCTTTTAAAGACAAATATATTGGTATCATCTATGTCATGCTAGCTTGTGGGTAATGGGGCTAAATAGGGCTTCAAAGTTGGGCTTAAATTTGTCGAGGCAAACACTGACATGGCCATTTTCAAAGGGGTCACTTGACCTCTGACCTCCAGATTTCTAAATGAAAATGGGTTCTCTGGGTACCCACGATTTTCCCCTTTACAGACATGCTCAGTTTTTCCTTGGCAAAAATCATGTGTTGAAATGATGTACAGATTAAGGCATTCTATTATCAAATGGCTTGAAAAATAGTTCAAATAGCTGCCATAAATGGGAAAACATTCTTCCTGGGAAGCCATGCACCCGGACTCCCTTAGGTCTGAGCTGAGCCACGAATGTTTACAACATGTAGCTCCGCCCCTTAATACACATTGTTAAAATTATTGTATTGTTCATACAAGAGTCAGACTCTGCAGATCTTCTAGTCCTACCAAGATGGTTGGAGGCAGGAAAACAATCTCTACTGATGATTCTGCAGCATGTATTGTTGTGAATGAAGATTGGATTGGGCTGTAGAGTGATCTGTATGTAGCACACACACTTTATTGGGCTATAAAGTGTACCAAAAATGAAATAGTAGGAGGATTTTTCCAAACTTAAATGAGGGGTGTGCATCGAACTGGAGATAGCAAAATTCCCACTGGTAACAGTGATGAAACATTTTTGCAATAACACAGGATGTTTTCCTTCTCTTCCTGCATGCTGAAACTATCATCAGAGCATCTTGGGTGCACACCCAGGGGCCAAACATGGCTTTGGGCCCTTCCAAGTTTAAAAAAACAAACGGCAAAGAGTCCTCTGGAATGTAGGTACGTGTTCAGTTGTGTATTAAAAAAAGAGGTGTGATCAAATCCTTTTTACACAAGGACATTGGTAAGAGTGGATATATACTGAAATAGGATCATTATACGCCGATCCAAGGTCAGTATTACCCACATGTCATTTTATAAGAAACATCTGATGAAATACAGTGGCAAGCAGAGCAACAGTATACATAAATCAAAAGGCAGGGTTAGTAATGTTGAAAAGCTAGCAAGATTTGGAAGAAGCGTGTCCTCGGGGCTCTGTCTAACCCTTCCCCATGCTCTCGGGGCTCCGCCTACACACGGACGTGCACTAGCATCGCTGGTTCGCAGCTTCAGAGCAGAAGGGAGAAAGGAGTGCAAATTTACTTCATGTCTCATTCCCAGATAAGGGGACGACGACGCGCATGGGCATCAGGCTCGTACATGGGAGGGGTAGAGTACGCACAGCAGGCAACAAGGCATTTCATTGGTTCTTTCCAAGCAGACTGCGAAGCAATGATTGGCGGGCGTTTTTACAGGATTACAGCAGCTACAGGTGATGGATATTTTCCGCTCATTTTTCAGAGCCCACAAGTTATTTATTGCAGTCGGGATGTAAAGACCATTACAAACAATATATAAAGTGCATATTGGAAATAGTTACCAACCCTGCCCTTAAATTAAAAACACAGGGGCCCTGCAGTAGTCCCTGTTTTTGTGACTCCATCTCAATGTCTTCTTGTGTGTGTTTTGCAGATACGGAACGTGGGCAGTGGGATGTGTATGGAGATCAAACACTTTGTGTCAGGGAGCCCCATCCGCCTGGAGAGCTGTGTGAAAGGGCGGGGCGAGGTGGCCTGGAGTCATGGACAGGTGAGGGGCATTCAACCCTTTCAAATGTCTCATGAGGTCTCAGTTTCCTGACCTGGGAGGTTTTTGTACAACAGTTCCTTTATGAAGTGCTAAATGGACCATGACACATGAATACGCTCTAGCAGGGGTTAATGGTTAGACTTACCCATCAGCCAGTTCTTTCAGAACTGAACGGAGGCACAGGCCTGTGTGTCTTTGTTCATCTATTTGGGTATAATTAGCTGTACTAACATGGCTCTTGAGATGGAAAGTTGACTGTTCTGTTGGTGTAGCTAATGCTTTCTTTAAAATGAAAAATTTTGACCAAATGCATTGCTATGAAATTTCATACAGGCATCCATGGCCCCACCCCCATCCATTTGCACCCAGCAAAAAAAATGCCAAATACAATTTAAAATGAAGTTAACTGTTCACACAATAACAGTAATGTGAGCTATTTAAATTAGCTGGATACATGATTAAACCTCATTGGCTCTTTCCAGTGTATCTCCGTGTGTACTTCGTCCACAACGATCCCACCAATCAGTCCCAAAACATCCCAGTTAGAGAGGAAATGCCCTAAACATATTCTTTGTAAATCTTTACAATCATTCCCTGAAAGAACCAAGCAGGCCTGCCTTGTTGCACAATGCAAATTTTCTTCAAAACTTGACATTTTCAGCATGTAGCTCGCTAGCTCAAAGTTTGAGAACGGAAACACACAGAGAGCGGAAGGTGAGGGAAATCATAGTCTATATCGACCACAATTAATTCAGTGGATTGCTCCCGTGCCGCCTGAAGATCCGCCGGAGTTCCCTTATTTTCGGCCGGATGTCCCTCACCTTCCTCTTTCTTTGTGTTGGCATTCTAAACTCCGGTGGATTTCTGAGGACTATGGTTAACTGCTCCTCAGATCTCTGCAGGGTAAATCCAGACAGCTAGCTAGACTATCTGTCCAATCTGAGTTTTCTGTTGCACGACTAAAAAAACTTTTGAAATAGCACGTTCTGCCAAAACAAGTTCCTTCCAGAGGCTATTATGCAGAGGTAGCGTTATTGTGTCTGGCGCTTAGCGCCGCCCGAGACGATTGTGATTGGTTTAAAGAAATGCCAATAAACCAGAGCACATTTTTCTCCCATCCAGGAATGCTGTGTGGACTAGTCAGACCCTCCTCCGCAGCGCCGTGGAGGAAGGTCTGGCAATGCAAGACTATTGTTAGCATGCCAATATGCCAACAGGCTAGCATGCTAAACATTACTGTACATGGGCAATATAACATTAATGTTAACATGGTAATATTTGCATAGTTGCTGCTAATGACGTCTATGTCATGCAAACTCGGCTTGTGTATGCTAAGCAAATAAACATGATTGAGTCAAAATTCTTGCTTAACAACCTTTACAACATATGACACACTCTCTCATACATTCATCTCGGATAAGAAAAACTGCACAAAAAAACTGCAGTAGGGGAAAAAATGCTAGGAACCTCAGGGAAGAGCAATGGAGGATGAAAGCGGTGGATGTTTGTTACAGCTGAGATGTGTTCCCTGCAGGTGTTAACATTTGGTTGGAGGGAGGATATTCGGGTGGGTGACCCCGTGCACACAAGGAAGGTCTGCTTTGACGCCGTGTCACAGAGCAGCCCCGTCACCCTGTATGACTGTCACGGCATGAAGGGGAACCAGCTGTGGCGCTACAGAGAGGTACAGCAGAAAATTGCCCCTGTTCCTGTTTCTTGAAAGCAACTATGCAATGTGATTCTTTCAGTTTTTTTCTTCTGGCTCCTTTTGTTCGTAGAACAGTGGGACAATCCTGGGAGTCTGTTGCTTTCAGCCCGTTCATGTCAGCGCCCTCTGCTCAGATCTGTGGGACAGATTTGTGTCCCGCAGTGTCTTTTTTTATACTACCAATGGGCGTGCAAAAGTCAGACATTTTCAAAACACCCAGTGGCTTTAAAGCTACTCTAGTCAATATTTGTGAACATAGTGAAACATTTAAAGAATGTTTTAAAGAGTCAACTGTCAACCTAAGGGAGTTAAATTTTGGCCCTATGTCATTACCCCTGGGGAATTCTTGTCAAATTCAAGTTTTAGAAGAGAGGCATATAATGTTTTAACATAACAAAATACAGTGGAACTAGTTGTATTTATTTGCTGGAATGTAATGTAAAGTACGTTATTTAATAGGTCACCAAAGTGCCCCCAAAGTCACATCAAGAAGGAAATAAATACATTCTGAAAAGGTTGAGGACTTAATAGAGCTGTTCTTTAAAACACCTCTCTTTCCTGCAGGATAAGAGTTTGTACCACCCCGTCAGTAACAGCTGCATCGACAGCAGCCCGAGTGAGCGGCGAGTCTTCATGAACATGTGCGACGCGTCTTCGGCCAGCCAGCAGTGGCTGTTTGAGAGAACCAACGCCACCGTGCTGGAGCACTTCAACCGGGGGGGCGCCAACTGAGGCGCTGCGGCGCTGAGATGAGGCGTCTTTTAAAGGAAAAGACCATGAAGCAACGATCAACTTTGATCAGGTGATTGATGGTTGTTTTGCAACAAAATTCTGCTTTTTTTATAGGGCTGCAGGATATGAAGAAAATATGCAATATGTAACGTTGAATATCGCGATAACGATGTTGCTTGCGATAAATAAACAGATATAAAGGTGTACTCAGTTCTGTTGCTTTTAGTATTCTGCTAAATTACAAAAAACTACTAAATTACAAAAAACTGCAAGAAAAACAATTCTTGTATTGAACAAATTGAAAATTGAATTGAATATAAAAAGCACCACTAAATGAAGAATGACAGTTACATCTTAATGACCAGTTTTCTACTGATAATTTCCTTTAACACGGAAAATCTTGCAGCGTTTCGCAATGTGTTTATCGCGCCAGTTGATATCGCGATGGCAATAAAAAACAAAAACGGTATATTGCTACTGTTTTTATTAAAGTCAACTTTCTTTGTGATTTGTTGGCAATAATACAAACAGAATTACACCAGCCTGCACCTGTTATTTGTGTGACGGAGGCGGGCGCTGCCCAGCATCATGTAAACAAACCCAAACAAAAATACTTCACGATACATCGTATGCATACTCAGATTAGCTGTGCATTGTGGGTATTTTATAGTGGACTATATAGTGAATGAAATTAACCGCAGAGAATTCGAACACCACTACAAAATGGCCAACACACTAAATAGGGCTGGGTAACGTTCAAAGAATTTCTATACCTGTTCCTGAATGATACTTTTTTTATACCAATTTTATAAAATCCATTTTAACAAAAAGAAATCACAACATTACAAATTACGGCACAGATCTTTTTTTTCAGCTCCTTCTACGTAAGCCCCGTGTCTGTGCATAATGTAGAGTTTGTCCTGCGTGTCTCTACAACATGTAACGTTAATTGAATTGAATTGAATTTATAGTATCAAATCATAACAAGAGTTATCTCAGGACACTTTACAGAGAGTAGGTCTAGACCACACTCTATAATTTACAAAGACCCAACAATTCCACCAAGAGCAAGCATTTAGTTCAACAGTAGCGAGGAGAGAAAGCTCGGACAGAACCAGGCTATTGGTGGGGGGGCATCTTTCCTGAGCTGGTTGGGACACAGACACAGATACAGATATAGAGAAATATGATTTATAATAATTGTAGCAGTTGGTATGAGTAACAGTGGCAATTATAGTAACAATAAAGATAATGGAACTATGACTACAAATAATAGTTGTAGCAGTTCAGGGTGTAGCAGGGCGTAGAGCAGGACCACAGCGGCAGAAAGCAGAGAAGAGAAGGGGTGCCGTGTCTGTAGCGATACACCCTCCCCTGCCAATCAGCAGCATTATAAGATCTTGGTAGAAACATGCTGTGTGTTTATAGGCTTACTGTCGCTGTTGAGATTTACTCCTTAGGTTTTGAAATTTGGTATTGAATGACAAGGCATTTTTCAGTACCCAGCCCAGCCCAGTGCACTATTTCTGTGGTAGAGAACGGTTTCGAACACAGCTAATCGTGTGTCTGTTTCACTTTTTTTCAGATAAGAATGGAAGCTACAAGTGAGTAATGTGCTGCTTCAGAACCATTCCCCGTGGTACAGCAGTGATCCGGTGTGCCAGTTGAGAGCAGAAGAGCTGGTCGGACCACACACAACATCACCACCTCGTACAAGCTTGGGATGAGCAAGAAGGTAAAAGAAAGACACGTCAGGCAATCTAAAAATACTGAAAAAAATCTGATTTTGAAAAAATATATATTTCATTCATTATCTCTATTCTGTCCTTCCTTCAGGGTGGGAAAAACAAACGGAGAAATCTGATTGTCCTCTGGAATTACAGGAAACACGGAGCTCTTACAGACTTTCCAAGAGACAAAAACACAAACTCGAACTCTGCTGGAGAATTTGATTGTTGTCTATTCGTTTGCCTCTTTAATTATTGCCTTAACGATTTAAACAATGGGAAATACCTGCTGCCTATGTTTTCATCCAATGAACCAAAACAGCATATGGTGACATATGTGGGACTTTTGTAAGTAATATAGAAGCAACACAATCTTGTACAGACTCCTCTTTAAAGTGCAATTCTTTTTTTCTATTGAGCAATGAAGCAACAAAATTACATTATGTCCATTCTTTCGCAAGACGATTTTTGTTTTCATTTCAAGCTTATTTTTTAATATCTAGACAATTAGCAGGTACCGTACTGCTCACACAGGTTCATGAAACGGATTCCTTAGAGGCCTGAGAGAAAAATATACCTGGAGAGTACACTTTATATCAAATCTCTTCAGCCGGGATATATTTCATTTCGGAGAGACTTAATTTAAGATTGAGAAGTTTGATTAACATGGTGCATAATAAGTTGAAAAGTTAGTCTTTGGCGATTAGACTCTATGGCAACTTTAAAGGTGCAATATGTAATACTGACAGCTAGTGTTTAAAATAGTTACTGCAGTACAAATTCAAAATACTGGAGAGAGTCGTCTCCCCGGTCCCATCCTCCCCAGACTCGAAGTTTGTGTGTTTTAGTTTCACATAAGAAGGTTGGGTAATAGTGGGGTGCCATAGCTCAATAAATTGTAAAAATGTTTTAAATTTTTTGATAAAAGCACCAAAATTGGCAAATGTGTTAATAGATACATTGGGAACAATATGATCAAGTAAAATGACTCTAAAGTCTTGAATTCAGAGCACCTGGGTAGCTCAACTGGTAGAGCGGGTGCCCATATATAGAGGTTTACTCCTCGACGCAGTGGCCGCTGGTTCGACCCCGCCACGTGGCCCTTTGTTGCATTCATTCCTCCTCTCTCTCCCCTTTCATGTCTGCAGTTGTCTTATATGAATAATGGCCAAAAAGTAATCTTTAATGAAAAAAGTATTGACTCATACTAAGAATCATTTGCTTAGGGACCGTTCAGTATTTATGGTATGGACCACCGGAGGAAAATAGGGGAGGGTCATGTCTTTTTATTTTTTGTTGAGGGGAGGGTCATCCAACATTTTTTAGTCTGGGCAGGGGGGGGGGTCACCCAACTTTTTTATTCATGAAAAGAGCAAAATTTCAAAGTGGCTTGTTTGGTGCATATTTATCCATGTAGCTCTCAGTCTCGGCCCTCTAGCAGATGGGTCTGACCGCATACACGGAGTGTGCTTGGGGGGCAGGAGGGTGGCCCCCTGGTGGCTCAAACGGGTAATTGCATTGTTTAAACAATTTGTTGAATAACTACGACCAGATATTTTATAAATATCTTAAATAACTCAAAACAACTAAATGGTGGTAGGTAATACATCTGATTTCATATACTGCTTTAGTAAAAAAAATATTACCTGGCTGACGATGGGAGCAGCAGGACGCAAAAAACGAAAGTTACTGTTGCACTAGTCTGGACATCTTCCCGTGCCAACCTTGCAATAAAGGTTTCCTAAATGCCATGTATATACATGTGATGTCAGCTTACTAATTGATTGCCGGTTTTGTGTAGATTTGGACTTTTATACGTTTATTCCACTTTGTTGAAACGGCGAAGTGGAGAGGCCTCGTTCACCTGTTTGTAGCTGGCTGGTGAATGTGACGCTCGTAGGCCTTGCTGGATACACCGTGACTCTGTTTGTGGATCTACTGATCGCTGTGGATTACTTTTTTTCCGTGTCACTGGATTACGGCAAAATACGGATCTTTTTTCTTAACAAGTCTTAATGTTTTATGGTGAGTTTGGAGAGGCATCTCAACAGACTGTAGGCCCAACACTGATTGTTCACCGTTACATTTTATTTGAATTTAAGCGTCTGTCTATTGCGTTCCAAAACAGCCGCGATTGGATTTCATAAGGGCGAATTGTTAAATTGTTACAATGTAATTTAAAATCTGCTTTAAAAATAAACATGTGTTTTAGAATATAATGTTCAACTTCGGCACCTTTACCTATATGCTAAAATATACAATGAAGAAGCCTAGTGACCAGTCCATAGCAACCAGTGTTGAATTGGTGATTTCCCAGTGTCCTTTGCTGAAAGGTCTCAATGTTTTATTGTTTTATTTCATGTGAATACTAGTTTAATAGAGGAGTAACTTAGTATTTGAAGTAATACAGTAATGCATGAAGTCTGCATTTAGTTTCCATGCTTATTGTGTTTCCACAACAATGTTAAATCTACTGAAATGGCCCCCACACCATAACAGAGGAGTGGGATGTGTAAGATGAGAATGCAGAGGTTAACTCATGTATGTCATGGCTGTAAAAATCAAATGGCATCTGTACTTCTTTGTTAAGTGCAAACTTGTACACAAGGGGAAGGTCATGCCTCTTTTCCAAATCATTTTGGAGGGACATAGGAAAATTATTACTGATGAGGGGAGGATCAAGTCATTTTAGGTTAGAGGCCCCAAAACTCCTCCGGTGGCCCCTTAATTAAATAACAAACGGTGCCTAAAAGAAAACCTTGAAACATCACATTTTAATGAAAAGGTCATAAGAGCATGATGCACGATAATGAAATCAAGATTGCTAATAAATGTTCTTATCTTACATGCTTCAAACACAGTGTGCCAACTCTCGAGCATCGTGCACTTGGACAGCTCAGGTCCTTGACTCAGCACCTGTATATGAGCAAAGTTTTATTGGAAATCTGATAAAACCAGTTGTCTTACAAACTCATCATCTGTGCTCCGTCCGGGGAGGAAATCTGCACAGCACGCTCTCATTTCCAAGAAAAGAACAGCAGCAGCCCATGCCCGAAGATCATTTTCCACTTTCACTTATTTTTACTGACAAAGTGAGTCATCCACCTGACTGGTAATTCCAACAATGTGAGTATCTTATTGCTCTAACCATTGTCTTCTTTGCACACTATTGCGCTCTAGTCACCAGATGTTCCATATAAGTCCTCTGGTAGTCAGAAAATGTAATTTCACAAAAGATGTTTGCCTTAACGTGGAAGAGAACATAATTTCGAGAATACACATGCATGCAGCTTCAGACTTCCATACATAATACAAATGCTTAATAGAAAAACTTTCAAACTCTCGTGGCTGTAGTAATTATTGTGAGAGCAATTAAGTTGGTTTATTTTTCTTTTAAAATATAACAGATCTCTTGTGACTAGGGCTGCAGCTGCCAGATAGTTTAATTTTTAATGCAACTGCCTAATATTTTCCCATTTGACCTCCAAATATCCATTATTTCCAAATATCTAATTTTGGCCAAAAGGTAAAAATATTTAAAAAGATAAAACAACTAAAATGAACTGGGGCAACTGGGTAGCTCAGCTGGTTGAGGGTGCGCCCCATGTACAGAGGCTCAGACCTTGCCACAGCAGCCGGGGGTTCGATTCTAACCTGAGGCCCTTTGCTGCATGTCATTCTCCCTCTCTGTACCCTTTCATATCTTCTGTCCCAACTGTCCTATTAAAAAATATAAAAAATATATACCCTTTAAAAAAAAGACTTATTTTTATGCTTCAGCACAAGTCTTACTGCTGCTTTAATCATTGTGCCTTCTGCCTGGCCTGGAATTGAATCCCATCAAATCTCATTCTGCCTCGGCTTTTGAAATCTGCAGCTCAAAAAGTAAAATAAAAAATCAGAGATTGTGACTTCTCACTTCTGAAAGAATGAAGACGAGCACAAAGGAAACTGTCATCTGCCGTGCATGTGTTTTGACGATCACTCCGTTGGCCCTCTCGCACAATTCATTCCCGCTTAGTGAGAAGTCAACATAATCTCGGATATTTATTTGACTTTTTGAGCTGCGAATTCCAACAGCCGAGGTGAGATGGGATCTGATGGGATTCAATTCCAGGCCAAGCACAATGATTAAAGGAGCAGTAAGCATAAAAATGAAGCTCAGTGTAAATTATTTCAGGAAGACGTCATTAACCCTATCACTACTCTTTCTTCTTAAATCAAATCAGCTGTTTAGAAGCGATACTTTCAGTTAAACAAATCAGACATGGCCACGAAATTCAAGGGCCAATCACAGCATTACTGCTCTACTTTAAATCTGTTCTCCCTTTGCTGTCAGCTGTCGTTTCAGGCAAAGCGCTCAACCCTCCACCTCCTCTGCCGCCTCCGGTCATCGTGTTTCTTTGAATTTAAAATTTCATTCATTTTAGAATTTAACTTTCTCCTGACCTACAAAGCTCTAAATGGTCAAGCACCATCATATCTAGAATAGCTCTTAGTACCTTATTGTCGCACTAGAGCACTACGCAAAATTCAGAGTTACTTGTGGTTCCTAGAGTCTCTAAAAGTAGGATGGGAGCCAGAGCCTTCAGCTACTAGGCTCCTCTCACGTGGAACCAGCTCCCAGTCTGGGTTTGGGGTGCAGGCAATGTCACCACATTTAAGAATAAACTGAAAGCCCTCCTCTTTGATAAAGCTTATAGTTAGGGAGTGAGGAGATCCAGAAATGCTTGGTACTAACCTAGCTCTGGGGAGATTACTCCCCAGAGTCCTTATGTTTCTTTTTCCCAGCATATTTCGCTGGATTAGGATGGCACCAAGATCTTGGTTGCAGCCATCGCTGTGGTCCTGCTTCACTGCACCCTGCTACGCTTTACGGTGCCCTGCTGCGTCCTGCTGTACCTGCTACATCTAGCCATGCTCTGCCGTGCCACGCTACATACTGTAACGCCTGCAGTGCCCTGCTATGACATGAACTACTACGACTACAATTTTCTAGTCACTGTTCCATTATCTTTGTTGTGACTGTTATTGCCACTGTTCATCACACCCCCAACCGGCACCGTCAGACACCGCCTACCAAGAGCCTGGGTCTGTCCAAGGTTTCTCCCTAAAAGGGAGTTTTTCCTCGCCACTGTCACATTAGCCACTGCTAATGCTTGCTCTTGGGGGAATTACTAGAATTGTTGGGTCTTTGTAAATTATAGAGTATGGTCTACACCTACTCTATCTGTAAAGTGTCTCGAGATAACTCCTGTTTGAAAAAGAAGTGTGATTGAAACTTTGACATCTCAAGCTCTCAACAAATGCGGAGACAATCAGAAGTGGATGGAAGGTACTCTTCACAATTACTGACTCTGGAGCTGTATGCTTAATGCATTGTGTCGAGTCAATTTTACAAAAGGGCGAGAGACCCGCTGTCACTTAAATTCCATTTCTAACACATAGCTGATAACTCATATCATGACCCGGTAAATTGCTTTTGATGATGTGCAATATGATCAGGCAGCATGAAATGGAAAGATGGATGTGAGCCAGGGCTGCACGATATGAGGAAAATATGTCATCAATATCGCGGTATTACTTGCGTTGAAGGAACAGATATTTAAAAGTGTACTCAGTTCTGCATTTCGGCTGCTGTCAGTATTCTGCAAACAAATGGCATGTTGAAATTAAAACAAGTGAAAGGAAATAATTTCCAACATTCTTTCATTGAACAAATTCGATGTAACATTGAATTGAACGATAAAGGCAGCATTAAAAAAGGTGACAATTACATTTTCAATTGCAGTTACTACAGTTACTCTCTTTCAATTAACTCTAAAAAATCTCTGAGTGTCTTTCGCGATATCTCACAACCTTTTGCGATGTGTATATTGCGCCAGTTAATATTGTGATGGCAATAATAAAAGGATATATTGTTGTGACGGCCCAGAGCCGGTTGTCCTGCGCCTGTATACTAGCGCACGTTCAATCTCACAATATGGACCGTTTTGCTACGGATTCCTGGTTGAACGGCATATTTCCCCGGAACAGTGTGAAACATTGTGCAACAGCTTTGGGATATGTTTTCTCTCCTTTGGTGGGTGTGTCTCTCGTTGATTGGCTGTGTCCCAGGTGATACCCAATCAGCAGAGACGTGTCTGTAAACCCGTAGTAATACAAAGGCAGAGCGCTTGCGAACACAACAGGGCATTCAACGCACCCGTTTCAGTTTTTTTTTTAAACGCGTTGCCACGTTTTGTCGTGACTGATGTAATGTAAACAACAATATTGCGGGCGCTGTTAAACACAGATGCTCAAGCTTAATTCAGCCTATCTCTCTCTCTGGGAAGTATGCTAAAGTGTGGCAGACCAACCGACCTCTAAAAGGAGACAGTCCTGAGAAAAGAAAATCCCCTTATCATACAGCTGTCTAGATTTTACTGAATCTGTAGAGAGACGAACATAATTATACATGAACAGTTTTGGTTATCAGAGACAGGCCGAATATTCTCATCTCCTGACCTGTGACCTGATGTTGTCTAAGTTTTCCCTTTAGGCTACATTTACATTGCTACATTTTGTTTTAAAGATTAATATCTTTTGCTACGTTTCCCCCTCTCATTCCCACATATCTGGCATTTCCAAGCCCCTAAATAGGAGACATTTGGAAACACTTTTGACCCGTTTTGGTTTGCAATCTGCGGGGTTGTTGTTCAGTTTCAACGGCAGCAAATGGAGACCTTTGGCAGCACCAACACTGATGCCAATGTTTCGCCACCTGATTGGGTCACAACGTCTCGTTCTCTGAGACTAGGCTACTAACGTTGCCGTGGCAACTACCGGTAGCGGGCTGAGTATACACACTGACTCCTGTTCATGCCCAGTATACGAGAAAGTTGATGAGATATTTTGGTTTGGGCATGTTAGTTCAAACTAGAGTTTAGATTCTCTGCCCGAGCCCGAACCGGACCCGACCCTCAGGCCGGGCCGATATTTTCCGCCGCTATCCACGCATTTGTGTTTTTTTATCATTACTTTATTAGCCTATTCGGTGGGGAGCAAGCTATGCCTCTCGTAGCTCTGGGTGTATGTCCTGCATTGACTTGAGTGTGAGGTAAACTGTGCTATAAATTGTTGGGTTTAAATCGGGCTCATAATTCCAGTTAATGTGTTGGGCCGGACCGGGCTCGGGTAGGGTCGGGCTTGATTTTTTTTTTTTGGGCCCAATCTAAGCTCTAGTTCAAACGGAGCTTAGTTCTTCTGCTGGACCTAAAAATGTGTGCACGGAGATTGCTTTTGGCTCAAAACTCTGCTTGAAAACCAAAACATAGCACTGTAAATGTATCCTTAGTCTCATCATACCACAAAATGGTGTTTCCATAAATTCCACCACACCCTCCACCTAGCGCCAGCATGAGTTCATCTTTGTTTAGTTACTGCCTTTGTTAGCCCCTGACAACATGCACCACACATTGTTCACTGCATCCACACACCCCCATAAACTGCTGATCCAGACAACCACAACTTGTCTTTTTGTTTGCACTTTCATTTTTAATAAATAGCATAGTTATTAATATTATATTTGCTGTGGATCTCCCTCTTTTGTTGTGGCCTGTGAGCCGCTCGGAACAATCGTGCAGCCCTAATGTGAGCTGGAGAGAAAAACACTAATTGAATCCTGACCTGACGGAACAATTTTCCTTCTTTAGTGTTGACAAGTATATTTGCAGAAATAGGTCAGGATGAAAAGTACCGTTAATAGCATGAACCGGTTACCGGTTTCAAGGTTTACCGTGGTTTGAAAAAGTCACTGTTTCAAAACCACAACATTTTCCCATCATACTGTTCCTGCGGTTTTTAATGAGTCATCAAGGACAGAAAGTGCAGTTTAGAAATCCCTCTTCCTGCTAGTGTGCAGTGTGTTTAAAGCACCTGACACACTAACCCGACGGTCGACCGTTGGCAGAAAAGGCAGTCGGACTCATCAGTCGGCTCCCCGAGGTCCAAAAAGTGCCTCGGAACACACCGAAGAGACGCCGACTTGAGCGCGTAATACGTCTCCATAACAGCAGGCGGCGCTAATCTGTATTGTCGCCCAAAAAATTAAAACCGGCAGCTGATTGGACGAACACGTCACGTGGGTCTGGCTGCTCCCGGATTTTTCAACTAGGGGATAATGGCGGCTCGTTCAGAATACGATCTCATATTATATGAAGCTAGTTCACCGAAATATGTTTCTGAAAACATTTTAAGCGAGAAATAGGCCGTGGAGTTGCTGAATCTGTCTTCATTTCAGATCAACAAAAGTCAGTTTAAAAGATTTTCGTCAGATTTTGAGAGGCTTAGTCATGCTCATCCCGCTCGTCATTTCCGGGTTAGCACTCCACCAATCAGATTGGTCATGGAGTACGACTGCCTGTCCTCCGACGCAACATGTCAGGTCGGCCTCGGCCTCAGCCGACGGCTCCTCGGACGGACGACGGCACGGAACACACCGAACAGACTCGAGTCACCGGCCTCGCCAGACTGTCCGACGGACGATTATCGGGTTGGTGTGTCACTGCCTTAACAATAAAATACATTGTGTTCAATGGAAAAAAAATCTTTTATCAAAATAATACAAAATGAAATGCTGCATTTGCAATATCGTGAAACCGTGATATTTTTGCTGATGGTTATCATACTTTCAGAATCTTATACTAGCCCATGCCTAGTATTAACCAGGTTAATAGTAGTATTAGTCACATGTAGGAGATAAGACTGCAAGAGTCCTTTTTAAATGAAATATGAAACAACTACTAGTGAAAGTGCAGTTTCTCTCTCCGGGGGAAACGCTTGCTGCTAGTCTGACTAATAACCAAACGCTGCTCCTGCCTTCTGATTGGCTCAGTCCGGGGAGCCCGGAGAGGTGTGACAGGCCCACTTTGCTCATGACCTATCAGCTGAATAATTACAGCTAACCTCCTTCTCCAAAGGGCTTTGGTGCTATAAACGGCCTGCTGTCACACACTAATGGGAAATCATGGCCCTGGCAGTGTCGCAGCGGCAGGCTCGAGTCGCCGGGGACCTGGGTGGATGTATTGGGGTCAAATCCTTTAACACGCCTCGCTGTTACAAGAAAAAAAATCAGATTGGAGCCGTTCTACAAAGGTGTCTTCATGACGTGGCTCCATGTTTGTGTAGATTCAAGTCAAGATGTTGTTTTTTTCTCTCTACATTGACAAAGAACTTCTATTCATTCTGCATGAAACATGCAACACTGCATTGCGTAGGATATCGTACGGAAATTTATGCACACCAATTTGAACAATATCTTACGAAAATAGGCGGTCACGTGACACCGGCTACAACGCTCTGTGAGCTGTCGCTTGTATCAGCGGCAGTTTCTAGTTGAGTTAAGTTTGGATTTGGATTAAAAACTCCAGATAATCAAACGACCGTTTCCTGAGTGAAAGTATTTTGTTTTCGCCACTGAGGCCGGCTACACACTGGCTGCGTGGCGTGAGTGTGTCAGCTGCGTGGCTTGTCCATTTTATATTTCGGCTCCCATGTTAACAGGTTAGAGCTTACACACAACCTGCGTGACACGCACGTCTCAGGCGCGGCTCGAGCCGCGCCGAAAACGTGTGCATGCTAGAAATAGAACCAACGCCTATTTTTCACGCGACACGCAAGCGTGTTGGAAGCGTTTCCAGGCAAAATAGAATAGGAAAAGATTTTCATATGTCATTTTGCCATGAATACATATTAATACATGACATGTTGATGTTTGAAAGTCTCTAGGTTTTGATATAAATGCAGATATAAATGTAATTAAAAAAAAAATCGATTTTTCTAATATTGCACCTGTCAACACAGAACAAAATACTCTGGAGCCTATTTTGCCGTCAATACTGCCGACGTTGTCTTTGCTGTAATCAAATCAGTATATATTTATGTTTAACATGGTATTTCATTTTATCAATGGGAAACATCCATGTGTCCAGACAAGGCTAGCAGCAGCAGGGCCGCGTCAGACACGTTTCTGGTGTGTAAAGACAGAAAAATCCACGCAGCCGCCACGCAACTGACACGCAACAGAAACTCCACGCTCACGCCACGCAGGCAGTGTGGAGCGCTGTGTTTTATGTTGACACTACGTTGTGCTATTTCATTGTGAGATTATTTTCTATTGGATATTGAAGTGCATAAATAAGTGTTTGGGCATGGTTGGCCAAGTGGCACTATATCCATGGTGGTATTGAAAGGGGGATTTAATTAATGCATGTTTTGTTATGCATGATCAACCCAATCACAAATCGCACCCTGCGTATAAATAAACTTTACTTACTTATCGTGTCCTCTTACAGTCTGATTTTGATATGATATTGTCAAAATCCTACCCCAAGTTTTAAGTGTACAAAGTTTCCTCCTCTTCAACATAACTGCTTTTCCCTCACGTTACATATTTTTTATCATCGTCCTTCTGGCTGTGAAGCGACTATTGTTTTTCCACTCTGAAGTCTGTCTGATGCTCAGTCACTTAGTGAAATACCTGTTGTTACATTTACATAAACTCATTCAGCCTGGGTGAGTAAATAAATGACTGGAGCTGCAGAATAACAACAGCATCGAGCACAAACTGCAGCTCATTGTGCTGCAGTCAGTAACTCACTGTTGTTGGGCGACACACACATGGCGCGGCTGTCACCTCTGTCTTTGAGCAGATTTATACAGCATGCTATATATTCTGTTCAGGTTACCTCCACCAGGCACACCTCCAAAAGCAGCTCTTCACCGATGCTTCAGCTGGGAGAAAGTCATAAAGAATGTCAGCCGGAAATTACAGTTCAGAGTTTACATTACATATCAAAGTCCCTTGGCATTTCTGTTGCTTCAGTCCATTTACTAAAATGGGAGCGTGCCTATTTTTTTTTCACTGAAAATTAGGCCCTATGTTCCCACATTTCTAAGATTTGTTCTAAATTAGGCCCTATGTTCCCACAGCCCTATGTTCCCACATTTCTAAGATTTTTTCTAAATTAGGTCCTATGTTCCCACAGTTCCCACATTTCTAAGATTTGTTTCCAAAATTAAGCCCTATGTTCCCGCATTTCCTTTTTCATAAATATGTATCACATTTTATCTAACCCTAACCCTCTAAATGTTGTGGGAGGATAGGGCTGAAATTGAAGGAAAATGTAGGAACACAAGAGCTAATTTTGAAAATGTCCTAGAAATGTGGGAACATAGGGCTGTGGGAACATAGGGCCTTATTTTCAGTGAAAAAAAAGATTCTTAGAAATGTGGGAACATAGGGCTGTGGGGCCATTAGGCTGTGGGACCATAGGGCTGACCCCACTAAAATCAGCTATTTAATGCTGTAATTTTTTTTCCGTGTATCGAGGCTTGTATCGTTTTAGACAAATTACATCATTGATGATATCCGAAGCCATGCTGACCGTCCGTACCACGTGACTGGATGTTCCAGTTTTAGAATAGCCAACTAATATTGCCCCTCCTGCTATTATATTAGGACCAAAATGATTGATTTCAACTTGTTGTGACTACATTTCTCTCAAGGAAATCCATTTATTATACAGTTATGTTGATTATATTATACCAAAAGAAAATACACATTATATTCATATAAATGGATAAGGTAGAAATGTATTCTTTTCTCCGTTATTTCTAAGTCTTTACTGGCGCAAAATGCTTAATGGTGTTTTAAGCCCCCAACGTCTCCTTCCAGGCAGTGCTGCGACCGTTGACTTCAAGGCACCTAACCATAACCATAACTAGGAGTTGACCTTTTATTTAAAGTTTTAATCTCCCGCTGTCCGTCCTGTCCACTGGTTCTTTTAACCTGTTTTTAATATCTGGGCGTCTTTTAAACAGCTTTTTTGTATAACCAAACCTGGCTTTTTTTAAGGAGATTTTTAAGTGTTTTATTCACACCAGTGGTCCTCTTGTGCCCGTGCCCCTCGCGGCGCCCATGCAAACCTAACCATAACTATACCCATTGCCTAATCCTAGTGCGTTGAGGTCATAAAACACAGATAAACGTGCAAAATGCAGTCAAAAACCGTCTACAGTGTATCACAGATCGCATAGATCATCTGTAATATATCTGGCTGTTTTACACTCTTTGACCAACAGGTGGTGTTGTGAGTAAATTAAGCCTTGGGAAATTAACCCTTTTTCGAAACACTTTGCTGGAAAAGCTTCAATGCTTTGGTCACCAGTGAACATAATTTCTGAAAGAGAAATAACCAGGAGCACATTCTTTAGGGAGCTCCAGCATACTACTTGTTACTTGTCATTCAGGCAGGCTTCCAGACTGGCAGGCTGTGTACCAGGCCCCCCTAGGAAGTGCAGCAGGCTTTGAAGCCAATTTGACATAGTAGGCCAAATGGTGGAATATACTTCTCAGACTTACATAGAGAAAGAGACGTCTGTAAAGCAATGCCTAAAGGTTTTCTAGCGTTGCAATCCCCGCGAAATGACAGCATTTGATCGATTCGGTCCAATAACATTTTGGAAAGTCTAGAAGACCCGTACGATTAAATCATTTAATCCCCATGCAAATAAGCAGAGCACTACATCCGAAATTAGCCGGCTCGGCTGGCGGAGGTCTCTAGTGCACCTTGCTCCATGGGCTGCACAGTGCGGAAGCAGCGTCAATCATCCGGGTCATTTTATATGAGGAAGTTGAACTTTTTTGGCTTCATGCGCCACTGTGCAACTCTCATAGGAGTGAACAGGGCTCCGCCTTAAACACTGTGTACAAGTTTTATTAAACATCCATGATATGTCCATACTAAATCGAAATCGAAATCTGAAAGCAGAGTTTGTGTGTAAATGCATGAAAGTGCATCCACACTTGTTTCCATGTTGTTCGTAAGGATCTTATCATATTCATCATAGGTTATCATAAGTCTCTTAACACGTTTAAGCTTCATTCTGGCCCTTCCTGCTCTCTGTGATCACCTCTGCTGTGCTGAAATACAGCCACACTGACAATGTAGTTCTCATTTCAATACTAAACAAGCATAAATCAGGTTTTGAGCATTAAAAAACATAAGCTCGTCAAGGAAGTGAGCAGGTGTCGCCATGACAATGTTCTCTTTTATTTTGATCAAAATTATGTTATCATTGGATGCTGATGTAGTTGGAAAGTGATGATAGATTTGCTCTCATAACCAACTCATGACAAAAAATAGAAGTTGACAGGATGCCCCTGTGATGGATTACCTATCTCAATTAAGTTTGACGTCTCTGCAAGTTGATTTTCTTGGTGTACAGAAAATGAACATAAACATCGCAGACTGCATAGAGGGAAGGAAACGCATGTTTCGGAAATATAAAGCAACTATGTTTTATATGGACAATATTGATGTAAGTAATACATGGTTTGTGAAGAAGTCCTCCAAACCACACGACGAAATATGTAAAATCCCCCCCTCCTCCCCCCCCCCTCTAATACGACCCACAGGAGCGTTTTTCATCCTCATATCTAAACCAGAGAACGTAACGGTCTCGGTTTCAAACACGTCGTTAACGTTGTGAAACAGTCGCAATTTGGTTATGTATACAATCAAAATTTACTTAGTAAGGTTTAGGAAGCAGAAATCTAGTTATTTTAAGAAAAAGATTGTAGTATGGGTTAAAAACAGTCCATCAGTTATGTTATTTCGCTTCCCGTTACTAACATTACTACCAACGCGGAACGTGACGTAATTTCATTTGTAAATAAATAACCAGATTTCTATTATGACAAAACATCAATTAATCACAGAAACGCTGCAGTTTAACACTGTGGCCATCAAAGGAATAATTCCGATGTATTTTACCTTTCTGGTAGTGTGCAACAGACCTGAAATCGAGCCTTAAAAGTTCGGCCCGACATGGCCCGAGCCTGACAAGTATATTTTGATTGACAGCTTTTTTAAAAGCCCAAACCCGTTTACAGCTCGACATTATTCAAATGTGCGCACGCACACAGCTCTTTTGCCTTTTGTCAAGAATGAGTCAGTTCTCATTATGCACATGGTCAAAGGTTTTCCACACCTCAGACTTTGCTTTCTTTGCCGGTGCAACCAAAATGTAATCGCCAGAGGCTCAGGCCAGCCTCCATTTCACCTCCTCAGCATCCATTTTCGAAAACGCATCACCTGACCGCTCATTACCGTCTCATTACCCGTAGCGCAAGCCCGAGCCCGTGTAAAATGATAGAAATTAAGACAAAGATCTTCAGCTCTAGTGTGCAATAGAAGTAGGAAAACGTAGCAGCAGTAATTTAAGAAGCACTTTTATGATCCCCAGAGGATGAACCGCTACCATTTTCAGCACTACAGGAGCTTACATCAAGCACTAAACATGTCAACACATTCTCACTCCCATCTCATAAAATATAGACCCTTGGTCAGGTGCCTTTGACGTTGTTATTGACGCCAAATGTCTCCTTTAGCGTCATATAATGCGCTTTAACTAAACGCGCTTGGTCGGGACTATTGTTGTCCCATTTGACGCAGTTAGGTTAAGGAAAAGGTTGTGGGTGGGCTTACGTTTGTGTGACTCACGGGAAGAACGGGACGGTTGAGTTTAGGAAAAGGTCGTGGGTGGGCTCACGCTTCCGTGACACGCAGAAATAATGGGCTGGTTAAAGATGAAAGCGGCTTCCTTGACACGCGGCAATAACGGGATGGTAAAAGAGATACGCGGGACGCAAACCCTGGCCTCCTGGGTGAAAGTCCTGTGTTGTTTGACCCATCCACCACCCCAATCAACCTCCCTGCGTGGAATTTCCCCCTTACATACTACTCGCTAAACCCTGTGTAGCTGCTGCTCTCCCCGGTACGTTCTACAAACACGCTGAAGGGCGCTTTTTTTGTCGCTTCAGACGTGAGAATGGGTTGAACATGTCCTGCTCTAAACACATATACATTATAATCCAAAAGGCAGTTCGTCATGATCTTTGCTGAGCAAATGCATGCATTAACCCTGTTGATTTAAATGCCCAAACAGCCTTTTCCTAAAGCACCACCCTCCAGACACACATTTCAGGTTTAGCTTCACTATTGGTGAGGCTTTTATTTCACAAAATGTCAGTATATTGGTCTTTTTGTCCAATACTTTTATATTGTTGGGTGTAAAGGGACATTGCAGTCTCTAGAGGTTTTAGACGTTTGCTTCATATAATCTTGTCATTCCTTTAAATATCGTGCTGGAGACATTAAACTCCTCAAAAGGGTAAATCATTTACATGAGTGGGAGATTGAGACTCTTACTTTTGATTGGTGGGCTCTGAATCCTCTAAGCACATTGTGGAATGACATCTGCAAAATCACGCCAATCCGCAGGAAAAAAAAGCAACACCATTCCTCACGTAACTGACTGATTTGTACAGGCAGGGCGGAGCTGAGATGGATGTGAACCTGGGTTTCTAACATCGCACAGAAGTGCTCACTTGAAAGCCATGAAGCTGAAAAGAACA
Source organism: Zingel zingel (assembly GCA_023566125.1). Classification (NCBI taxonomy): domain Eukaryota; kingdom Metazoa; phylum Chordata; class Actinopteri; order Perciformes; family Percidae; genus Zingel; species Zingel zingel. The sequence continues at coordinate 4,885,061 of CM042328.1, read as the reverse complement.
CACTTTTCTTCCTGCTCTGCACCCCTGATGGCCTATCATTTTAATTCCATTTCATCTTGTTTTCAGTCTTCAATCTCACACAGCGTGCTCAATTCTACATTTAAAGCATTCATTAATGCTTAAGGGGTTTTTATTCTGCATGGATGAAGACAAAAAAAAAATTCCACCTGCTCACCTCGATCTAGATCACCGCTCTGTAAAGTTCACTGCACTTCAGAAGGTATTTTTGTGATCAAGTGGTGTAATTTATCACACTCAAATCCTGCCTTGTCGACTTCAGTTGGTTTTTTTCCTACATTCCTCAGAGTGCCTTTCAGCAGTCCCCATAAAATTGGCACCGAAATCAGTGGTGACAAGAGAAGGGGAGATAATTCTGGTCTATTTTCCACGATTGTGGTAAAATTATTGTTATTACATCTCTGTGCTTTTTCTACAACAGATTTCTAATGATGGTTGAACATTTGTACGAAATGAAAACTCTATAAAGGACTCAATAATTATAACTTTCACTTTTGATTTAGCTTCCTTATATTTCCTCCCAGTCTTTTTTTTTAATTTTTATGTTATTTTATAATAGTCCACTGGGTGACTTTTTTCATTTCCTGTAACCCAGGCAACACCAAAGCAATTAGGATCAATCCATCGTCAAATGCTCTCATGCCCACATCCTCATTTCCGTCCTCTCATCCATCCACAATGGGGTTTATTCCCCACACAATGAAATCAATCACAGGTAGGAAAAAAGTAACAATGAGGTAAAATATGTAGATTCATTTTTTGACAAAAAGCCATCACATATAATCTATAAGAAATAGTCAGAGAAATACCTGACAGACCACAGAACAGAAAAAAAAGCATAGTGTGTTCATTTTATTTCGCTATATGCTTGGGTTAGGCTCTTCTAATGAACCATTCAAATATCTACAAAAAGTATTGCACTGTTATTTGTATATAGTCCACGTATTGATTAGTGTATGTACCTGTGATGCCCCTTTGGTGTCATTTTGAGTATTGTGTATGCCTACATTGAGTATGTTTACATGCACACCAATATTCCACTATTATTCCAATTATGACAATATTCCGAATTTGATTCAGGTCATGTAAACAGCATATTCTGGTTGGATATTCTAAATAAGGCCTTTTTCCGAATACAGCATTTTCTGATCAAGATGTGGAATATTCCGGTATTATTTTTATTCTTATTATTAGGTTTTAGTTGCAATCATTGAACATGATTACAAGAAACATGTAACATGTCGGAATATGGGTCTCAATCAGGGTTTTTACCGCAGTTTACGGCCTCTTGCCTGTTTACGGCTTACAGTCAGCCCTGTGTGTTGCTATGTTTGCTACACAAACCAACCAGCCAACAGTTTGTAATGCTGCAGACCCGATAAAAAGGAGAAACACAGCTACTTTTACACATTATCAAAGACTTGGATATCATTTTTGGATATTCGCACCCATCGCTACGCCGACCTCTTCAAGAAGCTGGTTGGAGGACCAGGAGGTTGTAAGAAATGAAAGAGGGAGGCAATGTTCGCACACTCCAACAAGTCCGTCACCACTGGTAAACTTTGAAACGGCTACATGTAAACAGGAATATTAGTGGAATATTCTCTTTTATTAGCCATGTAAACAGCTTAGTCGGAATATTGTCTTTTTCGGGAATAAACCGGAATATTATGTTCATGTAAACGCAAATTCTCTCTCTTTGTTATGAACATTTGAGCCAGGTCATGACAGTGCCACATTGACTGCTGCTGTATAAGAGCGTGAAGATCCGCATAGGATGGGTTTGAAAACATAGGGCTTGTGGTGGAGTTTGTGTCTCAGAAAAGGGTCAGGAGAAAACAAGACTTTCATCCAGGGAACGGGTGCGCTACTTAAGCGGTCCGCTGTTTGTTTTAGTCCCTAAACTGAACTGTTGCATCGCGGCATGACAGTCAACTTTTTGTGGCTAAACTAACCCTAACCCTAATATCATCTCACGGTGCTCACAGTCACTGTTTCTCGTCTAAACTTAACTGTAACGACGGCTAAAGTTAACGGACCGTTTTCCGTTATGTGACCGGTTTGTGGTCACAGTAATTTTGTAAAACGCAAATTGTTGTGCATAGGTTTTCGTACGATAACAACGTGTTCATGTATTGCTTGGGTACATGATGAATGAGTTTTGCTGTAGAAGAAAGAAAGTTTGCTGAACAAATTTAAGTAATTTTAATTGGAACTTTGGACAGGGCACTGGAAGCTAAATGTCAGGCAATCATAGCAATGTATTTCAATAAACACCAGCAATCTGGAAAGGCGGTAGAAACAAAGCTGAAGACTAAAGCCCAGCTATATACTGCAATGCAATGGGTCCATTTGGGAACAATAGTTTGCTGAGTAAATTTATTTGCAAGTCATCCTAATGGTGTAGAATTGCATACATTTTAATCAAACAAATGGGAAACAAAGTTTTTAGCTTCAATTCAGCAGACCTAAATCATTCAGTGCTTTTGAAACCAACAGTGAGAGCCGTGCAAAGATCTGAAGATGAGGGTAGAGTGTCAATATACTCAGTAAATGTCTTGCAGGGCTTTCCATTAGATTTGAATGATTATTTTGTACAGTGGGGGAAAGGTCAAAGAAATTAACATTTTTCTGCTGACGGCTATGAATATTAAAAGCAAATTGTATGGAAATCTGGCCAAAGTTTTGATCAAAGGGAAATTCTGGTCAGACAGTGGCATTAGATCAGGGCAACCTGCTGCTCCCTCTGGCATTGACAAAAAATGATATGGAAATGAATAATTGAGTGATTCTTTCATTCTCCATTTATGCTACATGACATTTTAGCCAACTAAAATCTTCATTAAAGCCTACGTAGGCTACGTCTAAGGCCCTGTGGAACCTCAATAGCGGTCTCGAGTTTCTTTAGACTAGCTATGCATTCCAAATCCCAATAAAGAAGTGCCGGAGGAAAATGGAGAATTTAATTGTGTGGACATATTCATTTGCTTTCCCCGTCAATGCTGTTAGCGTACCGTTAATGCTTGATCTGAGGCGAGAAGTTAGAATTACCCCTAATTATAGAATATGTTTTATGGCTCCAGACAGAGTTCTTTTCATTTTTTTGGACCAAACATGGCTGTTTTCACAGTAAAGGTTGCCGACACTTGCACTAGATTACAAGCCAAGGGGTCTTTAAAATCATTCATATTAATCTTCTGGGGAACACAAATGGCCAAAGCAAATGTAATAGCAATCAGGTTTGTGAATTGCAGTTGGTTGGACGATAGCTAGAAATACATTACAGACACATCCAGATTAAATTTAGATACACAACATCTGATGCAAAAACCGGCCAAGCGCACACATAAACATTATCCTTGTGCAGAGTGGATGGTAGATATTCTATATGAATTCTTCATAGCACCAGTTACTGCTGAACAAGGAGGACTGAGAGAGGAAACAATCACACCCTGCAATTTCAAATGGATTTTGGCAAGAATGAACTGACCGTTTCATCTGCCATAATGCCTTTGTTGTATTGTTTTCTCCTTAAATTAAACGCAGCTGCAGGAATAAAAAAACACATTAACTACATTGGTTTATTCAAAAATCCATTCACAGCAGGCGCTGAGCACAGGGTTTTCAGAAAACTCATCGTCTGGGCTCTTATCCAAAGGAAATCTCCTAAATGGAGAACCAGCCTTCCCTCAAACCCACACCCGTCTCACAAAGACCAACCATATCAGATTCATGATGAATTGTTAAGTGACCTTTGTCACTAAATGAAAAAAGTATTAGGATTAGTAATGTATTAGTATATAGTCTTCGTCATCAAAGTAAAGGGGAAGTCCACCCATTTCATAAAGCCTAGCATGGAAGCATTTTTTCAGACTGACAGTGTTATAGGAGTGCAATGCTAAATCACTGGAGTACTCCTTTTAAAACTGAGCAAATTACTCTAAATTCTGTGATGAAATAAGCCTTTTTGATTTTATTAAATTGCATCAGGCCTTTATGGACACATTTTAAATGGGCTCCATTTCAGTTGTCGACACAAAATTGACCTGTGAAATAAACATGTGAAGCATTGATGTTTAAATACACTTAAAAGAAATATTTTAACTGTTCCACTCATGCTTAAAGTGTGTTGTTGGACTGTGGTGTTTGGGGAAATCCTCACTCCGTCTACTATTGGAGTTGTTGTTGTTGAATTGTCCCAGCCTTGGCCATGTAAAGTTAGGTTAAAGTGCTCATATTATGCTTTTCGGCTTTTTCGCTTTCCTTTATTGTGATATATATCTTTTTGTGCACGTTATAAGTTTACAAAGTGAAAAAGCCCAAAGTCCACCCCAAAGGGACTTACCATCTCCAACAGAAAACACTGTTCACAAACTGCTCCAAACAGCTCTATTGTAGTCCAGCCTTTACTTCAGAGACAAACGTGGTCACTTTGTTACACATGTTATAATGCTCGCCTAGCTGCTAGCATGGCACGCCCTCATACTCTGCTTCTGACTGGCTAGTAGTCCTTACCTAGGTACTGTCAGGGCACGCCCTCATACTCTGCTTCTGACTGGCTAGTAGTCCTTACCTAGCTACTGTCAGGGCACGCCCTCATACTCTGCTTCTGACTGGCTAGTAGTCCTTACCTAGGTACTGTCAGGGCACGCCCTCATACTCTGCTTCTGACTGGCCAGTAGTCCTTACCTAGGTACCGTCAGGGCATGCCCTCATACTCTGCTTCTGACTGGCTAGTAGTCCTTACCTAGGTACTGAGCATGTGCGACTCCCAGCAAAGATGGAACAGAAGTGAGAGGTCTCACTCTGTAGCTAAAACAGAGAGCTCAACACACAGGGTGAAAAGAGGAGCTACAACAATGTGCAGTACAACTAAAATATGGTGTTTTTTGAAAATTAAACCTATTCTGGTACAACTTCTAAATACAATTATGAAAATGAGCATAATATGAGCACTTTAAGTAATGTGTTAAGGGGCCAGTTTGCTTCTTCAACACTCCCTCCCCTTACACCTTTCAGACGTTGGACTTAGGGCTGTGTCCAACCATTCCTGTAACTTTCCGAAACAGACAATCTGACATAACCACACGCTTCACGTTGAGATTGGCCTTTGAACATCTTTTCACCCCGCCGTCAAATCTTGTCTTTAGGAACAGGTATAAACACTTTTGATTTCCAACATGGTCGGTCCAACACTTCGTACAAACTACTTATTTTTTCGTATAATCCGGCCCATTGCATACTTTTCCTTAACAAGACAACCAGCAAACACAATTCTTAAGCTTAATTTGAACATTCACTCTCCTTTATGCTCTGATTTGGTCTCCACCACCTCCTGGAAACATATGTGGCTTTTTTTTACTGCTAAATGTTCTACTTTATTCACCAGCTAGTTTCTAACTTTGTCTCCTGTCATTTGGTGCTGGGCAGGTAGAACACTGTGAGTTTATCAGAGCTTGTTTGTTGAAAAATTAGGCCTGCTGTAGCTGGGAATGAGGTTGTCAAAATACTGATGCTTGGTCAGTGGCTCTCAGCGTCAGATATGGAAAAAAACAGCAAAAAAACACCCTTTGATAATGTAAGATTAAGATAGTATTAAGAGCGACAACGGTAGTGAGTAGTATGAAAAACCGAAAATCAGCATAAGGAGGCTGAGTTGGGTGTTGGATGGGTCAAACAACACAGCACCTTTTCATGTCCCGTTTTTCACTGAAACGTAAATTTTGTTCATCCCAATAAACTTTTCATATTACAGATTGACTTGATTTCATATTAAGCACAACGTATTGATACATGCAGGTTTAAGTTTCCCAAACTGAACCAAATTCTTTCCCATCACAAATGCGTTGGAAATGTTGGCTGTGTTATAATCTTCCGACTTTTATATTGTAAACATGACCTACTTAGTTCAGTTCCATCCAGCCCATAAAATTCATTAATCCTTCATGGAGCAATTTTCATTGCAGACATTAACTCAAATACTAAACACACACACACACACACACACACACACACACACACACACACACACACACACACACACACACACACACACACATACACAGAACAACCTTCAGAAACTTGCTCCGTGTTCAGCAGCATGAATCTGTCACATAAAGAAGCATGAAGAGTGAAGAGGCTCTCTAATGTGGCTGCCTCGCCTCCATTCAGTGTCCCAAACCCCCCCCCCCCTGTCAAAGTAATTTTCTTCTCTTGAAATTAGCTGCTTCTAATGAAATTTTAATTCAGTTATTACATGCACAGTAACACCTCGAGTGCTGCCCCTAAGCCCTGTCTGGTTTATGGAAATGTATCCGCCACATGCACTTAAGCCTCATGCAAATGAATTTTAATTTGGTAGAAATTGGTTCTATTCATTAACGCAACATTACGCGAGCTAGGAACGGAATGTGACCATTTGTCTCCACACATTGACATCCGTTTGATTTGGCTGAAAAAGAGTGTTCTGAAGGATCAATACTCACAGGGCCCTATGAAGTCAATAACTACTTGGTGCAATTTCCTCTGTTCCAGCTGCTCCAGTAATGGCCTGAAATCTATTTCAGGAAGGATAGAAACTGTGACTGATGAAAGTTAAATTTCCCAGGAGAAAACCACGATTAGACATGAACTTGTAGCGGGATGCATCTAATGCACTGTTGTAGAGAAAACTGTTTATTTTAGAGTGTTTTGGTGATCCTCTCTGGGACGAAAAAGGGATGCCAAATAGGTGCAAGGAGAAGTATCTCATGAAAGCCTGACAGATTTTTAATAATCTGTCTCATCCAGGCTTTTCTTTCCATAAACTGTGTTTACAAATTTACAAACCGCTCGCAGCACAAGCTGTCTTCTGTTTTTACACTCTGAAATATTAAATATTAGCAGTGGTCCTCATGAATTTAAGATGGATTCTCACATCAGTGTTTTTGCTTTTGCAAAAGCTGTCAGCATGTTTTAGTGAGGAAGGGACTCAGCGTCCCAGTGTGAGATCATTACTGTAACCTGATTCAGTCGATGTGTGTGTCCTGTTCAAGGGTACTCGAGCAAGCCACTAACCCCGCGACATTATTCATTGTCTCTATGCAAATCAAGGTGTAGCAGCATGTTTCTGAAATACATTCGTAAACCTCATCTCTGTGCCAGCGTCCTCCATGGTGCATCTTAGAATCACTCCCTAAAATCCTAGAGTAATAAAGCTCAGCGCAAATTCTTTCAGGAAGACGTCAAATAACCAAATTACTACTCTTTCTTCTGTTTAGAGGCGTCACTTTAGTTAAAGACTTATCACAGCATTACAACTCTGCTTTAAATCTGTTCTCTCCCGCTGTCAGCTGTCGTTTCAGGCAAAACGCTCAACCTTCCACCTCCCCTGCCGCCTCCGTTCATCGTTTTTCCTCCGGCTGACCGCTACGTTGCCTCCTTCGGTCTGGTCTCCGGTCTCCTTCTCAGCTGCCACCAGTGTCTAGACTCCATCGGAGGTTGTGTCCTGTTTCTCTACCCCTTTAAAACATTTTATTACAACGATGGAGTCTAATCTCAAAAGACTGTACTTTTTATTATGCATTTGTACAATACATCTTTTGCATATCTGCAAACAAAGTCTCTCCTGATTGAAATAATCTTAAGTAATGTCAAAGCGTTTAAAATATTCTGATCTCAAGAGTATGAATTACAAGTTATTTATTTATATTATTTATTATAAGTGTCCTACACATTTTCTTAAAAAGTTATATTCTATATTTGTTTCCTTGTAATATGTTTGTTTTTTTATGTGTGCACCATCCACCAAGGCAAATTGGTTACACATTTGGCAAATTAAAGTGTTACTTACTTACTTCCTTGAAGGAAGTTTAGTATTGTAATTATTTTAAACTCACACAAAACAATTTGCACTACACTGACACTAAGAGAGTTGCAATCACTTGCACAGCAGCTGTGAGGACGTGCGTTGGTGGGAGATGATACAGACTCAACACTGGAAGCGGCCTCTTTTATTTTCAGTCCACTGTCTCCGAGACATCGTGTCAGCCACCTGAATTGAATAAATCTCTTTTGCAAACTTGAATATTTATCTGTGTAACACAAGAAAATCTGTGCATTCCAAGCCTCCATCGTAAGCTGAAACAATACCATACAATGACTTTTGTCTCAGAACAGGTTTATGCCCCCCCTGTAGCACTGTCAATGTGTGTACTGATGTTTATTTTTATTTTTTTATTTAACCTTTATTTAACCAGGTAGGCCGTTGAGAACAGGTTCTCATTTGCAACGGCGACCTGGTCAAGCGTAGGTGTTCAAGACAACAAATAGTTTCACATTCAATACAGTAAAAGAATACAGAATACAATATGCTACATGATCTAATCTAATCTGTAGCCCCTCCCGCTCTGAAGTTCCCGAGCTCTGCCTACATGTCGACGGTCCAGTGAGTGAGTCAAAGCTAGCAGCAATAAGGACGAGTAGCCTAGCCTATAGTGAGTGGTGGCGACCCACCAGAGTTAGAAGACCCACCGGCCTCTTTAAGATCGCAAGTTTGGGAAAGTTTTTGGTTTCCCAGTCAGTTCCAGTAGTACAGGCGAGAGAGTGGTGGATAAGACGAGGACTGTGTGTCGGCGTTGTTCAGCAGTTGTTGGGTATGTGAGTGGAAATACATCTAACATGCTAACGCATATCCGACGGCATCACCCAGATGTGCCAAAAACTGTCCAACTTCTCCTCCCTACAATGCTTAACCAGCCTTTAGATACACATACAAATAAACATACAAAAAATCACTAAAGCAATCGGAATTTACATGTCATCTTCAATGCGCCCATATTCACTCGTAGAGGAACCTGTTTTCAAGTATTTGCTGTATGTACTCGAACCTCGTTACAACATGCCATCCCGTCCACACGAGGCAAACTGTAGTCCCTTCAAATACACAACCAAACACGGACGTTGATGGAGCACGAGTTGTCAGCTGCACCCTCCGTTTCACTAACGACTGATGGTTGGACTTTGCCTGCTACTGAAAGCTATCTCACGGTGACTGCTCATTTTATTGACTGAGTGGGAAATTAAAGCGGCAGTTCTACAGACGCGGACCCTGTATGAGCAGCACACAAGCACTCACCTTGCTGAGAAGCTACAGGAGGTCGTGGCAGAGTAGAAACTAGAAAGGTATGCCTGTCGCACGTAATAGCAAGAATACTTTCTTTTATCTTTTGTGGGGGAAGGTCTCGCCTAAGTAGAATTTTATTTTGTTACTATTCTATGTAATTTGCACTTTCATAAATAAGAGATGCTGTATTTTCTGGAGATGATGTGGGGTATTTATTGTTTACTGTTTACATCTTACTTTACACACTTCAGGCTGTTGCAGCTAGCTCAGGGGAGAGACTGGAGGACACTAGGTGGTACAGCCTGAGACATGTACAATAAAAGAAAATTGCCTTCTGCATTTTTCTTTTGTTTTTCCCCCCATTGTACAGAACCGTGATGTCTGAACCGAGGTATGAACCGAACCGTGACTTCTGTGTACCGTTCCACCCTTAGTCAATATACAGTTAGTGCAGATTGTGGACTACATAGCGAAGTAGATCAGTAGATGTGCAAAAATTGTGTGGCAACAAAGGTGGGAAGAAATAACAGTTGAGCATACTAGGGTAGGTGAATAGTGCAAATTAGCGTAAACAAATATGATAGCAATGCAGGTGTGGATGTGCATCTGTGCAACTATGCAATGGGGCATGACAGAGATAATGGAGCAAGGGTGTGCAAAAACAGTGTGTAAAAGAGGGGGAACAGTTAGCACGTACAGTGATCGGACAGGAACACAGACAGACGTGCTTTGAAGGCAGTTAGTGGGATAAGGGTTTTGATTTTCAGGGGTTTTTGTAGTTCATTCCAGTCATTTGCAGCTGAGAACTGGAAGGAGTGGCGGCCAAAGGAGGTGTAGGCTTTTGGAGTCACCAAGGAGATGTATCTGCTTGAGCGAAGGCTGCGGGGTGGGTAAAGCTACAGTGAGGAAAATAAGTATTTGAACACCCTGCTATTTTGCAGGTTCTCCCACTTGGAAATCATGGAGGGGTCTGAAATTGTCATCGTAGGTGCATGTCCACTGTGAGAGACATAATCTAAAAACAAAAATCCAGAAATCACAATGTATGATTTTTTAACTATTTATTTGTATGATACAGCTGCAAATAAGTATTTGAACACCTGAGAAAATCAATGTTAATATTTGGTACAGTAGCCTTTGTTTGCAATTACAGAGGTCAAACGTTTCCTGTAGTTTTTCACCAGGTTTGCACACACTGCAGGAGGGAGTTTGGCCCACTCCTCCACACAGATCTTCTCTAGATCAGTCAGGTTTCTGGGCTGTCGCTGAGAAACACGGAGTTTGAGCTCCCTCCAAAGATTCTCTATTGGGTTTAGGTCTGGAGACTGGCTAGGCCACGCCAGAACCTTGATATGCTTCTTACAGAGCCACTCCTTGGTTATCCTGGCTGTGTGCTTTGGGTCATTGTCATGTTGGAAGACCCAGCCTCGACCCATCTTCAATGCTCTAACTGAGGGAAGGAGGTTGTTCCCCAAAATCTCGCAATACATGGCCCCGGTCATCCTCTCCTTAATACAGTGCAGTCGCCCTGTCCCATGTGCAGAAAAACACCCCCAAAGCATGATGCTACCACCCCCATGCTTCACAGTAGGGATGGTGTTCTTGGGATGGTACTCATCATTCTTCTTCCTCCAAACACGGTTAGTGGAATTATGACCAAAAAGTTCTATTTTGGTCTCATCTGACCACATGACTTTCTCCCATGACTCCTCTGGGTCATCCAAATGGTCATTGGCAAACTTAAGACGGGCCTTGACATGTGCTGCTTTAAGCAGGGGAACCTTCCGTGCCATGCATGATTTCAAACCATGACGTCTTAGTGTATTACCAACAGTAACCTTGGAAACGGTGGTCCCAGCTCTTTTCAGGTCATTGACCCGCTCCTCCTGTGTAGTCCTGGGCTGATTTCTCACCTTTCTTAGGATCATTGAGACCCCACGAGGTGAGATCTTGCATGGAGCCCCAGTCCGAGGGAGATTGACAGTCATGTTTAGCTTCTTCCATTTTCTAATGATTGCTCCAACAGTGGACCTTTTTTCACCAAGCTGCTTGGCAATTTCCCCGTAGCCCTTTCCAGCCTTGTGGAGGTGTACAATTTTGTCTCTAGTGTCTTTGGACAGCTCTTTGGTCTTGGCCATGTTAGTAGTTGGATTCTTACTGATTGTATGGGGTGGACAGGTGTCTTCATGCAGCTAACGACCTCAAACAGGTGCATCTAATTTAGGATAATAAATGGAGTGGAGGTGGACATTTTAAAGGCAGACTAACAGATCTTTGAGGGTCAGAATTCTAGCTGATAGACAGGTGTTCAAATACTTATTTGCAGCTGTATCATACAAATAAATAGTTAAAAAAATCATACACTGGATTTTTGTTTTTAGATTATGTCTCTCACAGTGGACATGCACCTACGATGACAATTTCAGACCCCTCCATGATTTCCAAGTGGGAGAACTTGCAAAATAGCAGGGTGTTCAAATACTTATTTTCCTCACTGTATAGTGACCAGTGAGCGTAGGTACAGCGGGGCTTTGCCTAGCACAGACTTGTAAATGAGTTGGTACCAGTGGGTTAGGCTGTGCTGTGATGTGCTTCTTCATTCAATATCTTTTGATTGTGTCGATAACGTGTGAACTAAATAAAGCATTTTTCATCACTTCCTCATCAATAAGCTTTTCACAGAGCACAGCAGAATTTCACAACACTGTGCCTTAAATTAGTTGTAATAGAAGGCCAGCCTTTTCAACAGAAACATGGAAGTTTCTCATGCAGAACAGTGACGACATGAGTCAGAATAAAATCTAACGGGAGAATATTCAGAGGATTGTTTGGCTACACGTTCAATCTGAGTGTTGGCTCAGACCTAAGAATTCAAATGTAAAAGGTCTGACTCTGTTGCTTTATGTCTCTCTTTTGTAAACGTGTCATTCCTAACTCAGTCTATCAAAAAAATCAAACACTGAAACACTGTCTTGCTCTAAAGTAAGAGAAATGAAATAATTGTATTAACATTTAGAAAAACATTGGTAGAAATCTTAAAGTTATGGATAGAAATGGGGCTATATTTTTTCCTTGTACAAGCTTTGATTGAGAAGTTTATTAGTAATAATGTGTTTTACGTTAGGGTGCCTTTCTTGACACTTTACAGTGCATTAAAAAAGAAAAAGATACAGATAAAGTATACAGGTAAAAACTTCTCCAAAGACCCCGCCACGCTGCAATAATGCATTGCACAGCTGCTCCCATAGAAATGAATGGGAAGCAGAGAAATACCGCTTGACAGTGGACACCTATCATAACTATAACAAGGCACACGGATGGATTACTGTATTTTTCAACTAGATTATTAACATCAAATCCTGGGATTACAGAGGTAAATTTGATTTCTGTGGAATGGCTGACGAATTTCAATGTTGAACTGAATGTAAGTCACTCCAGTCAGGACTGTATTAGAGTGGCCTTCATTTGGACTGCGCTGCCAGACAGCAGACAGTGGCCTTGAGTTGTGTCAGAGTCGACCTCGGGGATGTGCTGCTGACAAACCTCATCAAGATAAAACGCCTTCCATGTTTGCCTCTGGGTAATAACTACTCCACCTGCAGAAAACAACACATGGCTGAAATGTCAGATGGCTTTTAGTACTTGAACACAGATTAAATCATCATAGTAGTATAGAACAATGTAGTAGCAGTAGTAGTAGTAGTAGTAATAGTAGTAGTACTACAGAATGGAGTAGAGAATCAGTGGTGGTGAGTACAGCAACAGAGTACATTTAATGCTACTGACTTATTTGATGCATCTGTATTAACAATCTAATATTGTCTTAAATAATAATAAATCCCTCACAAGGGAATTTTTTTATTAGAACTAGTATTACACAGTAAATAGCCTATATGTACAATTTACTTAGAATACTTCTGCACATTTTGAACGCAGGACTTTTACTTGTAGTGGAGTATTTTTATATATTTATACAGTTTGACTTTCTATATACCCCAGCAAAACACTTTACCAAGGTCGTATGTCTCTATGCTTAGACTACAGGCGTTTTCACACCTGCCTTGTTTAGTTTGGTTGAATCGAATCGTAGAGCATTTACCCTCTCGGTGCGGTTTGTTTGGGCAGGTGTGAACACAGCAATCACATTCGGGTGCAGACCAAAACAACCGAACCGTAGTCTCGCTTTGCCAGACCCTCCTCCACCGCGGCGTGGAAGAAGAGGAGGGTCTGGCTAGTCCACACAGAACTCCGGGAAGGGATAAAAAATGTGCTCTGTTTTATTGGCATTTCTTTAAACCAATTACAATCGTCTTGGGCGGTGCTAAGCGCCAGACGGCAAATAGTAGCAAAATAGCCTCAGGAAGGAACTTGTTTTGGTAGAACATGTACGTTCAAAAGTAGTTTTAGTCGTGCAACAGAAAACTCAGATTGGACAGATAGTCTAGCTAGCTGTCTGGATTTACCCTGCAGAGATCTGAGGAGCAGTTAACCATAGTCCTCATAAACCCACCGGAGTTTAAAAATGCCAACAGAAAGGAAGCCCAAGGCAACAGATATACGGCCTATAAGAGTGAAATCCCGGAAGTGGAACATCAAGGATATAGACTTACCGGCAATTTCCACTGGATGCGTAACGACTGCGGAACGGCTCCGGAACGTCAACAGAGTCATTAGGTTTCCATTAAAGTCAATGTGTGTATTTCCACTGACTGCGGAACGTCTGCGTCCCTACTCCGTCCCAGCTCCGGCAGTCCGCAGCCCTCTGGAGCAGATACGCAGAGCTTCTATTTTTGCCTCTATTAGCTTCTATTATTTTTCAAGCACAGAAACAAAATAAAAATCCGGTTAATTTTCAAAGTAAAATACACCGTGCTCACGGATCATATTCTCCTGCACTACACCTTGAAAACACAGCACAGAGTTGTTTCCCCTCTACTCCTCTGGATGGAAACAAACTGTTGTTGGTTTTGTGGTTCTATTCTACGTGAATTCGTGACATCTCGTGGGTCGCAGCCGTGCCGCAACAAATCCGGACCTGGTGGGTATTGACGGACGGCGGAGCACGCAGCCGTTCCGCAGCGGAGCCGGTCCGCAGACGTTTCGCATCCAGTGGAAATCCACTGTTACTGATCCAAGACCACCGACTCAAGATCTCGGTCCGGGTACAAACAAACTTTGCTTCGCTTTGGTACATTACATTTGTGGTGAGAACATAATCCGACCAAGCTACCAGGTGTACACCGCAAGTTGGAGCTAAATGGGAGTGAACGTTCTTCACTTTGGTTCACTTGGATTTTTCTCTGTGTGAAAGGAAACCGAACCAAGGGGGAAACACTCCAAGTTTACAAACTCATCAAATGATTGGGACCAGAGCAGACGAACTATAGGTGTAAAAAATGGCCAAAGACTTGAAAGTTATGTTTGTGGTTAAGTGGTATATACAGTATATACACACACACACACACACACACACACACATACACACACACACACACACACACACACACACACACACACACACACACACACACACACACTCATACACACTGACAATTATCTTGCATAAATAATACACTGGAGCTGAACGTAAGCACAGCCTGCCAGTTTTGCTAAACTTGAAAAGAAGCTGCGAGCGAGCAGAGAGTGAATAAATAATAAATGAGGAAAGGATTCTTGTTTTCCAGCTTGAGTTATATTGCTGCTTCACATTCCAGCGAATCTGCATCCAGGAATATAAGATTAGGGCTGAGAAAGACATGATACGCCGTTTCACGCAGGTCAACATTATGAAAGAAAATATCAAACATTGAAGATGGCTTTGGTCCTATTTTGAAGCACTGTGCGACAAACAGTTCACCCTCAAAGACCTCTTGAAATAAAAGTGAATGTTTTATACTTGCAGAATGACAAGAGGGCAACTCTACATCAATTTGAGAGTCAAACATTTGTTGGCTGAGAAATCCTGTGAAACAGCCCTTTATAAAATTGTTCAAATGGATCAAAAACTTTATTTTCACAGAAAACAATACTGACTTTGAACTTACAGATGTAAATAGTTCTAGAAGGTGCAGACCTCTCCAGTCGCCTTTCAGTCAGCTCCACAAAATGTATGTTGAATTGTCTTTTTTACAAATATTAGTTGTGTATCAGGATCAGGAAATCAACTAACCAGACTCCTGCTGACTCTGCTAGCCTGGCCAGTAGAGGTTTTCAAATGTAAACATCAGAGGTGAAGGTGGATACGATCCAGACTACCTGGACAAGCATGACCATCTGCGTCTATCTCCATCTTTACATCAGAGGGGGCACAGAGGCAAGCGTATAGGAATTGAACATGACTGCCACTTCTCACTCCTCTTATGTGCTGGATGTCCCTCACCTTCCACTCTTTGTATGTTCCCGTTCATAACCTTTGAGCTAAGAAGAACATTTGGATGATGCAACAAGGCAGGTCTGCTTGGTTCTTTCGTGGAATGATTGTAAAGATTGACAAAGAATAGGTTTAAGGCATTTCCTCTCTAACTGTGACGTTTTGGGACTGATTGGTGGGATTGCTGTGGACGAAGTACACACAGAGATATACTGGTAAAGCCAATGAGGTTTAACCATGTATCAGCTAATTTAAATAGATCAGGTTACTGTATTGTGTCAACAGTTAACTTCATTTAATATTGTATGTGGCGTTTTCTTTTGTGGGGTGCAAATGTTCCACCAAAACAAGTTCCTTCCCGAGACGATTTTGCAGAGCCACCGTCGCTGCAGCCGGAGCTTAGCGCCGCCCAAGACGATTGTGATTGGTTTAAAGAAATGCAAACAACCCAGAACATTTTTTTTCTCCCAGAATTTTTTTTCTCCCAGAATGCATCTGTGGTGTAGCCAGACCCTACTCCACAGTGCTGTGGAGATAGGTTTGACAATGCAAGACTAGCATGCGAGATGCGAGACTACCCAAAACCAAATGCTGAGTATCAAACACTCACTTCCTGTAGCTTGGAAGGCGGCTCTGTTTGTAGCTTAGATATGCAGCAATTGCAAAGGATTCAAAGGGCGAACCAAGTAACTATTTAATCACACCTGCAGCAAAGTCCATTGATCCTCTGTCTGTCTGTATCCTGTAAGTTCTCACAGAGTAACAGCCACACCAGGGAAATGGTGTGATGAAAGAACAAAAGCACTCAAACTAAAATTCGTTTGAGATCAAAAGGTTGCTGTTTTGCTTTCTTGAGCAAAGAAGGAGGGTAAAGAAGAAACTAGAATAACTACTTTTTTCTTCTTCTTAGATGACAGTAGAAAGCCTTGCAGCAGCAGATTATGAAGCCTGAAGACTCCGCAGCAGAATGTGCCTTCAGGGATAATTATGCAGCCTCATGTCATCGTGCTCCAGTTAAAATATATTAAGATATGTTTTGGGGGATTTGGGGCCTATATTTTGTACAGGACAGCTGAAGACATGAAAGGGGAGAGAGGGGGAATGACATGCAGCAAAGGGTCGGAGTCAAACCTGCCACCGCTGCGTCAAGGAGTAAACCTCTATGTATGGGTGGGTGCTCTACCAGGTGAGCTACCCAGCCGCCCCTACATACAGGTTTTTATCATTATCCTCAGTGACATTAGCCTGGATGTCAGCTGAACTTAGCCCCGCCCACAACATTTGAGGTCGGGAAGTTCTGTCTGGACTTGATCCGTTGTGGAGCAACAATGCTCGAACCAGAGCTCTTTGGAGCAATCAAATTGTCAGGGCGGGCTTTATACGATGATGGACAGATGATCAACAGTAACGTAATCAACCACGTCACCAAAGAGCGCTTGGGTTGAATGTGTTTACAACAAAGATGGCTGCCGCTGGAGAATTGAGATGTTTAGATGCCATCGTGTCTGTTACAGAAGATATCGACAGCGCATTCATTTTAAAAGAGGAACAGAGAAGCGCGATCAAGGCATTTGTCGATCGGATTGATGTTTTTGCTGTCCTTCCTACACGATTGGTTATTGGTCTATCCAATTGAGTGCAGAGGTATTTTCATTCCTTGTTCAGTTGAAACACGCCCCATAATCACAGCCCAATGGAGCAGAATCAGACTCATATTCTGACTAGAATCTGAGTATGACGACGTCAGGCTACATTGACATACTGTACGTTTCATACGGAAAGTCTTTCAAACTATACGAAGATATGAGCCGTTTGTTCCTACCCTCTAATACGACCCACAGGAGCATTTCATAAAACGTAGCCCCTAGCGGTGGCCTAAATACAATCACATATCTAAACCAGAGAACGTCGGTCGCAGTTTTGAACGTAAAGATCGCGATTTTAAACACTTTACGATGTGAAATGGTCGCAGTTTGGTAAAGTTTAGGCACCAAAAGTACTTAGTTAATTATAAAAAGATGATGGTTTGGGTTAAAATCAGACTTTACTTCACTTCCTGACGCAGAACATGACATTCGTTAAGTTAAAAAAAACTCACCGTTTACTTTCATTGTCAAACGGAGTCAAACCCTCGTCTCCTGTTTAAAAGTCCTGTTTCTTTGACCCATCCACAAACTTAACACCAACCTGCCACCTTACACTGAAGTTTGGCACTCTTATATTTAGTGGGAGCATGCTTATGTTCCCACAGTCCTATGTTCCCACATTTCTATGAATTTTTTTTTTTCACTGAAAATTAGGCCCTATGTTCCCACAGCCCTATGATCCCACATTTCTAAGATTTTTTTTCCAAAATTAGGCCCTATGTTCCCACATTTCCTTTTTCATACATTGATATCAGATTGTATCCCACTTTCTCCCAATTTGGTATCCAATTACACGCAACCTATTATCCAGTAGCAATGGACTACAGATGGAAAGTAACCCTAACCCTAACACCAAAGCGTTTTAACCCAAACCTAACTTAGGGCTTAATTTTAAGAAAAATCTTAGAAATGTGGGGACATAGGGCTGTGGGACCATTGGGCTGTGGAAACATAGGGCTGACCCCTATTTAGTCACCTTATTTATTTATCACCTCTACTTTTATTTTTTGTATGTAGGGCAGAGTAAGTGATATCGGATGCAACCATAGACTCAACCCGGGCGTGTTGTTTCAAAAATTCTTTACGCATGAGATTTCAATGTTTGGTCCGTGAACATGACCCGGTGACCTGTTGTAGACAGAGATGGATGCACGATTCTTCCACATGGCTTCTCCCCTTGTCACTGCTTATCTGGCTTCATTAACTCAGCTCTCCGCCCACACATCATCACAGATGGCCGCCGCCTTGACTCTGTCAGAGCTGGACAGCCGCGAAAGTCCCAAAGTAAGGTCAGGGTATACACTTTCACACTTTCGTGGCCTCAATAATAATGACTCATCAACCCAAGTTTGATTGAAACCCTACAAAATCAAAACTGTATGGCATGAAAAATGATTTTCTTCATAACAATCAATTACAGCTACATTTGTTAGTCTGTCAAAAGCATGATTAGGCTTTAGTATTTTTGTTGAAGGTCAGGGTAATTTAGGTGTCGAAGGTTTTGGTCAGGATTTCATGCCTTTAAACCACAATTGTTGTGTAATTACAGCATATTATGAATCATTCCTTAAAATGTTTTGTTGCCATTACATTTAACCTTAAAACGAATTGCAAAGTATAGCTTAGACATAATTTCTAGGCTCTAGAAAATTACACCAAACAGCAACAGTACTAGAGCATTGGGTCGTCATCATATTAATACAACATTGCAATGACAATTTCAGTTTTTGCTTAATTCAATACAAAAAAAAAATCGTTGTTGACTCCATCACCAACAGTCTATTTCTTATGTCTCCTACAAACAGAGATATTTTCCTGTGAGGTGAAATTATTGTGAGCATGATGAGATGGGTTTTCCTTTCTAGTGCGAGAGGCAGTGTGTCAGCCTGCCTCATTTCACAAGCCCTGATTGAGTGCGTCAGGAATTGAAACTACTCCCACTCTCCACATCTATTTGCTACTAGGAGCCATTTATAGCCGTTTTTCCCAGGTGCACAGGGAACTTTCATTAAACTTTGATCAATTAAACTTTGGTTTATTGAAAAACAGATTAATGGATGGAGTAATTTAATTGGGCGAGAATCTATCAACACACACACACACGCGCAGTACCCAACCAAATTCTGATGTACTAAACGCACCACAAACAAGTTTGAAATTCTAAAACTTGCATCAAAGGTTGTATTCAGCAGTGGCTGCAAAACTAGACTTATCAGTCATAAAGCAACTGAAATCGACATTTAATTAATCAAATTGTCAGAAGCTCATCTGCTGATTGACTGATTGATTCCTCAGTCACTCCCTTTTAAAGCTGCTGGGGTTTACTAAAATGGCACAAAGCTGACGCCTCACCTTGCAGAATGTCTAATAATCTGTTTCCTGGTGGTTTTTGTTTTATGTGACAGTAATGGATGAGGGGACACGCATCTTTGAACATGATAACAATGCTGTGTGCCTGCTCCAGTCTTGCAGAAACCTCAGTACATCCTGAAGTTTTGGAACCCCAGATTTGAGAATGTGAATGAAACACGTCTAAGTTAAAAGAAAAATGTCAAAAAAGTGGGCTCCAGTCATTCCCCGGAACAATAATGCTAAGACAATAGAAATAGAATCAGAGCAGAACAGAAATTCCCATTTAAATCAACAGAGCAGTATGCAGATTTCCGTTTCCTAGGATGGCGAAGGAATCAGTTTGTATGATACAGAGATGTTCACAAGTCTCTGAGCTAGAGTCCAAGTCAATTCTCTGAGCTAGAGTCCAAGTCAAGTCTCAAATCTCTGAGCTAGAGTCCAAGTCAAGTTTGTTGTCCTCTCTCACGTGTGACCGCACGCAGCAGATACGTTACGTGTTACGTAGGTAGATTACAGGTTATATATGTAGGAAAAGTCTCAAGTCACTGTGTGTGTGCCTTAAATGCAACTCAAGTCTGAGTCTCAAACTCGAGTCCACATCTCTGGTATGATATTGTATGAAAACACAACAATTAGTTTGATATCCCGCGAAATTACGGTAGCCACCAGCCGGTCATGTGGTAACATAACAGTTAAGTGCAGCGTTGTAATTTAGTCAACAAAAGGGGACTGTCCTGCTGTCGGTTTTATTGTATGTGTAAAATGGATAAGGCCAGAGGTGACCTGATATGTAAAGTACTAGTATTTTCTGGAGGTGTATATCAGAAACTACAGTAATGTATAAAAGGACACCTTGTCATGTCCCTTGAAAACCATGTATTGCCTCCCTAAGACTGTTGTAAACTACATATTTGAGTGCCAAGCTTCTGACTCTATATGGAGAGAGCCCAGGCAAGTCTCTTAAGCTACCTGTCAAACTCCAAAGCTTAAAGTTATTTATTTTTTAGTGGGTTCGGCATTAACAAGTGACTCTTTCACATTACACGGTCACGTTATTCTGCGCCATCTAAAAATCACTTAACTTTTAGTAACATCAAGAAACATAAAAACAGGGAAAGTAACTTTAAGTCTTCAACTTCATTATATTTGTAGAAGAGCTGCGCTTGCAAAACTTCGATGATCTTGTTAAAACTTGATCTCTAATGTATTCAATTTTCTCAAAATGCAGCGCGCAATCCATCATTAAAACAATAGGTCCCAATGAAAAGTGCGTTCATTCATTGTGCTGCGGGAATAATGTTACAGTAGAAATCTGATTGTCTCATCAGAATTCTTGGTGAATACCCAATCTGAAAAGAAGGGCCACATTAATCAAGTAGCAGAGCCCAAATGAGATGTACGAAGCCCTCGGCCCTCCACCCCTCTCATCTCTCTGCACGAGTCCTCCTCATTCAGCCTCCCTTTCAGCATGAATCTGAATAGGGCCATGCCATTTGTTAACCATAAATCCCACCTGACCAGTTCAACAGAGCATACAAAACTCATTTCATCCATTTATAAAATATCAGATTCCTAATTAAGGTAGCATCAGAGCAGGCAGAGGAAATCACTTGTTGATTTCTCCATCAGTCCTTTCCCTCACTGTAGCTCCTCCACGTGGATTTGCTGGGAAATATAATATATGGATTCAGGGTTTCCTTGCTTTGATTGTCAGCCTGAACCTAATAAGACCTTACCCAAAACAGGCTGTTTGTATTGTAATTTCCAGTTATATAGTTGGATGTATATTATTTTACATTTTCTTACCTTTAAATCATCTAATGCCCAATATCTGTGTCGAATGAAAACTAAAGGGCTTAAAGCAGGGGTGTCAAACTCAATTTTGCTAAGGGCCACACTGGAAAAAGAGAATCACATCAAGGGCCAGACATGTATAGTTTATTGACATGCTTTTATTTCATCGAAAAAGTAAAATATCTTTGACTCAATTATTGCATGTCTCATATAGTCTTCTCACTTACAGTTTGGTCCACATAAAGCCCTGAAAAAGTCAGCAAAAAAGTTCCAAAGCCATCCTAGAATTTAGCAAATCAAGCAAAAACAATGATTACATTTTCTAAGTAGGCTACCACACAGCTGACTCACAACAAGCTCTTTCACTGCCGGAATATGCAAACTCTCTGCTTCTATGGGAATTTCTGAGTCTCAAAGTCAGCACATTTGCCAAATTCTGCTTTGAGTGTCACATAATTGCAAGTTGAAAAACAGTTTCCAGTTTGGCGCACAACTAGGTGGGCCAAAATTGATTGTGAACCTAAACTGATATGCGGGCCAGATCAGAATTTGCGAGGAGCCGGATTTGGCCCGCGGGCCTTGAGTTTGACACATGTGGCTTAAAGGTTCAGGCTGTTCGTACGAACCATTCGTACATATAGCTGGGAAAAGTAGTAAGTCATATGTATTCCACTTATTTATTACTGTATGCAACACATTGACTGTTGCTGTATAAAAACAAAGGGCTTTCAAGCAGGGGAGTGAAGTCTGTGTCCCAAAAAAAGTTAAGGGGAAAACACAAGACTTTCACCCAGGAAACTGTTGTTTGTGTCCCAGGAGTACTATCTAAGGGGACCGCTAAACTTAACTATAAAGACCGCTATCATCAAGACGATATTTTAACTAGCTAACTAACTAACTAGGGTTAGGGTTAGTGAGAATTCTGACTTTAAACTTAGAACTCAAATACATTTTTCACATGTGGCCCTAATCCTCTTCCACATATCTACACATTTTGGGCCATACTCAAAAAGTATTGGTGGTTTTGGTCTGTTCCCTAGCTGTGAGAGGGTGAAAAATTAGTCAACTGTCATGTATTTTGGCCACGTCATGGCATCAAGGTATGGATCATGGTAATCATCTTCATGTTAGTGTTGAGGAACCAGAGACATGAGTCTTATGAAGACACAGTCAGTTATTGATTGACCTTTGGTGTATCCTACTAGTATTCAAACATGGTATGTGTTCAATCCAAGGCTCACACACAAGTCCAGGACCAGTGCGTATACTTCAGAACCAGCTGCTGTTGCTCTCGATTTGAAACTATTAATTGAATTAGAAGCACCATTGGGTGACTCCTGCCTCTCTCTGTTTCTGAACCATGGTGAAAGTCTGTGGTGAAATCTGGAGAGTACTATGAGGTGCAAGGAAGCAAGTAGACGGACAGACAGCCAATGAACGGTTTTATTTTTGGATTTGTTGAGCGTGAACGTGGACCGAGCTGACAGGAAGATTGTCATCTGACAATAACTGCTTCAATCCCAGTTTGTCATCTGTTTTACTGAGTGTCTTTCACTGTCTCAGAAACACACACACACACACACACACACACACACACACACACACACACACACACACACACACACACACACATAGATTCTGGCTCTGAGTGTATAAATCTGTGAGTCCATCTGTCCAAAAGCATGGAGAAGAGGAGGAATTGTTGAAATTAGCAGCTATAATTTATAGAACACATGTCAAAGAATGAGCCACAAGAGCAGCAGAGGCCTGTTACATTCTCTATCATCATCACACAGAAACGTTACTGGCACTGAGTCTACGATTCGTAATGCAACTTTTTCAGCTGACACCTAGAGTTCACCTAGTCCCAACGAGTTAGCAAGCTAACTTGCTAAACTGTAAAGCAGCTCAGGCTGTTCTCATGAACCAATCGTACATGTAGCAACAAAAACTAAGGCACTGTAATTCGTGTATGCTGCAGAAATGTTTCCAGATTGTTCTGTTTTCTGCCAAGAAATTTGGTAGTTTTTGTGTGTTTTTGGCTTGGGAAACTTAATTAATCTTTATCTGGCAACACTGCCTGTAGCACTACTCCTACATTTCCCATGAACACTTATGTTGTGACATTTTGTACAACCGTCGGCTACGTGCATAATGTTTGGTATAGATTTTTAGCTACGGTGAAACGGAGAAGACAAACGGAATGGCGTGAAACAAACCAGAAGGGCTGAAAATTAAAGTAAAGTTAGTTAGGAAAAACTAAATTTGGCTATAGGAAAATCTGATTGGCTGGTAACTTTAAGAATCTACTAGTCGTGTTGGCTGGGATCAAAAAACGTATGATCAGTTTGTTGGCTGCCGGCTGTATGTGATGATGACAATGAGTCAGGTTACCGCGGAGACTGTTGATAGCAGCAAGAAGGGCGGTAGTGGATAGTGTGAAAGGAAGAGTAGAGGACATCGACAAAAAAACGACAAACATGGATGAAAAACGGTGGAGCAGTGGAGCCACAAAATGGAAGGCTAAAAGGGAGAAGGATAGCAGAGAAAAAATATTAAAAATATTGCAACTATCTTCACACATAGTGTGTGTGTGTGTGTGTAGAGGCAAGAGGACAGGAGTTGCACCAACAATAACAGAAAAAAGGAATAAAACTACATATTGACAGAGACCCCGGCTGCACAGAGTCCACCAGTGGCATGTAGTTGTGCTGTCGCTGGGATACTCCATGGTGTGACTGGATCGATGCAAAGCCGGCGAGTTCACAAAGAGAGAACAGCATGCTCAGCAAACTTTCTCTGAACAGGTTATTCTTCCACAGCCGGCTGCAAAACTCTCTGACGGATTCCTTTATGACTCAGAGCATCACAGCGGGAAGTCGAGGCAGAAACGGAGCAGGAGTCTCGCTGATGGAGGTTTGTGCAGAGTGCAGAGCTGTGAGACCCAGCGCTTATTATTTTTTCCAGGCAATAAAGAGACATTTCAGCTCTGAGCTGAGCTGCAAAACAAAAGTACACGGTACGAAAAAAATAAATAAATAAAGTCATTCCACTGGGTTTTTCACATTTAGGGCCCTATCTTGCATCTGGCACAGCGCAAAGCCTGACGCAAGTGTATTTGCTAGTTTAAGACCGATGCAGTTGTCAGTTTCCCGGTGTGTTCAGGTGCATTCTTGGCGTATTGCTATCTAGAGGCAGCGAGAAGCAAACGCACCATTGACCAACAAAAACCTGGTCTAAAGTCAATAGCGCTGCATTTCATTGTTATTTTAACAGCAAATTAGAAAAATGCAGCACACAAACAGGCAAAAGATTACAAATAAAAAAATGACGGTGCAAATCCGCCACTATAATAGCAATGCACCAAGATACAAACAATGCAAAAGATTTTAAAGGGAATGGGAGATAGCACTCTGATTGGTTTATTGCACTAAGTACAACCTTTTTGAACCATGCGCCCGGACCACGGACCCTTTTTTCCGTCGTCAAACTGGCAAAAGTGGATTTGGACACGCCCTAAACGCACCTGCGCCAGGTGCTTCACGCCGTGCGCTTAGATTGTTAAAACAGGGCCCTTAAATTGTTTCTTTTTTAACAAGCTGTGAAATTAGCAGGAGGAAAAGAAGAAGAACATGTCAATGTATTAATTAATTAATGGCCCAATCAGGATTTTTCCTGAGCACAGGACACCCTGTCTCCTGAGTTTATTAACAGAATGAGGAAAATGTTGGTAAGTTGGAAAATGTTAATACTTTACGTATAAAACATAGTTCCTGACAATGTGTTTTATTTGTTTTCCTACTAAAGCATGACTTAAACATTTGTATGTTAAAGCACTCAAAGCACTTACTGTAGGCTAAGGTTTGGGAGAGCTTGTAGCCTTGATTAGATATTGAAATAGCAGTAAGTTGAAGCATGAGAGAGGGCATGTTTGGTAAGATAAACAAGACTAAAACTGCATCATAAAGCATGGATGAATTAGAGAGTTACTTAATATTAGTGGCTGTAACAAAAAAACTGGCAATCAATTTGGTTTCAAGACAAAAGGTACTTGAAGTTTGGTGTTCCATTTTGTTTTCATTTGACAACTTATCTCAACAATGTGTTATCTGTCTGTCCATCACAGAAATAAATGAATGTGAAGGTGTGCAGGTACATGAAAGAGCTTTTGTTCTTACACAATGTAAGCAGAATTCAGCAAAATCACCTACTTTCATACGCACAATATTCAGAGAAACTTGATGTCTCCCAAGGGGCCTTCTCTCCAGTCTAGCTCTACTTTACTTTCCTGTTGAAAAATTATAAATATATAAAAAACGCAAATGTCAGGAAACTGCAAATTTCCTTCCCGTTGGGTTTTTTTCTCTACTCATTTGTAGGATGCGCATTTTACAGTCTTTATTGACAAAGCCAAAACTAAATATGGAGGAGTTTTGATAAGTAAGTTACTTGGCTGTCGAGTACCCGTGATACTTCCAGTCAATTGAAGACAGACATGAAAAATCAGAAAAACAAAACCAGACGGATGTCCTGTTCACAACAAAGAGAAAGTTTGTGATTTGCATGAATTGAATGAATGACTGCTGTTGTGCTTCACTTTCCTTTACTTGATGGGCATTTGCATGTATGTCTATCAGAGTCAGTGTGGATTAATACATTTGTAGAAATAGAAGCATATCTGTTCTCTGAGACTGACGGGTGACTACAACAATGCATTCTCGTGAATGGGTTCATATGATATCGTATGAAAATGTACGCACACCGATTCGTATGATATCCTATGAAAATAGGCGACCACAGTCTGGTCGCGTGACACAAGAGCGCTGTGAACTGACGGTCGTTTCGGCGCACGTTATAGTTGAGTTTAGTCCGCAAAAGTGGGCTCATGCGGCCCACTTTTTTTTTTGACATTCTTGTTGACGTTCAAAGTATTGTCAAACAAAATGGAGGCTAGCTCGCCCCTCCCTCCTACTCATCCTGTCCCCTCCCCCTCCCTTTCATGCTTTCTGAAACGCAGGACATCATGAACGCGCATTGTGGAAGTAGCCTACGTGCTAACGCTACTGCGGTGATGGCTCAACCAAATCCTTCTTGTCGGTTATTGGCTGGAACACTGTTATGTTTGGTGGTGCAGGTTGGCGCAGTTTGTTTTTGTTGGTGTTTGTGGACCCTGGGCTGTCTACAGAAACCGTGTTTTTTTTACAGTGTGTTCAGCGGACAGGCAGCTAGCCGATAGTGAGAAGATGTTTGCTGTATGTGACAAAAAATGTTGTAGCCTGAAAAACGCGTGACATCACTTAGAGCACCTTTAAGTTTAGGCACCAAAAAGACTAGTTAGGATTAGGAAAAAGATTGTGGTTTGGATTGAGGAATGAACATGTGTTTCCTGGGTGAAAGTCTTTTATTTTCCCCGAGGACAGAACTCCCCTCCCAGGAATGAAAGCGCTGTGTTTTATGACCCAACCCCTAACCCTAACCCCAACCTCAACCCCTAACCCCAACCCCAACCTTACTTGGTCCATTGTCTTCTTATACAGCAGCAGTCAATGTGGTGCATATAGCAAAAAATACGTGGAATACATACAAATTACAGTGCTCTACTGTAGTTATTTCTACAAATGGTTCATGAGACCAGCCTGAAAACAATCCAGAAAGGCTTTCAAAACGCTGGCGGTGTGGACTGCCCTTAGGTCTGATGTAATGACAGAGACAGGAAGATAACAGGGTAATGATCACTGGAGTCTGACGCCTGCACAGACAAGCTCCTGTTTTCAGATGCGGGTCACGCCATTGATCAGTGTGTACAGATGCATCGTGTTCATCTTGCAGAGGTGGGAGGGCAAAAGGGCTGGTGGCCTTAATTGGTGGTAAACTACACAGCAGCATGCCAGGACTTTTAATAAAACACGTCGGATTCAATCAGCTCAGTTGCACCACAGCTGGAGGACACCTTGTTTTGTCTTGAAAGCCTTCTATCAGATTATCGATTCAACCTGCTCGCTCCGGCAGCTCCCCACGGCGCTTATTAACCCTGCGGATTTAACCACACTGAAACAAGTGGATCTCACGTCGGAGGCACAAAACGGTTTGCTGCTATCTGTCAGAGCAGAGGGAGGGAGGGAGGAGGGAAGAGGAGAGCAGGGGGTGAGCAGTTTAAATATTCAGTATATATTCTTTCTTTTGTGTGTGAAAAGAAAAGAAAAATAAAGGGGCGTGCTGACCGGTTTCCAGAACACAAAAGAATCTCTACTTTACACATTTTTCCTCAATCTCTCTCATCTTTTTACCTTGCAGAGACTTGTTGGAATTAGGGCTGCACAATATGTGGAATATATGAGATAACGTTGTTGAATATCGCGATGATATAAGTTTTGTTGCAATAAAACAACAGATATTAAAGTGTACTCACTTCTGCATTTGGCTGCTTTCAGTATTCTGCTAAGATACAACAAATTGCTTGTTGAATTTAAAACAAACAAAAGGAAATCATTTCCAACAGTCTTTTATTATAAAAAAGTGTATATATACTAAAAACAAACATTAAAGTGCAGATTTTTACTGATATTTTCTTTCAACTAACACAAACAATCTGTCTCTCGTGATATGTCGCAGCCTTTTGCGATGTTTTTATCGCGCCAGTTATCGCAATGACAATAAAAAGAAACAATATATTGTGCAGCCCTAGTTAGAGTCGAAGCATCTTCGTAAATCGATATAGTCATTATTAAAAGTATTATTTAAAAAAAAATATTGAACAAACACAATTAATACAACAATAAATCCAGGCAAAAATTGCATTTCAAAAATACGATTTGCAGCACAAACTCTGCAGTTTAACCCTGCCTGCTGGCAGTCACACAGCATGTCTCCATGAAGTGAGGCTCTGCATGATGCCTCTTTGATCCCCGATCACACCGATTCATTCTTCGCCATGAGAGGCATCTTGTTGTTGCTAAGCAACGCAGCACAGCTGTTAGTCACTTGTGTTTCAGTGAGCCATACATACCTAACAGCAGCTATGTTCAGGATTTTATCATCACAGACAAATGTAGCTGAAAATGGACCTGTTAATCATGCCACACCTTTATACCCACTGCTAAAATTATTATAAATCATATCTCTCTCTCTCTCTCTCTCTCTCTCTCTCTCTCTCTCTCTCTCGCTCTCTCTCTCACTCTCTCTCTCTCTCTCTCTCTCGGCCCGAGTGATAGAAATTAAGACCAAACCCGACTGAACGGATTCAGGCAAAGATCTTCAGCTCTAATGTACGTTCATCAAGAGTCAAGGTCTGTCCGAGTTTTCTGCATGTAAGAACGTTTTTCCTCGCCACTGTGGCACCAAATGCTTTCTCTTGGGGGAATTGTTGGATCTTTAAATCAGCGTGTCAAACTCATTTTCACAAAGGGCCACACTGGAAAAGAGAATCCCATCAAGGCCCAGACATGTATAGTTTATTGACATGGTTTTAAATACATATAGTCAAATATCGTCGACTGTATGTTGCATCTCGCTTTTTTTCGACATTTTTTTTGCTTTTTCCAACTTTTTTATGGCTTTCTCAGACGTTTTTTGTCACTTTTTTTTAAACGTTTGTCGTTTATTACAACGTTTTGTTGCATTTTGACTTCTGTGGAACTTCAGTCCTACAAAAGTCAGCAAAAAGTTCTTTAGCCATCATAGAGTTTAGCAAATCAAGCCAAACAATGATTACATTTTTTTTTACAACAAGCTGTTTCACAGCCTAAATATGAAAGCTCTCTGTGGGAGTTTGGAAGTCTCAAAGTCGGCAAATCTGCCAAATTCTGCTTTGATTGTCGCTCTGGCTCCCTCTCTCCTGGCTGATTATCACCTGCAGTGTCAGTGTCATTTCAGTAATCAATCCCACCCAGTGAAATACACTGTTGTTGCCAAGTGTTTTTGACCTGTGGCTAACAGTTCTGTCTCTCTGCCTTGCTCTAGTCCACCACCTGTGTTCAAGATGCTGCCTGCCTGCTCAGAGCACGCTGCACTCCAGCTCTCTATTGTGTACAGGGAACTTCTCACCGGTCCTACCGTGACTCCTCAGTTCTCCTGCTTGCTTACTTTGGCGTTTTTTTGAATAAATATACCTGAATTAACTGTCCATCTGCCTAGTGTCTGCTTCTGGATCCTTTCTACATTGGTCCTTTAAACAAGGGCTATGGAATGGCTGTTTAATTGCAGAATGGTAAAGTCAAACACAGTTCAAAGCTGCATTTAAAATGGTTTCACGGTGGGCTGTATCAACATGCACATCAGCGATACACTTCATCGCAAGCTTTCTTGACTATTGATTCATGCATAGTGAGTGCAAACACATTCCCATAAGTAATGCAAAGTGAATGAGCGGAAGTATCTTCAAAGGCCTCCTGAGCGTCTCCTGAGGATCTCCAAAAATCTGCGTAAGGAGGTTGGTTGATGGGTCAAAAAACACCAGACTTTCATCCAGGAGACCGGGGGTTCATGTCCCATTCTTGTCCCGTGTGTAACTGAAACGTACATTTTATAACTCCACCCACAATCATTTACTAAACCTAACTGTCCCGTTCTTGTGCCACATGTCAGTTAAAAGCGAGGCCGAGAGTCCCGACCAAGCTCGTCTAAATATAATGCTAAAAGGAGACTTTTTTTCGTCAATAAAAAACTCCTATGGCACCTGACCAAGCGTCATTTTTCTGACGCTATGGGAGTGAGAATGTGTTGTCGTATCTAAACCAGAGAACGTAACTTTTGCAGTTTTAAACATGTGTTAAACGTTGTGAAATGGTCACTGTTTGGTTAGGTTTAGGCATAAGAACTACCACTTCTTTTTGGGTGTAATGCAGTTTTACCCTGTACTGACATCTGGAGTTGAAGCCACATGGGATTCTAAACTGGAGGTAAAAACCAGTCTGCAGAAAGCAGATGTGCTTTTTTTGACTGAGTGGAGCTGACAGAAGTGAATAGCTAAGCCACATTCACTGATGGTAATTTCACAGTCTGGGGATTTCTGAGAGCTTGTTCCATTTGCTCCGGGCACGTTGGACATGTTCAGGATCCATTGGCCAGCAGCTGCCAGCTTTACTGTTCTTTTAACCTTTATCTACCCAGGAAGAGTATTATAAGGGTATCATGTATGCTATATTTCAGCAACAGCCTGCTTGACACAGCTACGCTCACACCTGGGACTATTATTGCTCCAATCAACATTTTCTCTCCTTATAATGATTCTAAAACCTTGAGTGTGAATGTTGGCTAATACCGATCACACACCAATCCTCTTTTCCCCAAATGTAAAGCCCATGTATGTCACTGCAGCCAGCGGAATCATTTTTATTTACGGTAACATGAGACCATTGAGTTCTTAAAGTTGCATTCAGGAGGGGAGTGAATGAGGCTTCATGATAATCATAGAGCAAGCTGACAATTTCTTTTAGTGCTCCAGGTTCATGGAATGCCCTGCAAAACAATTGGTATATTTAAAACTATAAATGTCTTGCTCTTTTAGTATTTTACCCCATTTTATTGTATTTTTCCATATATCCATAATATAGAGAGGATACTAATGAGTGTCTATTTAAGTCCTCTGAACCATTGGCAATATCGGTCGTTTGTTCTCCCCCTCTAAAACGACCCACAGGAGTGTTTTCCATCCTCATGTCTAAACCAGAGCGGACGTTAAACACATTGTTAACGTTGTGAAACGGTCACAGTTTGGTTACTTGCAGGCACAAAAACTACTTAAATAAGTTGAGAAAAAGAGTTTGGTTTGGATTTGGTAAAGTTATCTCAATGACTCTCACTGTCTCGTCTGACGTCTGGGCAGTTAAATGGAAAGCCAAAGGCAAAGCACTGTCCAGTGCACGTCATCTGCAGCTCTACATTCCTGTATATCCCATACTCCTTTGAATTTTGAACTTCTGACTTAAGGTTCTAGTGAAAATCCTTAAACCTATAGTGCGTAGTTTCTGTCACCCCTATGAGGAATTCTAAGTAATGACAACAAAACTGTCAGTGTGTCCACATGATACAAGCCTTCTGTGATCGTGCACTACCCCCACCCCTCCTCCACGCAGATGCTAGTAACCACGGAGGATTAAAAAAACATGATGGATTCTTCAGAAAAGATTATCTTCACTCGAGTTTCTGCGCACAAAAGTCGCCGGACGACACAATCTTCTGAACATAGCCATGCTGAGAAATCCAGAGAGAGTTGTGTGGAGCTCATAGTCTTAATTAGCTTTGTAGCAACTCATTTGGCAATGGCTTGAAGGAAACGGACATTCATCAATATAAAAAAAGTTAGCACTAAAGCTTTAATTTCAGTATGTTTTATTTTATTTGATAAATTATCATTTGATCTGTGTGAATTGACATAGGCCTGTTTGGTTTATGGGGACATAGTATTTTGCCATGGTTCTGCCTGTGATGTGTACGTTCAAAGGTTGTTTTAGTTGTGAACCCCAGTCTTATACAGTAGGTGAAAGTCCTGTGTTTGTTTGACCCATTCACTGACAATATGTTGATATGTTGTACGTACAGGTTGTTTTTTTAAGTTCATTTTTTGGGGCATTTTCGGCCTTTATTTTTACAGGACGGCTGAAGACATGAAAGGGAGAGAGAAAGGGGAATGACATGCAGCATAGGGCCACAGGTCGGAGTCGAACCCGGGCCCGCTGCATCAAGGAGTGAACTTCTATATATGGACGCCCACAATATGTTGAATTGAGCATAATGAAATCATAAAGGTTTGACGCTTAAATATTTGAGTGCTACAAGATAACATGTACTGTCTGTCCATGACCAGTTTTTCAATTCAACAACTTTATTAATCCCACAAGGGGCAATTAGTTAAGAGCAGCTACAGACAACACACACATACATAACAGCACACAGGCCTACATATAGACCTACACCCTAGAGAGTAGATAAATAATAATCAAAAAATAGATTTTATCCATTTAAAAGTCAAATTGCAGACTGGATAAAATAATTAGAGTAGGAATTAGTTTTAAAAGCAGGTGAAATATAATGGCAACATAGAAAATGCACTTATTTTTCGTACAAACTCTTCACCATTTTGGAAATCAGCCTTTATGATCCAATCAGGTTTCTTTGTTTATTGTTCATGAAGCAAATTATACCCTTGTATTGAAGGTCTCGACGTGTTCCTAATTTGACACGTACCATGTTTTCTTGTTATAAAAATGCCCAGAAGATGTGCCAAAAGTAAAACATCCCTTTTTTACCTGTGCATGTTGCTAAAAGAGTATTGTATCATGGATTCCCAGATGGTTCTCTTGTCTGCCTAAAGATGTGAAAAGCTCCATATTACACAGAGCTAGAGAGAGAAAAGGCACCGCAAAAAATGTTCCCTGTCTTCACTGTCCTACACGCTTCATGTTACACATCACGGTGCTGTGTAGTATGAAGGTTAAAGCCTTCATGGCTACTGTCTCCAGCCGTGTTGAAAATGCTTACAGTGTAATGACACTACTGTAAAGCACTCGGGATGCTGAACCTCCGCCAAAGAGGCTTTGGTATGGTTTTTGTGTCCAATTGTGTGCACGTTTCCACTGTTTTTTTTTTTTTTAAGGCGGAATGATTTTTCCAGCTCCTGCCTCACGTTGCTCGTCCTCATGTTGTTTTTGTTGAAACAAAATCCCCCTGTGGCTAACGAGCATCTGTTTGCATGGATAAGATATGAGCGAGGTGCAACAGTCAGCATCACTTAAGGAATCATTTCACATTCAACTCATTTGAATAGACAGCCAGAGGACGGCGGCAGCCCACGTGCCCACCAACGAGTCCTGCGAGACCCTGCAGCAAACCTGCAGTCCCTGAGATAGGAAATGACGGCTACAGAAAAAATAGTTAATTTGGGATTTTTATTTTTCTATTTTGGTGCACAAGCCATTATAGAAACCTTCCAGGAAAATCAATTGAATGATAATCTAAATAAATCACACACTGTGTGTTACACGGATGATTCTAAAAACCTGTTCCAATATAGTTTTGCTGCTATTAGTAGAAATCACCTTTCACATGAGCAATATTTCACTTCTATTTCTTTCTCTCATATTTGGACCATTTGTCCCATTCTTTTTGTTCAGCGATCTTACTGGTGTCGTTTTTCTTTTTCAATTTCTCTTTGTCTTCTGACGAGATGTATTTTGATAAGTGGTGATTTCTGAGTAGGTTTTGTGCCTAAACCTGACCAAACTGCGACCATCTCACAACGTTAAAGACGTGTTTAAAATCATGGGCGTTAAGTTCTCTGGTTTAGATATGAGGATGGATGGATTTCTGCCCCCGCTAGGGGAGCTATTTTATGAAACGCTCCTGTCGTATTAGAGGTAGCAACGCATATCGTCGTATGGTTTGGAGGACTTGTTGGGTTTGAACTGCAGTTAGGGTTAGGTTTATGGTTTTTAATGAAAACTCAAGCCAGGATATTAAGTCATCTGATGTGTTTCCAACACAAAGAAGAGATCTATAGACAGACGGACAGGCAGTCAGACATACAGACAGGAAAAAGGAAGAAGAAAGAAACAGATCTCAATTAGATCGAGTACACCTGCAAGCTTTCCCTCTCTGAGAACTAACTGCTAAAGGACATTACACTAAAATAATCCAATGAGCAGCCTCATTAGGCATATATGACAAGTAATGAAGCTGCAAAGTTAACAAAAACAGTAATTTACGTTAGAATTACAAGAACCTCAATTATGCAGAATGAGCAAAACATAATTAGCCAAACATATGCAAAAAAAAGGTACAAGTGCAGAAGCACCCTTTGCTCTCTGCAGTTGGAAGTCAAATATTGTTAAGACGGCAGACGTGTGTTCTTAGCATTGGTGATTTTAGACCCTTTTTAGGGGGGCTCATAAATAATAATAAAAAAAATTTAATAAATTTTAGTGCTTCCAGTTAGAGTTTACAAACTTGTCTTTTAGTGACAGAGGACAGAAAATTAAAGGTTTAAAGGGCTTGAAACAGGTTTAATATCCTGTGTCGCTGTCGCCGATGCTCTGCACCTGTAACCCAGTCAAGGAAAGGGTTAACAGAAATGTATTGTTGTTGGTATTGGTGGTGCCAGACTCCCGCCTTTGGCTGAGTCTCTCTCTAATCTGTCAGAGGGAATGCAGGAGTGCAGTTATGAAGTTTAAAGTTGGTAGTCCCCAGAGAAGAAGTTGGTCATTTTATAGCACAGATTAGAACCCAAATTGAAACGTAAGCAACTAAAACTGCTGAATGTTAGAACATTGTGTCAAATTGGTCGTTAGTACTGTGACTTATAAAGTGTCAGGTTTAGTTCCATCATAGTGTCAAAAAACTTTAGCTGACGTTGTTGCTCAGTAGCTTGCTCAGAGATTATCGGCTAACGAAATTACTGATTTAGCAGGGGGGTTAACAGTTTTTCAAGGCACTGTATCCGTGTCACATTCTCATTAGGGGGCTGAGCCCCCCTAAAGGTCTGATCCTAGATTCGCCCCTGCTTCTTAGTCTGCATAAATATTTGTCTCTATTACCAATGCAGCATACATGCATGAAGGCGGACGTTTTCCACCACTGCGCCGCCTCAGGAGCCCTTTACAGTCCTGCCCTCAAATTGTGATTGAGTACCAAATTACCAGATCGCTGTACCATGAGCAGCTGACAAATGTCTTTGCATTCAAATAAGCGTGTGCTTCGTGTGAAAGATTGCTTTTAATTTTGTGTGTTACCAAACTTTTCATTCACTTTCTTTAGACAAATACTGCAGCGCCATTGCTAACGATGCTTTCAGTCTTCTCTGTTATCTTGGAAATTGTATTGCTGTCTGCGGAGTTCACTGTTGATAGCATCATTTTGGGGAATGTGGTGGGATAACATGGCACCATTTTTTAAAGCAAGATATGTTTTTTAGGCCACATGTGGCCCAATAATTCCTGTAAACAATACTACCATACAGCCATCTAAATTTCCCCCTCCCTCCGTGCTGGGGCCCCAGTAGGTCCGTGGTCTGGCCGCCCCCCGCGATGACGTCTTATCATCTTTGATATGTAAAAGAAAAAGGACTACAGATTGCTTTAATGTGTTTAAGGAAGTAGCGATATGGCTGAAGGAGACGTCTGTACTGATTATAACAATCTATTCTCTCCATGAAAATAAAAAAAAATACTAAGGGTAATAAATGATATGGACTAAGAAATAGCTCTGTGCGGAACTCATCAGCTGATATGCATATAACATCCAGAGCATTTGTTCCTCCCCTCTAATACAACCCACAGGAGCATTTAATAAATTATCGCCCCTAGTGGTGGCGGAAATACAACCTCATATCCAAAAATAAACCAGAGAATGTTGATCGCTGTTTTTTACGTTAAAAAAATTCTGTAACACTTTACTTGAAGGTATCGACATAATCGTGACATGACACTGTCATAACTATGACATGACATTGTCATGAACGTGTCATTCGGTTTTTGCCATGACAAGTTGACATTGTTTGGGAGGTCTTTGTAATGATAACTTGACATTAATCAAAGTGACATTACCAGAGGATGTCTTTGTCATGACAACTTGACATTATGTCATCCTGGTTAATGTCAAGTTGTCATTACAAAGACATCCCAAACAAATGTAATGTCAAATATAAAATAATGATACATTGAATGCTCCTTAATATAAAGCCCGTCCTCACCCAGAAAACAACCATATTAGTCGATTATGCAAGCAGCTCATTACGAACGACAGTTACGTTTGTTAGGCGTAGTAATTATGTAATTATCGCAAGAGCAAACAAGGAAGTGAGGTGATAAAGTATAAGAGCGCCACATTCTGCGTAAGGTAAAGTAAGAACGGGGGTTACAAGATTATTTTCCAAAACTTTATAAGCAGGTTGAAAAGTGCAACAGTTAATAACTGTACCATTCATTTAAAAAATATATTTTGGCACCGTGAAAATGTCTCCCTGCATTGTTAATGTAAATGGTAAATAATGTAGGTCCCAGTACAGAGCCATGTGCAACCCCTTTTTCATACAGGGAAATATCAAAATGCATACAGACAAATGTGTTAATGTGTTTTGAGGAAGTACATAAAACTTTGTTAAAAGCCTATTTCAAATCGTTTCAATACAAATAAAAGTGTTACAAGTATATCCTATTTTTAACGTAACATAGAAGTAAATAACATAACAACCTTGTTGTTTCAATATACCCACTCATTTCTAGAAAGTATGTGAAATGAGTTGATTTCTAATGGAAAGGGTTTGAAAGATGCATGCTTCGCTTGCAGGTTTTTTTCACTTTTAGTAAAAAAAATAAGGTTTTTAGAAATGAATTATTGAAAACAAAATAACTCAATGTGATTAAAAATGTTGCAGTAATACCAACTAATTAAATTAAGTGTCTAAATCTAATGAGTCAGCCAGCACTACACCAATTTAGGTGCTAATGTGTTTAGATTGTGTTTTCTTCATCCAAAATCCACCAATCAATTCACAAAATTGGCAGTGTGTGTTTAAAGAACGGTGCAGGAAAGCTGCAGAAGCTTGAACAACTTTTCTCCCTCTGCACACTGCAACGTTCTTCCAGTCGAAAGCTGTGATATTTGTGTCATTGAGATTCCATATTTGTGTGAGCAGATAGCTCATTGAACCCACGCTTGCTGCTTGGTTTTAAAGCAGAAACTGCTGACAGAGAACGACTAAAAGCTCACCGCACTTTCTCCCACATCAACCCTGACTGCAAAGTTTTCTCTGTCTCTGTTAAAGTGTCGAAAATACAGGCGACACTGTTCACTTCTGCACAAAGTTTCGCACGGGAGAGGAAAAGTTTCAACGTGGGATTTTGCTTCTTACAACAGTCAGAAGTTGAAAGTTTAGGGAGCAAAAGGTTCTATCAGAATGGATAGAGTTCTGGAGTTGGACAGACTGAGGCTGACTGTGCACTGCGCAGAGCTAGCACGTCTGTTTCAGTCACTGCTAATGAGGAAGGTAGGCTGACAGGCCAGCACACTCTCACACACTCTGCCTTACAGCTATACATATTCAACAGCCTCCCTTCATTTGGATAGCATTAACCCCCTTCCCAGCCTCTGCCTGACACCACTGAGAATAACATGCGTTTGTGGGCGAGGTTAAACGTGAGTTTGTATTTTGTGATTGTTTGCCTGAAGGCAGAGAGGGTAGGGGCACAGACACTATACATAGGACAAAACCAACAAGTCCTCTAAACCAGAGATCTTCAACAGGTGGTCCGTCACCCCTTGGTGGTCCTCAGAGTCACTGCATGGGACCACTAAATTATTTTACATTTTTGAAAGTTTTTTCAAAGAATGAAACATAATTCCAACATATTATTAGCAAATATAAATCCCCCACTGGTGATAGGCTTACTGGCCTATAGGTAAGATAGTCACTAAGATAGCACACACAAATACAGAGGATTTATTAAATCATGCCAACAATTATGATTTTAATAGCTTGGTATTCTATGCAAAAAAAGGTATAAAGGCTTTGGACTGCCCTACACTTATACACATTATTGTAGGCCCAGTTTAATATGCAACTTAATTTTATACAATATACTGTATGTAGTAGGGGGTCCCTGCTCTGTCTCCCTTTCAGTTAAGGGGCCCTCAGCTTAAAAAAACAATGAAGACCCCTGCTCCAAACCATACGACAATATGGGTCGTTTGTTCCTACCCTCTAAAACGACCCACAGGAGCTTTATTAAATAGCGCCCCTAGCGGTAGCAGGAATTAGGAAACACGCCATCATACCGAAACTGGAGAACGTAAAGGTTGCACTTTTAAACATGACTTTCACATTGTAAAATGGTCGCAGTTTGGTTATGAT
Organism: Zingel zingel; assembly: GCA_023566125.1. NCBI lineage: Eukaryota > Metazoa > Chordata > Actinopteri > Perciformes > Percidae > Zingel > Zingel zingel. The sequence continues at coordinate 4,846,935 of CM042328.1, read as the reverse complement.
TAGGCACCAAAACTACTTAGTTACATTTAGAAAAAGGTCGTGGTTTGGGTTGCAATCAGACGTTACTTCACTTTCGGTATCGCACATAACGGACTAAAACCCCAATGTCATAGTTTGTTTGACCCATCCAGCACCCCAACCTACCTCCTTATGTGGAAATGTGGCGCTCTTATCCTTCCTCACCTCACTTCCTGCTTTGCTCCCGTCATAAATACTACGGCCACTAGAGGCCGCCGCCACTAGAAATGTAAATATAGCTCGTAATTGCTGCTTGTACAAACGACGTCTGGGAGCGTTTTTCAGGGAGGACAGTCACAACGAAAAAGAATAAAGAGGAGATACTTCTGTACATAGGCATAATATATGGGGGGATAGGGAGGTTACAACCCCCTCAATAATCAAAACTGGCTTTTTATTTAAAGTTTTTGTTCCGTTTTATGGTTTTTGTCGCGTTTTCAATGTTTTTGTAATGTAAAGACAGGGTCACCTGTCTTTCAGGATCATCCATTGCAAGACTACAACTAGATTTGTTTTGAAAAATGTAACCAAGCTAGCTAGCTACCGCTAGCCTTAGCTGGTAACTTCGCGTTTTCAATGTCTTTGTCGCTTTTTCTGAAATTTTGTATCCTTTTTTTTTTCCAAAATTTTTTCAATGTTTTTTTCCCCTTTTTGAATTTCTTTTGAAAGTTTTTTCCAACGTTTTTTAAAAAAAATGTCAAAGTCTTACACATTTTACATTTGTCGTCTTTTGACATGTTTTTATACTTTTTCCCAGATTTTTTGGAGAATATTTTCATTTCATTTCATTTTTTGAGGGTTTTTGACAATTTTTTAAGATGTTTTTGTCGTTTTTTAATACATGCATACATGTCCCGGGACCTCTCTAGATAGGTGGAGATCTCAACCCCCCCCCAATGTTGAACCCAAAGTTACGCCCTTGCTAATTTACAACATATTACAGAATTCCTAAAGAAAATGTAACTGATTAAAAACACATCAGTATTTCTTCTTTTTACTGTTTTCAAATCATGCACTGCACACTAGAAACCATACCCAGTGAACTGAACGTGTAATGTCCCTGAGGCGGTCGAAGGCTAAAGCAGATTGCAAATAGACTGGACAACAAATATTCTAATAGTCTATTGCTTTTAAGAGATTAAACCACAAACACCCTCCCTTCTGAGTCCCCTGAGCAAGACGCTTGCTGTTGTGTAGAGCTCTTGGACTCTATCTGAGCCAATGATGGAGAAGCTTTTCAGAGCAGCAGAGGAAAAGTAATAAAGGGAAGACTAATATTTTCCACCGTGCAGTCTGACACTGCTAAACTCTGGAGACACGCACTGCTCTACTTCCTTCCCTGCTCTCTTTCTGGCTCGCCGAATACCAGCCGATTTCAGTCACTATTTCACTTAAAAAACCTCATTGATGTTATTGCATGTTTTATCCCATTACAACACCAGCTTACTTTATACATTGGTACTCATTTTCATGTCAAGCATACCAAAGGTTTATAGAGTGATTTAACAGGTATTGGTTTGAGTCATTTCAGATGTAATGTAATTTTATTTAAACAGGGACAATGCACAATTAAACATTAACCTTTTATAAGAGCAAGATATAATCCCTCCACCTAGTCCTGGGTCTTCCCCGAGGCCTCCTCCCAGCTGGACGTGCCTCCACCTAGTCCTGGGTCTTCCCCGAGGCCTCCTCCCAGCTGGACGTGCCTCCACCTAGTCCTGGGTCTTCCACGAGGCCTCCTCCCAGCTGGACGTGCCTCCACCTAGTCCTGGGTCTTCCACGAGGCCTCCTCCCAGCTGGACGTGCCTCCACCTAGTCCTGGGTCTTCAACAAGGCCTCCTCCCAGCTGGACGTGCCTCCACCTAGTCCTGGGTCTTCCCCGAGGCCTCCTCCCAGCTGGACATGCCTGGAACACCTCTCTAAGGAGGCGCCCAGGGGGCATCCTTACCATTTGCTCGAACCACTAACTGGCTCCTTTCGACGCAAAGATGTGCAAAGTTGCATCAATCAAATAATTATGGGCTCAATCATTCACATCCTAAAACCAGTCCCCCCACCCAGCCCCCAATGAGAATGTGACACAGATATAGTGCATGCAAAAGTGTTAACCCCCACCACTAAATCAGTAATTTCATTAGCCGATAATGTCTGAGCTAGCAACTGAACAACAACGTCAGCTAACGTTTGACACCATTTACACTATGATGGAACTAAACATGACACTTTATAAGTCTCAGTTTTAACGACCAATTTGACACAATGTTCACAGGAGTCTTTGTTTTTTTGTCATAGTTGAATGCACTGAAATTATGAGCTCCACAATGCTAGATATAAAACATCAATATTTTGCTATCTTCCCTGAAGTGAAAAGCACAATGGAACATATTTATAATGCACATTGTTTCATAGTCAGAAGTCTCTGGAGAGAATAAGAAGTTTGATGGAGTATTTATCTCATTCACTGAGACATCATCTGCATATTCTATGAACTGTCTTCACTCTGTTAAACTCTCACATCTCTCCCTCTCTCATCTATGCCTCTTCCTATCTTTCTCTGTCTGTTCATCCTTGTATCATTCTTCTAAAGAGAGGAATCATGTTTTCTATTTCATTTCTAATTTCTCATTGTAACCCCCACCAGAATCAATAACCAATTCTGTCAAGTTTTTATCTGAAGATAAGAGATATTCCTTAGCCCGGCTCCTTCCACACGTCTCATTTAAAACTTTTAGTTTTAGTTATTTAGTTATTCCTTGAAGGCGAGCATTATAACAGTGTTACAAAGTGAGGCAAAATGATGCAATCTTGTCATGGAAGGCTGGACAACAATAGAGCTATTTGGAGCTGTTTGTAAACAGTGCTTTCTGTGTGAGATGGTACTTACATGCAGACAGACTATATATAACACAATAAAGGAAAGGGAAAAGCCAAAATGCATAATATGAGCACTTTAAAACCATCTCACATCTAATGTTAAAGACTGTCATAATATGTAAAGACAGGGTCACCTGTCTTTTGAGGGTCACCCATTGCAAGACTACAACTAGATTAGTTTTGGAAAATGTAACCAAGCTAGCTAGCTACTGCTAGCCTTAGCTGGTAACTTAAGGGAAAGTTTGCAGATTGTCTGTTCTGCCGTACATGCAGATGAATGGCGGCAGTACCCGGACGTCTGTGTTTATCCGCCGGTAAAACTCCCGTTGGATGACGCACTTCAGAAGTGTTGAAATTCGGCAACTTTCTCTCTTTAGCGTTTAGCTTAGCGCAGCACCAAAGCAGCCATAAACAACACTGGCTCTAGCTGTTTGCTGCTTTCTGTTTGGTGCTGGAGGGAGCGCACCCATTGGTTGTTGACAATGTTCACATGATTTAACTTCACTACCAAGACTTAAAACTTACGATAATGTCGAACACATTTGATGTTGTCGGAACATAAAGATGTTGACGGGAAAAAGACTGACTGGGACTGAGTTTTATGACCTTACACCAAACGATTGAGACGCCGGGAGCACCCCGAGTCTAGCAAGACTCTCACGATTTCATTCCCAGATCTGAAATTAGTCTGCAACAGTGGAATCGCTTGAAAACTTTGTTTTTACATTACTGCTTAATTGGTTTTGGAAGCTGATTTATAGATAATGAATACAAATTTAAAAAATGACTGGACTATATTTAGTATACAGTATATTTTATCAATTTTGGATGATTGCTCTTTGCAAATGTCATTGGTCCCCACATGTAGAATAAGACGATGCATTTTGGGTTGTTTATTTATCAGTTGAGGAATTTTTATGTCAGATTTTAGAATTTTCTTACCACTTTTGTGTCTGATGGTGTGGGCCCCTACAACTAGAGTAACAGGTTGAATGAGACTGTCCTCCCCTGAAAAACGCAAGCAGACATAATTTGTACAAGCAGCAATTACAACCTATATTTACGTTTTTAGTGGCGGCGCCCTCTAGTGGCCGTAATAATTATGACGAGAGCAAAACGAGAGCTGTGTGGCTGGTCCACACAGCATTCTGGGATGGGAGAAAAACGTGCTCTGGTTAATTGGCGTTTCTTTAAACCAATCACAATCGTTTTGGGCGGTGCTAAGCGCCTCCGCAAAATCGCCTTGGGAAGGAACTTGTTTTGGTGGAACTTGTGTATGGATGTCCGTCCCCTTCCTCTTTCTTTGTGTTGGCGTTCTAACCTCCGGTGGATTTGTGAGGACTATGGTTAACTGCTCCTCAGATCTCTGCAGGGTGAATCCAGACAGCTAGCTAGACTATCTGTCCAATCGGAGTTTTCTGTTGCACGACTAAGACTACTTTTGAACGTACACGTTCCACCAAACGCTATTTTGCAGCGGCACTGTAGCTCCACTCGGCGCTTAGCACCGCACAAGAAGATTGTGATTGGTTTAAAGAAATGTCAATAAACCAAAGCATGTTTTTCTCCCATCCCAGAATGCTGTCTGGACTAGCCAGACCTTCCTTTGCAGTGCAGTGGAGGAAGGTCTGGCAATGCGAGACTATTATAATAGTAAAAAGACCAACTGATCCTGGAGCTGTGTGGGAGAACTGATCTAATTAGAGAATCGGACAACTTCATTTGGACTTCCCGGAAAGAGTTGTACTTCACAGTACAGTACTTGAAATGTGAAGAGAAGTCACATATACAAAAAAAGGTATAAGAACAGTGTAAAAAAAATACAATGTTTCTCTCCTGCATGCAGTAGCAGCACAGAAGGTCACCAGACTTTTTAAAAGATGCCAGCACTTAGAAAAATGATGAAAAGAGTCGACAAAGGGCTTTAGATTATCTTTTATCGGCTGGCTTTATCTGGATGAAGAATTTCACACACGCAAGCGCACAAACATATATATACTATATACATATATACTGTGGGGGCATATGGCCCTGCAGGAATCAAGACGGGTGGATGTGCATCTAAATCCCTTGGCTGTTATGAATAAAAGATGAAAGCTCAGTTTATACCGCTTTCTATTTGACTTGAAATATTTATATCTTTTCCTATTGTAAAGACAAGCAGGAACCACAGGAGAGCCAGGTCAAGGAGACATGGGGCTCCAATCTATATGATCTCCCTTTTTTCATTCCTTTCTGCCTCCCTGGCATAATTAATCACCTCAGACTGATGTTTACACAGTCTGATAGCCTGAAGAAATGTCTCGGAGGGGAAACTCAAACTCCCTGCCTCAGCACAAAGAAGAAAGAGCATGAGAGATGAGAAGTTAAGAGTTTAACTCGTGGCTGCAGGGGGAAGTGCATTCTTACATCTTTTTACCCACTTTCAAACCATTCAGAAATTCAACTGCAGCCAACAGGCTGAGATAGTATGGCTCAACAAGTCCTCCAAACCATTCAACCTCATATTAGAGTTTAGATTCTCTGCCCGAGCCCCAACCAGCCCTTGATCAAGCATTTGTGTTTTTTTAATCATTACTTTATTAGCCTTATTCAGTGGGGAGCAAGCCATGCCTCTCCAGCTTCTCCCGTAGCTCTGGGTGGATGTCCTGCGCAGACTTGAGCGTGAGGTAAACTGGGCTATATCGTGTCTCCCCCCTCTGCAGCTCTGTTGTCGGCCAGTGTGTCAGCATGCAGACTGTGGTGAAGGACAGTATTAATTAGGTGATCAAGACCAGAAAGTCTCCTATATGTTTCCAGGGCTTTGATTATGTTGCTGCCTTCATCTGTTACCCACGCTATTCGGCTGAGGGAGCAGCTAGGGTAGAGTTTTTTTTTACGTTTCTTCATTCGGATCCATTTGTGATCCGTTCCATTCTGAATAAACAAAGCAGTTTATATGCTATTAAGATAATTTTAAACTGATTTCTGTAGTTCAAACAACTCAGAATTGTAGTTGAGAACGTCAGTTATAACGGCCCACGTATTAAAAAATTGTTGGGTTTAAATTGGTCTCGGGCTCATAATTACTGTTAATGTGTCGGGCCGGGCCGGGCCGGGCCGGGACACAACGTGCGCAGGCTCGGGTAGGGTCGGGCTTGATTTTTTTGGACCCGATCTAAGCTCTACCTCATATCAAAACCAGAGAATGTAACGGTTGCAATTTTAAACACGTCTTTCAAGTTGTAAAATGGTTGCAGTTTGATTATGTTTAGGCACAAAAAACGGTTTAGAATATCGTGGTTTGGGTTTAAATCAGACGTTACTTCACTTCCTGAGTTGCAGTTGGCTGGTGCCGCTGAACGTGACATTTAAGTAAAAAAAAACTTGGACGTTTACTTTTATTTTCAAACGGGACTGGACCCTGCTCTCCCGGCTAAAAGTCATGTTTGTTTGATTGATTTGTTTGACACATTCACTACTCCTTACACGGAAATGTGTCGCTCTTATACTTCGCCACCTTACTTCCTGCTTTGCTCCTGTCCGGTCACTAGAGGGCACCGCAACTATAAATGTAAATATATACATCGTAATTGCTACTTGTACAAAGATGTCTAGGATTTTCGGGGGAGAACAGTCTCGTATGGCTATACTGTATCGGGAAAAAAAAAAATCACACTGACCCCCACAAATGATGCTTTGCATGGGCCAATCAGCAGGCAGATCAGGAGGCTTGGTGTTCGTCACATCACCAAGTGTTGATTGACTTGATTGAACAAACATACTGATGACTTTGCTTTTCATCACAAAATCATTAGAAATAGTAAACTTGTAATGTTGGTACTGCGGGATGCTTGAAAAAAAGACCAGGGTCACACAAAAGGATTGATCCATTTAAGAGCATGAATATGCTCCATACATTTTATTTTATTTATTCAAGAGATATTGTGTGTTAAGCTTAAAGTGGTGCAAGAGCAACGCTCACTTTGCCCTTGTTCAGACTGCCAGCCCAAATCCGTTTTTTGGCATATCCAAATTGTATCCAGATTGATTTTAGAAAGTCTTTAAAGCAAAAGAACACATGAAATGGGATTTTTGCAAATCGGATCCAAACTACATTTGGAGATGGTTTGGCGATTCCAATCAGATTTCCACATCACATACATATCTCAGTCAGGATGCTCTGGGCGCTCAAATCGGATTTGAAAGTGTCTTTTTAAGTCACTAGTGTAGCCGAGGAGGGTTATGAATACATAAAATAATAAAATCTGATGTGATCACTTGGAAATAACAGTGGGGGCAGTCTGTCTTAAAGATGTGATTTTTAGAAACCAATCAGATTCGCCTGCAGTCTGAACATAGCCTAAGTGTCCTAAATGGGAAGGGTTCAACATTTGGAGAGCATGAATCGACGTCATATATTTCATTGGAATCTGACCAGAAATCTCTTGTGTACAACAGGAAAGTTTGGACTGATAGTGGCACAAAAAGAACAGCTTGGAGCATTGTCTCCAAAATGTTCAAATCTCACTCCGATCAGAGGGAATTACAAATCAGATGCCAGTCTGTATTTATTCTCGTCTATTTAATAGTGGCTGCAGGTCAAGCAGAGTGTGTAGCCTGGTAACAGAGATCCCAACATATTACCTGAGGGAAAAAAAGCAAAGCAAAATGTACACTTAAAACTTCAATTTTATGGTCTTACATATCAAAACAGCGTGGGTGCGTCTCTCGTTTATTGGCTGTGTCACAGTCACATGTGATACCCAATCAGCAGAGGCCTGTCTGTTAACCCGTGGTAATAAAAAAGCAGAGCACTTGCGCACACAACAGGATGTTCAACGCACCCCCGTTTCAGTTTTTAAAAAACCGGTTGCTACATTTTGTCGGGGCTGAACGTGGCCCTGGTGAAACAATATGCATTCATGTGCACACATTGGGTACATCTCAGGTTCTTAAATTGCATCCACGTTTCCTTCACTTGCTTCCCTTCCTCGCGTCTTAGTGCGTCCCACCGAGGAAGCATGGGAAAGACGCGAGGAAATCACGCGAGGAGAGAGGAAACAAGGAAATGTGTTTGTAGAGGGACGAGACGTCCTTTCCTCTGAAGCATCACGTGAATTTGTCAGCTGCACGGCTTCAGGGAAGGCTGCTCTCTGTATTCTCGCTCATAGATCCGAAGAGATCCCTCCTCCATCCTCGCTCATAGCTCCTCAGAGATCCCTCCTCCATCCTCGCTCATAGCTCCTCAGAGATCCCTCCTCCATCCTCGCTCATAGCTCCTCAGAGATCCCTCCTCCTTCCTCGCTCATAGCTCCTCAGAGATCCATCCCCCATCCTATCTCCTCGGGGCAGGAATAAATCCTTCACAGAGGAGGGCCAGAACCACTTCTGGTTCAAGTGTGGAGATATCAAAAAAGAGATTTGCAGCCCATGTCGCACATATAAAACAAAACATGGCTTTAGTTTTTGTATCTACACATCTAAAGACGCCTCTGAAAAGAACACCACACGTTTTATTGTGACTCATATTCCTAGGTTTTTAAAAAGCAAGTAGTACATTTTACTTTTTTAAACTGACAAAATAAACAAATTAATAAAAAACATCTGTGCAAACCTGGAATATCAATGACTTCAATACTGTTGCAAAGAGCAGCAGGGATAATACTTCTAACAGCGAAAAGTAAATAACAAATAAATATGAATAACCTATTTGTCTACTAAATTTGACTTACTAATGACACTGTATTTCCTAAAGTTATATTTACCTATTCTAGTATGTGGCTAAGCCCAGATAACCTTTTGTTATATTTTCATATGTACATAAAACCAAAGGACTGTGTATATACCTTTATTTCATGGAAATGATGTGACAACAGGTCAATAAACCAGTTCATCTCAGCAAATCCCCTGAGATTGAGATTGAATATCCTCAGACAGCCGCACCATCTGCTGGAGCCATTACGGCTGTTTGGAGGCTGATGAAGGTATTACGGTGGCAATTGGGAGGAAATAAGTTTGAAAATGAGAGAGAGGCTGAATGGGCCGGCTGCACTGAGCATTACGTGTGAGAGATTGATAAAGGTGTTACTGTGGGAATTTGGGAGGGAAATGAGCTGCGTTGCTGCGATGTGAAAGTGAGAGGAGCATGCATCCTGATTCTTCCGAGGCACACACTCACTGATTCCTCTGCTTGTATGTTCGTGGCTGAGGACAACAAGTCTTTCAAATCATACGACGATATGAGTTGTTTGTTCCTTCCCTCTAATACGACCCACAGGAGCGTTTCATAAAATAGCGCCCCTAGCGGTGGCAGGAAATGCAACGTCATATCTAAACCAGAGAATTTAACGTTATGAAATAGTCGCAATTTGATTAGCTTTAAGCACAAAAACTAAGACAAAGATCGTGGTTTGGGTTTACATCACACTACTTCAAAGATTTTTGGTCATTTTAGGCCTTTATTTAATGGGGCAGCGAAGACGTGAAAGGGGAGAGAGGGGGGGAATGACATGCAGCAAAGTGTCGCAGGTTGGAGTCGAACCAAATGCGCCCGTTACGCTATTTTCAAATGGGACGCGAACCCCGCTCTCCTGGGTGAAAGTCCTGTTTGTTTGACCCATACACCATATGTACTTCATCACCTTACTTACTGCTTTGCATCCCTCAAAACTACTACCGCCACTAGAGGGCGCCGCCACTAGAAATGTAAATATGAGTTATAATTGCTGCATGAACAAATTACGTCTGGGAGCATTTTTGGGGGATGACAGTCTCCTGAGGAGGACTGAACTTGACTCATACAGAACCTCTGATTTTCCAATAAGACTTCACCCATACACCTCGCTGATTGTTGGGGATGTAAACTGATTTAAAACTAGAATGGCACACGGAGAGCACTGCCTGAATGCTCCTCGTGTTAGGCCTGCTGCCCCCTAGGTAGCTTCTCTGTTCTCTCCTCTCTCCCTCCCTTTGTCTGTCCTAATTGCAGGAGTGGAGTCTGGTGTGCGGCAGTCAGGGTTCCAGCTGCCTCTCATCTACCACAATCAACCTCTGCTTCATATATCCGGTCATTCCTTCACTCTGCGTCAGATCATAGACAAGACTGCCACAGTTAGTCTCGCGCCTATCGGTTTAAGTCTACTTGTATATTTGCCTGTCCTGATTCCTTTTCTTGTACCGCCAGCTGCCGTTGGAACCTGCCTTATGCTACCGCTCCACTCCTGCCATGTACCGAACCGGAACCACCACCACTGGACCCCACCGCTAGCCGGCCCACTGTCTCTCTCTGACGGATCCACTCCTTCATGGAATTCACCTGTTCAGGAAACCTGGACTTGAGTACTTTGAATGAAACACGCCTGGCTCTGCGTCTGTCTGCATTTGGATTCTGTTTATTATTCAAACCTATAACACCTCAGATGGTACCAATTCCAGAGGTTATTCCAACTTCGGTGTGTTCATGAGCTTTACATGAACTTGCTCTTTCTGCTCTCAGCGAAGGCGGTCGCTTTCTCCCTCTCCCTCCCAGGCCTACCCTGCTTGCTATCTTGTCTCGTGTCTCGTGTTGTCTTGTTAACTTTCTAGAGACTCTCCCTGCAAGGCTCAGGTTCTGAAATACCCGAATTATGGAGCTGATTAACTGGTCTCTCAGCGCAATTGACACTGTATTCTCGAGGAGGAGCACTGGTACAGGTGAGCCAGCATGTCCTGACGGAACGTTTGCTGCGGGGTATACGATGGACGGCTGGGAGAAATGGCGTGTCGTGTGTCTCTCTGCTCTTTCCGTGGAGGACGTTGAGGATATCTACCTATTCGGAACCATGATAACCGGACTGCTGCTGATTGGAGGATGCTTGGCCCTGGTTTATCGAGAAATTAAAAAGACTCTGGTAGCTGTCCGAAGCCCAAGGAAGCTGCCTGGCCTGACTGGAGCTGTTGGAACAGCGATCAGTTTGCAAACTGGGACTATCCGTGCGCACACTGGGACTATTAATCGCGTGATGGAATACAACATGGTAATGATCCGCGGCTTGGATACCATCATGAAGAAGGTCACGGATTTGGAAAGTAAAATTGACCAGTTGATCGGATGAACAATAGAATGGATGTTTAAATTAGAGAAGCCATTCGTGTAGACCAAACAAATGTAATCTTTCGGCCCCCTTATCCTGACCGGCCTTGCCAAGGCCGTTTCTTGGAACAAACAGTCACCCTGTTGGGGCTCTGCAAGCGAGACGCTCTTGGTCCTCCCCCGTCTTTCCCACTGCCTGCTGATTGTCGTATCGGTCCTGGACTGTTCAGGGGTGTCTCCATGGCAACATGCTGTGTTATCGCTATAACATTCTGCGGACTGAGACACTAGTGGGGCTGCCGGGCTGTGCGTTTCTCAGCAGGTCAAACCCCCCCACCCCATCCTATACCCCCAGTCCCACGCCTTCGCCGCTAAATGTGCAACTGTACATTTATGTTATGTTATGTTCTGTTATGTTGTGTTATGTATGTAGCAGTGCAAATGTACTGTTTGTGTGCTTACGTTCTGAGGTGTTTTTTCCTGTTCCCACACTGTTCTTATCTTTATGAGGATAGTCTGAGAGCTGCTTTTTTTCCCTCCCCTCTCCTCATGTCTTGCTGTATCTGTCCCTGCGAGAGTTAAGAGAGAGTTGGATTGGCGCCGCATATGGCGACTCGGTGTGTCTGTGCGTGTTGCTTTAAGGTGACATGCACTTACGACACCAAGACAAATTCCTTGTGTGTGTAAACGTACTTGGCAATAAAGCTTTTTCTGATTCTGACATTACATGTCATTTAGCTGACTCTTTTATCCAAAGCGACTTAAAATTGCTATATACGTCAGAGTTCGCACACCTCTGGAGCAACTAGGGGTTAAGTGTCTTGCTCAGGGACACATTGGTTGATGTATCGCAGTGGGATTCAAACCCAGGTCTCCCACACCAAAGGCATATCCACCGCACCATCAACTCTACCTTCAAGCTGTAATGTGGAAACAACATGGACGCTACGAAGACGTGTTGTGGTTTATTGCTTGGAGCATTTAAACAACCCGTTGATAGCTGTTTCCAGTATTTGCATGACAAAGAAGAGCAAAGGAAACAGATCAGGTGAGCCATGAAATATTATTGGAAAACCATTTTTTTTTCAATTATTCCGACACCAAATGAATGCAGCACAAATGCCTTGTCTGGCATTGTTAACGAAAGTGAAAAATATTCAAATATTTCAAGTTCAAATGAGCTTCATCACCACCACAAACGAACCGGACTATCCGACAAAATGCTCTAGGGTTCGATTACAACGGACCACACTGCTCAGGTGTGAAAATGACTTAAGTGACAGGACGTGTAATTTTTTTCAAGTATGACAGTGGAAGTGCAGGGAGTGACTAATGCACAAGTTAAAGCAAGTGCTAATTTCCACAGAGTTTAATGCGACCGTGAGGGGAGCAGATCAAAGCCTGATGAGAGCCAGAAAGAGACAGAGCAGCAGGGCGTCTTCTGTCTGAAATCACTCTGTCTCCGATTGCTACTGTGGAGCGACGGTGCCACAGGATCACGGGCACAGCGTGGGGCCGGCTTACTCTCCTGGCAGTGATGAACAGGAGCTGCCACTTACCTGCTTCTATCTGTCAGCCTTTAAGAGCACTTTGTCTTTTGGACTGTCAAAGTGGAAAAAAAAATCTCCCCAGGCAGCCTCCAGAACAGTGACTGGAAAAGATAAAGGAGTGAATGATGGGCACGTGTGGTTGGGTGGACAGAGATTACACTGAGGAATGGATGAGTAGGTGGGCAAAAAGAGCCCTGGATGAGTAGGTGGGCAAAAAGAGCAGTGGATGTTTGCCTATGTGGATGGAAGAATGAAGTATAGACTGGCAGCTAGTCTGATAGAAATGTAGATAGGCGGAGGGTTGGAGGAACAAGCACAGAATTGCTTTTGTAAGTTTAGTTTTTGCTCACGAGGAAATAAAAAACTTTTACCCAGGTCAAATACATAATATAACACAACTAGGAGGGCAATTGGAGAGTGCAGACCACAGCCAAGCCATGTCCTATCTCACAATGGTAATGCAGTGTGAAATGTCCTAGTCGGGATCTCATTTTGCCGGTAATTCCGACACCACATGAATTAAGCATCTTGCAATGTTAAAGAGCCCCTATTATACTCCTTTCCAGCATCATATTTGCACTATTGGGGTCTACTTGAAAATGTTTACAGACAAAAAGTTCAATGTGGGCATATTCAGCTCAAAAGAGAGGAAAAAAAAAAACTAAAAACACAGTAATGTTTATTGTGGAATAGAATAAGAGTACATTATCATGCCCTTCCTGCGAAAAAGAGACGCGTAAATGTATGTGTGTTTAATACAAAGTTAATATGGAATGAGGTATAATTGTGTTTATGCCATGGTGTGGGGGTAATACTCGGTTCTGATTGGCTGCAGGGTGTCCATAAAAAAGTTTTATAGGACACCAACTTTACTGTTTTAAATTCATGTGCTACATTAAAACAAAAAGGAAATTTGAATCTGTTATTTCCAACACTGTGATGTGCTTCAGTGCCTCATCCTCTGAACACCACAGGATGGCGCTAACACACACCCTGCAGGAAGTAAGTCACACTGCCCCTCTAAACTGAATTTGTTTCACAGCAAATAACGTTATCTCACATCCTGTTCACTGTTCAGGTCGATACTTCAGGCTACGGCCAACAGGAACGTTACGCATCGCGTATAAAATTCATCAATAAAGTATCTGGTTTGTACATGCCTAAAAGAAAATTCCAAATAAAAGACTATTAGTGAATGCAACAAGTTTGCTTACATCAATCATATGTGCCTCTTAATGAGAGATTTGTTCCTACGAGTGGTTCATCCAATGTGTTTTCAAACCAAGCCCCAGATGATCATAAAAGTTGCTCTACACATAAATAGCAATATCATCTCTAAAGTCATGACAGAAAAGGGGAAAAATATCACCAAACCTGCAGTGTTTAAAGCCTGAAAGCAACGATTCATTCCAGTGCGTCGCTGCAATTTCTTCCATGTCACTTTAATGGGCCTTCAAAAGGGCCGACCAGCTTCGTGCCCGACGCCACTTTCACCCTGTCTGCTTCCTGTTGTCGGCCTTTTCTAACTTTACACACATTTATACCATCACTTACATTCACATTTGTCAAACGGTCACACACACACATATGCAGACATACCAATAGGGATGCAACGATTAGAGATTTTGTTGGTACGATTATAGTCTGAAGAATAATCACGGTTTCACGATCATCACGATTATTATGCATTCATTAATTTCACTTCTAATGTATGAAATCACATGAACACGCTACATTTTAATGTGATTTATTGCTGCCTTTTAAGACAGAAATAACACTAACAGTTTTGAATGTTTGGAAAATTATTATATGATTATTTCATCAACCATTTTATCTAAATTTATCTGAAAAGATTAGAGACTAGAGGTGAATCAGGCACACCACAAACAACGACAGTGCTGTCCTTGAGAAGAAGTTAGCCCTTTTTGGGCTAGAAACAGCCTTGCTAGCTGGTGTGTCTATAAGTTGGAGGAGCTGCTATCCAAGATGTAGCTGTCACAGGGAGATTTGCAGCATATTGCCAAGGATAACCTGCAATGGAGAGATCACTTTGCAGCCTTATGGGATGTAGAGGAGTAAGTAAGTAACGTTAAGTGGTGATGATTGAGCTGTTGCGGAGTTTTGACTCGTACGAACGTAATGCTATCGTAATGTCGGCTTCTGACTCGTTAGCTGTAACTGTAACGTTAGTTAACATTAAACAGGCTAACCTTAGCTAACTGGTAACGTTAACAAGCTAACAAACACCTAACAACAACGTTAACAAACAAAGTTTACCAACTTGGGTTGAATTCCCCGTTGCAGCTGTTGTAAGGTCAGGGCCTGGCTCTGTTCTGTTTTACTGCTGTTTGCTAACTTCGTGTAATGTAAAAGAAATTGCAGCACTAAGTTATCCCACCACGGGACGCCGTTGTACATCACTCTGACAGTCAATACTCGCGGTGACCGGCGTCTGATTTCACGTGTGTAGCGCGTGTGCGCACATGAGCGTTCATGTTGTCAAGAGGTTTAATAAGAACTGCACACACTGCTACACATAACATGCAGTCAGTTAAAGTGTGGTTAATGGTTTAATCGCTGAATCCCTACTGTGATGGCCTAGGTCACACAGGTTAAAACAGCCAGCAATTTTAATATGGCACAAAATTTCACCCCATGCTGTTTAGTAGACACATTAATTTATTGTGCAGTCAGCTACAGCCCAAACAATTCAGGCATCAAAACAAAAACATTACACTGTTTGGTTAATTCATAATCCATGTTTATTCCTTTAGCTTTACATGGTTTAAATGGAGTGCATTCTTTTCTACATTGTAAGGTTTTCTGTTATATTAAAGGTGCGCTATAAGTTCCTGCATGACGTCACTTCTGTTGACGTTCCAAGTAAATACCAAACAAAACTGAGCAAGCTCGCCCCTCCCCCTATGTTTCCGTAACTGTCATGACTAAGTGACTAACTGTCACTAACCCCCACACCCCTCCCCCAACCATCTTGTCGGTGATTGGCTGGAATGTGGTTTGTTGTGTGTTTTGTATTTTGTGTCCCTAGTTTGTTTGACGTTCATGACCCCGGCGTTGTCTCCTGAGAACGGGCTTTTTCACAGTGTTTTCAGGGGGCAGGCAGCTAGCAGATCACCTACATTTGAGACAAAAATGAAATTGCGCTGAAACCATGCACGAACTCATAATGCACCTTTAATCATTATTTTCTGTCTTTGTTACCATGCTGGTGGTGAGGTCCTTCCCGGTGCAGAAAAGGCGTGGCCAAGGGAGAAGAACTGTTATATACTATGGCCTGCCAATTGGGCCATACCATCGGCTACTAGGCTGGAGGGGGGGATTTAGTTTTAGGTTTGGTTTATTTGTATTAGTTGCAATTATGTCCATCTTGTTTTTCCCCGTGTGTGTAATTTGGTTTGACCAAGTCGGTATATATGTCCCCTTCAAGGAGGTCAGTTTGTTGAGTTCATATCTTGTTTTTTTTGTTGCTATTTTTGGGTTAAGTTATATTGTGTTGACCTCTTTTATAGGCCTAGATATTACGTTCTTGGTTTATATTGTTTTTTGCATTTTTTGGGTAAATAAAAACCTACTTTTCAACAAAAACTCCAGTTTTCCTCATTGCTTTACTGCTTGGTCTCTTTCTTGACACCTACATACCAACAGATACACTCATGCAATCATACAACGAGCTGAACACACACTGTAGTCTTTCTTTAGTCTTTATCTGAATGCTCATTATTTGGTGGACCAATTGCACTCTCATTCAAAGCTTCCACATAACAAGAAGAAAAATATCTACGTACAGTAATGATCAAAATGCGGCAGCCTTTAATTAAGGTGTGGATGTTTCCAATGTCTGTGAAGATTCGAGGTGAACATGACCTCCGATTGCATTTGTTTTTCAGACAACAGGAGTTAATGAAGAGTGAAAAACACTTAAAACATCCCGGCTGGATATGGCTCCCCAAGGCTGTTTATCTTTTGATAATTATAAGAACATTGACTATTAGTTAACACTTTCATTGTTTCTTACATTGTCAGCTTGAGTATTATAATGATTAACTCCTTGACATGCTGTTTTCAAGCCCCTCGGCTCATTAGAAGATGAGTCACTTGACTGCCGCTGTTAGGTTTTTTTGCCTGTTTGACACAGCGAGCATGGCAGACTTTCATATTTCACTCGAGTCCCGGGTTGTGTTGCTTGTTAGTTTGTTTTGAAGTCAGGGTTAATGGGCAATCTATTCTGTCTCACACCGGGCCTCTGACATCCTCCACTGACCAAAGACTGAGATAACAAGACTCTGGAGGAGAGAAAGATGGACGGACGGAGACAGAAAGAGAGGAGACTAGCTTTGAAGAACCAGAGCGTTTTACACTTGACTTCTTTTGTACTTTGGGTCTGACATTGTTGTTGGCATATGAGCCTTTTGTAAGTGATGACAGTACATGCAACTTGCAAAGCAGCCAAGCAGCCAACAAAAAGTCAAAGAAAAGTGACTTTCAAATACCAAAAGGAGGTTATCAAAAACATATATATTTATGTAAGGGATAATGTAGAACGAGGCGGTTGTTATAGTGAATACAACCCCCGACAGGGTGATCAGGTCTTGAATCAGCCTGAAGGGGTTGTATTCGCTATAACAACCACCTTGCTCTACATTATCCCGCTTATTAAACGGCTACTTATCAAATAATCAATAATTTGACATGAAATATTGATTTAAAAAAGGAGTTTTTTTTATTTAAATACGATTGAATTGTTTCCACTAAAGAAAATAGTCCGTTCCGTCTCTACGGTTGGAATCCTGCGTCCATAGCAACGTAAACTCTGTAGCTGTTTAATGCAACCCTCCGTCTGACATGCAACACTACAGTAGCTTCCTCTCCTGCAGCGAATACATTTATGGCAAAAGCCGTGCTATCGCTAGCTATAGGTGGACAAATTCCTTCACCCAGCTGCTGTGTTAGTCACTGCAGGTTGACACAACGTTAGCTGAAGCGTTGTAGTGACCTAGCGGGCTATTGTCTGCTCTAATTCACATTGAACTAAACATTTCCGTTGACGGTGAAGTGAGACACAGTGAATGGGACTTCTTTGGGAATATTTATGTTGATGTTTCTGTCCTCATTCATTTTGTTTCCTTCTTGCACAGCCGCTGCAGTTGACCCACCTGTAAACACGATGTTGCAATGTAACGTTAACTAATTAACGTTGTTGTCCCTACGGCTGAAGTTATTGCGTAGCGATCACTGTATGTGAAGATGTAGTGATAGGCGCTCACCAGATCTGCTGTTATTGCCTGGATTGGAGGACAGGAGTTGATCCACGTTTCCCCACTTTTTGCCACAGCTGATAAATTAACCAGACTTCTTTCAGCGGATTGATAGCTGTCCTCCAGAGTGAACAGAACTGCGTCCATCTCAAATCTCAGATCATACTGATATTACACTATTCCTTCCCTTCCTTTCCTCTCTTCACTTGTTATTGTATATTCTTTGTAAATTTCTAAATTCCATTGTATTGTTATTCTGTATACTTAACAGTTTTTTTTATATTCTCACTGTCCTTTGTTTTTATTGTTATATGTTAAGTCAGTGTTGTACTTTGATAGCAAAGAGTCAAATTCCTTCTTTGATTGTGCAAACCTGGTCAATAAAGCTGATTCTGATTCTGTTGAAGAATGAACAAAATGTGCTCAATTTAATAATCTGCCAATTTAAACAATTTGATACCAATTACTCTTCAGCCAGTCTCTCTTCCCAAAACACATTCAATTGGAAAAGAGTGCTTTTTAAACACTAAATTATTTAGCTTAATTAAACGTCCGGTGTTTGGCAGTCAAACCATTTTTAATTATTTGATTCCCAAGCTCAATCTTGATCTTTTTTTTTTTTTTTTTTTTTACTGAAACCAACACAACAGTGCAGCAGCAAGATTATTACTGAGTCAACCCCTTTCAACTTCAGTTTTATGGCCTAAGAGGGGTTTCTGTTTGCTACTGCAATTTGTCAAGTGAAAGTCAGGACTGTGTATTCATAGCTCGCACTGCAGTGTAGCTGTAGTGACATTTTAATTTGACTGTGTTCCAACCTTTTTAAATCCTATGAAGGTACTGTATATTTTAAATGGCCTTGTCTTGTCTTAATGCCTTTAAGTCTTGTGTAAAGCATTTTGAATGTCCTTGTTGAAAGTTTATTATACAAATAAGTTTGCTTTGCCTTGCCTAATGTTGCTGACACTGGAGGGCTTTTGTCTTGATTTCTCTTTGTCCTGAATGCTGTACGTAAGCCGTGGAATCATTCTGGCTACTCGCTGCCTCAGGCAAAAAGTTAGAAGGCCTCATATTTCTCTGAAAAAGAAATTAAAAGGGAGCAGTAATGGCAATAAATCATGACAAAAGCAGTGACTAGTAGGGCTACGGCTACATCTGCTCTTTAGAAGCTAAATCAAACTGAATTGAGCACAGATGTGCCCCACTGCAAAAAAGCAAAATCTTACCAAGTATATTCATCTAATTTCTAGCAAAAGTATCTAATAATACTTAACTTTTTGATATTAACGAACGTCCGTTACATTCAAGCCATTGCCAAGTGAGTTGCTACAAAGCTAATTAAGACTATCAGCTCCACACAACTCTCTCTGTATTTCTCAGTATGGCTATGTTCAGAAGATTGTGTTGTCTTTCCCACGCAGAAACTCGAGTGAAGATAATTTCCTATTCTGAAGAGTCCGTCATGTTTTTTAATCCTCCGTGTTCTCCTTGGCTACTAACAACTGTGTGGAGGCAACCCCTTCTCATTCCGAACTCGTAAAATAAGGACGTTTAGACAGTGGCCGTCAGCGTCTGATGCGATGTAAAAGGCGTCCTTCAGCGTATTTATGTAACGTACCGGGGAGAGCAGCAGTTAGATAGGATTTAGAGAGTAGTATGGAAGGGCGAATTTCTGCACTAGGAGGTTGGTTGTGGGGGTGGTGGATGGCTCAAACACAGGACTTTCACCCAGGAGAGCGGGGTTCGCGTCCAGCTTGTTATAGTTGCTTTTTTCTTTCCTCCCCTTGTCACAGAACCGTATGCCCACCCACCACCCTTTCCTAAACCCAACCGTCCCGTTCTTCCCGCGTGTCACGGAACCGTAAGCCCACCCACGACCTTTTTCTTAACATAACTACATCAAAAGGGACAGCAATAGTCCCGACCAAGCGCGTTTACTTATAGCGCTAAAGGGACGGCAATAGTCCCGACCAAGCACGTTTACTTAAAAAGTCAATAAGAACGACAAAGGCACCTGACCAAACGTCCATATTTTACGACATGGGTGTGAGAATGTGTTGGTGGAGGAGGGGTGGTCATCACGTCATCACGTACGCTTGTATGATGTGGACGCGCCAACAGTGTTGTTGTCATTACTTTGAATTCCTCATGGGGGAGACAGAAACTACGCACTATTGCTTTAATAGAAGACACAATCACCTAACAAGTGATATTTCAGTGAGCTATAGCTTGGCTTTAGACGATGCATTTTAAATATCTTGTTAAGTGAGAGTGTTTAAAACATCTTGCTGGGAGTTGTATTTCAAATGAAACAAGCTTTTTTTATACATCTCATAAGGTTTTTAAGCTGCTGTGTTATTTGTAAAAGATTGATCATCTTGTTTGAATATCATATCTTAGTTCAAGAAAATTTAACAAGTGTATTATCACTTGTTCTTTTGGCAGATTGTTTTAACTTATTACAAGCAAAAAAAACCTAATCTTTGTTTTTTTACTTATTTTTGATGTGGCCTGTTTTTGTTGTTGTTTTTTTACAGTGCGAGGGTCTACGCAGCATTTTGCTTTGGTTTGTTTCATGGAAGTCCATATTAATTAAACAATATACCCAAACCTGTGTAGACTATTACAGTGACAGATTCTGCTGAACAGTTTTTCCCCAAAGAATGATGAGATCCTTACTGACTTGTGCCTGCAGCACACACTGAGCGTGTGCAGAAGCTGCTCTGTAGGCGTGTCAGGGATCTGCTGGCCCAGATCAGCACAAAGAGCCCAATGAGGACAGGTGCAGCCTCTGGACACGCGCCGAGGAGTCCGCCTTTTAATTACAAACGTGGGTTATGAAGATCCTCGTCTTTTTCAGATTAAGATCTTCCACAGACAGAAATGCAAAACTTCACTTTATGTTAGTTGGCACTTAGCTGGAGTACAGTCATGTACAGGAGCTGTCATTTTTGACGCTTTTGCCGACGTTTTTGTCGCTGTTTTTGGCGTTTTTGTCAATTTTCAAAGTTGAAGTTTGTGTCGATTTTTTGTTTTTAGAAGTTGTTGTTGCTTTTTTCTCAACATTTCTCTCTTTTTCAACATTTTTGTCATTTTCTTCTTAATTTTTGGCACTTTTTCAACATTATTTTCCCACTTTTCTTTTTCTTTGCTCCCTAAACAATACAACACAATGTGGTACGAAATATGTGTATTTTATGTACTATTTTAAATATAATATTTGTTTACTGGATAAAAGGCAGAATTACAACAGCTTTAAATGGAGCGCAATATGCAGCCCTACAACAGATATCTGTAAGTAATATATGGCCAAAACCTTGTAGAAAATATGTATTCATGATAAACATCTTACTTCATTTGAGCAGGAAATTTCATTTCAATCGCATAACTTCAACTTATATTGAAAGAAAAGCCGTTAGACATCATTTTAGCAGAGCAACCTATCATTTCATCACTATTTTGCAGGATATTGCCTGCATGTTTAAGAAAATCTGGAAGGTATAGCTTATTAATAAGTGGGGAAATCTGTTCCAGCTGTTCCAATCCAGCAACCTTCATGATGCTGACTTTTTTTAAAACACTTACATGCTCCTGACATCTCTTTTTTTTTACAGCAGCAGTGGAAACATGGAGACATGGGATGACAGGACTGCTGATCTGTCAGCTTGGACTCCAACTGCGATGGGACAGTAAGCTGCTGTTGGTGCTGGCCGCCACACAGTTGTTACTGCTGCTATCCCCACACCTGCTTCGCCCACAGAAACAAGGAATACATTTACAAGCAACCCCTTATTTTCCATAAGGGATGTTTGAAATAAATCCCCAGTTTAATCTAGTTTTTAAGCCTTTATTTGGATGAATTATATGTGGAGTACTTAGTTGTGCATCCACACGGTTTTACAATTCAGCGTGCATTTTTACGTGTTCACCGTTGTCTTTCACTTCCAGATAAGTGGTTAAACTTATTCCGAATCAAATCCCCAAACTCAACTTGTTTGAAAGCTGTCTGCTGTGTTTTTGGCTTGTGAATCTCTGTGTCCTTGTAATGATTACCAAAAGTGCGAAAATAGGAGTTTGCATCGGGCTTAACGTTTTGCATGTTTTTTTTTTTTTTTTTTCATTTAATCTATTGTTATGGTTGTGGTTTTCATTTGTAGTTTTATTTTGTTAATTCATTTCCTGTTTTGCTTGTTGTCCTGTCATTTGTTCACAGTATTGTTACCTGTTCGGTTTTTCTCTGTACCAAAGATCCTCTATACTTAAGATGGTATGAAATGGTCCTCACTTTCTGTCATCCTGATTTTTCTCCATGTTAGCTGACGTTAGCTTCTCTGTGTTGCCAGATCTCGCAAGAGTTTGTTTGAGACAGAAAGGTCTCAAACAAAGTTAATTTTCTTCTGATGTGTCCTTCTGAAAAATGCCATTTTAGTGTCAGAATGTTCTGGAGATATGTGGCTTGTGAAAAATGGCTCCAATATTTACTTTGGAGTTTGGGCGTCTCGGTTCTAAACCATCTCTGTCTATACTATCCTTGTGTATGTTTTCATGCTTTGGTTCCAGTTTTATTTTGTAGTGTCTGTTTCTCCTGTGTCATGTCTTGCATTACTTCCTGCCTTGTGTGTTTTCCCGCCTTTGTGATTGTCTGCCCCGCCCTGATGTGTTCCACCTGTTCACCAGCCCTCATGTCACCTGTCCCCCATTACTACCCTCGTTACCTTGTGTATTTAGTCTGTGTGCTCTCTTTGTCTGTTGTCCGATCGTTGTCGTTCCTGCGTGAATCCCTGCATCGCTCCCTTTGCGGTTTGAGGCCTAGTGTTTTGGTTATTTTTAGTCTTCTGATTTCTGAGTGTAATTAATTTTTGTTTGGATATTCCTTTTGCCAGTTTATGACCTGTTTGATTCAGGACACCCTTTATTGTAGCCGTTTTAAGTTAATAAACTTTCAAAACCTTCAAGCTGCCTTCTCGTCTCTAACCTTTCTGCATTTTGGGTCCAAGCCTGCACAAAACCCGACAATTTCCTTAAAGAAAAACACTTCACACAGAAATCCTGCACGTTATGCTTCTTTTTTTTTAAACCACACAAAAAAATCACACCATGAAAGAGAATTCAGCGCTCATGCAGTCTTTTCTGCCAGGAAAAGTTAAGTGTACAGAGCAATAAGTGTTCCACAAACTACTGGAGCTGCAGACTCCCTTAAAGAAATACTTCCCAATGTTGGAAGCCCAGTTTGATACGTTACTGTAAATGATGAAAGCTCATCACACACTGTAGGACAAAACATTATCTTAACAAAAAGATGAATGGGCACTGTTATTTATTCTTGCAGAGTGGGCTAAGAAAATGAGCTGTGATTTACAATATGTGGAATATCATCCTGCTGGGGACTAAATGATGCAGTAATAAGAGCACGCAGAATGGCAAAAAGAGATGAATAAAGAGGGAACGAAAAGATTGAGTCTTCACTGTCAGTGATATATTTCAGCCTCAATGAGCTTACATACATACAGATTACGACATTTTTCATTCATCGACATTAAACTATTTAAATGTCAGGGTTTGGTGAAAGAAAAAGAGCTTCTTTCCATAGCCACTATTTTGCATCAATGACTACGTTTAAATGCATACCAATATTCCACTATTATTCAGAATATGACAATATTATGATTGTGATTCAGGTCATGTAAACAACATATTCTGGTTGGATATTCAAATAAGGCCTTTTTCCCAATATAGCATTTTCCAAAAGACGTGGGATATTCTGGTATTATTCAGGTTTTAGAGGCATTCTTTGGACATGTATACAGCGCATTTGGAATATATGTTTCAATCTGGGGCTTTACCGCAGTTTACAGCCTCTTGCCTCTTTACGGCTTATGGTCAGCTCTGTGCATTGCTATGGTTACTGTACACAAACCAACCAGCCAACTGTTTGCAAGGCTACAGACCCGATATTGATATACTTGGATATCAACAGGTTTTTGGATATGAGCCGACCTTTCCAAGAAGCTGGTTGAAGGAATGAAAAAGGGACGCTGTGTTCACACGTTCCAACAAGTCCTCCATCGCTGCAGTGTTCAAAAACCATACAGGGAGAAATTCATCACAGGAGGAACATAGATCAATTTCCAGTGGTGGAATGTATGGTGTTACTGCACTTAAATACATGTTTCACGTATCTGTACTTAAACATGCCAGGTAAACCTACCAGCAGCTGTAGCACCAGCAAGATCTGTGTGCTAAAGGTTCAGTAGGTAACGTTAATAAAAATACCTTTTTTCAGGACTGAAAGTTTGCGACCGGGCCACGTTGCACATGTTGCAACAGTCGAGCCAAAACTGTCCGAAGCGAACCTTACTCAAAAATATGTTTCTGAAATCATTTGAAGCGAGAAATAAGCTATGCAGTTACAGAATATGAATTCATATTTGATCTGCACTGCCTAGTTTGACAGTTTGACTGCAGTTGAACCGCAGGAAATGTGTGCATGTATGTATGATTTCATAAACAAACACACAACTGTATAACTGGCTTTGTTTCTTAATGTCTAAGTTGCATCAGCCAACAGCTTGATTAATAATGAATGCACTCAATGCAATTACTCGCGCCATTTGTGTTTATATTGTTCACTGGTAGAGATTAGGAGTTTAAGCTGATTTCAATCTCTTTCGATTCTGCTAATTGCATCCTCTCACATGTGAGGTAATTATTTCTGCATTGTGTTGAGCTACTGAAGAGCTGCTGGAACTCATTTCTGCAGTGTTAAACTATTTGTCCAAGTAAATGACTGTATCTGCGCTTTCCTGTTTAGTAGCTCAAAGGAAAGATAACAGGAAATGTGTGCACTTGCGTGCATGTGCAAAGACCACCTCACGCTGTCGCATAATTAACTTTTTTCCTTACATGGCCATCAAGTACGAAATAGAAGAGTACGTTTCCTTTGTGTAACTTTGCAGCTCTCAGCAGTTAATATTTGGTTATTTAAGGAAGGGAATTCTGTGAGAAAGGGCTCAGCTGAAAACCAGGAAATTGATTGAATTGAATCTAAAATCCATCTTATTCTTTAAATGGAGATTCTGTGAATAGAATAAGACGTACAAAAGGGAGAGTGGCCTTCACAGAGACCTCTATGTGTGTTTGTGTACTATCCATCACTTTGTGGGGACACATACTTATTCAAACATTACGGGGACTCTCCTGGCATTTGGGGGAAAATACGAGTCTATCCTTCCTCAGAAAACGCTCCCATAGGTCCTTTTATTAAAGCAACACTAAAGAACTTTTCCCGTTTCGGTCCCCCTACAGGTTGGAAGCGGAATTGTCCATTACATTACAATGTGCAAGTTTGCCAGATCGGGTAGCGGATCTGTAGACAATTCTGTTTCCAACCTGTAGGGCGACTGAAGCGGGAAAAGTTCATTAGTGTTGCTTTAAAGCAGCAATTATGACTCATTAACATATTAGTCGTGGCGCCCTCTAGGGACCTCCTGTAATTATTAAGGGGGCAAAGCAGCACACAACTACTTCACGCTCTGCGTCACATTCGTTACTGGAAGTTAAGTAATGCAATAGATGATTTTACCTAAATTACCTGTAACCTTTAACTGCTCTTTAATGTTTTTTGTAAAGAACTTGAACTTGCCTTGTTGCTGAAATGTACTATACAAATAAAGCTGCCTTGCCTTGACTTAACCATGCTCTGTTTCTAAAACTAACCAAGTTTTTGCACCTAAACGTAACCAGGCTGCAACTGTCACATTCTGTTGTTTAGATATGAGGACGGAAAACTCTCCTGTGGGTCGTATTTCCTGCCACCGCTAGGAGCGCTAATTTATGAAATGCTGGCAGTCAAGCACTATCCCATAGCAGTTCGATCACCCAAAAACACTTTTTATTGGCAGGTGTAAATGGTCTCTAGATAGAGACCTATCTCTACATTGCTGTGGAGTAAGGTCTGGCTTGTAATGGAAATTTACTTATTTCTATTCTTCTACAAATGATTCAGACAGGATGTCCAGACAGGATGTTCTCACACCTCGAGCTCACACCTGGAGGCGTCAGCAGAGCTGGTTTTAAAATAGTCTCCCCCTAACCTTTGTTTGGCCTTTCAGTTCTGTCACTACCCTGCCTTTCCTGCCCAGCAACAGGAGTACATAAGTACAGTCTGCTGTCTAGTTCCTTTGTTCATTCTCTCTTTCTTGCAAGAAATATAAATCTTAAAATACGTTGTTGACCATAGCATATCACCTATGTATTAGAATTTCTACCATGGGCTCTTTCACATGTACTCGCCTGGATGGGAGAAAAAAAATGCTCTAGGTTGTTTGCATTTCTTTAAACCATTCACAATCGTGTTGGGCGGCGCTAAGCTCCGGAAGCATCGACGGTGGCTCTGCCAATTGGTCTTTGGAAGGAACTTGTTTTGGGGAAACATTTGCACCCTGAAAAAGAAAACGGCACATAAAATATTAAATGACGTTAATTGTTGACACAATACAGTAACGTGAGCTATTTAAATTGCATACATGGCTGATACATGGTTAAACCTCATTAGCTCTTACCAGTGTATCTCTGTGTGTACTTCGTCCACAGCAATCCCACCAATCAGTCTCAAAACGTCCCAGTTAGAGAGGAAATGACCTAAACATATTCTTTGTAAATCTTTACAATCATTCCCTGAAAGAACCAAGCAGGTCAGTCTTGTTGCACGATCCAAATTTTATTCAAAACTTGACATTTTCAGTGAATAGCTTGCTAGCTCGAAGTTCGTTGACGTTCCCCAAAACCAAAGGCGTTTTGCAAGGCGAGGGACATCCGGCGGCAAGGGATGTTCCGCTGATTATCCAATAAATTAATTGTCATCGATCAAGCCTAAGTTGCCACCAACTAAACAAAAATGCACACAATCATCAATGGCCTTGAACCATTGAGATTGATGAAATATAGCCTAACTAAAGGGCAGTTTTTGAAGCCACTCAACCACAATATAATCTATACCTGCCAGGTTTTGGAGTCTGAAGCTCCTGTTATTAGTTCTGCATCCATCAGGGCGGACAGTAAAGCTTGACATATACGGGAGGTAATCAATCGCCGAAGGCTTCCTCTTAGGTCGTATTTCTCTCCGATAAGACAGAAGTTTAATAGGTAGAAAATTGAAAAGGCCAAGGATGCCGCAGGCAAAACATTCTAATAACATTTTATACAAATAACGGCCTATGCGATGCAGATTAAGTGTTTTATTTAAGAACATTAGAACATTACTTTCTTTAACATTATATTCCTGCAAAGGTTATGAGACCATACCAGAAATCTGATGGTTAGATTCCAACAAAGAAATCAAAATTTTGTTATATTATATTTTGTTTGGAAGAAAACAGTTAAGAGTCTGGTTCAGGTAAATTACTAAAATTATTTAAGTCCCCAGAAACCCCGTTTCATTAAGCATCTTAAAGGTCCAGTAATCAATTTCTGAATGAATCAATAAAGCACGCGACTTTGTGTAATGCTTGCAGTGATGAACCTGAAGAGACTCATCAACTGTGCTTTTTTAGCCTCAAACTAACTTCTGGACTTTGACCCAGGAGACTGCTATTCATGTCCATTTGAAACAAAAAAGTTAATGTTAAGTTATTGTTACTCACGTAACCAACATTACCACGTTACGTTCTATGTCATGTGCGTAATTCCATGTACTTATGCTGCGTTTCTATTTACCTCAGATGTCGGAAGTTGGAGCTGCTAAGTTGACCGAACTCCAGTACAACAAGTTTGAATGTTTGTGCTATCCAGGTTAGCCATGTTAACGATACCGGATAACAACACATTACACTGTAGTTTGTGCATATAAACTCTGTAGCAACGTGTCGAAAGATGGAGGTTGGAAAGGACTGTGTGTACATCTGGTTTAGTTAGACACAAACAAACTGTACATTACTACAGCGTTCACTACTGTTGATGCACGGAGAAGCCATGTTGGATTTTGAGGTCGGCTTTGCTCGAGGTACTGTGAGATCTCAATCTTTCTGATTCGGAAATCCGTTTTTACAGGGTGTTCCATTTGAAATTTCTGACTTGGAACTCGAAAATTCCGACTTCCACACAAATGGAATGAACCATTACATACGGAAGTGAAGTAACTTTAAAAAAAAAATGTAAACCCAAACCATAATCTTTTTCTAAACCTAACCATGTAGTTTTGTTGCCTAAAGCTAACCAAACTGCGACCGTTTCACTACGTTAACCACATGTTTAAATCTGTGGCCAACGGTTATGACTAGTGTTGATCTGCCACCAGTACAGGCGCTCATTTAGGAAACATTCCTGTGGGTCGTTTTAGAGGGTAGAAACAAATGGTAATGGTAATATGGGTCGGAGGACTTGTTACTACTGAAGTGCCACCTACTGATGTACATTATATACCAAAGTACATTTGAACGAATAGCACTGAATGAAGTGATTTGAATCAGCAAAGTGATTGGTGATTTCCAGCTGTAATTTCAGCTTTAGTGGAGCTTTGAATTTTCGTATCCTTTTGTGTAATCCATAATACAGAATTTAACCATGATGAAATTCGGGGCTCCTCAAAGACTTGGTAAGGAAACTTCTAATGACTCTTGCCTCGTACAAGAAATACCTTCTTCATTAGCCCTAAGAATGAAAAGCAGCAGTGAGACATACAAACCACAGAAAGCTGATTGCTGTTCCTCGTGTTGCAGCATGAACATTACAGAGAATAATGCAAAACAGCTCCTGTGTGTATCGGTTTTCTCACACAGGCAGCTTAATCAGTTTGAACTACGGAGTCAATGCATGACTCTTTACCCTTGCATAATAAATCAAGGGGCAAGTGCAATATTATCCCTGGGATTTAAGAGAAAGGAGGAAGAGGGGATTTATCATGAAGTGAGGCGTGTATGATGCATAATTTCCGGTTCACATTTCCATTTCCTGAGGTGTTAAATAATGCACTAAAAGTATATGGAGAGAGGAGGCAAAAGAAATGAAATCATAAACTGTATATAGGTGTGTGTGTGTGTGTGTGTGTGTGTGTGTGTGTGTGTGTGTGTGTGTGTGTGTGCGCGCCACAGCTGGCTTTTCTCAGCTCCGGAGGACTTTATTCTGTGTGTGTGTGTGTGTGTGTGTGTGTGTGTGCCTTAGTTCACGTAATGTAAAAAAAAAACTGCAATCGCCTTTTTTCAAAATACTAAAAGGATTGAGAGATGGTTTTTGAAGTTTTTCAGTGAAATAATATATTAGCAACCAGCTAACAGTATGCCTTTTATCATATTCGGGACGTGATGTTTACATGGAACATTGATTAATGAGGTCTAAGGGCATTTTCTCGATTTTTATACATCTTCTTAAATTGCCCTTTTAAGGGTATTTGCATGTAACCTAATGCACGTGCTTCATTTCAAAATGTTCAGAAAAAACTCAGTTTTCTGAATAGTGAGGCCCAGATTTGTCCTAGAGCAATGTGTAAAGAGATAATTAGACCCTGAAGCTGAAAAGTTGAAGTTCGCTTTTTGAAATTCTTCAAAAAAGGAAGTTTTACAGAAATGGCAACGGACATGCAACAAGTCTACCAATTATACGCATAGAGGGAGATGACCAGTGTCACAAGCTCTCTTCCCTGTCTCCTCATTCACCCCATGAGAGATAACAATGATCTATGAGCGAAACATTAGGGGTCAATCGTGCAGCAACAAGGACACAGTCTCTCACTGGCTTCCCATCCATGGCCATGATCGGTTGCGTTTGCCATGTGATATCACATCAGGCGTCATTCAGTCTCGCATTGCCAGTCCTTGACAGAAATGCAGAGGAGGGTCTGGCTAGTCCACACAACATTCCGGGATGGGAGTAAAAACGTGCTCTGGTTTATTGGCATTTCTTTGAACCAATCACAATTGCTTCTGCAAAATATCCTCAGGAAGGAACTTGTTTTGGTGGAACATGTGTACGATCAAAAGTTGTTTTAGTCGTGCAACAGAAAATTCAGATCGGACAGATAGTCTAGCTAGCTGTCTGGATTCACCCTGCAGAGATCTGAGGAGCAGTTAACCATAGTCCTCAGAAATCCACCAGAGTTTAGAACGCCAACACAAAGAGGAAGGTAACGGACATCAGGCTGAAAATGAGGGACAACTGAACAATCCCGGAAAATGAAACGTCGTCGATATAGACTAGGCATCAGTTGATCAGGCCAAGTGACAGTTCAAAAGGGGGGGTTCCATAATTCGGAAAAACCAGACTTTTGTAAGAAGTGAGGCAGCCATTCAGTTGGCTCGGAAACAGTACCTTTACTTTGGTTATGGTTGGGTGTAGAAAAGGTTCTCCCTTGCCTATCTTTTCCGGTTGAAGTACAGTATAAAGCCTGTCTTTTGCCATTTTTTAACCAACCATAGTGCTCGGATTTTCCTCAGATCCCCATGAGCACGATGCATTGAAGATAATAGATCACCTGAGATTTAACACAATGCAGAAAGTCTCCATTAAAGACTGTCAGCTCTTCACATCCTCAAGCACGATAAACAAGAGCAGTTCTCAGGGGAAATATTATTCTCAGCCAAGACCACAGTGAACATTATGGGAACAAATTAATAAAAACTGATAAATAAGGTGCCTTAAAAGGAAATCACTCACTTGATGCGTTGCACATAAAACCTCAACATGACGTACAACAGTCCATAAAAAGCACTGAACATTGCCTGTTTGGATGAATCCAAACTCTCAGCACTAGCGTCATCCTCTTGATGACATTTAAAAAATAAAAAATTTGCTTCAACTTACAGTGGATTCATTCCATCATCCAGAACATCCTATAAGCTTGTCTTTCCAAGGTGGTGGATGCATTCCCAGATGCCTTGGCATAGCACCAAAGACAGAAGCTGCTAATTTATTCCTCCAACAAAATATCCCACTGCCCTTGTGGACTCCATCACATCCTCCCAATCTCCCAGTGCTCAGCTAGGAAGATTTAAAGCTGCTTTTCTGCAGTATAGACATGAAAAGGGCCAAGAAAAGGTTATTCTGAAATGGATTAATTAGAGAAGTTTTTAAAAGTCTCATTTTTCATTTTCTTTCCTGTCAGTTAACTTATTTTATTCAGTCATGTTTTCTCACATTTTTCACATGTCACATGTCTCCACAAAGTAGATTGAACAAAACAAGTCACATTATTGATACTTTTGCATTGATCCTAATACAATTACTTCTGTGGACATGGTGGTGATGGAAGCCAAATGTGGTTCTTGTTTTTGACAGTCTGCAATTTACCCTTTGTAAGCCACGCCCAGATAATGCAAGCTGGCCAATCACAGCGCAGTATAGGACTGGCGCTGTCTAACTCCAGATTTCCACTGACTGCAGAACATCTGCAGACCGGCTCCACTGCGAAATGGATCCATGCTCCGCCGTCCGTCAACACCCACTAGGTCCGGATTTGTTTCGGCATGGCACGCCATGTTGTCACGAGGACCCACAAGATCTCGCGATTTGTTTCTATGCTCGACTTCCTGTCCCGCACTATCTGCCCTGTGCTGAATTGCTGCGGAGCTCTCCGGCATCCAGCAAAAATAGAAGCTCTGCGTATCTGCTCCAGAGGGCTGCGGACTGCCGGAGCTGTGCCGGAGTCAGAATGCAGCCGTTCTGCAGTCAGTGGAAATACACACATTGACTTTAATGGAAACCTAATGACTCCGCCGTTCCGGAGCGGATCCGCAGCTGTTACGCATCCGGTGGAAATTGGGGGTTAGGACTGACACTTCTCAAAATTTTTCAATTCTCTTCATTTTCAAGCTTTTTTTTTTTTGCAAGATATGGTCAGACGTTCCTGGGGCACTGTTAATAGTGACAGTTGCTACCCAGAGAGGTTGAAAGGAGAAGTACAATTTATTCCCTTTCCAAAACCCAAAGCAAAGGCTGTGGATAAAGCTAGCTAGACTATGGCCCCTATTTTAACAATCTAAGCGCACGGCTTGAAGCACAGGTCGTTGTTTGCTGTAATTTCGTAGGATATCATACGAATTGCATATGTTTACGTTTTCGTACGTACCTGTTCATGAGAATGGGTTGCGACAAGTTTACCTGGATGTGAAACGTGTTGTACGCTTCACAAAATACATGTGGGCCCTATTTTAACGATCTAAGCGCACGGTGTGAAGCGCCTTGCACAGGTGCGTTTAGGGCGTGTACGGATCCACTTTTGCTAGTTTAACGGTGGAAAAAGGGTCCGTGCGCCAGGCGCATGGTTCTAAAGGGTTGTACTTAGTGTCTTCATTAATCAGAGGTGTGTTTTGGGCGTAACATGCAATAAACCAATAGGAGTGTCATCTCCCATTCCCTTTAAAAGCCAGGCGCGTTTGGACCTTGGCACATTGCTATTACGATGGAGGATTTGCTAAGCAGGAAGGAGAGATTTTCAGGAGAAGAAACTGATCTGCTCGTGCGTGAAGTTAAAGTGCGCGATCAGATCATATACTATTTCACATTGTAATATTTTTATTTTATTTGTTGTTTGTGTGCTGCTGGGCGTTCCTGTGTGTGTAACAAGCATAGTGTTCCTAGGCACATTTTACTAATGCGTTGTTAAAATAACAATGACATGCTGTGTTATTGACTTTAGACTAGGTTTATTAGTCAATTTTTAGGTTTATTAGTCAAACCAGCGAGATGTGGGCGCTGGACGGGAAATTAACAACTGAGTCGGTCTAAAAGTAGCAAAGACACTTGCCTAGGGCTTTGCGCTGCGCTGTGCCGGATGCAAGATAGGACCCAATCTGTGCAAAGACTTTTCTGTCGCACGACTAAAACAACTTTTGAAATGTTCCACCAAAACAGTACAGACGGTACAAACAGAAAACAGTTTCTTCTCAAGGCCATATTTCAGAGACACTGTTATTGCGTCTGGAGCTTAGCGCCACCCAAGACGATTGTGATTGGTTTAAAGAAACACCAATAAACCAGAGCACGTTTTTCTCCCATCCCGGAATGCTGTGTGGACTAACCAGACCTTCCTCCGCAGCGCTGTGGGTGAAGGTCTGGCAATGCAAGACTACTGTGGAGCTAACCAGAGTAACTTTGTTATAGCACATTGCAGGTTTCTAATATAACAATAGTTAATTAACACTAGCTAACTTTCTATTGAATGTAATGTCATATGGGCCTATCTGGTTTGGATTTTTAATGATTGTAATAATGAATCGATACCTTCCCAGCTTTACAGGAACGGTATTAATCCTTAATGTCATCCTGTCTCAATCGTCAGGTTCATTTTTACTCTTTAGCTTTTACCTTTATGTTTTTTTACATCCTTTCGTTGTTGCGTCAGTTTGAAATCCATAAAATAACCTTCAAATGCATAATGCAAACCCTTCATTCTGTTTCTTTCTAAAATCTCTTTTTCCTGTTTTTTACAAAAATTTGACAATATTTTTCCAGGGAGTGCAGTTATATTCAGTGACCGAGCCATGCAGCTTGGCTTAGCAACAGTAACTGGAGGGGCGTGATTTAGCCATGGGTGAATTGTGCCTGGGAAAAAAAACTTTTTTAATGTGCCTAAACTTAACCCCAATTCGAGACCTGCCAATAGTTATCCTAAAGTGTGGACAAACTGCAAGTTTATTGATGCCCACAAAGATTCAACACCCCCATGACTGATTTTCACCAAACATACACACATCAGCACAGTGCTTGAGGGTGGAGGGAGAGACAGACTCTGACCCGGCTGCTTACTTCTGCAATGGTTGGAGGAAAGCACTCACACTGCATGCACAGATTCAATTGAAGAGCAGTTCTATGGAGCTCAGTCTTGTTCAGATCATCAAATCCCTGTATTTGCTCATTTTGGAAATAAAATTCCTTTCTAACAGAAAAAAAACAGAAAAAAGTCTTATGAATTATGCATGAGCTTAAAAGTGAGATAAGGCGTCAAATTGAGAGGAGGAAGGGAAGGAGTCGTAGGAGGGTAAGATATGTATTGCCCTCCAGAATTATTGGCACCCTTGGTGAGGATGAGCCAAAAAGCTTTAAAAGTAATGAGCTAATCTTTACCAAGGCCACCAATAATTCTGTAGGGCACAGTAAAACTACAGTAACACGCTGACTTGAAACTGTGCTGTCATGGATACTATTCATTTGTTCAATAGGAATCGTTTTCAAGAGAAAGGGGGAGACAGGAGGGTGAGAAAATGTATCTGTGTGAAAAGCTGAGATGTGTGTATTCTCATAAATATAATTGTTTCAACCATTGTACTGTAGCTTGCTTTAGTAACACGTCAAATGTCAGGCAAGTCAAAGCCACGGAATCAATAAATAGATAAGGGAGAGAGCAAGCACTGAATGAAGTATAAAGGGCTGTTTTGCTGAGGGTGGGCTACAGCTGTTCTCAGAGTTCAGACGTTGCAGAGCCTGAAGCAGCAATCACGCTGCAAGCGAGGGGCGAGTGCACAGTTTTTATGGGTTTAGAGCCGTGCCTTAAAGGAGGGAGTGAAGTGAGTGAAGTTTAAAGTTGTACTAACAACATTTTTTTTTATATGAAGTGGGAGAAGCAGCTGGTCCTGAAGTATTTTTTTCCTTCCTGTAAATTCACATTTCAAAATTTTCTTTTAATGATATCCTGAATGTTCCTCAACATTAAATCAGGTTGGTGGCTGCAGTCAACTTGGATGAACAGCAGTTAGGATAGATTTCATCAGTGACCCAGGGTCATATCTGAACATATAAAGATATAAAGATGCCCAGGAGTGTTAATATTTCATTCTCAAAAACAAGATGAAGAATCTACAGCCATGCTAGCACAAGAGGGGTCAGTGGATTACCCAATTTTTTGAAATATTTTAGTCTAGAGCAAAGTGGTGGACTAGTCTCAA
Organism: Zingel zingel; assembly: GCA_023566125.1. Taxonomy (NCBI): domain Eukaryota; kingdom Metazoa; phylum Chordata; class Actinopteri; order Perciformes; family Percidae; genus Zingel; species Zingel zingel. The sequence goes on along the minus strand of CM042328.1, from coordinate 4,812,293 downwards.
CCCAGTCTGTGTGACATGTCCTTTTCCCCGTTCTTTTCCTGAACCCAACCTCCGTATAGATGCTTCCCATTCCATGCTGACCACCACGAAAAAAAATGAGATGACTGTGTCCGTGTACACTAATCAATAGAAAAACAATGTGACAATTTCACGAACTGCCGTGAGGAATGTTCAGGTCCCACCAGAAATTCCGCCGGATGTCCCTCATTTTCAGCCTGATGTCCGTCCCCTTCCTCTTTCTTTGTGTTGGCATTCTAACCTCCGGTGGATTTCTGAGGACTATGGTTAACTGCTCCTCAGATCTCTGCAGGGTAAATCCAGACAGCTAGCTAGACTATCTGTCTAATCTTGAGTTTTCTCTTGCACGACTAAAACAACTTTTGAACGTACACACGAAAGCAAGTTCCTTCCCGAGGCTATTTTGCAGAGGCACCCTGGCTTCGTGCGGCGCTTAAACGATTGTGATTGATTTAATATAATGCCAATAAACCACAGAATGTTTTTCAACCATCCCGGAATGTTGTGTGGACTAGCAAGACCCTACTCCGCAAGGCTGTGGAGGAAGGTCTAGCAATGCAAGATTAGTGAAGCAATCAACAGTACCATCCCTAGAGCCATGTCGCAAGCTGTTCTCGTGAACCGCTCGTATATGTTGCTTCAAAAAGTAATGCACTGTAGTTATATGCCCCGCTATGACTTCCGCTTTATTAGGGCGCGAAGATCCTCGTAGGGAGGAAGTCAGCGTGGATGTTTGAATCCTAAAACACAGGGCTTTCAAGCCGGGGAGTGGAGTTCATGCCCTAGAAGAAATAAAGAAGAAACACAAGACTTTCACCCAGGAAACGGGTGTTCATGTCCCGGGAGTACTTCTGAGGACTGGTGTTTTAACTCAAATCACAATCTTTTTTCTAATCTTAACTAGTCATTTTGGTGCCAAAACTTCACTGTCGTCGCCGCGTGGCGGTCACCTTTTGGTGGATAAACTCAACTGTAACAGCCGCTGAAATGACCAGAACCTCACGGTGCTCTGTACCCAGCTCAGAGTCACCTTTTCTCGGCTAAATTTAACTGTAAAGACCGCTAAACTTAACTGCCGTGTGACCAGTCAGCAGTCGGCGTAATTTCGTAGGATATTACACAAATTGTTGTGCCTACGTTTTCGTAAAAAAATGTCATACCATCCAGTTCATGAAAATGCGTTACATGTCGCTAGCATGGCTGACATTTTTTTTATTTCAATGGCACACTCCCTTAAAGTGCGGTACGCCTGCCAACAAAATGGTTAGCTATAAATACAACAGTGCTAATTTGGGTAACACCACTCAGGACTGACTCATGTCCTCTGTCAATGTCCCCTCTCCTTTCATCCTCACTCTTTCCTCACCTCTACACCCTCTCCTCTCTGCTCTGCTCCTTTACTCCATCAGCTGAGCAGGAATGGGCCTTCTTCTCCCCTGGGAAAGCTATTCAAACATAATAACATGCCTTTACTCAACTCTATTCTCTTTCTTCAGATGTCACCCTCCCTCCACCACTTCTTCCTCTCCCTTTTACAGGTGATACATGATTAGTTAGGAGACGATGATGTTCATAACGACAATGGTAACAATGACCTTATCAGGAGGATGCAAAAGTTCAACATTTATTTGAACTACCACCGATGCTAATGAAGCTGTGTTCCTCAAGGGGAAAAGCCATGTCTCCAAAATAAAGTCCAATTAAAGAGAAATGATAATGCTTGCCACTTTATGTTCAAGAGAGCAGACAAAGAAAACGACTCATTTCTACGAGGCATTTGAGAATATCATTTAAAAATGCTGAGTAACACATTTGTAATGATAGGTCTCTCCTAAAGAGTAATTATGAAAAGTGGAAAGCGAGTGCGCTGCAGGAGCCTGGACTGCTTTTCTCCCCGCCGCAGTGGATACAGATGGCATGCCTGCATATGTAAACAGCACCTTGCACCCCGAGGCCCCATAAACACATACACACAGCCCCGCTAAGAGAACACAAAAGGTAATGAGTTAGCAGACGGCGCATAAACCAGCCACAGACAAATCAAGGTGGAGGTAATGATGCTGAACGCTCAGCCCGCGTCCCCTCCTTTTAATAATGAATCAAGTCATGTGGATTTGAATAGGAACATGATGCAGCTGCGAGGGTTGCAAATGGGTTTGTTTCAATTCATGCCAAAGGTGTCGCATGGAGTTGAGGTCAGTGCTCCGTGCAGATGAGTTCTTCCAAACCAAACTGGGGAAACCATTCATTTATGTATAGGGCTGGATAAGGCCAATATATCGAGCTGGGCAATATATATATCGTTATTATATCAATATCTATATATGAGACTGGATATTGTCAGTGCTCATATTATTCCCATTTTCAGGTTCATAATTGTATTTAGAGGTTTTACAAGAATAGGTCTACATGGTTTAATTTTCAGAAAACACCATATATTTGTTGTACTGCACATTGCTGCAGCTCCTCTTTTCACCCTGTGTGTTGAGCTCTCTGTTTTAGCTACAGAGTGAGACCTCTCACTTCTGTTCCATCTTTGTTGGGAGTCACACATGCTCAGTACCTAGGTAAGGACTACTAGCCAGTCAGAAGCAGAGTATGAGGGCGTGCCCTGACAGTACCTAGGTAAGGACTACTAGCCAGTCAGAAGCAGAGTATGAGGGCGTGCCCTGACAGTACCTAGGTAAGGACTACTAGCCAGTCAGGAGCAGAGTATGAGGGTGTGCCCTGACAGTACCTAGGTAAGGAATACTAGCCAGTCAGAAGCAGAGTATGAGGGCGTGCCCTGACAGTACCTAGGTAAGGACTACTAGCCAGTCAGAAGCAGAGTATGAGGGCGTGCCCTGACAGTACCTAGGTAAGGACTACTAGCCAGTCAGAAGCAGAGTATGAGGGCACTGACAGTACCTAGGTAAGGACTACTAGCCAGTCAGAAGCAGAGTATGAGGGCGTGCCCTGACAGTACCTAGGTAAGGACTACTAGCCAGTCAGAAGCAGAGTATGAGGGCGTGCCATGCTAGCAGCTAGGCGAGCATTATAACGTGTGTTCCAAAGTGACCACGTTTGTCTCTGAAGTAAAGGCTGGACTACAATAGAGCTGTTTGGAGCAGTTTGTGAACAGTGTTTTCTGTTGGAGATGGTAAGTCCCTTTGGGGTGGACTTTGGGCTTTTTCACTTTGTAAACCTATAACGTGCACAAAAAAGATATATAACCCAATAAAGGTAAGGGAAAATGCCAAAAAGCATAATATGATCACTTTAAATTTTGGATATCATAATATCGTGACACGTGTTGTCTTTTCCTGGTTTTAAAGGCTGCATTACAGTAAAGTGATGTCATTTTCTGAACTTACCAGACAGATGTTCTAGCTGTTCTATTATTTGTCTTTAACCACTTAGTCATTATATGCACATTACTGATGATTATTTATAAAAAAATGACCACTGTGTAAATGTTTTGTGAAAGCACCAATAGTCAACCCTACAATATCGTCGCAATATCGACATTGATGTATTTGGTCCAAAATATCGTGACATGTGATTTTCTCCATGTCGCCCAGCTCTAAGGCTGGGTATTCCCAACAATTTCCCAAATTTGATTTGATTTTACAATTGTACAAGTTTCCCTCTAACCTAGTGCGCTATTAAAAGTAGCAATGTTTACATTAAGAATTGACTGAATTTAATTAATGTACTTTTTATTTAACCCTCTGAGGATGAAAAGACGCACCGGCACATCCAAACGATGTTTGACAAACTCCTACTCAAAAAGCGATATTACAAGAGTTCATTTCCGACATTTATTTCCTATTTTAATCATATATAACCTAAGACTAGGGATGCACCGAATCCAGGATTCAGGTTCGGATTCAACTGAATATTGGGCTTTTTGACGGGGTTGGTTTTCGGCTGAACATTAGAATGTCTTTCCACGGCTATGCTGGTTGACGTAATGGCGTAACGACGCCGCCGTTGATTACAGGAAGTTGTTTATGTAGGTGGACCGTTCAATGCAGTAGGCTGTGAGAAAGTGAAAATGGAACTCGGTAGCAGAAAAAAGTGTTGTTTGGCAGTACTTTCAGTCAACAAAAGGTGATTCAAGTCACGCTAAAGGAGACTTTTAGCATCAATAACAAACGCCAAAGACACATGACCAAGCGTCCATTTAATGCAATGGGAGTGAGAATGTGTTGATACTGCAGCCAGCTACCATTAAGTTGGTTCAGATATTTTGGCTTTACTTACTCATTCTATGCATCAACCTCTGGTCTGAGCACATTAGCTAGAGAATGAGAGGGAAGAACTTATCTTCTACCGAGATAGACCTGAATATTTACATCTGACCTTTTGACTATTCGTCGTAGCAGGAAAGGAAGACTCTCTCTCTCTCACTCTCCCCCCCCCCCCCCCCCCCCCCCCACATCACCTGTCTTAACCTAACTAATGATTAGCGGTGGCCAGCCAGACATCAGAAAAGGCAGGTTTCATTACCACCACTCTGTCTCCCCCTCTGCATCTGCTCTCTCACCTAACTGAGCCTCATCATTAGCTGTAGCCTGCCAGACATCAGACAGAACCGGCTTCGTTAAGACTGGAGATTGGCATTTGCTGTCCACGGGGCATCTCTCCCTTTCTATTCCTCCGTCTCGTTCTGTTTGGTTTTTTTGAACTACAGGCAGCTCAAGCTCAGCACACAGCACTCACTGATGAGTGGATTCTACCCAAAACATGGCAGCATACCGATGTATGTAGCCATTATAATCAGAGTTTTCACGGCTTTGTTTACTTGCTGAACTGTTGCTGCATCATGGCTCCAAAAGACCTAGTCAAAGATCAGTCAGGTTATGCTTTTCAGCTGTCATATGTTGAAGAATAATGAGCAGATGAAATGATCTTAACCCCTCAGTGTTGCCCTCATTATTTATACACAATTATCCCGCAGCCATTTCACACATCAAGACAATGCAACTTTTAATGAAACTAGACAATTAAAGCTTTCCAGTTATATAACACGATTTTGCTTGCAGTCTGCTGCCTCATTACATCTTGCATTCAATGTAATATTTATGATTTTATATTGCGGGTTGTTGCTTGGAGATAGCATTTCTATGTATCAATTTGTTGCCATATTGTGACGTATTAAATAATGTCACAACTGTCACGGCCGAGACTGTCCTCCCCCCGATAAACGCTCCCAGACGTCGTTTGTTCAAGCAGCAAAATACGACCTATACTTAAGTTTATACTGGCAGCGCCCTCTAGTGGCCGTAGTAATTGTGACAGGAGCAAAGCAGGAACTAACGTAAGGGAATATAAGAGCGCCAAGCTAAGATAGGTAGCCAAGAGGTAGGTTGGGGGCGGTGGATGGTTCAAACAAACACAGGACTTTTTACCCTGGAGAGCTGGGTTCACGTATTGTTTGAAAATAAAAGTAAACAGTATGTTTTTTTAACGTTACAAACGTCACGTTCAGCGTCATGTGCACAACATACAGGAAGTGAAGTAACGTCTGATTTTAAAGCTATAGTGCGTAGTTTCTGTCACCCACATGAGGAATTCTGAGTAATGACCACAACACTGTTGGCGCGTCCACATCATACAAGCCTTATTGTGATTGCGCGCACACACCCCCCCCTCCTCCTCCTCCACACAGTTGCTAGTAACCAAGGAGGACACGGAGGATTAAAAACACATGATGGACTCTTCAGAAGAGGTCATTATCTTCACTCGAGTTTCTGCGCGGGAAAGTCACCGGACGCCACAATCTTCTGAACATAGTCATAATGAGAAATACAGAGAGAGTTGTGTGGAGCTGATAGTCTTAAATAGCTTCGTAGCAACTCATGTGGCAACGGCTTGAATGTATCGGACGTTTATTAATATCAAAAAGTTACACACATGGTGAGAGAGAAATGAGAAATGAGAGACATGTAACAAAATGGAGAGAGAGAAACATTACGTTCCAGACCGCTATTTAGAACTACTAAGGCCTGAAATGATGCTGTGTGTACGCGTAAGGTGGACATTGTGTCCTCGTTGTTATTAAAATATGGTTATCAGCATCGTCGTATGGTTTGGAGGATTGATTGAAGTGCATGTATAGTGACAAACTAACTGAGATTGTCCTCATTTTGAATCTCCATAGAACGAGCATGTGAGGAACAATATCACAGCTTACATTTGGTATGTGATTTTATTGATTATTTTTTGGGAATATTTAGGCCTTTATTTTTGACAGGACTGCTTAGACTTGAAAGGGGAGAGAGAGGCTACCAAGTGCTACCAAGTGAGCTACCCAGGTGCCCTATTTGTTATGTGATTTAAGTATCATGTATCATGTTTTTATGTTCACTTTCATATGATTTCATATAAGCTTTTGCAAAATGAATGCGATGCGATCCCACTGCAGCCGTAAAAGGAGGAGGATTCAACAGTGGCTACTGATGTACAGGTTATTTGCTGTATTTCTCTCTGATCTGCTCCCGTTTTTCTCCTATCTCTCTGATCTTTCGGTCTGATTTTTCTCTGGTTTGTTATTACAGCTTCTTTCTCCCCCGAACCTGGCTTCAGCTTTCTGGATTTCTCTCTCTCTCTCTCTCTCTCTCTCTCTCTCTCTCTCTCTGTCCATCCCTGCCTTTCCAACAAATTGTTTCCTATCTTTTCATCACTACCTCTTGCATTTGTTCCCCATCTCCCCCACCTCTCCTCGCCTCCATCTCTGTCATGCAGATGGCGATGCTGCTGCTAGTGATAAGACTTTTCAAAGTGGCTTCATCCCGCTGACGGCAGCTTTCGAGCAAAATGGGGAAAAAAGCAATTAATAAAACTATCCTGAAACCCAAGCTGTAATGTACACCTTTCTAAATAACAATAAATGAGTAGGACATTATATTATTAAGCTGCCATTCTGCAGCCGTGTGTCTGTGCCTATCCAGCTACTTGTCTGAAATTGGCACATTAATAAAACTCATGACAGGAATATCAACAATCCACATTGTGTGTTTACTTTTATTGTGAGAATTCAGCAAAGGAAAGTAAAGAAAAACAATAATTGAACAGTTTGGCTGCAGTTGATGTGTGCTTCTTTAGCAGCTGTTGGGATGCCGTTACCTCGGCCTCAGGCCGTTTTAAAAATAAAGAGGTCATGGAAGAGGAACATGATCAGCTGAGGAGGGTAGGAGGAGCAATGAGGTTCAAGGAAAACTTCCATACTCTAGCCGCTACTGAGATTATTACCATCCTAGTCTCGCTTTGCAAAACCTTCCTCCACAGCGCTGCGGAGGAGGGTCTGGCTAGTCCACACAGCATTCCTGGATGGGAGAAAAACGTGCTCTGGTTTATTGGCATTTTTTTAAACCAATCACAATCGTCTTGGACTGCAAAATAGTCTCGGGAAGGAACTTGTTTTGGCGGAACATGTGTACGTTCAAAAGTTGTTTTAGTCGTGAAAGTGAACACTCAGATTGGACAGCTAGCTGTCTGGATTTACCCTGCAGAGATCTGAGGAGCAGTTAACCATAGTCCTCATGAATCCACCGGAGTTTAAAATTCCAATACAAAGAAAGAGGAAGGTGACGGACATCTGGCGGAATTTCCGGCGGTAACGGAACAATCCCAGAAGTGGATCGTCATGGATATAGACTATTACGTCCTGGCCATTTTTAGCTTTAATAATGCTATTCAGTCAATTAAATACCCAATTTACACAAGATTTACAGTATCAACCCATTTTCACGATCAGATTCGTATGATATTGTACCAAAACCTATGCACAACAATTTGTAAGATATCCTACGAAATTACAGCGACCGCTGGCCGGTTACGTGAGGACGGGGTCACGTGACAGTTGAGTTTAGCCGAGAAAAGACAGTGTGGCAGGAACAGAGCACTTTGAGTTTAGGGTCGTTTCAGCGGCCATTGCAGTTGAGTTTAGGTGACAAAAGGTGACCGTCGTGCTCAACAACAGCTAAGTCTAGGCACCAAAATGGCTAGTTCAGTTTAGAAAAAAAGCTTGTGGTTAAAACAAGTAGTACTCCCGGGACACAAACGCATTTCCTGGATGAAAGTCTTGTGTTTTCCGTGAGACATGAACTACACTCCCCAGCTTGAAAGCCCTGTGTTTTATGACCCATTTATCCACCTCAACCTCCTCCCTACGCAACACATTCTTATTCACGGATTTGTATAATATCGTACGGAAATGTATGCACACCGCTGGCTGCTCGAGAGACGCCGCCTACAGTGCTCCATGAGCTGTCAGTCGTATCAACGGCAGTTGGTAGTTGAGTTTAGCTGACAATAGGTGTCTGGGATCTGGGTACAGGGCACCGTCAGATGACAGTCCTTTCAGCTGCCGTGGCAGCTATGCAGTTTTGGCAATTTCTTCAGTGTTTTCTCGCTGTTTTCTCTGTAGAGCTTCCCCTACAGCTTCGGAATAGGTATTTGGCAATACTGTTGTAAAAACTCGTTGGCGTCTCTCCCCCCTCCCATCTTCTCCTCTATGCTCTGGTCATGTGCATTTGTTTTCAAAGAAGCCGGCGAACGCACGGAGCCATGTCCACTGAGGTAGACAACTAGTAAGCTAGCTAGTAAGCCTGTAACAGACAGCGATCATAATAAAGACCTTTACAGACAAAAGCAAACATCCTGAGGTCACACTAACAAGAAATACAAAGATTAAACTGAGTTTATCCTAAATATACTTACAAGTGCAACAGCAAGAACACCAGGTCAGCATCAGATTTGCAAGCTTCTGTTTGTCTCAGTTCTCGCCATTCTGAAAATGCAGCTCCGATGTTTACTCGTGTCTGACTCCTCTCTCGGTTTGTCTGCCGTTTCCTCTTTCTCTGTTCCTCCGACAATGCTTTCCTAGCTTTCTGCTTCTTTTTTGCCGGCTCAGCCATGACGATAGTGTGAAAAACTCCATCGCTACCTTTTACTTATAGCTAACCGGTTCCTGAATGTGTGCAGTGCCGTAAAGCAATTCGTTACATCGCGAAAACTGATATCACGCGATACTTCCTGACGCTGAGGCCGGCGGCTTGCCAGTCCAAAGTTGCAAGGGTGGTTTTTCCGCTCACAGGCGCTAGAGGGGAGCGAGACGACCATTCAACCCAAAAAAAAGTCATATAACCATTCCAATGACTCCGAAGCTGTTCAGTTAAGGTAAATTAAGCTAAAAAATTACATAGTTCCCCTTTAAGGTTGGCTGTGAAAAAGTGAGCGTCATGCAGCGATGACAGTTAAGTTTAGGCACCAAAACGACTAGGCTTAGGGTTAGGAGGGAATGAACACCCGTTTCCTGGGTGAAAGTCCTGTGTATTATGACCTAAAAATCCACCCGACCCCATCCCTACTTGGTCCACAGCATTCTCATACATCAGCAGTCAATGTGGTGCTGACAATAATAAATACGTGGAATACTTGTGAATTATAGTGCATTGTTATTTTGTAGCTAGATGTACGAATGGTTAAAGAGAACAGCCTGGCAGTATACACACACACACACCCCAAACAGCCATAGGGGCAGATTAATGCTAGGTCAAGGTGAATGTTTTGTGAATTCTTTTTTTTTTCCCTTTCCTTTTTTGTCAAACTATTTTCACAGTTTTGTGTTTAGTTTTTTCTACAGACATAAATCATTTATTAAAAGTGGCAAGCCCCAAACACAACTCGATAGTTAAAATGAAAAGCAAATAATGAGCTAACTGTCTTCCAAACATGACATGGCTTATTATTAAACATGAGACTGAAACAGCGAATGATCAAATGACTCAAATATGATAAGCGATATTAGACATACTTTAGCCAGAATTAAGAATCAGATAAAAAATCAGAAGCAGAAGTACTTGTTCGTCAGATATTGTTGAAGGAGATCGGGCAACTGTGTGGGTTTTTGTTTACACAATTAAACCCTGACAGGGGAGCATGCGAGGGAGAGGCCGGTCGATTTAGCACAAAGTGTCTAATTTGCTGCTGGGTGAAAATAAAGCAGCTTAAAAGCACATGAAGTTGCACTCTGTCGGATGGTTCTGTGTTATTTGTCGGAAAGCTGTAATTACTCTGTCTGGACTTTATTGCTTGGTGTATTCAGAGATGAAAAGGGAGGAGAGAGACAGGATTGCAGGCAGAGAGCGGATGGAGTCAAAGGACGAATGGAGTGGGAAAAATGGAGAGAGAGAGAGAGAGAGAGAGAGAGAGAGAGAAACATTACGTTCCAGAGCGCTGTTTGCAACAGTGAGGCCTGAAATGATGCCGTGTGTGCATCTGAGATGGACATTGTGTCCTTGCTGTTATTGAAATATGGTTATCAGCATGAAAACAGCAACATGCAAAAGGCTCAAATAGATTTGAACAAATTAGACAGTAAATTAGCAAATGGTAAGAAGAGTAGAAAACATTAGGGCTTAATAGCTTTATTAAACCAATAAGACACAAGGCACGTACGTACGCCTGTGTTGAGGAATCATTAATCCTGTTAAATAAAAATGTCTATTCTCTATTTCATTGTGAGTGACTTTATAATTCAAAACCTGTGTCACATTTCTAAGCAAAATGTCATGTTTACAACTTGTCTGATCATCTGACCACTTGGGTTTCTTGCCCCCCCATCAGACCTATTTTTAGATATGTCACATTAATCTGACTTTGGTGAGCGGAGTGTATTAATAACTGAGTGAAAGCTATTAAATTAATAAAACCCAAGTTGTAGTAAACCATAGTTAGTCTTATCGGTTAGGTAGGCTTACACACCTTACAGGAACAAGCTCTCGCATTGCCAGACCTTCCTCCACAGCGCTGCGGAGGAAGGTCTGGCTAGTCCACACAGCATTCCTGGATGGGAGAAAAACGTGCAAGAAGGCGAGCTATGGAATTGAAATGTCTGTCGAGTGTGTGATGAAAATTTTATTTAAAAAAAATATTATTTGATTGTCGGTTCTAGCATGGAGGATGTTTCCCGAATCGACCGGAGTTTCGGTGAGGGACATTCGGCCGAAAATGAGGGACGGCCGGCGGCACCGGAACAATCGATATACACTAGTAACAACTTTTCGCCATTGTTCTTTCTCCAAAGTATTTTCTGTATTTTCAACTTCTACATCCATGATTTTCGACCGCAGAGTAACATCAGAAAATCTGCTTCCTGTTTACACCAGCACACGCACAGGCCTAGTTAATGAGAATGGTCATGTGATATCTGCTGTCAGACGGAGATTAGTTCTGCTACTGGAGCTAAAACTCTTGTGTGGACGGAGATCGTTTTTGTCTCAAAATGCAGCTAAAAAATGAAAACGTAGTGGTGTAGATGTAGCCCTAGCTAAGTAGTTTTTGATGCTTACCCTAATAGGACTGTGAAAAGGCTTCCTTTCTCCCTTTTCACTGGGCCCTGTTCCCAAGATTAATACGGTTTTGGGTCTGCTTAATCCTTCATATCAGTGTAATATTGTAGGTTATTGTTTTAGTTTATTTGTTACTTTATTTGACATACTACTACAAAGCAAGATTTGGTTTTAACGAGGTAACTTCAGGTTTAACCCAGGGTTTTCTGTATCACGGCGGTGGATCACTTGTACCGGGTTAAATCACCGTGGTACCTTATGTTGAACACCTAACCTGCTCGGGAAGCAGGTTAAGTTGAAGATTAGAGATCAACCGGTGTAAAAGCACCGCCTACTGACCAATCAATACTTGATTGATGACAGCGTCACCGTTCTTAGAAGATCAGGTGGAGCTCGGTGCGCAGAGAAGGAGAGGTGCACTCAGAAAAGTAAAAACATTTAGAGACCGACAATCCCGTTAACATACCCTAATGGGTATTTTTATGAAAGATATAGATTTTCAGCAGAGGGAATTACGTAGGCCTAGGCTATTTGTCGGCTTCCAGCTCTGTGTTGCCAATGCGCACAGCAGTTTGAATTATGTTTTTATATATTGTATTTGCTCCAACGATCGCTTACCACTGCTGAGGTTGCAACTGATAATATAAGCTAAAGCAATGACAGTTTATGGAAAACACCAGTGTAATCATAGTCAGATCTTGTGCCTGACTGATGGGGAAGTGATATTGATAAGTCTTGTGATTTAAACATCTTCAGCGTCGGCCAGCTTTTCTTCCTGTTTTAGGAAGCAGCGTCTGCATTGCGTTTTGCCTGTAAAACCGTGTCTGTAATTTTCATATTTTTGTAGAATCATTAGTTTGTTCTTCTTATGTAAAATATGCGGCTCTGGTAGATGTTTGCGATTGGTCGTGCTGTGCAAACACCGCCTCTTTTATGTGAACGCGCGCGCCGCTGGATTGGGAAACCCTGGGTTCATTGTAGTAGTTGTTAACCACCGTCGTGACACAGGTTATGTGGGACCGCCGTTGTTAGGGTTAGTGAAGTCGGGTAACTAAAAGAATTCCAGGGCTTGTTGATCTTGATTCGTAGTACAGGTAGTAGTACGTAGTTCAGCAGGTTTTATGGGTTCATAGCGTTTTGTTATGGTTCTACCTGTGATGTGGGGGGCGGGGTAGATCAGCTGCTCACCAGCTTAATCAGGGAGAGTGCATGCAGGTTTGCCTCATTAGGTCCTTTCTGTAGGGTGGGCAATCCTAAGGTGTAGAACAATAGGTACGATAGTTCTGCAGTAAATTACATTTTTATTATATTTGGGGTGCCTATTGTTGTGGGTGCACATATGTATAAATAGTAATGTCAGCAGTAACTGATCTATCCAACTGTAATGATGTTTTGAGAAACTAAGTGTTAATGTTGCTTACTCAGGTTAGCTCACCCTATAATCACCTGTGTGGGTGGTAGGGTCCAATAGGGGAGGCTGAGTTAAAAGGGCCTCAGGAGAAGAAAGGGGAGACTTGGTAGCTTGCTGTGAGGTTGCCGTTTTGTTTGTTTGCTGTTATAATCTCAGTTGAATATTTTTTTGGTATTTTGGTTTGAGTATGTTTTGTTTTCGTTTTGTTAATAAAGATACAAATTGTGCACTTTAAAAGCCTCCTCTCCAGTCTTCAATCCTGACAAGGACCTTAACCAAAGAGGGCGCAGATCAGAAAACCCTCATACTGTACGATTCTACATATTTTCTCATTTTGTGAACATTTTGGAAAATCCGATATCTCGCATCCATTCCAGCTCTTTTAATCCCAATTTCTACCTTGACAAAAGTAAACTAGCCAAACACATGGTGTACTGTAAAGAGTTCTGCGCCACATTTTAATTTTAAATCAGAGCACACGCAAAAACTATTTTAAGGAACACCTGGCAGACAGAACCAAGCTATAAAGCATCGCTGTTGGATCAAGTCAGGTTATTTGGAAACAGACGGCCCATGGGTCACATTACTTTTTGTCAGGGTTGTGGTTTTCAGTTATGGTTTTTCCAAAATAAATGTAAACTGTTTAATAACAATTAAACTGTTTGTTCATGGTTATGTTTTACCCATGTTCTTTATGTGTTCCCTTTTTTTGTTTTCCTAGTTCCATCCTTGTGTATGTTTTCATGCTTCAGTTTCCTGTTTTAATTTGTAGTGTCTGTTTCTCCTGTGTCATGTCTTGTTTGACTTCCTGCCTTGTGTGTTTTCCCGCTTTTGTGATTGTCTGTCCTGCCCTGATATGTTCCACCTGTTCACCAGCCCTCATGTCACCTGTCCCTCATTACTACTCTCATTACCTTGTGTATTTAGTCTCTCTGCTTACTTTGTCTGGTGTCTGATCGTTGTTATTGCTCGAGTCTTTCCCTGCGTCTCTTCCTGTGTAGTTTTGTTCCTAGTGTTTTTGGCTACTCCTTTTGCCAAAAACAGAGAAAAGACAGGACCAATTTTAAACATTCTTCTTTGTATTACGGTTTACTAAAGTTTCTAAGTATCTTCCATTGTTGTGCAGCTGTGTAGAAAGACAGATGTGATGCTTGTCTGACTCCTCAGGTTTTAAAAAAGGGTAAAACACTCTAGTAGCTTTGGAAGGAGCTCGATGCTCCCTATGGTCATTATAACCACATTATTCTGTGCACTCGGCCCATTTCTCAATCTTTTGTCCCCCTGGCATCCCTTTCCTTCCCCCTGTATAAATCATCGTATTGTTCAGCCTTTTTTTTTTTTTTTTTTCAAAATGTGATTCTTAGTTTCATCATCTCCCTCCTCTCCTATTCCAGTCCACCTAACCCAGTCGATTTCCGACAGTACAGTACAAATACAGTTTTCCTCTGCTGGTGAGGACAGCTTCCACTAAAAGCAAGTGAAGACAAAATGGAGCAGGAAAGTGCTGCTGATTATGATGCAGATCAAAGAAGAGCAAGCAACAGACTTTTTTGCATTGCAAATTTTATTTCAGTTCTGATTTAAACCTAGATTCTGGCAGTGATATAAATACATTTATGTTTAGTTTTTTCATCAGATTCTCACAGTTTTTCACAGTATTAATTCTAATAAACACCCCAAAAAACTGGTATTGAAAAAAAGCAGAAAATTATGAATCCTACCTAAACTAAGAAGTACCCATTGCATCTTTTCCAACCCGTTCTCATTCCCCAAATCGTGAAATACTGACGCATGGGCAGTGTCTCTCACTATCAGATATGACATAAAAATCCCACTCACAGCGTCTGTATGGGACGCACCGGGCAGAGCAGCAGCTCGAATGCGACGTTGTAAGATGACGTAGTGTTAGGCGCGACAACGGTTGCGAGTAGGATGAAAGCAACACAGTCTCACTCCCTACTCGTCAAATGTCTGACGCATGGTCAAGGACCCCTGGCGTGGAAAATGAACGCCAGGGAGGTACCCGTTGCCTTATTTTTAGACGAGGGGGTCCGTCAGATAGACATTCATGTTAATCCCTCACCGTCAGATATCGACGAAAGAAAAAACATGCCCCCTTAACTCGAAATCTGTGACAGTTTTATTATTGTTATATTTTTAGCCCAATAACCGCTGTTTATATGTATTTCTTTTAATGTTATTATTTCGGTCTATTTCGGCCAGGGAAGCTGGGTTGCTTTTTTGTTTATTTCTATTTTTAAAACTATAACGCTAGATCTATCAACATTTATTTAGATGTTATCATGGTATTCATTTCTTTATTTTAATAATATTATTTCAGTCTTATTACCGGTGAAATATTACAGTATGCTGTAATACAGAACATTTCGATATGATCCGAGCTAGACGCATTCAAAGCCGATATCCCACAATGCAATGCGGGCATTCATTCACAGAATCGGACAGCGATCAGCAGGTCTTTAACGCCAGTATCGCTTCAATATACATATATATATATATATATATATATATATATATATATATATATATATATATATATATATATATATATATATATATATATATATATATATACTCAGTGGTTTTATCACCAGCAACAACACGTTGCTCATCTTTTTTCCAGTAAGTTATGCACCATAATAACGTTTAAATTAATCCGCGGAATACTCCAGAAGTGACGCAGTAAGTCCCGCTCAGCGGATAAGAAGTTAAAAATACATAATATTCGTAACATTGATGTTTTTGTCTAACGTTGTATTTGAGGATGTAAACAATGAAGATATTAATAATAATAAAATACAGTTTCATGTATTTGTCTCATGTATTGTGTGCTCGGCCGGCCGGCGGGCGGCGGCAATCTGAAATGGAATGAAGCCCATTCACGGGCCGACAGCAGAAACACAGGAGTCGAACAAGTCCTCCCACCCACCCCGGAAGAACTACAAATACACAAGCTTTGTAACAGCTTCTGTGGCGTCTCTTATGGGAGTTGTAGTTTTTAAATATATTGGTATATTTCTCATAATTAGAAGTTGGTAGTGTATAATTTTGGATACACCCTGGGGTTTTTTGGGATGGGGAACACACTGGTGTCATCATATTTTAAAAATATAATCGTTAAATAGGTGAAAATAGCTTATTACCATATTTGACAGTGCTTACAGTGGGTAAACTTTGAAAACCATATCTACATGAGAGCGGAGGTCCAGAGCTTTCTAGAACAGCTGGTCCTATGTGCAGCTCCTTCTAGAACAGCTGGTCCTATGTGTGTAGCTCCTTCTAGAACAGCTGGTCCTATGTGTGCAGCTCCTTCTAGAACAGCTGGTCCTATGTGTGTAGCTCCTTCTATAACAGCTGGTCCTATGTGTGTAGTACCTTCTATAACAGCTGGTCCTATGTGTGTAGTACCTTCTATAACAGCTGGTCATGTGTGTGTAGCTCCTTCTATAACAGCTGGTCCTATGTGTGTAGTACTGTCTATAACAGCTGGTCCTATGTGTGTAGCACCTTCTATAACAGCTGGTCCTATGTGTGTAGCTCCATCTATAACAGCTGGTCCTATGTGTGTAGTACCTTCTATAACAGCTGGTCCTATGTGTGTAGTACCTTCTATAACAGCTGGTCCTATGTGTGTAGTACCTTCTATAACAGCTGGTCCTATGTGTGTAGCACCTTCTGTTGCTAAATGACAAGCCTTCAAACATGTACTGGGTTCAAGGTTCAGAGGTCAATATTTCAAAGCGGGAGTAATGTATCCTCTTCAGACTGACATATGTTACTGTCGAGGTTGAGACCTTTCCAACAATTTGCTATAGTCCTCTGACAACGTTTTCATTTTTACACATCATGGAGACCATATTGCAGGCGATACTTTGTTCCCAGAGGGATATCTGCCTTGAGTTCAAATGCTTCACACATAGCACTTGACATATTGTTGTATCATACAGATGATGACTTACAATAAAAAACAACATAAACAAAGTGATATGTAGTCAGACTGCACATCACACAGCAACAATCTGTTGTTCATCTTTCACAAACAGTGACAAGAGCAACCATATAATACATCATGAAGCTATTCTGCAGAGATCAAGCAGCCTTAAGCAACATTATTTAAAGTTTTAATTGAGGTAGGTCCAATTAGGCCTATAGTTTAGAAATGTTAAGTTTACCCATATGTTCTGCCAGAGGATACTTGGCATGGAGAATAAAGATAGATCAGACCATATTATCTGTGCTTGCCTTGAGAGACTGGTTTCTATTCCTCTCCACAACCTTCATGACAGTCATATATAACATAAACCCTCTAATTCACCGTGAGTGTCTGCGCTAAATGATAACACACACTTTGAACACGGGCCTTCCAGCCAGGTGTTGTCCATATGAACACCAAGGTGCCTATAGGAGCAGAGCCCATTGATTGGTTCATCATTTATGACCTCTGATACCCTCTGACCCATGTCACGCCCCTTTCCTCAGCTTGTGAAATGGTTGAATGAGATGTGTGAGTTGTGTCTGTGCAGTATATAGGCTGAAGTAGAAGTGTGCCCAAAATGCCAAAACACATGTTTGTATATGGACACATACCCATACAAAGCTATATACATCTTACTCTGTGAACAAAAACCTCGGCAACAATCTGATTATCTTTTTAATTTCCTGAAAATGCTTCCTAAAACTAGTCCCTTCTTAGTTTTGAAAAGGTAGTCTCAGTAAAGGCTACAAAGGTTAGGATGGCTACAAGCTGTAACCATGGTGATTGATACGAGGATCATCTTCTGAATATAATAATTAATATGTTAGGCCTACCATAAATTGATATTTCAAAAAAGTCATTTGTTTAAAACAACTAATAATGCAGTGTGATATTAAATCAAATTAAGTCCCACACATAAATATGCTCATGTTTTTTTCCCCATAGTATTTGCTATTAATAGTCATCAACTGCAAAATTAGAAAATTGCGTTTTTAAATAACTATGTATGGAAAATAAAATAAAAAATGCTTCTCTTTGTATATAGTTTATTGTTTTTCACAACAGTACAAGTCAAAACTAATGAAAATGAGTCAAACAAGCCATTAGGCTGTATTTCTAAACACTCAACTGCAGGTTTTTTATATAGTGTATATAAGGCAAATCAAAGTGCTTATCATAAAACACTATTTTTTCATCATTGGTATTTTATTGTGTAAATTCTTACGTGCAACATTCTTTCACAGATGAGGAGCGGTAATTCACTTCCGCGGATGTTTTTAAATGTTTTTTATATATATATATATATATATATATATATATATATATATATATATATATATATATATATATATATATATATATATATATATATATGTGTGTGTATATGTGTATATTGAAGCGATACTGGTATTAAAGACCTGCTGATCGCTGCCCGATTCTGTGAATGAATGGCCGCATTGCATTGTGGAATATCAGCTTTGAATGCATCTAGCTCGGATCAAATCGTAATGTTCTGTATTACAGCATACTGTAATATTTCACCGGTAATAAGACCGAAATACTATTATTAAAATAAAGAAATGAATACCATGATAACATCTGAATAAATGTTGATAGATCTAGCGTTATAGTTTTAAAAATATAAATAAACAAAAAAGAAATCCAGCTTTCCTGGCCGAAATAGACCAAAATAACAACATTAAAAGAAATACATATAAACCATGAAAATATCTCGTGAATAATGTTGATTAAAACAGCGGTTATTGGGCTAAAGATGCCAATAATAAAACTGTCACAGATTTTGAGTTAAGGGGGCATGTTTTTTCTTTCCTCGATATCTGACGGTGAGGGATTAACATGAATATCTGACGGACCCCCTCGTCTAAAAATAAGGCAACGGGTACCTCTGATGTCTGACGCATGGTCAAGGACCCCTGGTGTTAATTTTCAACGCCAGGGGGCCTTGACCATGCGTCAGACATTTGACGAGTAGGGAGTGAGACTGTGTTGATGAAAGACCCAAAATTCTCTTAAGGAGGCAAGTCAGGGTGGTGGATGGGTCAACCAACACAGGACTTTCACCCAGGAGACCGGGGTTCATGTCCCGTTCTTGTCACTGAAACGTACATGTTGTAACCCCACCCACGATCTTTCCCTAAACTTTACTGCCCCATTCATGTCCCGCATGTCAGTTAAAGGTACATCCCGACTCCAGACCATGCACATCTAAAAATGACACCAAAGGGCTAGACGCTGAAGGAGATTTTTTGCGGCAGTAACAAACACTGAAGGCACCTGACCAAGCGTCGCTTTTTTCGACGTGCTGGGAGTGAGAATGTGTAGTCTTTTCCAGTGCTGTCTTCCAATCATTTCAACCCATTCCATTGTAATTTTCACGCATTACATGCCTGAGAAAGTTTCCCCCTTTGTGCTAGCTGTAGTCTTTCCGTTGGTGAGCCAAGGATCAGCCAACTTTAATCCAGCCAGCATTCAAAGGCAAGAAGGACTCGCACAATGTCTCTAACATCATCACCTGTTGTCACATCGTCATCGCTCAGCAGCAGAGCACTCTCTCCTCTGTGTTTCATTAAGCTGCACTGCAGGGAGGAGCTCCTGCTGCACCCTGCAGCTGAGGACCATTATGTACTGTAGTTTGGCACCGCAGAGCTTGTCACACAGCGCTGCAGATGGGTTAATTGGTTCTTGGCCGCACAGAGCACCTTCAGACTTCGGTACAGGGGAAAAACAAGAAGTTTCTCTCGCTCTTTCGCTCTCTCTCTCTTAAACCTCTGCAAAGTAGTCTTGGAAAGGTACTTGTTTTGGTGGATCTTTTTCACCCCCCAAAAGAACATTGAACAATGTGACAGCCCACTCTTTAACGACTCTGTTTCCGGAAGTGATTTTCCCAGTTCAATATCTCTGTTGACGTTTCATTAAATACTTATGTAAAAATGTTAAAGCCTGGAACCAAGCCAACCAGCTACGAGATTAATCATGACCATAACACATTTGATTTGGCTCAAAATCAACTGCTCTTAACTGCTAATATATGCTAAATGTCATTTATTTATTAACTGTATAATAACACAATACCACACAGTCCTATATAGCTGTATATTTATCTTTATTTATCTATAGTTTTTCATTGAAAATAGTTAGTTTGTTTACTCTTTGTAAAAAAATATTTAGCTAAAAGTTTATTGTTATTGTTATTCTTATACTGTATTTTTTTCTATACTGTTTTTTTTTATACCTCTTTCTTTAAAGAGTGTTTTTTTTTAAGCTGCTAAAATCTGCTGCTGGATATTTAATTTCCGTGTCATCCCAAAAGGATCAATAAAGAGAAGTCTAAGTCTAAGTCTCTAAATACCATTTTGGAAATGGCAAAAAAAAGTGTACAGAAAGGATCATAGACTTCAGAGGTTGAAGTTCGTTAGCAGTTCGCGGGTGCACACGTGCGGTTGACATTTCCATGGTAAGAGCAAGTTCCACCAATCAGAGACGTCACTGTTACGCTTAGGATTGTGGGTAGTGTAGTACTTCTTCCATGACATTGTGAATAAAACATGTCATGCCTGCGCTATTAAAGTTATTACAGAAAAAGATGGATATTCTAATTTTATGAAGACACTTAATTTAAACATTCTGACTGCAAATGGTGCCCAGCAGATGTACAAAAAAATGTGAAGAGAGAAGTCTGTGAAATGAATGGAAAATTATAGAAAAAAAGAGATTTATTTTACATGAAAAGATCCTACAGAAACAAAACATAACATTAATGTAGTCTGACATTTAGTTCAGACGACTCCTAACGTCTAAATAATTAAATGTTTACTGACCTCTGTCAGATGAATAACTTTCTTCTTTCTTTCTTGTTTTTTTTGTAGACATATCGTACATTTATCAATTCCCTTAATTCATATTTTCCTTTAAAAAAGCTACTGGAAAACATTGACCTAAAATAAACTTTGCAGACTATACCCATATTGTAAAGCAGTGGTTGTCAAACTTTTTTCAGTAATGTACTGAATTTTTATTTTTTTTATTTATTTTTTTTAAGCCAAGTACTCCTTGACCAGTGCAAGACATTTTTGGTATAAAGTATATATAAAGAGGTACAATACAGTCCCGGCAGTGATAGATTTACTAAAGAACAACCTTGTAACTGAAATATTTTGCAAAAATCTCACATACCCGCTGCAGTACTCCAAAGTACCCCTAGGGGTACGCAAACCCCTCCCATTTGAGGAACACTGTCCTAAACCCTCTTTGCGAGGTCCTACAGAGTTTTAGTGGCGACCAGCTTCCCTAAACCAAACCAAATGAACCAAACCAAAACAGAATTGACCCGGTAATCCCCTGTGCAAAGTGATCAGAAGTGGAAAGTAACAAATTACAATTACTCATGTTACTGTAATTTAATGTTGTTTTTTTTTCATACTTTTATTTTCAAAGTAGTATTTAAATCATTACTTTTACTTTCAGTTACGTAAGTTTTGTTCAAAGTATTGTGCTTTGTTAGACAAAGTCTAATGTTGTTTTATATCTGTCAACGAACTCAAATCAAAAGCAGCTTTGTGCCATTATCAAATCCCAAAAGAGTGCGATTGGATTTAATAAGTCTAATAAGTATAAATAAGACATAATCAAAAATATATATAATAAAAAGTTATATCTCCCCTAACTAGGTAACTTTTACTTTGAGTACATTTTAAATGAGCTACTTTTTACTTGAGTAGATTTTTTTTACTGGTAATCTTACTACGTACTTAAAGCCCAGTTCAGACCAAAGATTTGCGACGAGATGAAACCGTTTTAGAACGTCGCAGAGCAAAGTTTCAGCGGTCTGAACCGGCCCGTCTCAGCTTGACTCCAACCAGCTGATGGTGTCGCTGCGACTCAGCTGGTCGAGTCTCCAGAGGCTGGTATTAGAACGTAAGAGACGTCTCCTGTTTCAACAGCCAATAGAGAAGTCAGCTGGTCGAGTCTCCAGAGGCTGGTTTTAGAACGTAAGAGACGTCTCCTGTTTCAACAGCCAATAGAGAAGTCAGCTGGTCGAGTCTCCAGAGGCTGGTTTTAGAACGTAAGAGACGTCTCCTGTTTCAACAGCCAATAGAGAAGTCAGCTGGTCGAGTCTCCAGAGGCTGGTTTTAGGACGTAAGAGACGTCTCCTGTTTCAACAGCCAATAGAGTAGTCCTCTGGTAGGGTCAGCTACAATAAAATCATCCACAATCCATTTAGTTTCTGTTACAAACTTTTAACAGAGGCTCAACATGCGCCCGCAAGCACGTACGGTGGAGCGAGCTAGAGAGTGACTGAAGAGAGGGAGCGCCTAGGACAAAGCCCTGCATCAGAGAAATAAAACCTGTTTTCGCCGATTCATCACTAGAAATGTAACTTTAGCAAGCATCTCACTACCACTAACGTTATCCACATTCATATTTAGACGCAACAAATAATTTATCTACAAAAAGCCTGGATGTCGGAAGTTAGGACGGAAGTACAAAGAGTCATTTCTATGGAGGTGATACACCGTCTCGTCACATTGGTGTGAACTGGCAGCTTTCAGAACATTGCAGACCGACGCGTTGCAAGTAATTGCAAGTTTTAACTCATCTCGTCGCAAATCTTTGGTCTGAACTGGCCTTTAGTACCAGTTCGTCAAAGTAATAGTACTTTTACTTGAGTAGAATATGAACACTCTTTGACCATTAATTGGCAGGGCATCAACCCACGCTGTCATGGCACAGCTGAGGTTATGTTCTCGAGACGAAATGACTGAAGGGCTTTCAGAGTATAATCCCTGTGACACACCGCTCAAACTTCACATTCTCCAAACAGCCAGTCCCTGCCGTTAGAGAGCTCAAACATTGTGTTGGAGAGGATGAAGGGTGTGAAATGTTTGGCATGCCAACAGGAAGATGGAGGGTTTGGCATCGTAGAAGAGAGGATGAAGGATGGAGTTTGACATGCGGTACGCAGAGAAGGAGATGGAGGAAACAATGTTGCTGTGGGGAGCAGAGATTGTTTTGATGTGCAGAGGCAGACAGACGAGAAAATGCAGCAGAGAAAAGTGTTTTTTATCCTTGAAAAAGTAGACATGCTGCTGCTGATTGTGCTTCTACCCAGGTAAAAGCACAATTGTGGAAAATCCACTTAGCAGTAAAGAGTGGCTAAATGAGTATAGCACATATAAAAGAAAGACAATATTACAGTATTTTAGGAGACTTTCTGGCTTTAAATTGACAAGGCTTATCAGAGTCACAATGCAAAATTGCTTCTCTATTTATTTCAGACTATTTACGACTTTTTGGAACCTTAATTTAAGTTTTTGATTCAAGTGTCACCAGGCCATGTAGCCACCTAGCAGTCTACACATGCTTGATGCAGACTGCTAAGGTGTCATGAAAGTGGATGCATCTTTGGCAGAGTTTTCCCAAAAAGATTGACTCTAACGAGATCTAAAAATCATGATCATTAGTGCTAGTTGAGGGATCGAAGAAAACAAATGTGTATAAAATCTTAACGTCTTCTGTCAACGCATTCTCGTGAACGAGTTTGTATGATATCTTGGGAAAAATGTATGCACACCAATTTGTATGATATCCTAAGAAATAAGGTGACAGCCGGCTGGTCACGTGACGCCGGCTACAGTAAAGTCAGATGTCGATCATATCAGCGGCAGTTGGTAGTTGAGTTTAGCCGACAAAAGGTGACAAAAATTAACGAGCACCGTGAGCTGCCAGCCGTTTTTAGATGACATTACAGTTAAGTTTAGCTGAAAAAAAGTGAGCATCATGTGGCAAAGACTAGTTATGTTTAGGAAGAAAATCATTGTTTGGATTAAAACACTCCCAAGGAACGAACACGCGTTTCCTGGGTGAAAGTCTTTTATTTTCCCCCGAGAAGCGAACTCTGCTTATGACCCACTCAGCCACCACGACCTCACCCCTACATGGTCCACAGCGTTCTCATACAGCAGCAGTCGATGTGGCGCAAACAGCAAAAAATACGTGGAATACATACAATTTACAGTGCTTTATCTTTCGTAACTATATGTACGAATGTTTCATGAGAACAGCCTGGTCTTAATCTTTTTCCATTGTCTTCCAACTTTTAGCCAAGCAGTTGTCACCCAGATCGGGTCTCATAACAAACATGTCACCCCCCCTAATGTCCGTCCACAGGTCAGACACACGCATGCATGCACACACAATTTATTCTGTCAGCAAAAGTCATCTAGTGTGACCTAGTTTTTACAGCATGAGACAAAAATATATATATATATATATATATATATATATTTATATATATACACACACACACACACACACACACACACACACACGTGCGCAATATAGCCTCCCATAAACATTTACTCTCTCTCTCTTAGACATCTGAATGAAATAAGAGCATCCTCAACTTCTCCGGCTTTCTGATACAAGGCTAAACTGCTGTCCTTTATTGTGTGTGTGTGTGTGTGTGTGTGTGTCTGTGTGTGTCTGTGAGTGAGTGACAGAGTGAGAGAGTTCAGAACACTGTGTATGAATGTGCGTGTGTGCCTCACACCTTTCTTGGCCAACACAATGCCGCAAGTTGTAATATATATTTCATGCTTTGTTAGCCCTCCCTGCACGTCGCACCTCGGCAGCTATCAAACATTCATAGCGCAGTTGTGCATTTGCATATCAAGGGAGCCCGCTCAGCCAATTCTAGTCGGAGCGAGTACTTCTCCCTCTCCATTCCGTTTTCACTCTCCCTGCATGTTTCATGTCTTAGTCTGGCTTTTCAGCTCTCTTCACCCCCCCTCCACACACACACCATTTTGTTCTAATCCTCTTTTGTTAAAAGCCTCTTTGTCTTTCCTTTTGTGTCCATTATTCATTCCTTCTCTGATTGCTGTAAAACTTCGGGAGGAGTCAAAGCAAAGATCTGTTCACATGGTCTTCTGTGGTTGTGGAAAGGCAGAGACATCACTGCTAAATCTGCTTAATAAACAAAAACATGTAAAAGGCAGTAATGAACAATTGAATTTTGTATGTTCCTTGGGAGTGTTTTAATACAAAGCACGATATTTTTCCTAAACTTTCTTGGGGATGAAGGGATGAGGGTAGTAGGGACGAGGGGGTGAAGGGATGAGGGTAACAGGGATGAGAGGGTGAAGGGATGAGGGTAGGAGGGACGAGAGGGAAGAGGTAGGTGAGAAGTCGAGGTACCAAAGGGGAAGGGAGGGTTGGTCAAGAATGCAGACACAAACAGAACTGAGTGGGTTGGCTTAGAATATAAAGGCTGGTCAGCGGTCCCGAACCAAAGTTGATTCATTAACTTCATTGAAAA
This sequence comes from Zingel zingel, assembly GCA_023566125.1. Taxonomy (NCBI): domain Eukaryota; kingdom Metazoa; phylum Chordata; class Actinopteri; order Perciformes; family Percidae; genus Zingel; species Zingel zingel. Next base: position 4,787,190 of record CM042328.1, on the reverse strand, counting down.
ATCTGACTTGTAAATGGAATGCATTCAACTCGGGTGTGACATCATTCCCAGCTTCCGAGTTCCAAGGTAAATTAGAACGGGGTCGGGCATCGTTTGGCAATTCCGAGTCTTCCTTTCGATTCCGGTTCTTATCGATTCCGATTCTTTGAGGGCTGGAGTTGAAATGGGTCAATGGTGGGTTGCAGTTTTACAGCTCTTTTTCAACTTAAAAATAAAGCCACACTAGAGCACCGCTTACTGTGCTCCGAGGCTGCAACATAACAAGCGTCTGGCCGCTTCGGAAACCCAAATTTGTGCATGTTAAATTTGGGACCAATGATTGGATTTGAAACCAAATCCTCCAAACGATTCCAATAAAGAAACGATTCTACTGGAATTGTAATTTTTGAAACGATTCCAAGTAGGAATCGGTTCTCGATGCCCAATCCTACGCACAATATCTCTGTCTAAACTAGTCTTCATCTTCTATCTTCCCTCTTTCCCCAGACTCCTCTGCCTGTCTCTGATTTTGTCTGTTCACCCTGCCTCCATGTTGGTTATATGTTCTCCTCCTCCTCTCCCTCTCATCCCACTTTCTCAGCGTTCCATCTCTGATCTTCCAGCTCACATCTGTGCTTCTGTGTCTGTATTTTTTCTAGCCCATATTTTCTCTCTCCCACTGTGTCCCACTATTTTCCACTTTCCTGCCTTTCACACCTTGTCAGCAGCTTGTACATTCAAACAGCAGGCACGCAACACACAAATAATACAATGTCCTTAGCACATGTGTCCATGTTACGGTGCACCTCTTTCTCTCTCTCTGCAGGTGGGGATGTCTTGTGGTTGCATGGAGGACATCAGTTGCTCCAGGGTAGGACACAGGAAGTGTGTTCTCTGCGAACTCCCCGGTGGCATCAGACTGTGCAGGGCGAGTCTTAATACACTCTCTGCATAACATCAGATTGCAATGCTGTAGCTGAATCCAGGGTTCAACAATTTCAGCGATATTTCTTTTTTTTTCCACGTCCGGTTGAAAAAAAGTGGGGGAAAAAGTTCAACATGCCCAAAGTGAATATTTACTGGCCCCGTAAAAAACGTAGAAAGGATTGAAAAAATGTAGAAAAAAAAGTCAAAAACTTAAAATTTTTTTGGAAAACTTGTCAATGGCGTCGGGAAAAAGAAACTTCAAAAAACGTCAAACGTAAAAATAAATAAATAAATATATAACTTTGAAAAAAAGTCAAAAAGCATAAAGAAAACGTTAAAAAAAAAACAGAAAAGTCAACCTTCGAAAAAAAAGTTTTAAAAATGTGTCAAAGGTTACCGAAAATGTTGTCAGGTTAGCGTCAAATGTTGAAAAAAAAAAAAGTCCAAAGCATTGAAAGCATAAGCGCGTAAAGCAAATGTCGAAGCACCAACTCAATTGTTGATTGGCCAAGGGCACATTCAAATCATTCAACAAGCGTTCCCATATATGATACCATGATGCCCGAACAGGCCAGTCGGTAGTTATATTTACGCTCAATGGTGTTTTAAGCCCCCAACGTCGACTTCAAGGCAGCGCTGCAACTGTCGACTTCAAGGCACCTAATCCTAACCTTAACTCTAACCCTAACTCTAACCATTGCCTAATCCTAGTGCCTTCCAGGCTCTGGTGGCAGCGATTTGCAATAGTCCAGGCTGGTGATGAGCACCTCCTTCCATAGTGGTGTAAGGAAAAAATCCTCCAGAGGCTGTAGAGAGGTGGAGGTGCAGCAAAATCCATTTTCCATAAGAGTGAAAGGTGTTGTAGAGGTTGTAGAGGAAGTATTTCCCCCCCACATATCCACATTACAGAGGCTTCTACTATGTGGATCTGCTTCCCTCACAGTATTCTTCTCAAATCTGTAACTGGGGAGAGCTGTCTGCACACATCCAGCTTCAGTGCAGCTTCCTCTGGATCGGATGTCAACGTGTTCCTCACAGCACAGCCTTTGACTTACTTCACACATTAACATGAAGGTGTAACGGCTTCTACTGGAAATGTGGCAGCCATGCCAGAAGCTCCTTAGGCCTCTTCTAGCTTTCTTGTAGTATTTGATCCATTAAAGCACAATTTGTTTATCCATGGCAATTCCCTGTGAATTTCCGCGTTGCTTTGGTCATGTTCTATAAATCAAACTGCATAATGATGACCTGAAAACTTCATTTTGCTCAGGCTTATGATTAGAGAGAGAGAGAGAGAGAGAGAGAGAGAGAGAGAGAGAGAGAGAGAGAGAGAGAGAGTGTGTGTGTGTGTGTCTCTGGCTGTGCTTTTGTTGGAGATGTTGCAGTCATACTAGAAGCTCCTTAGGTCTCTTCTAGCTTTCTCGTAGTATTTGATCCATTAAAGCACAAATTGTTCATCCATGGCAATTCCCTGTGAATTGCCGAGTTGCTTTTGTCATGTTCTATAAATCAAACTGCAACATGATGACCTGAAAACTATTTTCTCAAGTCTGTCTGTGTGCGTGCGTGCGTGCGTGCGTGGGTGTGTGTGTGTGTGTGTGTGCGTGTGTGTGTGTCTCTGGCAGCGCTATTGTTTGGTTCATACAGCTGATATCCGTCACATTCATCAACATTAAAGTGTGACTTGAAAACCAGTGCACATTATTGCTGAAAGAAAGTTATATAATACATGATATACATACACACACACACACACACACACACACACACACACACACACACACACACACACACACTCACTCACTCACTCACTCACTCATCGATCCTTCTTCCTTCAAACCATGGATACACAGAAACAAATATGCACCACAGAATGTATTAAATCAGAAGGGGTCTGACATTATATGGAGCCTGCACTGCAAAGAGAGAAGTCTTTGAAATGAACAGAAAATAATAAAAAATAAGAAGATAGCAATTTATTTTACATTATAAGATGCTACAAAAACAAAACATAACATTAAGTATTGTGAAGTTTAGTTCAGACGACTCTAACGTAGGGCTGGGCAAAATATCGATATATAAAGATCGATATCTGAGGCTAGATATCGTCTTACATTTTTGGATATCGTAATTTTGCAATATGACAAAAGCATAGTCTTTTCCTATTTATAAAGGCTACATTACAGTAAAATTGTCATTTTCTGAATTTACCAGACTTACTAGCTGTACATTTTTATTCCCAACTTGTATACATTTGTACATTCTCCACTTTGTATTTTTTATCTTCATATTTTAAATATTTGTTCTTGTATTACATCCGATTTATTAGTTCATGTATATTATGTGTGCTGTGTGTCTGATATTTTGCTGGTGTAGCACCGTAATTTTCCATTTTGGGGTCAATAAAAATCTATTTATCGATCTATCCATCCATCCATCCATCCATCTACTAGCTGTTTTATTATTTGCCTTTACCCACATTGTCATTGTATCCACATTATAGATGATTATTTATCAAAACTCTATGTTAATATTTTGTGAAAGCACCAATAGTCAACCCCTACAATATCACCGAAATATCAACATTGATGTATTTGGTCAAAAATATCGTGATATTTGATTTTCTCCACATCACCCAGCTCTACTCTAAAGTCTTAACCCTCATGTTGTCCTCGGGTCATATTTGAAATTTGAGAAATATGGGTTTCTTTTTAACCAAATTAGTCAAAAAATGAAGTACAATTGCAAGTACTCGATTACTACTTTCATTGAATTGTGGGTATTCAATTTTATAGCATTTGAAAAAATTGAAATGGTTTCAAAAGCTGACTAAACTTTGACATCCACACGTCTGTGATTCTCCGCCAACATACGTTCCTCTAATATTAGTCAAAATCATTCATCATTTCAAAATTAGGTATAATCTCCTTTAAGTGAGATTTATTGACCATTAATTCCAAAAATCTGCGTAAAACTATAGGTAATAAGTTGGTGTTAGTGAAAAATAGCATAATAAATGTGGAAAATGTGTCAAAAATATTTTTTTTAAACGTTCATTTTGACCCAGAAGGACAACAAGCGCATGGTCGACCAGAAGACAACACAAGGGTTAATGAATAAATGATAACCATGAGATTCTTCCTTCAGCTTGTCCCTGACCCAGACAGTCATAATACACCTATAGTTCGTGTCTCTGTGGGTTAAAAGCTTCCTGTAAAAACAAGTGTAGCTTGCCAGTTTTAAGTGAACACACAGGGCTTGACAAACAGCGGCCAGCTGAATGACCAACAGGAAGGGTGACATCATGTACTACAGGGCCACAGGCTCAGCACTGCTGAGCTGCAGGGTCTCAGTCATTGCCTGTTAAGGCCAAAGAGAGGTGGAAAAAAAGGGAATTATTCAGTGTTGCTGTCTGAAGACAGCTTTGTGGCAAGTAAGAAGTGAGCCTGAAAGGAAGCAAAGAAGAAGTCACAGTATTTGTGACATGGTTGTGGTTTTTCCCGTTTTATTTTGTCAATTAATTCCCTGTTTTGCAGTATTGTTCTCTGTTTGGATTCTCTCAGAAAATATTATATTTGTGTATGTTTTCATGCTTCAGTTTTATTTTGTAGTCTCTGTTTCTCCTGTGTCGTGTCTTGTTTTACTTCCTGCCTTGTGTGTTTTCCCACCTTTTGTGATTGTCTGATGTGTTCCACCTGTTCATCAGCCCTCTTGTCACCTGTGCCTCATTACTACCCTCATTTCCTTGTTTACTTGTTTCTTTGTCCTGCATGAATCCCTATGTCTCTCCCTTTGCAGTTTGATTCCTAGTGTTTTGGTTATTTTTAGTCTTCTGGTTTTGATGTTTGGAGTTTTGGTTTGGATATTCCTTTTGCCAGTTTTTGACCTGCTTGCTTTAGGAAACCTTTTGTTGTAGCCGTTTTAATTTAAATAACCCTTCAAAGCCTTCATGCTGCCTCCTCGTCTCAACCATCTGCATTTTGGGTCCAAGCCTGCACAAACCCTGACAATTTGTGTAGGACATGTGACTTAAAACACATTGGGTACCCTTACATTGTTGTACACTGGAATTAAGCAGCCCATTCTCACCCCCCAAAAAAAAATGATTATGCAGGCAGCCCATAATGACCGACATTTCGTTAGGCAGCAACCTTGAGTAATTCTCGTGAGCGCAAACGACAAAGTAAAGTGACAAAGTATAAGCCGCAAATCCCACCAGTTTTGTTCCATTGTCCACAATGGGTCACACTAGGGCCGCACCATATGAGGAAAATATGCAACATAAGATAACGTTGTTGAATATCTCGATAACGACATTAGTAGTAGTTATATAGTTAATAATTAAATAGTTTTCTACTGATATTTTCCTTCATATAGCACGATTTCACGATATGTCGCAGCCTTTCACAATGTGTTTATTGTGCCAGTTGATATCCCGATGACGATGAAAAAAAAACATTGAACACGTCATACCGAAGCGGAGCGTTTTGCCAGCCCGACTCGACCACACCTCCCTCAAAAATAGACCTGCCGCATATTTTTGGCATATTTTGGCGGTGCGTCTCAACTGGTGGAATAACAAGCCCTGTCTTGATTAATCGTAAGTGTTGGTGGCGGCAGAACACAGACACACCTGGTGGAATTTAGGGGGTAGAGCGCCAAATTTCCCATAAGGAGGCAGGTTGAGGGGGTGGATGGGTCAAACAAACACAGGACTTTGACTCAGGATACCGTGGTTCATGTTCCGTGTGAAACCAACAAGTCAAGTGTCATTTTTAAAAAATTAACCAAGTTTTACAGACCGTATCATCTACTGGCTTAATCTCTGGGAGTTGATTCTGGAAGCAGTGACGAGATCTCAGGGATCAAAGTGACACAAAGCAGAGTTCAGTTCACAAAGTTCTAAAGGTTTAGTGAGACACATGCCAGGATATTTACATTTTCTAACAATTGCGCCATTCACTTCGTTGATGTGAAAATACCATAGATAGATAAGAAAGAAGCACCAGAGGTGGGAGAGTGGAGGCAGTAAATAGAACAGTCATATGTGTTGTTTTGGGAGTCTTTTAGAAATCAACCTTTTAATGCCGTTTAGGTATGAAGATGTGTTGCAATTGAGATTTGAACAGATTTGAAGTAAGACTCTGTCATCCAACAAGCTTATTATGCACAGACACCTTGCACACACAGATCTGATTCATTTTTATGAAAATGGAAATGAAGCTGAAATCCAAAAGAACAAACGAAGAAAGAGTTGTTGTGTTAAGGACTAAACATTTTAACGTAAAAACCAATACCGTCTAGAAAGTGATTAGGTTTTTTTAATGGCATCAACACTACTCTTAGAGTCATCACAGTACAGTAATACAACAACAGATTGTACCATGAACTACACTTGATAGTTTCTTTGAATAAAGTTGAGGCAACTTCAGCTTGTGAAATATTAAACATATGGGTTATTCCCTCAAGTGTCTGTCACAGAAAACTTCTTCCAAACCTGTCTTCTTTCTGCTCAATTCTCCAGCTGCTCTTTAGCTTCTTTAGCATGTCTGCTTTTCTCCCTCCCTCCCTCCATGTCGCACACTCCCTCTAGCTACACTAATACCTCCTAGCAACACTCAGGTGCGCATGTGTGTTTGTGTGTCAGGATCAATACATGTCCCACTGTGGGCTCGCTGAGGAGGGTTTGAAGTGAATGCTGAGTGTGTGTCTTCCATTGCTAAGGGAGGAATGAGAAAGTTCTTGACTAGGTTTGCGGTATTAACCTTAAGCACACAGAAATCACAAACATACTTACTGTATGTTCATGAATATTGACAATTATGAAAATACAACAAATTATTTCATTATTTAAAAAAAAGAAGTATTGGAACAGTTGGCTTGACAACAGTTCATTCCCAGGATAATTGCCAGATGTTACGGCTAGCGTTAGGCGATATGGAGAAAATCAAATATCACGATACTTTTGACTAAATACATCGTTTCGATATTGCGGCGATATTGGTGCTGTCACAAAATAATGACAAAAAGTTTTGATAAATAATCACCAATAATGTGGATACAATGACTAAGTGGGTAAAGGCAAATAATAAAACAGCTATTAAGTCTGGAAAGTTCAGAAAGTGACATCACTTTACTGTAATGCAGCCTTTAAAATAAGGAAAAGACAACACTTATGTCATATCCAAAATCTAAGACAATATCTAGCCTCATATATCGTTATATTGCCCAGCCCTAGTTCTGGTGATGTGTGTTGCTGATGTCTGACTCCGTTCTCTTTGGGAAACCACAAACAAACTTCGAGCTAGTAAGCTACAGTCACCGTTGCTGCGTCCGGAGCTTAGCGCAGCCCAAGACGATTGTAATTGCTAGAAATGCAAACAACCCAGAGTGTTTTTATCTCCTATCCCAGAATGTATCTGTGGTGTAGCCAGACTTTACTATAGGACAGGGGTCTTCAACGTTTTTTAAGCCAAGGACCCCAAGCTGAAAAAGAGACGGAGCAGGGACCCCCTTCTACAGATATTAACACAATAACATGTAGGGCAGACTCAAGCCTTTACACATACATTTTATGGTGCATACAATACCAAGCTTTTAAAAATAAAAATTGTTGGCATGTTCATATAGTTATACATCACGTTTAAATGTGGCACAGTGAATCCTTAGCTTAACTGTATCTGTGGATGGCTACCTTAGCTATAGGCCAGTAAGCTTGTCATCAATGTTGTGCACATTAAAAAAACATGTCTTTACTAATAATATGCTGGATTCATGTTAATGTATATTTTCAGATGCATTTTTCTTTTAAACCATCAATCTGTAATTGGTGGCCCCCCAGCAGCACCTCTGAGGACCCCCTAGGGGTCCCTGAGCCCCTGTTGAAGATATCTGCTCTAGGAGACATGTATGGCAGTGCAAGGCTAGCCTTCCTAGATGTAGAAACTGTTGCTCTCCACAGTGACACACAACACCAGAACAAACGAGAAGTTGTGCGCAATTGTAATTTTCGTCACCGACGAACAAACATCTGTCACTAGACTGGATGTCTAGTCTGCTTCCAGCATAACACCAACTGCCCAGCTAGCAGGAACAATTTCAGCTGTTGAAGAAAATGGTAAGGTAATTATCTAGATTAAAGTAAAATGTGTGCAGTCAGGCTTTACAGACAATCATGCATTCATTCATTCTTGTAGTTGTATTGTTTTACTGCTTCTGCCTTAGTTTTTTATGTCAAGTACCTTTTAACGCACCATTAGCCCATCTGTCTGTGAACTTACTTACGTACTCAAAATAAGAACAAATACACATTAAATGCTGACAACTTATATCCTTGGTCTTTGCCATAAACATTCTGTCCCTCACATATGTCACACAATTCACTCTTTAATTATCTATCTGTTGCTCGACTGAAGCTCGTCTCTTCATGTAGTCGTCTTGAAAGATGGAGCTGTGACAGATTTGACAAAGGAAAAATACCGCAGGTCTGGGTTATGACACTTCAATTGCTGTTATTTAGAGAAGTCTCGTAGTTTAATATAATGGTTATAATTTGCATTCACAGCTGGGAAAACTACTTCTCCACAGATATAGCTCTCTGGTGGCTGTCGGCGTCAAAGAGCTTTTGACTTAATAGCAGAGGAGACATTAACGACTCCTTTGCTTCTTGAGAGCTCAGTGAGAAGCTCTTGAAAGGCTCTGGTGTTAACGGATCTGTAGCGCTCTGATTGCCTCGCTCCCCATCAAGCTTGAGACCTGGAATATTAAATAACCTGAAGTGTCCTGGGAGACAAAGTAATGAATTCAGCTCTAAACAGGAGACATGGGCAATGGTCCAACACTTAATTGTTCCATTCTCGCTTGTTTCCCAACAGTAATTTCTCATTTTTTCAAGGTTTTCTGTTTATCAATTTCCCTCTATATAGTCTGGATCATTTAACAATACTGTAGGTATGTTATGCCCCAATTATTGCAACTTTGTTTTGAAGAGATTATGTTTTTCACTTTGTCGGTTAGATATGGTAATTGGCTGTAAATACTACAATACCCATGAGTTTCAGCCACCATTACTATGAAGAATACTGACTTTAGCAGGAATTATAGCTGTAGCAAATTCAGAAAGCTTTGAATAAATGAATAAAGTAAAATTAACAAAAAGTCAGAAGGCCTGTGGCCACAGAACAGGACCGTGACAGTTCAGCGTTACGTACGACGTCACCGGAAGTGAAGTAACGTCTGATTTTAAAGCTTTACTGCTAAACTTTTTGATATTACTGAACATCCATTACATTCAAGACATTGCCAAATTAGTTACTACAAAGCTAATTAAGACTATCAGCTCAGTATGGCTATGTTCAGAAGATTGTGGCATCCGGTGACTTTCCCGCGCAAAAACTTGAGTGAAGATAATGACCTCTTCTGAAGAGTCCATCATGTTTTTTTAATCCTCCGTGTCCTCCTTGGTTACTAGCAACTGTGTGGAGGAGGAGGAGGGGGTAGAGGGGGTGTGGGATCACAGAAGGCTTGTATCATGTGGTGTGCCAACAGTTTTGTTGTCATTACTTTGAATTCATCATGGGGGAGACAGAAACTACGCACATCTTTTTCTAAGCTTAACTAAGAAGTTTTGGTGCCTACACCTAACTAAAACTGTTACCATTTCACAACGTTAACGACATGTTTAAAACCAAGACCGTTACGTTCTCTGGCTTAGATATGAGGATGGAAAACGCTCCCGTGGGTCGTATTAAAGTGTGGGAAGAAACGACCGATATCGTTGTATGGTTTGAAAGACTTTTTGTTATAAAAAATCAGCTTAAAAATCCTTTACAATAGCAATTTTCCCAAAAAGACATTTGGTGTTTTCCAACTTCATGCTGCTACCAATCAAATCCTGCATGCCTTTTTGTTAAACTAGCCTTTTAAATACTGTCACTATGCCATCCAGCTCATAGTTTAAATCCCAAGTCTCTTATTTGATATCTCCTCGCTCAAACGGGAAGTCGTTCTGGCCCTCCTTAATGAAGGCCGTTTGAAGGCCGTCTCAAAGCTCTTATTCCTACCCTGAGGAGCTAGGAAGGAGGATACAAGAGAAGCAGCCTTCCCGGAAGCTGTTAAGCTAAAAGCTGTTGCTAACCCCGTCCATGCAGCTGACAAATTCACGTGACACTTCAGAGGAAAGGACGTCTCATCCCTTTTAAAAACACATTTCCTCGTTTCCTCTCTCCTCGCATGATTCCCTCGCGTCTCTACCATGCTTCCTCAATGGGTCGGAATAAGACGTAAGGAAGCGAAGCAAGTGGAGGAGCTGGGGATGCAATTTAAATGACCTGGGATGTACCCTATATATACCGGCACACTTCCATTCATTCCTGCCAGATTGTCTGTTGTGTTTTTGACTTAGTGCTCCAGTTTAAATTTTTTGTGGAAACAGTATATCGGCTAATTTGAATATGTTGCCAATATAAAACAAGTTTTCTTCTTTTGTTTGGTGCCGTGTTGTGCTGTAACAGCTTGTTTGAAGGACAAAAGAAGGAGAACGTGCATGATTTAGGGCAAAGCAACATTAATTTAATTAGAAAACAAATAGGTCTGAAATACACAAACAGCAGCAGGTGAGGGTGAAAGTCAGAGTAATCACTGTTGATTGGGGGTGCTGTGGGATCCGCCTGTTGGGTTGCTGTGAATTGGGAACACACAAGTGTACTGCAAGTACAAAGAAGAGGGGTCAGGAAAAATCCAGACAACCGTGTGAATTGAAAAACACCTTGGCATTCTGCAAGAATAGCCTAACTTGTTTCTTGTTGTTTTCTTCACTCTTTATTTTCTCCTCTCATTTAAGTCTTCCTTTCTTCTGTCTCTTTTTCTCTTCATCTAATGTGTTGTTGAATAATTGTAGGGAACCCAACATACCAAGCCCCTTGAGGGTTTTCTGGGTTTCTTTTGCCTTTTTACCTAACCCTCTGTGGACGACTGACGTCCAAAACAGTTTTTTCAATGTCTCTATTAATATGTCATCAACAATACAGCGCAGAAATGTGTTATGGATATTGCCAGAATCGGCAGAGTCTCTGCTTCCGGGTCCATTTTTATTGCGAGATGATACGTCACTCACACGGCGAATGAGGAGACAGGCAAGAAAGCTTGTGTCACTCGTCGTCTGCCTCTCTGTGTATAATTTGTGGATTTGCGTGTCCGTTTTGTGAAGACTTTGGTAAACTCATTTCACCAAATGCAACCATAACAATTGGCCCACATGGTTGTATATATGTTTTCACAGAAGAATTAAAGAATTTCCAAAAGCAAACTTCAACTTTTCAGCTTTAGGTCCAAATTATCTCTTTACACAATGCTTTAGAACGCATCTCACTATACAGTTTGTTCTGAACATTTTGATATGAAACACATGGCTATCAGGTTATATGCAAATACCCTTGAAAGGTGAATTTAAGATGTGAAAAAAACTGAAAATGCCATTAGACCTCAGAGGGTTAATGTCTCTTAAATGTATCATTGTTGTTGTGATTTTAACATGTGCTAAATAAATTAAATCAATCAATTAAAGAATACTTTTTGTAATATGAATTAAATCAATCAATTAAAGAATAGTTTTTGTAATATATTGTAAATACTATATTACAAAACTATATATTACTATGTACTTTTGTAATATAGTATTTGTAATACTTTTTTCCCTACAGCCTCAGCAGTTCTCACGTAATGCGTCTTGCCTTTAGGGATGACTTGGCGAAGCGTAAAAGATTGGGGATTGGAGCAGATTGTGTTGGTCACATGCAGGTGAATGCATGACACATTACAAGTAATGCAACAATGCTGGTTTCAATATCTCTGAAAAAAATAAGTTATGTACAGTATTTGGCACTGTGTCATTTAGAGTCAAGAGAGGTGTGACAGGCCAGCTCTGCTTATAACCGGCAACTGAATGATTACTGCTGCCCTGCTGCTATAAAACGGCCCGCTGTCTCACACTAATGGAAAATGACATCCATGGCAGTGTTGCAGTGGCAGGTTCGGGTCACCGGGGACCTGGGTGGATGTATTCAGGTCAATTACCGGCTGGAGGAGAAGATTGAGGACCTCAAGTGAAGAACCACAAGTGCAAACAGGATGAAATGGCTCCTGTTGTTGTTTTTACAATGCCCAGTTTATCAGCAACAGCAGTTTCCCATAAAACTGAAAAGATTGATGGCACCACGGCTTTTCCTGGTGCTTAGCGACGATTGCTTAATAGAGCAGGCTTTCATTTCTAAAAAGTGGAAATGTAACATGCAACATATATAATATACAACCTTTTAATTATTCTCCTGAGTGCTCGGTTTGTTTCAGGGACGTTTTTAGAAGCATTTTTGTTTGGGTTTGTTTACGTGATGATGGGCGCACTCGCTTCCGTCATACAAATAACCGGCGCATCTACTGACACAATGGGAGTGTGTCTATGTTCCCACAGCCCTATGTTCCCACATTTCTAAGATTTGTTTCAAAATTACGCTCTATGTTCCCACATTAACTTTTTCATGAATTTGTATCAGATTTGATCCCCCTAACCCTAACCCTAAAACATGTTGTGGGAGGATAGGGTTGAAATTGAAGGGAAATGTAGGAACACAAGACCTAATTTTGAAAATGTCCTAGAAATGTGGGAACATAGGGCTGTCGGAACATGGGGCCTAATTTTAAGAGAAATCTTAGAAATGTAGGAACATAGAGCTGTGGGAACATAGGGCTTAATTTTAAGAAAAATCTTAGAAATGTGGGAACATAGGGCCTAATTTTAAGAAAAATCTTAGAAATGTGGGAACATAGAGCTGTGGGAACATAGGGCCTAATTTTCAGTGAAAAAGAATTCTTAGAAATGTGGGACAATTGGACTGTGGGAACATAGGGCTGACCCCGACGCAATGATGTTTTCAGTGTAGTGTCCGAAATGTCATGTGGTCATTCCCTATATAGTTGACTATTTAACACTATATAGGGAATAGTGAGTGAGTGAACAAGGGAATGGTTTCAAACACAGCTAAAGACCGGACGGAAAGTGACTTGCAACAGAAACAAACACGAGTAACAAAATTAATAGAAAGTAAGCAAAGTAAGATGATGAATGTAATAAAAACATGATCTAGGAGCGGGGGCTGGGCATGGCAACACACTCATCCATGCCCTTTATACGGCAAGGCTGTAACTATTTTACAAACTTTACCTTTATGTATTTCTTTATTATTATGTGTATTTATTAATTTCGTTACAAAAAAATCGATTTAAAACTCATATGTTGTTCTGCCATCTTCTCGGAAAGTTGGATGTGTCGTGGTTTCCTGTTGAACTGTGTAAAATCCATCAGAGGGTAATTTACAGAGTTAATGTGCTGATATGCTCTGGATGTTATCTGTTGTACATAGCGTCTTCTGATGTTCTCAAAGACAAATTTCACACCAAAGTAGATAAGCTAACAAGATTCTGCCTTTGTTGTTTCACTCGCGGTCACAGCTGTCTAATCCCCGCTCAGGGAGACAGTGGGATGGCAGCGTTGGTCTCTTCTTGCACGTTTCTTATTTTATATGTGAGGTGTGGCACAGTTTTGTCCCAAAATGTTTCTTAGTAGTATGAAAACTCATTCCCCTGTAGGCTTAAAAAGTAGCTGTGGAGCATCGTAGTTTTGTCTTTAATCGAGAATAGAGGCAGTGTTTGTCTTAGATTCATGTTCATGTTTGACAAGTTTTTCCCTGTGGGGGAATAACTTATCAAACACCCAAAGAAAGTTCTCCAAACACTCAAGGGGCATGTTCCACTCCTCAGTTGTCTATCCATATGCTCAGATGTGTTCCAAAAACTCACAATTTCCATCTCGATCCTCGTGCGTTTGGCTGTCAAACTGATTGTTCGTTGGTTTGTCTTCACCACCCATGAGTGAGCGCCAGCACAGTATTGTAGGTCACAGTCAAAACAGCAACTCCATCTGTTAACTGGGATATATGTTTCTTAATACAAATGTAGACAATTTGAGCAATAATTGTAGTGTTGCCTTTGTTTTTACTACACAGAGTTTGTTTCTAAGTCGTCTGATCTGACCTGTTTTTAACAATGCATTCAGGTATCTCAGCGGTTATCTTGATGAGTACAATGATATTTCTACTGATAGAATGATGGACAAGACTATAAGTCGGACCACAATGTTTTAATAAAATATAGTTGTTCTTTAGGAACAGAATGTTTAGTCCACAACCAGTAGCGTGGCCAAATCAAAGCCTGTTCCCTAAACGTAACTAGTTCAGTTTCACGATTACTGCGAGTTTAAAACGGCTATCGGCAATAAGTAGAACGTTCACATATGTTGTTTTGGGAGTCATTGGCAATCAACCTATTCTGTCATTTAAAGGGTAATTTCGTTTTTTTTTCAACCTGGACCCCCATTTTCCAATGCCTTTATGTCTAATATAGTGATGTGACCAAAAATCTTTGAAATTGATCCAGTATTGAGCGAGATCGCAGTGACTGGCCGGCGCCAACCAAGCTGCAATGTAACCTAATGGGGCAATTGTGCACCCTCGATTTTTGTACAGTAAAAGTAATTGTTTTTGCCACTGACAGGCTATAATCACAAGCCTATAATTTCTGTAGTCCGAAACAACAAACTACCGGAAAGCCTTTTAACCGATTCGCATTCTACACTCCATAATGCTGTGTTTGGACAAGAAGTCACCTTGTGAGATCCATAATGTTGTCAGACACTTTTAGTTACAATCTGAGCATGTCAGTGCCAAAAACAATCACTTTTAGTGGACAAAATCGATGTTGCACAATTGCCCAATTAGGTTACATTGCAGCTTGGTTGGCAACAGCCGGTCACTGCGATCTTGCTCAATACTGGACCAATTTCAAATATTTTTGTTCACATCAGTCACTTAGACACAAATGCATTGGGAAATGGGTTGGGTAAAAAACGAAATTAACCTTTAACACTTTGCCATTGAAATGCAGGTTTTAAAACGCCCAGTACAAAACCACGGGTATACTCTTTAACCATTAGCTAATCTCCTCCGTTTGTGTTCATGCTTCAGTGTCAGAAAATGTTTAGGGTAATGTCAACATCAGTTCATTAGCATTCCAGACTTAGTTCTCATTTCACAAAGTGCTCTGTGTGGTAGAATATGACAACAGAGGAATGTGTGGGAGGAAACATCACCCGGAGAAGTTCAAATGGAACTTGGCAAGGACAGGCCGATCATTTCATCTGTCACAACTGCTTTGTTTAGTCAATTAGTTTCTGACACTGTGCATCCAGTCAAAAAGTCAGGTTATCCAAGGGAATCTAATGCAAGGCAGTAATTGTTAGACACACACACCAGGCTGTTCTCATGAACCATTCGTACATATAGCTACGAAAAGTAACACACTGTAGGGCGTCCCTGAAATGAATCCAACATATAACAAATACACTGATGATAGACTTACTAGCCTATAGATAAGATGGTCACTAATGCCATCAACAGCTACAGTTAATCCTAAGGATTCACTGTGATACATGTATGTTGAACATTAAAACATGATTTATAAAATAATGCCAACAATTATTATTATTTTAATAGCTTAGGATTCTATGCAAAAAAAAAGGTATGTATGAAAGGCTTTAAGCCGCCCTTCACGTTATTGTAGGCCCATCAACTTTCTTTTATACAATATATGTAGTACGGGGTCCTTGCTCCGTCTCTCTTTCAGTTAAGGGGTCCTTGGCTTAAAAAAACGACACCCTTCCTAGACCTTTACGACAGCAGGTGTGGTAAAAACACTACCTCTTTTGTCCAAAGGGGTCGCTGAAATCAACACAAACTGAAAGTTACATACAGCCACTTTAACTCGGATAGCAAATGAGAGGTTCACAAATGTTAGCCTGGTCCTACCAGACTCTGGTCCATTTCATTTGTACAGATAGTCTGGCCACTCTCCATTGACAAGTGTTAACTTTCTTGAAGGAGGGTACTCTGTTGAAGTTTAAAACTATTGGATCTGCCCAGAGCCACTCTGGATCTGCCATAACCAATCGCTAACGTTTGGTCGTGACGTCGTCTTAGCATCGCTAGCGTTAGCCTTAGCCAACTCCTTCACCGCTAATGGAGCGAGCTGGAAAATCAAACTGTTCCTGAAGCCCGTGGGGAGGAGGGCCACAACATCATGGCCACCAACACAACTCAGCAGAGATTGTTCTTGCTCAGGCTTCAACTTCTGGATATTCGGCAGCGTTGCCACAACGGACCGAATGGCTTCGCTCGCATCTTTCTCCGCCGCCATTACGGAACTACAACTCAAACCAGCGCACGACCTCAACGTCATCGTTCTCAGCCACTCCCTCTGTTCGCTGATTGGACCGTCAAAGATTTGGTCGGAGAAAACCCAAAAATATACCACAAACCCAGATGTAGTACTGAAGGGAAATGAAAATTGAGCAGAAGTACGTAGGAGGGCGGAGCCAGGCTACGCAAATGTAACAGTAGAGAATAATGTATTAGGTGTTTTTAAAGGTGGGGAAAACAACTGTATTCTTTCAGAAGCATTAAAGTATTTTCTTTTTTTTGTATTAAAAATACAACCTGCTGTCTAAGGATAACAATCATGTTCCTGATGTTTAGCACATAAATGTGGACTAGCTAACTGGGTAATGATTAAATGGAGACGCACGGTGCTCTGATTGTCCAACAGCGGCTTTTCAAATTGAAATGAGGTGAACCTGCTGGGCTGAGGCTATGTCGAGCAGCTTACACAGAAAAACAAACCACTGTTTCCTCATCAAAATGGAAAAGTACATAGATGGACCCAAACTACCCTAGTCAGTGATCCATTAAGTAGGAAATAGACTATTTTAAAATCAGTACACTGCACACTGATTTGCTTCAAAAATGCCTCCAAGTCTCAGTGAATTAAACTCTTCACTTACACACAGCTTAATATTCTTGTCACTCTGAAAGTAAAATGAAACTCAGTCTTACTCTTTTATAACTTTTTAAAGTCTTATGCCTAGTCCTCCCAGTGCTCTTCCTCTATTTTTCAGCACTTGTTGCTAGGCAACTGTTCCATCACATGCATTAGCACATTTATATTTATATCAACTTTTGTAACAATATCTAAACAGGCAGTAAAGATAAAAAAATAATTTTTTTAGAGTGTGCAATAATCCGTTTAAATGATGAGCTTGGAATGATTCTCTGTCTGCTTCTTTTAAAACGCACAATTCGATTGTGTCTCAATTCGGATACTTCCATGTACCATTGTGGTACACCACATGTGTCAAAGTCAAGGCCCGCGGGCCAAATCTGGCCCCTCGCAGATTTATATCTGGCCTGCATATCAATTTAGGTTCACAATAAATGTGGCCCGCCTAGTTGTGCACCAGACCAAAAAGACAAACTGATGTGCTGAACTCTATGAAGGCTGAGGAACTTTTTTTGCCAATTTTTTTTTTTTTAGAGATTTATGTCGACCATATATGAGACATGCATTAATATAGTCAAAGATATTTGACTTTTTCAAAGTAAAAGCATGTCAATAAACTATACATGTCTATCCATTGATGTGATCCTCATTTTCCAGTGTGGCCCTTAGTGAAGTTGGGCCACACTGGAAAGTAACACCCCTGTTAAGTACACTGTAAACATTATGTACTCACTTGTGTAGCACGTGAATTTCCACAGGGTAGTGTTGTCTCAAATCGCGCACGGCTGTTGTGCACTGACCACAAATTACTCTTTTTATTTTTAGTGTTCATATTATGCTCATTTTCAGGTTCATATTGTATTTATAGGTTATATCAGAATAGGTTTACATGTTTTAATTTTCAAAAAACAAAATATTTCTTTTCTCCCTGTGTGTTGAGCTCTCTGTTTTAGCTACAGAGTGAGGCATCTCACTTCTGTTCCTATCTTTGTTGGGAGTTGCACATGTGCAGTAGCTAGGTAAGGACTACTAGCCAGTCAGAAGCAGAGTATGAGGGCGTGCCCTGACAGTAGCTAGGTAAGGACTACTAGCCAGTCAGAAGCAGAGTATGAGGGCGTGCCCTGACAGTACCTAGGTAAGGACTACTAGCCAGTCAGAAGCAGAGTATGAGGGCGTGTCCTGACAGTACCTAGGTAAGGACTACTAGCCAGTCAGAAGCAGAGTATGAGGGCGTGCTCTGACAGTAGCTAGGTAAGGACTACTAGCCAGTCAGAAGCAGAGTATGACGGCGTGCCATGCTAGCAGCTAGGCGAGCATTATAACGTGTGTTCCAAAGTGACCACGTTTGTCTCTGAAGTAAAGGCTGGACTACAATAGAGCTGTTTGGAGCAGTTTGTGAACAGTGTTTTCTGTTGGAGATGGTAAGTCCCTTTGGGGTGGACTTTGGGCTTTTTCACTTTGTAAACCTGTAACGTGCACAAAAAAGGTATATAACACAATAAAGGAAAGGGAAAAAGCCAAAAAAGCATAATATGAGCTCTTAAATGGTAAGTTACAGCCAGGGCGAAGCGTTAATGCCACCTATTGTCGCCAGAGATGAGGACTTGAGTTAGAGACTCGGACTCGAGTCGCACTTAAGTTGCACACACAGTGACTTCAGACTTGACTTGAGACTCGTCCTCAAAAGACTTCAGACTCGATATAGGCGTAATTTACGTACAATAATCAAAACTGGGGCATTTTTCCCGAAGTTTTTGTTCATTTTCAATGTTTTTGCTGCTTTTTCCAACGTTTTTGTTTTTTTGTTCTGAGTTTTTGTCGCCTTTTTGTCGCTTTTTCTGACATTTGTCGCTTTTTGACGTTTTTGTCTCTTTTTTTTTTTTTAAATATATATGCATACATGTCCCGGGACCTCCCTAGATAGTTGGAGATCTCAACTCGTGAACAATCTTTATTTTTAGGAACCGTCTGATGAGCTGACCGTGACCTATAACCTTCCTACGTAACACGTCATGTTTCTGCTGCACGTGAGAGAGGACAACAAACATGTTGACCGCACCGGCAGCTCCTGTGTATTTCATCAGAAGCTTTGGCTTAAAAAAATGTCATAAAACAAGGCCCACACAAAAGAAGTACTGTATGCAAAATATGTGGACTCTAGCTCAGAGACTTGTGAGCTGATTGTTGCCCAACAAAATATGTACCTGTTTGTTTTCTGACTGACTACAGTTTAGTCAAAACATGTATAAAAAAACATGTATAAATTACAATTGTAGCCTATAGTTTACTTCGGCTGTGTCAATTGCAACTGCTGCAGCTTCCTCGCCCGCCACTTTCACAAGTTTAAAAATACGTTGGTGGTCCCGTAGCTGTCACTCCGTAGACAAGATGGCGACCGTTGAGTGTACTGTCCTGCGTTCCACGCTCAATGAAGCCATGAGGAACAGTAATTCCAGCTGTCAGCAGTCAGCAGTACTGTATGATTTTTTCTTTAAAGATTACGTTTTGGGCTTTTCCGCTTTGAATTTTTGACAGGATAGCTTGGTGAGAAATGGGAGAGAGGGAGGGACACCATGCAGGAAATTGACACAGGCTGGAATTGAACCGTGGACCTCTGCGTCAAGGCATAAACTTCTCGGTATATGTGCGCCTGCTCTACCCACTGTCCAACCCGGCAACAGCAGTACTGTATTATTTGTGGGAAATTGCATGAAATGTGTACAAATATTTGCTAAGCTGTTCATGGGCGATTCCAGGATTTTTTACGTGGGGTGGCACAGGGGGGGACCAATAATCAGTAACTTGTTTTCTTTTTAAACAACTTGTATATCCGAATACAACACACATTTGCTACAGGCTCAGTCTGCCACAAAAAACAATTCCATTGCTGGTTCCATGGTATCAGAATTTTGAAGGGTTGTCATGGAAACATTAATTGGTCATGTGACAAGGGCTGGGGAGATTGGCAGAACAGGCAGCCAAGTGACAGTACTCTGATCTAATGGGAATCACAATTGTCAGATTGACTCTCGCACTCTAGCCCAATGGATTGGGTTTGGGGGGGCACCAGGGAGGGCCAATCATATTTTAGGGGGGGAAGTAGTGCCCCCCTCCCCCCCTAAAGTATGTCCAACATACATATCCTGCCGCTTCTGGCTTCATGAAAAAACTACTTTTTTTAATCCAAACTATTTGTGTGAGGATCAAACACAGGTTGCCATTCAGCTTTAAATATGCACCTCCACTTTGTGAAATATGCCTTGAATGTATAATGTAGGCACATATTCTTTCACATTTGCATTATAACATGCACTTCAAGGCAAGGGACTCATAATGGACTCCTCCACTGTGTGAGAGCATTATGTATTGACTTCACCTTGAGACCTTTTGAAGTGAACACGACTTTATCGTTCATACACTTTTTTTGATTATTGTTGACTGATTTTGATTATTGTCTCTGAGAAAAACATCAAACCAATATTTCCATAAAAAGCTCACCAGGGCTTCCTGTGGTAAAGTTGCCATGGAGATGGTGTGTGCAGTGTGGATGAGGTTCAAACATTTATTTTCAAGAGCTTTGTATTTGAGAGGTGTGTCAGAAGCTGCTTGAGAGTAGACACGATTGACAGAAACAACAAAATTTGGAAAAGAACTCATATTAACACTTAATTATATTCCTAAACCTAATCAACCCATTCTCCCTCCCAACTCGTCAATTACTGACGCTTGGTCAGTGGCTGTCAGCGTCAGATACCAAAATTATCCTCCTTAAATACTAACTGACTTACATTATTTTTACCTGTATGTTTCCAGGATCATATCATCTTATTTTTCTTCAAGAAAGATTGACCTTTGAATGGTTAGGGTTGTAGGAATATATCGCTACTCTTTTCAACTGCTTTCTGAAGAAAAAGATATGTAGTTGAAATCCGGCAGCAGCACATAGTCTTTTCATCATCAAATCACTCTCCGATCTTTCTGTAATAAACTCATATGTTTGAGCAGAAACTCTTCTTCTTTTTTAATGGAAAACATTAAGGGGTTTGTACCAAGCTTCAGTCTGTTTGCTCATTATTTGTCAGAACATTTGGGAAATGACAGTACATCAGGACACGTACTGTTAATCTTCTATGTAAACTATGTACGGGATCATATCGCAGACGATGGATTATTGATTTAATTATTCCTGGCATTAGCAGAGACGAAATCCTTGTTGGCTGGGCTGCGAGGAAGCTCTTGTTTGTTTACAACAAACAAAATGTTATTTGATTTTTCTAGGGAAAGGGCTGACAAAAATTCTCAGTGCTCATAGTCAGAGGACAGAGTCCACACAGCAAAATGAGAGATATATCTGAAGCAGCAGAATCACAGACAGACAAGTCTATATTGACGGCGTTTCATTTCTGGGACTGTTCAGTTATGACGGAAAATTCTGCCGGAATCTTTCTTTGTGTTGTAATTTTAAACTCCGGTGGATTTATGAGGACTATGGTTAATTGCTCCTCTGAACGTACAAAAGTTCCACCAAAAGACGTTCCTTCTCGAGGCTATTTAGCAGAGGCACCGTTGCTCCGTAAAGCACTTAGCGCCGGCCAAGATGACTGTGATTGATTGAAAGAAATGCCAATAAACCAGAGCATATTTTTCTCCCATCCCGGAATGCTGTGTGGACTAGCCAGACCCTCCTTCGCAGCGCTGTGGAGGAAGGTCTGGCAATGCAAGACTACAGACAGAGACAGAGAGACAGAATGACAGAAGTGGACTGTTGTGTGGACTGGATTAATCTTGTAGTCTTGTGACTTTCATCACTCTGTTATTTGGGTCGTATGACTTTTGTCTGCTTGGGTATGTGTACGTGCAGTTGATAGGACATGGTTGTGTGAGGACAGGTAGTTAAATTGGATTTATTTTGGTATGTTGAGCGCAATGTGATGTCTGTTGAGAGGCATGTGGTGTCAGAAGAGATGCATGTGGTCAGTTTCATAAGGAGAGGACGTGCTGAGATTAAGTAAGAGTCCACTCTTCCAATGTATAAAACGAACGAATGCTGAAGACAGCCTCCAGTTGTTTCTGCAGAAACACCTCTTTTGCTTGAATAAAGAGATATCATGCACCATCCCAGTCTCCCTGAAAATTCCTTGATTCGAAAAATCGGCACCTAGGAAACTCACGACAATCTGATACGGCTGCTACTTTGGCCAAATCTCTGCAGAGAATTTAGTGAATACCGTTCTCTGTGTTCCTGACTTGCTACACTTCAATAATGCTCAATGCATCAAGTAAAGCAGACCTTACACCAGACATATTTCCAATATCAGAACAAAATCCTTAGAGTCTTGCTAGAATTCGGGCGCTCCCGTTGCCTCAATTATTTGGTGTAAGGTCATAAAACTCCAGTCAATCTTTTCTTCGTCTTGACGTTCCGACAAAATCAAACTTGGTTTTGAGTCTTGGTAGTGAAGTTAAATCATGTGAACATTGTCAACAACCAATAGGTGCACTCCCTCCAGCACCAAACAGGAAGCAGCAACAGCTAGAGCCAGTGTTAGTTTGTCTGTTTGTTTTCTGGTTTGTTTGTCTGTCTGTCATCAGGATTACAGAAAAAATTACTGATAAACAAATTATTCATTATACAGATACACACATGTATGTGCAGAAGCACTGACAAAGTGAGTTTGTCATATGTCCCCTTTACAAGGCACCTTGTCTTTCTATGAAATTCTTTATTTTCAAAATAACTGACTTATTAACTTATTAACTTACATGGACTTACATGGACTCGGCACAAGTTGCTGTGGTGCATTCATGTGCCATGGGAACCTACAACCTCTAGGGTTTAACCCTTGTGTTGTCCTGTCTGTCTGTTTTGCCTATTCATAAAGCATAAAGTATAAATGATCACTCAATTTTGTGTTAGATCTTCTTAGCCAACTACATTCCAACTAATTACTACTATAATTTTACACTTCTTTATGGCAAGTTAACTGTTTTGTCACTTTTTTCAATGCTTTTTTTGAATTCATGGTCAATAAACCTAATTTATATTAAATTATACCTAATTTCTTATTTAAAAAAAACTGAAATTATGAATTATTTTGACTAATAGTTACGATCAGAAGAACATATGTTGATGTATAATCACAGCCTGTTTCGTGTATGGAACCATCAGTGGTATTTTTGGGCAATTTGGTTGAAAGAAATGATAAATGACTGAATGGAAGAACCCACTAAATCCACATTATTCTTTTGTTGAAGACCACGTCTGAATGTCTAACATGAAAGTTGGTTTTAGTGAACACCTGTTTCGAGATGTTGTTGCTGTAGCTGCTGTGTTACTACAGGGACGTTTAATGGCTACAAGACTGTAGATAAGACAGTTAGAAACAATAGGGAAGCATGTTATGCATGTTAAGTATCATGCTTGTTTTGAGACAACATATTCAGCCTGGCACTTCTGTGATTATAAGTAAATACACAGAGGCGTCAGATGCGTAATCCCAAAATCAAATCAGGAGTAATTTCCATCTCTTAAAATGAATGAGCTCTCATTCAAGAGAGTTTTTATTTGATCATTTCAAGCACCATTAGGGCCCCTGGAGAGGATCAAAAGTTACCCTGATTTCTTGCAAATCCACTTGCTGAGTGCACTCAAGATGCATGAAAATGTATTCAGAGTCAGTGCACGGGGAATGATCCATTAATTTGATATCAGTATGGGTTTTCTGTCTCACAGGTGTTTAAAATGGAACCTCTGTCTCTAATCACTACATCAGTTTGTCTCAGCACCTAATAGACGTGATGGCAGAAGGTGCATTCTTCGGTAAAACAGGGTAATTCCACTTTACAATAATCACAGGGGTCCTATCAAGTCGATAACTGCATTTACAGCAAATGTCTCGCAGCACAGACGCTGATTTTTCTCTCCTGCAATCGCCGAAAACCCATTTAACTCAAAGAGAGGAGGGAATTGGTGGGTGCTGAACACGAAATTTCCCAGGAGGGCCGAGACATATTGTGAAAATCACTCCTATTGGAAAGTGCCCAACGGATTGTCACTCCGAGGAGGCTGAATCCGGCAACAATATTGTGTGCACTTACAGGAACAAATGTGCTCCAAGGTTGAAAAGGGATAGACATTTCAACTCTGGGGTAGTTTCTGAAACAATCGGTTTGACTGACACTAGAGATATTATTAGATTATAACCTGCCAAGTGTTTTCATGTTCAAACTGTGCAGTAATGAAAAGACTAAAGGTTTGAAAGCTCTGATTTGGTTTTTATATATCCAAGATAAAGACACCAATTCATTGACCTAACAAATTTGGTATCTTTACACACTGGGTGATCAATCCTGTCTACAGGTAGGTTAACTGTTATATCAAGAAATAAAAGCACAAAAAGGTAATACTTTGAGACTTTAGAAACAAGGGTAACCGAGGTAGAAGCGGAAGAAGATCTGTGATTATTGATACTCTCTGCAGCCATGGTTCCTGGCCCAGGGCTCAGAAGATAAATAACAAGTACTGTTAAGCACAGTTTTCTGAAAAGGTAAAGGTAAAAGTACTTTATTGTCACATACATGTAGCAAAATTCATTCTCTGCATTTAACCCATCCCTCAAGGGAGCAGTGGGCAGCCATTTACAGCACCCGGGGACCAACTCCAGATCTGAGCCAGTGCCTTGATCAAGGGCACTGACTGGAGAACTTAGTACATGTTTTTTGATGGTGGGGGAAACCGGAGCACCCAGAGGAAACCCACGCAAACATGGGGAGAACATACAAACTCCACACAGAAAGGCCCGGAGCGACCTGGATTAGAAGCCAGAACCTTCTTGCTGTGAGGCCACAGTGCTAACCATTGGGCCACCATGCAAAAATGCAGCGATTTGGATCAGACCGACATTAACAGCCAACCTGAGCAACACATTTTCACTCCTGACTCAAGTACGTTCACTTTGTAAGGCTATGGGTTCCCCTTTGGCATCATTTTTCAAAACCCTTGGTCAGGACCCTTTGGCGCCATTTCAACATGCTTGGTCAGGACCCTTGGCTTCACTTTTTAACGCTCTGGGTTCCCATTTGGGCATTATTTTTCAACATGCTTGGACAGGACCCTTGGCGTCACTTTTTGGGTCGGAAACGTTACTTTGACGTTACTATTTGACGCTCTGGGGCAGGGGCCTTTGCATCATTTTTCAACGTGCTGGGTAAAACCAACTAGCTAGGGTTAGGAAAAGATCGTGGGTGGGGATAAAAGATGCAAGTTAAGTGACAATAACGGTACACAAACCCCGGTCTCCTGGGTGAAAGTCCTGTGTTGTTTGACCCATCCACCACCCCAACCTGCGTCCATATGTGGATTTTGGGTCCTTATACTACTCCCTACCATTGTTCCTCTTCATAATATGTCATCTTACAGCACAGCTGTCAAGCTTCTGCTCTGCCTGGTGCATTCCATATAGACACTAAATGGTGCCTATCCATTGTGGGTCGGTCTCTGACGCTGAGGTCCACTGACCCCAGCGTCAGTATGTTGATGAGTTGGGAGTGAGAACGGCTTGACCTAAGGGCATTATTATTAGCAAAAAAAAAATGTCTATATGTTTTTATTCACATCATTCAGCACATAATTAATCAGATCTAATTGTTCTGTTTTTATCTCAGGCTTTGGTAAGCAACTTTCCACTGGAGACCCCACCCAAACTTTTTTAAAGTTTTACTGCTAAGCAGAATTTCTTTCTCAGCACATCTTTTGATGACATTGACAGGCCGGGTAATTTAAATGATAAGCATTTCTATAAAACTTTGCTGTGCTATCGCAGCGAGGCAGCTGTCAAGCAGTCAAGGTACAGCACTCATTATTTTTTAATTAAACTCAACTTCACAATTATTATTCAATAACCCACAAGCTCTTTGTCATGTTGGTTTACATATTTGTCTGTTTTCCCTTGCTTCAATTAAACACAGCCACATTTACACAAACCACCACACGCCAACATTAGCACGATTAAAATATAAGTAGATACATGTTTATGTGGCCCCTTCTTGTCACTCGCGTAATGTGTGTTACTCTCACTGCTACTGCTAGGATTGTGATTCACAGAAGCCACTAATGGAAGCACTAATTCAAATATTTGTCACTTTAAAAGAAAATGTCATCATTTTGGATAGATAGTGTTAACTGTCTCAGGGGGAAAGGTGTTTTTTTTTACAGCGTACACATCTACATGTCTTAGATTTTTTTTAAAAGCATGCAGTTAAACATGGTAACTAACTGCATGTTTGTCGCTTTACACAAGATGTATACACTTGGACACATACGCACATATATGCCTCTACTTGTATCCCAACATACACATGTGCACACACGTAGGTCGTTTATCCCTTCCCTCTAATACGACCCACAGGAGCGTTTTCCGTCCTAATATCTAAACCAGAGAACGTAATGGTCGCAGTTTTAAATATGAGAAGGAGAGTTAAAGTACATTTCAAAAGTGTGCCTAAAATCCGCTCAACAGTAAATGGAAACACGGCTACTGATGCTTTTAGCGACAGAAAGCTATTCTCAATGATCTCATGAAGCAATTACGCGTGTGTGTGTGCTTGTTTAACTATATTCGTGGGGTCCAAAAACTGGGAGTCCAGTATACTTGTGAGGTCCCAACAGCTTTGTGGGCCCAAAATGCTGGATCCCACAACTTTAAAGGGCTTAGTGAGGGTTAAGACTTGGTTTTAGGATTAGTGTTAGAATTAGGTTATGGTTAGGGTGAGGGTAAGGGTTAAGGTTATGCATTTAGTTGTGATGGTTAAGGTTAGGGTAAGGGGCTAGGGAATGCATTATGTCAATGACGGGTCCCCACAAAGATAGTGCCACAAACCTCTGTGTGTGTGTGTGTGTGTGTGTGTGTGTGTGTGTGTGTGTGTGTGTGTGTGTGTGTGTGTGTGTGTGTGTGTGTGTGTGTGTGTGTCATTAGGGCCAGAGCAGATGAATGAATTCCAAAAGTAAGTGTGAAAGTAGTGGTAATAAGTTGGTGTAAGTAATGTTAGTGAAAAATAACATTGGAAACCTTGAAAACCGTGACAAAAAAGGGTCAAACATCCCAAAATAAGGAACAAAAATGTCAGAAAATGTGTCAAAAACATTTTTAAAAAAGGGTTTAAAAAAAGTATTAATTTTCAAATTTCACCCGGGAGGACAACAAGTGCACGTTGAAGGGAAGACAACACAAGGTTTAAAAAAAAAAAGTGTTTTGTCACCAAGTCGACTAACCATTTTGTTTTGTACTAATCAAATGACCACAGAAAACCGTTCAATTGCCTTTCTATCCATTTCATTTCTATGGTATATACAGCCACATTGCCACTTACTTTCATGTTATTTATGCAGAGATTTTATATCCAACCATCCAAAGCCGAGAGGCTACGATGCGTCACTGTTCAGCTGCTGTCACACGATTCATCTCTGTACTCTCTGGGTGATATTGTAACCACTGTAGTTGTGATGTTCTGGAGGTAATGATGTCATTTATTTGAATTATGATGAGAGACAAGATGCGGTGTCACTTGCTGTCAGGTGACAGAGGCAGCCTGTCAAATGTGTTCCATGTTAGTTTACACAGTTTGATTCAGCGGCTGGTGAATTATGTCGCTCGGCGCTCAATATGCATTCACTCGGATGTGTTGGACGGAAAACGCACACAATTTATGACTGTATTTCCCAAGAGTGCAGGTGGAGCTGTGATTGGTTTGTTGGGAAATGACGAGGGCGTAAATGTGGTGGGGTAAAGTTAGGGGAGGATGTGTGTGCCTGTCAAAGAGCAGACTGAATTATTACTCTGGAGATACACATTCAAAGGCTGCACTAACTGCCTGAAGATTAGACATATTCATCAGAGCGAAAAACAATTTGTCTTTTATTAATTACGATGGTATTATTCATTAACCTGGTGGCTCTGTAGTACGTTTTTGAATTAACTGCTGATGGATTTGAGGCTTCCTACCTGAAGGGGCTCAAGTTTACAACAGCAGCAGCATTATCAATGTCATTTTCTTCTCACAGTGACATCACAGTGGCCATGTCTATGGATTCAAAAGCCTTTTCAAGTTGTAGACGATCAACGGAAACTTTCTTGCAGGATCTCCCCCTCCACCCCCCCATTGAAATATGATTGCCCCCCCGATGCCCCCACCAATCCATTGGGACAGAGTGCTGTCAATCTGACAATTGTTTTTCCCATTGGATCAGAGTACTATCACTTAGCTGCCTGTTCTGCCAATTTTCCCAGCCCTTGTCACATGACCAATTAATGTTTCCATGACGACTACCCAAAATTCTGATATCATGAAACCAGTACTGGAATTGTTTGAAAACCATACTGACATCAATGTAATGTTTTTTTTTAGCAGAAATACATGTTATTCTATCCTATCCAATATTTCCTATATTTCGTAGGAGATTTTCCATGCCGTATTCTGATTCAAAAATTCAATTCAATTTTATTTATAGTATCAAATTATAACAAAAGGTATCTCAAGACACTTTACAGATAGAGTAGGTCTAGACCACACTCTATCATTTACAAAGACCCAACAATTTCAGTAATTCCCATAAGAGCATGCATTTAGTGCGACAGTGGCGAGGAAAAACTCCCTTTTTAGGCAGCACTCTAGCCCAACCATTTCGGGGGGGGGGGGGGGGCTGGTGCCACCATGCCCCCCCCCTCCCCCCTCTAGAACCACCCCTGGTTGGATCTGTTAAAATCAGCAGAATAAGACAGTTTCTTGGCCATTACTAAGTTGCCAAAATACTAAGTTGCCAAAATTCCTGTGCTTCTTGTCAGCAAATCATAAAACTGGGCTTTAGTTTGAAAACTAAAATGAAAAGGTCAAATGAAAGTAATTTCTTTTTAAATGAAGCTCAGGAGCAGCAGCGGCCATCTGGCTACCAAAACAGTCCACAGGCCATTGTTTGGATGAGAACCATGACTCAGCAGGAAGGAGTTGAGCCGAGGTCAGCCGAGCTCCAGGCAAGGTCACCTGCAGGATCAAACACACACACACACACACACACACACACACACACACACACACACACACACACACACATGCACACAGACACACACACATGCACGCACGCACACAAACACAGACACACACACACGCACTCACAGACACACGCACACAGACACCATCACATACACACACACACACACACACGCACACGCACGCATACAGACACCCCCACACATACACAAAAGCAGATGGCTAAAAGGTCCCCTGAAGCTTCTGTCGATCCATCTGCAGGATTATTCTTATCATTTCCAAAAAGGTGATGATATTGATTTTTCTGGGCTTTGGCTGAGAGTGTTGGTGTGTCTGACTGATGCTTATCTCAGCATGCAGCACATCACCTGTCTGTCAGCGTCGGGCTGCAGGTCCAGCCAGAGTCAAGCCCGATCCTGCACCAGCTTATAAATAAAAGATCTCATATTTATGACTTTGCTTAATGTACTTTTCTTAAGCTCTGTTTTTGCTTGCAGAGAACAGACGACGACAAGAAGTTAAAGTAATAATCTAGAAGATTTAAATTCACATGAATGTCTGTTAAATCACTTTCCATTGCTGATTGAGCCTGTGGCACATTGATGAAACTATTGCAGTATTTATAA
The DNA here is from genome assembly GCA_023566125.1 of Zingel zingel. Classification (NCBI taxonomy): domain Eukaryota; kingdom Metazoa; phylum Chordata; class Actinopteri; order Perciformes; family Percidae; genus Zingel; species Zingel zingel. Next base: position 4,757,674 of record CM042328.1, on the reverse strand, counting down.
TATTTACTAGTCTCACATTGCCAAACCTAATAATCTACACCGCCTAATATTGTAGGATAGGGGAAAAAACACTATTTCTTTAAACCAATCACAATTGTCCTGTGTGCCATCAAGCCCCGCATGCAGCAAGGGTGCCCATGCAAAATAGACAGCGGAGATAGCGGAAGGGAAGAGACACATGTTAATCTATGTATTTGAGTTAAAAATAATGGTGCGTTCCATTTGAACTTAGAAGTCGGAACTTCAGAGTTCGAAGTCAGAAATTTCAACTGGAACGCCCCCTGAACTCGGATTTCTGACTCGGAAAGTCAGAGAACCACAAAGTACCGCGACCAAATCCAACTGCAAATTTCAACATGGCTGCTCCGTGCATCAACGGTAGTAAACGCTGTAGTAACCTACAGTTCATTAGCTTTTCTGTCTTATTTGTGTCTCACTAATTCAGCCGTACACACAGTCCTGTCCAACTTCTGTGGACGATGTTGCTACGCTGTTTGTATGCACGAAATACTGCATAATGTGTTGCTATCCACTCGACATTTTTATCAGAATACAGCATAGAAATTCTTCTTAGAAATATATGAAATATTGGATAGGATATAACAACACGATGGGATTCTGCTAAATAAAACATCACATTTATTATTAATTTCACTTATTTTCATTTTTAACAGATTGTAAATCCAAATGCATTACACATTTTCTATTCTATAGGCTCAATCTGCCACTTATTAAAAAAATTCCAGTGCTGGTCCCATAGTATCAGAATTTTAGATAGTCACCATGGAAACATGAATTCGTCATGTGACAAGGGCTGGGGAGATTGCCAGAACAGGCAGCCAAGTGGCAGTACTCTGATCCAGTGGAAATCACAACTGTCAGATTGACAGCACTCTGGCCCACTGGATTAGAAGGGAGCCAATCATATTTCACCGTGTGCCCCCTTCTAGCACCGCCCTTGCTGCCATCATAATGTATGCGGCCACTAGAGGTCGCCACCACTATAAACGTAAATATGGGTCGTATATAGGGCTGGGTATCGCCAATGATTTCCCGAATCAATTTGATTCCAATTCACAAGGTCCCGATTCAATTACATTTTTGATTCGATATTGATTAGTTTAGGGACATTTCAGTTACAATGCCAGTTTATCTTGGATATAAAAGAGATTCTCAGAGATCTAAATTGTACAAGCGAGAAGTGACCATCAGATATGTTTTTAATAATGCACCAGGTTCATGTTCACATTAAGATTTGACCCACGATTTAAAGTACTTTTTTTGCCTACACATCCATTGTGAAAAGGCATTTATTAAAAGATTGATTTCTGGATTTTATAAATCGATAGCAGATCCGCTAAACAAAGATCGATTTTAATTGGAGAATGGATTATTTGAACCCAGCCCTTGTCGTATAGCTGCTTGTGGAGGACCGTCTCCAATATTCAGTTTACTTTAAAGACACTACAATTTTTTGAAATGGAGGTTATTCACCGTCTCTCCTAGATTTGGTGCGATAAAGTCAAATGGGAAAAAAACGCCCCACGCCGAATGGACCACAGAGTAAGTGATTATTGTAAACATGACTCATGGTTATTTTACGGGATAGATTGACCCATATTAGACCTGTACTCACACAGAGTTGCTGCGTGATATCTCTGCACCAAAGTAGCAGTGCTTCACCTGTGCTTCACCCCAATACAGTCCCAAGTCAATATCTGCCTAGGAAATCGTCTAGTATTAATCTGCATTACTATTTGTACTTGTTGTGAATATGCAGGCCACAAGAAGTATCTAGTTTTTTTGGCTCACTTTTACTCACAACATGCTATCCGGCAACAAAGGATTCCATTCACTATGCTAAGCTAAGCTAGCGGCGGCGCTGCCGGACTAAGACAATGCATGCACTGAGACAAAAATGCGTTTGCCCACCTATCTAAATCTAGGGGAGACGGTGAATAACCCCTAGTATATTCCTTTAACAGGGTTCAACAATAAGGGTTTAACGCCCAATGGCCCGGGGCAAGTAAACATAACAACCCACGGGCCCATTCGGGCATCATCGTATCATAAATACCAAATTGTAGGAGAATGCTTGTTGGATGATTTGATTTAATTGTGCTTGATGCTTTTGACGTTTGTATCGACATGTTTAAAAAAAATTAACATTTTTTTTGTCTTTTTTTCACATTTTTGACAATATTTTGTGTTTTATTTGCAACGCTTTTGACTTTTTTTTAAGGTTGATATTTTTAAGATTTTTTTTTTTTACATTTTTTTATGCTTTTGACATATTTTCGAAATTTTTACCAATTGTTTTTCAAAGTTTCTTCCAACATTTGTATAAACCTTAAAGCAACACTAGAGAACTTTTCCCGCTTCGGTCCCCCTACAGGTTGGAAGTGGAATTGTCCATTAAATTACATTTTCCAGTTCATTCAAACTACAGATCCGCTACCCGTTCTGGCAAACTTGCATAATGTAATGTAATGGACAATTCTGCTTCCAACCTGTAGGGAGACCAAAGCAGGTAAAGTTCTCTAGTGTTGCTTTAACGTTGAACCTAGTTTGATATCAAATGCATCTATGAGCGTTGCTGACTTCCCCTCTTTTTTTCTGGGTCTGGCTCGGACTCTCATCCATGTAAACAAACCTGCCAGACATCCAAGACTGTCTGGTTTAGTGGAGAGATGTATTGAACTGTGTGAAGTCGGTGTCACGGTGAGGCGGGAGATGCTAGTTAACCTGCCATGATGAACTGCTTCAATGCCATTTTGTCCAGCAGCAGACTGTGAAGCCATGCTAGACTTTAGAAAAAAGATAAATACTCCGGCCAGAAAGCACAGTTTGGAGGGGTGGATTTATTTCAAACATACATCACTATTACTACCACTCAACATATAAGTGGAGCTTGAATATCCCTCAGGCTTTCTGTGGTGCAAAGCTTCTCACAAATCACAGCACATTGTTTAGTGTGTACCCAATAAATGAGTACTTTATGGATAACAGAAGCAGGATAATACAATTTTGTGTTTTAATGCTGCACTAGACTTTCTTGGTCATTAAATAACAAAGAAGGGGAACAAAATGTCGGCTATTAGGAAAATAATTATCCAGGAAATAGCTGTAGGGGAATTGTATGTGTTTTATGCAGATGAAGGTTATAAAGCCAAAAAAACAAGCTGCCACCTAAAAAAAAATGAAAACATGTACCCTGTTTTTAACCCTCCTTTGTCCTCGGGTCAAATTTGACCAAATTGTCAAAGAAAATAACATGGATGGTTCCCTACAACGCTCTTCACAAGTAAAATAAATGATCAGTTGACTACTTTCATTGAATTTGTATTTGAAAACAAAAATTTTAAAAAGAGTGTTGAAAAAAGTGACAAAAATGTCGGGAAAAGTGAGGTTGAAAAAAGAACAACAAAATGTTGAAAAGTTTGAATTAAAAATGTTGACCCAGAAAAACTACAAGTTGCATGGGTGACAGGGAGACAACACAAGGGTTAAAAAGATGTATTTGGTTGGCTCCACTTTGGATGGTGCAACAAGGCAGGCCTGCTTGGTTCTTTCAGGGAATGATTGTAAAGATTTACAAAGACTATGTTTACGGCAGTTCCTTCCCGAGACTGTTCTGCAGAGCCACCCTCGCTGTGACCGGAGCTTAGCCCAAGACGACTGTGATTGGTTTCAAGAAATGCAAACAACCCAAAGCATTTTTTTTTCTTCCTATCCCAGAATGTATCTGTGGTGTAGCCAGACATTAGCTGGCAATGCGAGACTTAGCAAAAAAAAAATCAGGGCTTCACACTTAACAAACCAGATGAGATGTCGTAGTTTTGGACATTTCTGTTGCCTTATTTTTCTGTATGTATTCTTTGGTCTGTGTATATTTTGTTGTGTATTGTTCTCTTCCCTGTTGGGCATTTCCCTGTTTAAGTTATGTTTCCTGTTTTATTTTGATAGTCTGTTTTCTGTCTTGTCATGTCTAGTTTCACTTCCTTTGTTTTCCCGCCTGTGTGATTGTCTGATGTGCTCCACCTGTTCCCCAGCCCTGGTGTCACCTGTCTTGTGTCTTCTCGTTACCTAGTTTATTTAGGCCCTGTGTTTCCTTTGCCTTCCAGAGCTCTGGCTACACTACCTGATTGTTAAATATAACCAGGGTGCGTTTTCCCGGGGGGATGCGTGGGATTTCCCCCTTTCTGATCTACATGTCCCTGCCTCTACTCAATTATTTTTATTCCCGGTGGGGAAAAAATGTATACCCCCCAACCTCAAAGTGATTAATGCTACTTCACCAAATAGACCATTATATACCTAAAATAGAAGTATTTTAAACTAAGTAAAGCGCTGTAAAGGGAACACATAATGCCATAGAACGATAAAATCTGAGGACGCCGGCTACAGAGCTCCGGGACGCCGGCTACCAGCAGCGGTTGTTTAGCCGCCAATAGGTGACTGTGAGCCAGGTACAGGCACCGCCAGATGAGGCCGTGGTAGTGGAGCTTAGCCAGTTTTGTTTTGTTGTGCATGATCCCCAAAAAAAACTCAGCTTTCTTCACCAATCACACAATGAATATAACTATCAATATTCCAAGTGACAATATGATGATGTTACTGCATCTAAATAGATAATGTACAAGTCTGGTTTGGAAACGAAATTCTTGCGTGACGTAGGTTATATATTTCTTTCTTTATTTCTTGTAAAAATCCCATTATACATACTAGTCTGTGCTAGCAACAATTTATTTAAGGTGTTAGTGTCCATGTGAGTTCTGCACAGGGATAGTACATCTCAAATGAGTTAGAAAAAAGAAAGTGTCATGGATAGTCTTACCTCGTATCTTTACTTTTGTGCACTGGTGCGAAAAACGTATGCATCTGTGAAGGCCGCGGTGGGTCTCGCTGTAATGGATTTGAAATGAATGGGCTGGTGCATGTTGAGAGCAGCATATGTAGTATAACATATTGAAATGACTGAGGAGTCATTGTGTTGCTCCTCACTTATATTTTTACAAAGTGAATTCAAAGTGATTTTTCTTTCCAACAAGTAACCATCCGGCGATACGGGTTGTTTGTTCCTTCCCTCTAATAGGACCCAAAGGAGCGTTTCATAAATTAGCGCCATTGGCGATTTTAGACCCTTTTTGATCTCAGCCCCCCTAAAAATTAAAATAATAAAAACAATTTTAATTTTTTTTATTTTTTTACAAAAAAAAAATAATTTTAATGCTTCAAATTAGAGTTTGTGAATTTGTCTGTCAGTGACAGAGGACAGACGTGTAGTTTTGACCAATTGGAGGTGGTTGTGCTAGACTCCCGCCACTAAAATTGCTGAATGTTAGAACATTGTGTGAAATTGGAAAGTTATTACTGAGACTTATGAAGTGTCAGGTTTAGTTTCATCATAATGTTAATAGTGTCAAAAAAACGTTAGCTGACGTTGTTGTTCAGTAGCTAGCTCAGAGATTATCGGCTAATCGGAAATTACTGATTTAGCGGGGGGGCTGATCCTAGAATCGCCCCTGATTAGCACCCATAGCACTGCCAAAAATGACGACCTCATATCTAAACCAGAGAAGGTAATGGTTGCTAAGATACATTTTTGGGCATTTTTAGGCCTTTATTGATAGGACAGCTAAAGAAATGAAAGGGGAGAGAAGGGGAATGACATGAAGCAAAGGGCCGCATTCTAATCATTTTACAGATGTATGACTTGGATGGTGATTCTAGGTCTTACTGACAGAGTTACAGAGGCTAGAATGGAGGGGTTTTATTTCCATCCAAGTCATACATCTGTAAAATGATTAGAATACACTGCTGTAAACACATCTGACAGCTGACAGACAACACAGGGCATTAGCCACATGTCTCAGCTTACTACAGAAAGAATCCAGAAGCCAAAAGACTCAAAAATGGATTATATTATTTTTTTTCTACAGATATGTCTGTGCGTTTTTTTATTTCCATTTGAAAAGTGCAAAGAAAAAAGCCAATAAAGTACAAAATAAAACACTTCTCAAATATAAACACACCCCCATCAATCACCTTTCCAATGATATCAGGCTCACCCCAGAGGGTCAGAGTATCTGGGAGCTGTACCACCTTTAATTTGGGTGTGACATTTAGAACAAAAAGCATGGATTTCAAGCGTTTCTTCAGCCACTTCTGTCTCCAACAGTCGAGAAGCCTTTTGACATTATGTAAACACATGATGTAATCAGATAACTGCTGCCCTGATTAAAAACACAATGCAACTGATCTCAGCTGGTATTCTGTCTGGAATGGAGTGGAATGGACATTTCTAAGTGACCCCAAACTTTTGACCGGTAGTGTATATATCCTGCTTCGTGTCACTTTGTTCTCCGAGCTCATAACTGCTTCCAGCATCAACTCACAGAGGTCAAGCCAGTAGATGATAGGAGTTATGCAACAGTTAGCACGTGGCGCTGAACGTGACATTAAAACAAACTATCCGTTTACTTTTATTTTTAACCCTCCTGTTGTCTTCGGGTCAAATTTGACCCATTTTCAAAATGTCTACATCGGAAATTGGGTTTCTTTCAACCAAATTGCCACAAAATAACATGGATTGTTCTGTTTAACGCTCTTCTCAAGTCAAGTGAAGGATCAGTACACTACTTTCATTGAAATGTGGGTGTTTTATTCAATTTTATAGCATATTTCTGCTTTTTAAACTCAAAAATTAGGTTTTAGTGTCCATGAAGTTGAAGTGTAAAACTCGGGTATCAAAGGCGTCAAACGTAAAAGTGACAAATGTCGAAAAAAGGGTCAAAAGCATATTAGAAAACGTTGAAAAAAAGCAACACAATGTCAAACAAGCAACAAAAACATTGAAAAAAACAACTTAAAAAATAAATAAATAAAAATGTGACAATAAGCGGAAAAAAAACTTCAACAAAAAGTGCCGGAAGCCTAGGGGAAATTTTTTGGAAAAAAATCGTCAAAATGTCTTTAGCCGGGAGGACAAAAACAAGGGTTAAACGGGACATGAACCCCCGGTCTCCTGGGTGAAAGTCCTGTGTTTGTTTGACCCAACCACCACCCCGACCGAGGACATTTGCCGCTCTTATACTTTGTCCCCTTACATCCTGCTTTGCTCCCGTCATAATTACTACAACCACTAGTGGGCGCCATCACTAGAAACATAAATATAGGTCGTAATTGCTGCTCGAACTAACGACATGTGGGAGCGTTTTACAGGGGAAGAGCAGTCTTGACTGTTCTGAGGGGAAGGGAAAATGGAGTGAGTGAAGTTGAGAGGTTGAGCTGGCCTGAGGACACTGCAGCTAATAACCCATGTTGAAACAAATGTCTTCACCTGCAGAACAACTGCAGCACAGCTTGTTTCATTTGACCTCCTTCATCAGAGTGATTGATTTGCCCCACAAAGCTTTGTTACTTTGGGCAGAAAGCACAACTTCTCCTCAGCTGTGAACCATACGCTCTGCGCCTCTGAAAGAACCTTTAAAACATGTTTGTATACTGATATTATTGGTCAAGTTCCCACTTGTTATGGCTCGTTATCCTTTAATGAAAAAAGTAGTACTTACTCGCTTCCTGGGTTCATGTTCCCTTCTCAGACTGGATATGTTTTGGAACCAAAACAGTCAGTGAAAAGAGTCCTTAAACATAGACAGAGGCTTTGTAGTTTGCTGGACTTAAGCACCATGGAGAGAGACGCTGGCCGCCATCCCGGGTTCAGCACCATGGAGAGAGAGACACTTGATGCCATCACAGGTTCAGCACCATGGAGAGAGACACTGGATGCCATCACGGGTTCAGCACCATGGAGAGAGACGGGTTTAGCACCATAAGCCTCTTTCCGACAAAGTAGTTACAGGAACGTAGTTATAGGAAGAGTCCACTTCTAAACAGTTCTACTAACTACTCTCCCTCAAAACAGTTTTTTTTTTTTTTTGCATTCACAGTGGCCAAGTGGCCATAGGAACTGGTAGGAGGGGTAAGGGAGTGACTTCTGTGAGAGCCATGGTGAAGAGTATAGAGCGGAATGGACTGAATCCATCCCTTTTCCTCAGCCAGACGTGCCACTACAGAGTGGTGGAATTGTTGCATGCAGATATTTGTGCTCATGATGCCCATTCAATTAGCCAGTGTAGACCGTTTGTGATGATAACACAACAATTCCACAAGAATGTCAACAGGTGCGATTAGATGGCTGTGTGAACACAAAAGGCATACACTGGCAAATTGAATGGGCATCATGAGCAAAGTTGTCTGAATGCCAGTGTAGACCTTTTGTGATGATAACACAACAATTTCACAAGAATGTCAACAGGTGTGATTAGATGGCTGTGTGAACACAAAAGACCTTTTGTTATTATAACACAGCCATCTAATCACCACAATATTTTGTTATAATACCACAGCCATTTAACCTGCTGCTGCTCTTTTTAATCAAGCAGGTAGGCCTACCTTCATGTGTGCATGTACAAATAACTGTAGTAACCCACTTTTCTATTACATATTTAATTTATATCAAAGTAAAACACAGCAAACTTTAGAGTGCAAAGATAAACTTAAGACCCGTTTACAAAAGTAGAAGGCATGCTAAACAGTGAAGTAATTACAATATTAAAAAGTGCAAGAATAACTATTTACATGTGCATATGAACTTTTAGCAAGTGCAAGAATAACTATTTACATGTGCATATGAACCTTTAGCAAGTGCAAGAATAACTATTTACATGTGCATATGAACCTTTAGCAAGTGCAAGAATAACTATTTACATGTGCATATGAACCTTTAGCAAGTGCACGTGAAGTATTTACAAGTGCATCACACACACACACACACACACACACACACACACACACACACACACACACACACACACACACACACACACACACACACACACACACACACACACACACACACACACACACACACACACACACACACACACACACACACACCTCAGCCTCTGTTTTGCCTTGGTCTTTAAGAAATTGCAGTATTTCACCATAGCGGGAATCACTGAAACCGCCGCAGCTCAGCATCTGACTCCAGCAGGTTTTCCACCACTGAAAGGATACTGGAGTCAGGCCTCTTTCTCTTTGCTGGAAAAGACAGGGAGTGTGGAGAGAGAGACTTAGTACATCAATTGCTAGGTTAGTAGTTTGTTGTTATGATTTATGTATTACACTTTTACATTATTATTGAGTAGATCACACATTTCTATATGCAGTGCAATAGGCCTATATTTCCATTACCTGGCGTAAATTAAATTAGACCTAGATTTCTAAGGGACTGGTGTTAACATGCGATTCGACGAAGCAAGCTATCAAACTATCGATAGCAAGCCACCTATCATTAGCCTACATTATTTTGCGCATCTTTTGGATTTCACAACCTATAAGGCACACTTTCTTTACATTCTGCTTAGTATAAAATTAGTACCAACCTTGAAGACTCTCATCCGACGGTGGAGTGTTCTCGGAGCAGACGATCGTCTCCAAGAACCCGGTGGCAGAGTCCTTTGTGGCGGCGTTGCCAGAGTACGCTGGACGTTGGCCGGTGGCCAAGAATACCGTCCAGTGTGGCGTACCACTTGCTCGTTTTGAGATTTGCACCGCTCTGGTTGTTGTGGTCCCACACTCTCCACAGGTTCAGCCCCATGGAGAGAGACAGATTCAACACCATAGAAAGAGACACTGGCTGCCATCACGGGTTCAGCCCCATGGAGAGAGACGGTGTTTACCTGCCGCCAGCAACACCGAGAGAAAAGGTCACAATGTGAATCACGGCCTTTTCTTTGGTTCTTTGTTTTTTCAACAGACAACAAATTCATTCAACCTTCATTTATACTCCAGAGATCATTGAGGAGCGACCCTCATTTTTCAATGTCAGAGTCAAATTACAAAGACAAAAACAGAAAAACCACACAGAAAACACCATCATAAGAAAACTAGGACAATATGAATGTTATATATACACAATAATAATGTTCTATTTATTAAATCATGTTGGTGTGATTTAAAGGGATTTCTTTTGTGCAAACTGATGATTCTCCGTCAAAATGTTTATGCATTATACGCTGTTTTCAAAAGTGATGCTGGATCGCATTTTTCTCTTGGAATTGGACGATAGATAGAGGTAATTGATTGGAAAATAATAACACAGCCGTCCAGATTGCAGTAGCTATAAAAAAGCAATCAGTGGCTATATTTCTGCTGACGACTTTGTGCATCATTAAGGTTTCACAGACTTTAATGGAAAGGAAAATAAAATCAAACAACCCATATGATCCGCCATTTTTGTCATGCATACTCTGGAGAAGATTACGTGAAATATATCCATGATACGGCTGCTCGATTATGAAATAAAAACCTTATTAATAGTCATTAATAGCTCCAACGGCTTCGGTGTCACACTGACCGCTACAAGAAATCATTCCTACCACAGGCAATGCAACTTTTTAACACTTAATTGCTGAGTGTTAGATAAGACTCATATCACAATACCAAACAAATACTTACATCTTCATAAATATTATTTAAGTAGTTGGGTTTAGAAGAACGGGACGGTTGGGTTTACTAAAAGAAGAAAGCGACGGTTGGGTTTAGGAAACGTCACACGCGGGACCCGATCCCCGGTCTCCTGGCTGATAGTCCTGTGTTGTTTGACCCATCCTCCACCCCAACTGACCTCCCTATGCAGATTTTCGGGCTTTTATACTCGCTACGGCGTAAATTGACACGCAATCGCAATGTAATGTAAGTCAATGGAGGCCAAACGGCGTTGATAAACACGCTAAAAAGCGAGTATGCGTCTTGATAACACACCAAAATGGCATACCAATTGGTGCGTCATACACGCACCACTTAATGAGATCAGTCTGGTTCTCTCCGCTCTCTCTCCCTCTCTGTCCTAATTGCAGGAGTGGAGTCTGGTGTGCGGCAGTCAGGGTTCCAGCTGCCTCTCATCTACCACAATCAACCTCTGCTTCATATATCCGGTCATTCCTTCACTCTGCGTCAGATCATAGACAAGACTGCCACAGTTAGTCTCGCGCCTATCGGTTTAAGTCTACTTGTATATTTGCCTGTCCTGATTCCTTTTCTTGTACCGCCAGCTGCCGTTGGAACCTGCCTTATGCTACCGCTCCACTCCTGCCATGTACCGAACCGGAACCACCACCACTGGACCCCACCGCTAGCCGGCCCACTGTCTCTCTCTGACGGATCCACTCCTTCATGGAATTCACCTGTTCAGGAAACCTGGACTTGACACTTGAGTACTTTGAATAAAACCGGTAAAATCTCACTCCTGGCTCTGCGTCTGTCTGCATTTGGGTTCTGTTTATCATTCAAACCTAACAGTTTGCTTGTAGCGGAAATTTAGCTAGCAGCTTAATCCCGACATAACACCACAGTGAATTTCAGCCTGCATACACGTTTTATACGACTCCCAAAATTGAAAATCTAACGTCTACCCATTGAATGAATATTCGGATCCTGTCCTACCGAAATCACGATCTAAAGTCTATTCATTGCACAGCCCTAACCCGAACCACTCTTTTCCTAAACCTAAGTTGTTTTTGTTACAATTGATAACACCAACATGTGTCATGGGGTTCAGAGAATGGCGGACCCAAAAGCAGAGACGGTAGGCAGTGGAGTAGTTTGAAGATTTACTTACCAACGAAAAATCCTGGATAAAGCAGGCAAAGAGTAATCCAAAATGAAGACCAAGACAAAATAGAATACACAGCAACCAGGAACACTAAGACTAACTAGGAAGAATCAAACAGGATTACAATACAATTATCTGACACAAGACAAGGGCAACACAAAGACTAAATGCAGAACTTAATGATCCCACAAGACACAAAGGAAACAGAGACCAAATACACAGGGTAACGAGAGACAGGTGACACAAGGGCTGGGAAACAGGTGAAAGACATCAGACCATCACAAGGGCGGGAAAACCAAAAGACAGGAAGTAAAACAAGACAAGACAGAAAACCAGAATACGAAAATAAAACAGGAAACAGACACATACACAACAATAACATGTCTAAAACTGACTGTTTCGCAGCTTCTGTCGCAAAATGGTCATTTGCACAGCTCTCTGAGTATAGATGTTCAATGTACATTTGTGTTTTAACTGTTTTAACCCTGTGTTATGTGTCTCTGGAACTCTTGCAGTAATTTCTCTCTGTGTCCAAAACGAATTTCTCCTTAGGGAGACTAATAAAGATACTTTGACTTTGGTACTCTCCGACGGTCAGACAGTATATGTCGTTTTGGGAGCCGTTGGCAAAACGGGTGTGAGGACGTGTTGCCTGAAGTGATTTTCTTGTGGAAGAACACAGAATGAATCCAGATAAACAAATAGCGTGTCTTTCGTTGTCCATGAAGACAACAAACTAATCCATGAGGGTAAATGTCTGTGTGCATTTACCCCTCCATGGCTGCCTGCATAACACCCGCAGACAATAACCCATACAGTAACTAATTACAAGAATAAAAATATTTGGCAACTCCAGGAACAAATACATATTTCCTGGGTGACAATTTGTCATTTAATTAGCGAGCGCACAATACCAGCAGGACAGTCACACGTCTTGGCTGTGCCATCCATAATGAAAATATGCCACCAGTATTGTACATCCATAATCATTTTCTGCAGACAGAGAATAGGACGATAAGCCACCTTGCTTTTCTCTCTCTCGCTCTCTCTCTCGCTGCACCCATGCTGAGGGAAAGGTTGGCCCGCTGTTTCCCGTTGCCATTTAGAGGACATCTATTATGGAGATGTCAGGGCGCTGATGGCCGGGCTCCCACCAAGAACCTCCAGCAGGCAGACACAAGTGAACTTTGTTCCGGCACTTCTTTTCTGTCTCCCCTTGTCACACTCCTTCATATAGCTAATAAAGTAGAACTGACGTGAAAAACCACCTTTGATAACAGAAGTGACCTTTTAGAGTGTGTATGTGTGTGTGTGTGTGTGTGTGTGTGTGTGTGTGTGTGTGTGTGTGTGTGTGTATGTGTGATAGATAAAATAAGATATACTGTACTGTCCCCGAAGGGAAATTTGTTTTGGACTCTGTCCGTTCTGCAGCTTTACAAAGACAACACAAGATACAGAAAATAAACATCTCTCAATACATACTGTCATGCAACACAGAACATGCTCTCATATACATTAGACAGGTCCCTATATAGTAATACTCATATACATTAGACAGGTCCCTATATAGTAATACTCATATACATTAGACAGGTCCCTATATAGTAATACTCATATACATTAGACAGGTCCCTATATAGTAATACTCATATACATTAGACAGGTACCTATATAGTAATACTCATGTACATTAGACAGGTCCCTATATAGTAATACTCATATACATTAGACAGGTCCCTATATAGTAATACTCTCATATACATTAGACAGGTACCTATATAGTAATACTCATGTACATTAGACAGGTCCCTATATAGTAATACTCATATACATTAGACAGGTCCCTATATAGTAATACTCTCATATACATTAGACAGGTACCTATATAGTAATACTCATATACATTAGACAGGTCCCTATATAGTAATACTCATATACATTAGACAGGTCCCTATATAGTAATACTCATATACATTAGACAGGTCCCTATATAGTAATACTCATATACATTAGACCGGTACCTATATAGTAATACTCATATACATTAGACAGGTACCTATATAGTAATACTCATATACATTAGACAGGTACCTATATAGTAATACTCATATACATTAGACAGGTCCCTATATAGTAATACTCATATACATTAGACAGGTCCCTATATAGTAATACTCATATACATTAGACAGGTACCTATATAGTAATGCTCTCATATACATTAGACAGGTACCTATATAGTAATACTCTCATATACATTAGACAGGTACCTATATAGTAATACTCATATATACATTAGACAGGTACCTATATAGTAATACTCTCATATACATTAGACAGGTACCTATATAGTAATACTCATATACATTATACAGGTACCTATATAGTAATACTCATATACATTAGACAGGTACCTATATAGTAATACTCATATACATTAGACAGGTACCTATATAGTAATACTCATATACATTAGACAGGTACCTATATAGTAATACTCATATACATTAGACAGGTACCTATATAGTAATACTCATATACATTAGACAGGTCCCTATATAGTAATACTCATATACATTAGACAGGTCCCTATATAGTAATACTCATATACATTAGACAGGTACCTATATAGTAATACTCATATACATTAGACAGGTACCTATATAGTAATACTCATATACATTAGACAGGTCCCTATATAGTAATACTCTCATATACATTAGACAGGTCCCTATATAGTAATACTCATATACATTAGACAGGTACCTATATAGTAATGCTCTCATATACATTAGACAGGTCCCTATATAGTAATACTCATATACATTAGACAGGTCCCTATATAGTAATACTCTCATATACATTAGACAGGTCCCTATATAGTAATACTCATATACATTAGACAGGTCCCTATATAGTAATACTCATATACATTAGACAGGTACCTATATAGTAATACTCATATACATTAGACAGGTCCCTATATAGTAATACTCATATACATTAGACAGGTACCTATATAGTAATACTCATATACATTAGACAGGTACCTATATAGTAATACTCATATACATTAGACAGGTCCCTATATAGTAATACTCATATACATTAGACAGGTCCCTATATAGTAATACTCTCATATACATTAGACAGGTACCTATATAGTAATACTCATATACATTAGACAGGTACCTATATAGTAATACTCATATACATTAGACAGGTACCTATATAGTAATAATCATATACATTAGACAGGTACCTATATAGTAATACTCATATACATTAGACAGGTACCTATATAGTAATACTCATATACATTAGACAGGTACCTATATAGTAATACTCTCATATACATTAGACAGGTACCTATATAGTAATACTCATATACATTAGACAGGTCCCTATATAGTAATACTCATATACATTAGACAGGTACCTATATAGTAATACTCATATACATTAGACAGGTACCTATATAGTAATACTCTCATATACATTAGACAGGTACCTATATAGTAAGCACATTAACTCCTTCTTTCAGCAGCAGTTTTTAATTGAACAACCCTGCATTCTCCGCAGTAAGTGTAGCACAGCCTTTTCACAATGAGATATTGCACAACTAACATATTGCCCATATAGTGTGTGTGTGTGTGTGTGTGTGTGTGTGTGTGTGTGTGTGTGTGTGTGTGTGTGTGTGTGTGTGCTTCTTTAACTATATTCGTGGGGTCCAAAAACCAGGAGTCCAGTATACTTGTGGGGTCCGACCAGCTTTGTTGGGCCAAAATGCTGGACCCCACAAGGTTAAAGGTCTGTTTGAAGGTTAAGACTTGGTTGTAGGATTAGGGTTAGAATTAGGTTATGGTTAGGGTGAGGGTAAGGGTTAAGGTTAGGCATTTAGTTGGGATGGTTAAGGTTAGGAGCACTGGGAGACAGTGGCTGTAAGTTGTCTGGATCATAAGCTCATAAGTGGCTTTTCAATTTTGCCTGCAACATACATGCAGCCAGAAAGTGAGGACCGTTTCATACCATTGACGCTGCTTGAAATGCGCTGTCTTTAGTATAGAGGATCTTTGACATGGCTCCATAGAGAGGTGGAGTCCCTCCCCTTCCAGTGGACCGCCATGGGACCTTATTTAGGAAAAAATATGTACGGTAGTGAGCGGGGAGACAAAGAATTTTTTGATCATGTTTGAATTGAACCATGATCTATCTATTTATGTATCTGTATTTTATGGATTGTTTTTAACAATCTACAGTTTATGTACTCATTAGCCACTGTTTAGAGCTTTTATTTATTTATTTATTTATATATTTGAGTATCTTTTGGTTTTTAACTGTCCTGCCTCTGGTGTTACCTCAGTTTTTAATTATATGTATGTGTATATCTGTGTGTGTGTGTGTGTGTGTGTGTGTAAGGGGGGGTATTGTGTTATCTGTGTGTTTGTGTGTGGGGGGGGGGTGGGGGGATATTGTGTTATGTCAGTTTAACGTGGTGTTTAATGGTTAACATATGAGGACAGAGAACGCTCCCGTGGGTGGTATATGAGAGAGGCTAGGAACAAACGACTTATATCAACGTGTGGTTTGGAGGACTGGTTGGAAATTATAAACTCAGCAAGTGCCGGAACACAGACAATCAAATCTACAGTAATGGAAATAGAGAGGGGGGAGAAAGATCCCATTATCTCACTGCGTCGCACTTTAGCAGCATGTGTCTTCATCTTTTTGTTTACTGAAACAATCTGATAGTGTCATTACCCTCGCTTCGGGGAAGCGGTTCCACGCATCTCTGGCTTTGATGAAGTGATTAGTAACATGGTGTAGCCTCCGATGACCGGACACATTCGAGAGTGATACTGCAGCCCCAGACAGGGGAGGCAAATAACCCGAAAATGGGCCTTAGCTGCAGGAGGAAACTGTGAAAATGTGGAAAGATTTAGGCTATGTTTAGACGTAAACGATCTGAAGAGAAAACGCAAAAGTGGCGTTGCGTTCTCACTTTTTATTCCGCGTTTAGACGAGCGTTTTGGGGGGGAAATCTACGTGCATATGGTGACGCAAAAGTGTGTGAAATTCGATGTATGCCCACCAGGCGGCTGGGTGGTAGTGTGAAGCACTGCCACACAACACCACCAAGAACCTTCTTTCTACTTCTCTCCCTAGTAGCGCGAGGCGAAAAACAAAAGCTGACAATTTTGTCTGGACAGACGAGCAGGTGGGTGGAGTTATTGCTCCAAACAATGCACACAACACACACACACACACACACACACACACACGGCACATACACGCCGCACACACATATCCACACACTTACACACACACTCGCACAGTGCGTTTTTAAACTTTAGACGGGAACGCGACGGTGGAGCGTTTTTAAGATTTTAATATCAAATATTTTGTCGTTTTCACCCGCGAGCGTATGTGTGTAAACAGGGCCTTAGTTGGTGTGTGGGTTGTATCAGGATTTTCTTTAGGGAATAGGGTCAGATGCTACGACATAGACATTTGTGCAGCAAATCTCCAATGTAAAGCATCACAGCATTTATAGCTATTGCTAATTTCCAATGCCCGTCTTATAAACAGAAGGGCTTATAAACAGAAGGGCTTATAAACAGAAGGGCTTATAAACAGAAGGGCTTATAAACAGTCATAAAAATAAACATTAGAACACATAGAGCAGACAGGGTTTTTTGGGCATTTTTGCCACATTCGCTTTTTTCCCCCCTGATGGCTAAATTACTTTTTTGGGGCTTTATGTCAACCAAGCTATTAGTGAGAAGGCTATATGAGACATGCAACAATGAAGTTAAAGATATTTGACATTATGTCATGTCAATAAACTATACATGTCTGACCCTTGATGTGATTCTTGTTTTCCAGTGTGGCCGTACGTGAAGTTGAGGTTGACACCCCTGATCTACTGGGTGAGCTAGAAGTCGCCCCCTTCCGCTCTGTGTGTCGCTGTTCTCAAACTCCGTTCACTTCAGGAAAGAACAATACCCTAACCCTAACTTTGAGCTAGCGAGCTACACGCTGAAAATGTTAAGTTTAGAAGAAAACTTGGATGGTGCAACAAGACAGGCCTGCTTGGTTCTTTCAGGGAATGATTGTAAAGATCTACTAAGAATATGTTTAGGTCATTTCTTCTCTAACTGGGACGTTTTGGGACTGATTGGTGGGATTGCTGTGGACAAAGTACACACTGAGATACACTGGTAAGAGATAATGAGGTTTAACCATGTATCAGCTAATTTAAATAGCTCACGTTACTGTATTGTGTCAACAGTTAACGTCATTTAATATTGTATGTGGCGTTTTTCTTTTGCGGGGTGCAAATCTTCCACCAAAACAAGTTCCTTCCAGAGACTATTTTGCAGATTCAATCTATTTTTCAAGAAAAAGCCTCCTATCTTAAGCAACTTTACGTATTCAAAAAAATGAAAATTCTAAATAAAATAAGTAGTTTCAAGCACCTGAATCTTGAAATCCCTGAAGTTTCATAACTTATAAAAAAAATTCATAAATATAAAATAGTTGTTGTTATACTGGCAAATGTCTCTACATTTCACAATGTTTTGCTTGTTTTGTAGAAGTGCAAATGTTAATGTTTTTACAGACGTAAATGCTCATTAATCTTAAAATATGTACACAGACATGTTTGGATAATTCACTCTGCAAAGGACACTTGAATAAGTTGAAAAAGCCTCTTATGAACGAGGTTTGAAGGAGACCTGCTGGACTGCCGAGAGCGTCACGTGGACAGGCCCTTCTCAAACAACATCAGGATTCAACTCCCGCCACACTTATGTACAACTGAGAGGTAACACAATAAGATGAGATAAGATATGATGGACTTTATTAATCAGACACTGGGGAAATTCCTGAGCTACAGCAGCTCCAAAGAAAAAAATGTACACACATCAGAATAACACAAATACACATTAAGTAGAGATAGGAGAAAAAATATACATAAAGTATAAGAAATAGAAAAAATAGAATTAGTTATAATAATAATAATAATAATAATAACATATTTACACAATAAACACCCTTATATAAACAGACAGTATATAAACACAGATATACAGATGAATAGAAATGACATATTGCACAGCTGGAGGTAACAGTGATAAATAAATAAATATGCATAGTGCAGAATATTGTCCGGTGATGGCTCATATTGCAGAAACAGCTATCAATACAATACATTACACTTATAATAGGTACAAAATTAAATCTGCCAATTGAAAAAGTAAAAAAATTGAAATGTCGTCAAACAACATGATCCATCTATTACAAATAACACAGCGGCTTTAAAACCTTACGAGATGTCAGAAAAAGTCTTGTTTCGTCTGAGATACGACTCAGAAAAAGATGTTTTTAAGACTCTCACTTAACAAGATATTTAGGATGCATCGTCTAAAAACACGTCCCTGTCTCTCACTGAAATATCATTTGTCAGGTGATTGTGTCTTATATTGTTATTAGATTTTTTGACCAGAAATTAGATGACTATACTTGGTAAGATTTGGCTTTTTCTGCTACGATTGATGACAGAAACTCTGTATGAGAAAGTACATTGAGTTACAGAAGCGAGTGGAACAGAGGGGGCGGGAACTGTTAGGGCCCATAGCTTAAGATTGATGGGCGACTGTGTTAGCCTGTAAAAAAAGTTGATTTGTTGAAGACAGTGTGTGTGTGTGTGTGTGTGTGTGTGTGTGTGTGTGTGTGTGTGTGTGTGTGTGTGTGTGTGTCATTAGAGAGAGTTGGCCTGAGAAATGCTCGCGGAGAGGGACTTTAAATCTACAGTAAATATTCCTTTTTCTGGCAGGAGCTGCCTGTGATGGAGTAAATATTAGACAGTGAATGAATCACTGTGGGAAGGAGAAGCTGTGGGGAGTCTTGTTGAATCAATGCCCTCGGAGAGCCTGTGTGTGCAGCCCCGCAATCTTCCAGAACAAAAGCAAGAGAATGTAAATCACATGCAGACGTAAACATATGACAGGACAGATAACGGTAAAGGGAGCGAGAGGAGGAGGGCAGGTTGGAAATGTCATTCTGGGGAAGGCGATGGTTCAGCTCCCCTGCTTGGTTAAGTGCCATATCTAGAAAAAGGAAGTGACAGCCGAGGCGTGCCAGCTGGAAGAAGGCGGCTGCTCACTCTGCTACAATCTGCAAGAATGCAAACGTAATGGCTCTGCTGCTGTGTGCCGTTCCCTGCAGCCCTAATCGCTCAGCATAATGAAAAAAAAAAAAAAAGAAACAAAAAAAAAACTGCCAACCACCCACCAAAAGTAATGAGTTAATGTGCCGCCATCCCGTCAAAGTTCATTCTCTTCAAATAACGAAATCCATTTACTGCTGCGACTTATGAGCATGCCAAATGCAACCGCTGCAAATGATTAATGAAGGATGGATTTAGGCTGGTACAAGCTGAGCATTGTTTTGCGTTCGACATTCAGTTTAAAAAAAAAAAAGAATCCTCTGTATTGGTTTGGTAAATAAAAACATGTCTTTGTTTTACGAGACCAACGCTGTGTCTCAAATCAACCCGTAAAAAATACTGACGCTTGGTCACACAGATGGGGCGAACCGGGCAGAGCAGCAGCTCGACCACGGCGCCGTAAGATGACTTGAGATGGCTTTTCCCCTTTCCTTTATTGTTATATATCTTTTTTGTGCACGTTATAAGTTTACAAAGTGAAAAAGCCCAAAGTCCGCCCCAAAGGGACTTACCATCTCCAACAGAAAACACTGTTCACCAACTGCTCCAAACAGCTCTGTTGTAGTCCAGCCTTTACTTCAGAGACAAACGTGGTCACTTTGGAACACACGTTATAATGCTCGCCTAGCTGCTAGCATGGCACGCCCTCATACTCTGCTTCTGACTGGCTAGTAGTCCTTACCTAGCTACTGTCAGGGCCCTCATACTCTGCTTCTGACTGGCTAGTAGTCCTTACCTAGCTACTGTCAGGGCACGCCCTCATACTCTGCTTCTGACTGGCTAGTAGTCCTTACCTAGGTACTGTCAGGGCACGCCCTCATACTCTGCTTCTGACTGGCTAGCTACTGTCAGGGCACGCCCTCATACTCTGCTTCTGACTGGCTAGTAGTCCTTACCTAGGTACTGAGCATGTGCGACTCCCAACAAAGATGGAACAGAAGTGAGATGTCTCAATCTGTAGCTAAAACAGAGAGCTCAACACACAGGGTGAAAAGAGGAGCTGCAGCAATGTGCAGTACAACAAATATATATATATATATATATATATATATATATATTTAATGAAACCTATTCTGATATAACCTCTAAATACAATTATGGACCTGATGATGAGCATATTATGAGCACTTTAAGAGGGACAACGGTAGCAATTAGTATGAAAGACTTTCAGAGACCCGTTCTAGTTAAACGTACGTCCCAACCCAAAGCGTCAACAAGTGACACCAAGAGTCCCGAACAAGCACGTCTAAATATGGCGCCTAAGGGCTAGACACTAGTCTATATCAACGACATGTCATTTCCGGGATTGCTCCTGTGCCACCAGAAATTCCCCTGGATGTCCCTCATTTTCGGCTGGATGTCCGTTACCTTCCTCTTTCTTTGTGTTGGCGTTCTAAACTCCGGTGGATTTGTGAGGACTATGGTTAACTGCTCCTCATATCTCTGCAGGGTAAATCCAGACAGCTAGCTAGACTATCTGTCCAATCTGAGCTTTCTGTTGCACGACTAAAATTACTTTTAAACGTACACACGTTCCACCAAAACAAGTTCCTTCCTGAGACTATTTTGCAGAGGCACAGTTGTTCCGTCCGGCACTTAGCACCACCCAAGACAATTGTGATTGGTTTAAAGAAATGCTAATAAACCAGAGCATGTTTTCCTCCCCTCCCGGAATGCTGTGTGGACTAACCAGACCCTCCTCCGCAGCGCTGTGGAGAAAGGTCTGGCAAGACTAGCCAGACGCTAATGGAGACTTTTTGCGTCAGTAACAAACGCCAAAGGCGAATGGCTAGCGTTTAACTGGATGCTCCGTGTGCGTTCAGTGTTTTCTTATATAACCTAGCTGTGTTAATTAGCCATCTTCCACAACTTTTCGGTTTCCATTAGCATCAGGAGTGCAGTGTGTTTAGTGTCGCAGTTATAGCTGGTGACTTCATTCTGCAGTCAAACAGGATGAACTCTTCGTTTTGACAAGATGAACAGAGCTATATTTAAAACCATGCATATTGAGAGGTTGCTATGGAAACAAGACGCCTCTACCAGAACGTAACGTCCTATAAATAAACCGACCTTTACTGCTAATTTGCCCGCTTCTGTGTCAAACAGAAATGTGGATGATTAATTTAGTTCAACACGTGTCTTGATCTGAGGGACAGACTGTTGACAATTGGTTAACAAAAATGTTAAACTGTGAGCTAAATGGGTAATGCTTGAAATATTTATCTAGTTCATAGCATGGATGTATAATAAAACCTGGAAGCAACGTTTGAGGCAGAGCCCTGTTCATTTCTATCAGAGTTGCTCAGTTGCAGATGAAGCCATCATGAAGCTATACAAAAAAAAAGTTTAACTTGTTCGTACAAAATGACCCGGATGATCGTCACTGCTTCCACACTGTTCGGTCCATAAAGCTGGCGTACTAGAGACCTCCGCTGGACAAGCCGGCTACTTCCAGTTAATCGTGTGGCTCTTCTACACTTTCTAAATGTTATCGGACCGAATGGATCAAATTCTGACAGCGGAATAGAGTCATTTTGCGGATTTGTAACGCTCCAAAAGATATTTTTGGTCCACATGGCATCACTGGACCGACTGTTTGGCTGCTATGTCAAATTGGCCACAAGTCCGGTGCACTTCCCATGGGGCCTGCTTCAAATCTGATGAATTCTTTTGGATCCCCAAACGTCAGTGTTTGCAACCTTACCTACAGCAGACCTGCCAGCATGTACGTGGGTGGTGATGGCACAGTGCATATGACACATACCTTTGGTGTGGGAGATCTGGGTTTGATTCCCACTGCGATACATCAACCAATGTGTCCCTGAGACACTTAACCCCTAGCTGCTCCAGAGGTGTGCGACCTCTGACATATATAGCAATTGTAAGTCGCTTTGGATAAAAGCGTCAGCTAAATGACATGTAAGTAAGTACGCATTTGTTGTACTCGGCACGCATTTTGACCGTTAAGTACACTTGTACGATTTGCTGCTCTCTAGGTACGCATTTTGTTGCATCTTTCATTTCGCCGGTTTCAGTCTCTATGCAATCTATATGATGTTGATTCTGCCGCTGAGCCACAGCGTTGTAAGTGGAATAAAAAGCTTTCTGCCAATCAGAGCACTGCATTTTAACCCTCCGCCCACCTGCCCCTCCTAGCCAAATGCTTTGCACGTTTAATTCAATTCAGTGTCTCAAGCAAGCGAGGCTGGCTGGATAACTGTGGGCTTGTATGCCATGGCTGAACCACAGCGATTTCTTGACTGCTATCAGGAGAGATGGCCTTGCCTCCACATGTCTAGGGCTACCTCATCACGCGTTCTGCACCGTGTGCAAGACAGACATCGATATTAGTCATGATGGGGCAACAGGTAACGAACACAGTCCCACACTCAAATACTGAGTCGGGTATGGCTGCAGCCTGGAGACCTCCCGTCTCGTGCCTCCCATGCTCACTAACTTAACCGTGACTTCATTTAGAAAATAATTCACGATTTTCGTAGGCTAACATCTGAGTTTACCGTTGGACATTCCCATGCATGAGACGGGAGTAGCATGAGACAGGAGGTCTCCAGGCTGCAGCCATACACTCTTGCAAATACTCCCCGTCCACCCCCTGAAACATAATGATATTAAAAATAAAAGGATGATAAGAAAAAAACGTTCATAGTGTCAATAGGCCATCCTCCCCATTAGTTGGGGGCAGTTAGAAAAGTGGTGGAATGGCTAGAAAACTAGAAGGTTTTATACAGGCCAGGTGCTGATTAACGTAAGATAAAGGGAACAGTTAGGCTAGATTTTAGCCTGATTGAATTTATGAACATAAATAATGACCTTGACATCATAACAGGGAGTCCAGCTGTCACGAGCTCAGTTAATGATGCATAGCATACAATAGGGCTATTTGCTTGGCCAATGTGATGGAAACTGACATAATGCAATGTCACCCATGTCAACCTTAGAAAAGCCTATCTTTAAATATCTGACCCATGTTATCTATTAGCCTATAATTGTGTCTCTACCAGGTTCAATCTTGTGCTTTTTTAGTAGTTGCTTTAGGCCTATTTAAAGTTGCTTCATAAGTAAATCATTACTTAGACTACTTCAGTAATCAGAAGAAGGCTGTGTGTTAACCTGGTCTGACTCTCATCTTTAACACAGAAGTACTTAGGCCTATTCATTAGCTCTCTCTGCCTCCTGTTGGTTAGACTAACAAATATATGGGCACAAAATATTGGACAGGATATAAGAAAACATTTGTGTAGTTTCAGTACACCTACAGCCATTCATCCACTCCATTTGTCTACACAGTAATAATAATTTATTGTAATGTAGGAGGTAGTGATGAGCCAAACAATGTATTTGAATATAAATTACATATATCTAGTTTTCCTTTGAATGGGATGTGTGTGTGTAACATAATATGTTGTTGAAGAGAACATAATAAGACTGTTCAAACACAAAATGCTTAAGCCTCCTAACCCCAAAATCCACCGGCGGGTTTAAAAAAGCATGTTTGGTTTCAAAGATCACCAAAGAACCAGTCCGTGAATGCGTCTCGGTAGAACCCACCGACATTATGTAAAAAGCTCCAAAGTTAAGCCAAACAAACCACTAATCGGATTTAAAAAAAAAAAAAGGTTGCATAGATCATGTCCATTTTCAAAAAATTTGCACAAAAGAAAATCAACCTTTCGCCATTTTTTTATGTTTCATGCCATTATAACTGCGTTATACTGCTCAAAAGACATTTCTGCTTCTAGCCATGGTTGTGCTTGTTAATTTGAGATGCAATACTTTCATACCACAGAAAAGTGAGCTCACAGTGAGTAATAATGTGACAGGAGCAAAAACGTTTTCACTCTACTTCAGTCTCAGACTTAAGTCTCAAACTTAGCATATCATACGTAGGAGATAAACTTAAGTTTTGACCGGCATTGCCTTCAGAAAAATAAAAGAAATGTTCACCTTGCCTCTCAGGGCTTCCACACAATTCTACTCATAGAAGAATACAAAGAAAAAGCCAGCCGGAGGATGATCCAAAAGAGTATTAAGTGCTCATGAATAACTGTCTGTGCCAACGGGCAGAGATTACAAGATAATGTTTTCATGCACCGGCAGGGAGACTCTCGCTTTCACGGAGTGCATCGCTGTGCTTCGACAAAGTGCCTCGGCTGCAGCTTTGAGGCAAAGTTTCACCCGGCTCTGCTGTAAGACTCTGTTTTTAGCTGTTCTCCTGAGATTAGACAAGTTACCCTTCACTCCTTTTTCTCTTTTTCTTTCTGTTGCTGAGAAACAGAAACAAACTTAAGGAGAGAGGGGGAGAAAACAAGACGCTTACTGACAGAGGAAAACAGCACGATATAATAATAGAAACTTCAAAGTTTTCCAGTATAACAAGGAGGGCTGGGACGATATGCTTTTGTCCCGATTTGATTCTTTCACGATACATTGGTGCCAATTGGATTTATATTTTGATTTTCAATTACTGTGATTCTAGAAGTATTGCGATTCGATTGTATTGAGTATTGTGATTTTCTTTTCCTTCCTTAACTAAAATAAAAGTTGATTAATACACTTCTAGCAACAATATATCATGAGACATTTCTAAAAATGGATTGTTTTCTTCTTTTAAGATTTCTTTTTGGGGCTTTTTAGGCCTTAATTTAAATAGGACAGCTGAAGACATGAAAGGAGAGAGAGAGAGGGAATGACATGCAGCAAAGGGCCGCCAGGTGGAGTCAAACCTGCGGCCGCTGCGTTGGGGAATAAACCTCTATATATGGGCGCCTGCTCTAACAGGTGAGCTACCCAAGCACCCAGCTAATTTGTTATCTAAGAAGAATGCACATCACATGTCAGTCTGACATTTATTTCATTTGTAAAGAAGAACATATGAACAATTGAAGGAACTGATATTGAAATTTGTAGGTGTTATTTTGGATGATAAATTGACTGGAAAGATCACATAGTTTATATTAAGAGTAACGTTTGTAAAATTATTGGGGTCTTGTATAAAGTTAAAGATGTTTTAGATTATTCAACGTTGCTTATGTTGTACAATTCCTTAATACTCCCATATCTTGGATATTGCACAGAAGTCTGGGGTAATACATACCCTACTAACACAAAACCTCTGTTTTTGTTACAGAAAAAAGCATTAAGGATTATCAACAAGACAGGCTACAGAGAACACAATAAAATCTGGACTTTTAAAATTCAAAGATTTGGTTGATTGGAAGATTTAGATTTATGTGGAAAGCTAAGCAGAGAGTTTTGCCTATGGTTATACAAAATGTATTTAAACAGATATGATGTCGCCGTCAGCAGTACCGTTAAATCTGAAAATATTTAGGTGAATTATTAGTAAAAAACAAAAATAAAAAAAAATATTGATTCTGAGGAAAAGAATCAACTTTAAAATCAGCACAAAAAAAATCCCGATACATATGACTCAAGATTTTTTTCCCCCAGCACTAATAACTGTCATGTCTTGTCAAGTTTCTGTTTTTAGTTTGTTTCATGTTTTCTGTTTCCATTTCCTGTTTTATTTTGATAGTCTCTCTGTTATCCCATGTGTTGTCTTGTTTTACTTCCTGGCTTCTACTTTCCCGCCTGTGTGACTACCTGTCCCCACCCTTATGTGTTTCACCTGTGTCTCATTTTCTCCTCTGTCTTGTGTATTTAAGTTCAGCCTTCTCCTTACCCCAGTGCGAGATCGTCTGCTTCCATGTGTTCAGCCCTCAAGCGGTTTTCCCTGTGTCCTGTTATCTTGAGTTCCTGTATTCCCTTGGATTTTGACCATAGCCTGTTTTCCCGGATTTCCCTTTTGCCTGCCGTTTACTTGCCTTTGCTTTATTAACTTGCTAATAAGTCGTTGTATTTTACGTACCTGAGTTGTGGGTCCAGTCTCTGTGTGCGTGATAATAACAAGCTCATGTGCCACATACGGAAGCAGACATATTGGAGACGTTCAAAAAGTGAAGAAAAGGAAGCACATCTCAAGTTCCCAAGTTAAGGAGGACAAAAAATCTCATGTCCCTTATTTAATTATGCTCACATCATGCATTACAGGCACAATACCTTTTCCAGAGTGTTTTTGAAGAAGGCTTTGTGCCGAAATGAGAGTATTTTGTCTTCCTTAACTTGGGAACTTGAGATGTGCTACCTTTTCTTCACTTTTTGAAAAACTGCCAATTGGATTTTGGGTTCAGCACTTCACCAAGAATCTCCATTGTTGAAGTGCAACCTCCTTTTTCAAGATATTCAGATCAGTGCGTTTACTTGCAATTTTGAGACTTGTACTCTCCCGTTAAGAAATGACAAACACATGCTACTTGGCTAACATAATGACAGGAGAAATAGCAACCAACCGACTGGTCTTGAATAGCTCCCAGTGGTCACAGAGTTTTCACTCACACTGGAAGCTGCTGCTCCCATTAAACCAGCTTGTTTTTCAGAAGCTGCCAGTTTGGCTCGCTGCAGGAAACTCAAAACATGACAAATAAAAGCAGTGGCTCTGCAGCACAACTCAAGGCAGCTGCGAACCAGGCCATGTTCCTTTTAAAGGCTCTGCACTCGACATTCAGAACATTAATATCGCAGCAAACAAATACTTGCTTTGTAAAGATATAGTGCAGTAATGAGTTCTTTGTTTAGTGCATATGGAATCGAAAAGACGTCCGTTTCTCGCAAATGGGTTTGTACGATATCCTACGGATACTTATGCACAACAATCATATGATATCCTACGAAATTATGGTGACTGCCAGCCAGTCACATGACGACCACTTTAAAGTTGTTTTAATGCCTGCTTCTTTTCTTTGTTGTACAGATTTGAAGGTCCAATATGTAATATATTTACTGTAATAAATCCAAAAATTACCCCAATGTGTCATCCTATATTAAGGAAACATGCTAAGTTAAAATACTATCAACAACCACGCTAATGCCAGTAGTCCTTTTGAAATTTCCGTTCCATGACGGAATTTCTGTTTGTGTTTTGGCCTGTGTGTTGTTATCAACTGCCCAGTTTGACAGCCAGGCCGGGTTGCCAGATATACCTGTAAAAACGTAAACCCAGCGCGCTACAGCGTTAGGACAGCTATGAAACAACAAACAAACAAACGGGATCAATGGAGATAGATTATTTAAAAAAAACGACATGTTTTTAACAGTTGCGTGACCAGAGATGTAAATATTGGAGATGTATTTTAAAGATGGAGGCAGCTTAGAGCCCAAAAGGACGCTGAGTTGGCTAATTTCTTCCTGAACAGGTAAGCATTAGCTTCAGGCTAATTTATCACGGCTACAAGGGACAGGCATTTTATGTCATTTCAACATGTGTGTACTCACATTGAATTATATAGCATGCTAACCCTGCTAACTGCTAATGTTACCGGAGGACCAGGCAAGCGGGCCGCGGCTGTTTACAACGTGTAGCCTGATCAGCAGCTGTAGCCGACGACGGTGAGTTATTTTAAACAAAGAGAGGGAGGCTGTAAATCGGGAGAGTCGTGAGTTTGCAGTGTGTTTAGCGATTGTTGACGTAATTCTAAGTAAATAACGTGTGTTCAGTCAGGTGGAGAGGACGGCAAAGTAGTGTCATTTTTAGTGGTTCCTACCGTAGCTAATTATAAGCCGAGGAAGTGTGTCTGTCCCTCGGGTGGAGAGGACAGCGAGGTTGTTGTGTTTTTAGCGGTTCCTACGGTAAGTCTAAGCTGAAAAAGTGTGTCTGTCACTTGGGTACAGAGCTCCGCGTGAGCACGGGCTTTCATGACTGTAAATATACCCAGCATCTAACATTAGCTACTCCGCTGTGCTGTGACGTGATGTCCTATGTGAGACAAACGTCTAGCAACATTGTTGTGGATGCTGCGATCTCAGCCTGGCAACCTCCGTGAACTTCGCGTCTGGGGAGGAGTATAATACTGGAGACGACTCTCCAGTATTTTGAATTTTTACCGCAGTAACTATTTTAAACGCTAGCTGTCAGTATTACATATTGCACCTTTAATTAGCATTGTTGGAGGAAGCCTGAGATCCAAGATTTTCATTGACAGCGACTGCTTCTGTAATCGTGCATTTAAATAACTAAATTTAAATAAAATTCCTTTCCTTTCCTTTCCTTTCCTCCACCAAGCACCAAACCGTGCACATTTCTTGATTGGTATTTTAAATGTCAAACGAACACGTGTCATCTGCATAGAAATTAATGCACTTAGTTATTCATTTTGACAGTAAAGAAACAAAAAATATGAGCAAAATGTTAATGTAACCTTAGCCAAACTAACTGACATTTAATTTTTTTAAAAGAAGCATTTTAATCAATCCTATTCCCTGAAATGTGAAGCTGAGGAAACTCTTACGGCATTAATGAGACGAAATGCAAACTGAGATCCGCTGTCATCCCATGTGGTAGGTGTTGATGAGCAGGGTCACAAACTCCTAGACCTTTATTGAAAAATAGGGCGACCATTTTTTATACTACCATATTTACCCGAATATAAGACGACCCCTTCTTTTTTTTAAACTCCTTTTTGGAAAAATACTTTTTGAAGACCAAATCTCATTTTAATAAAGAAGACTGTATGAGTGTTTTGTCTTAAGTATATCACAAAGCACTGAAAAAACAGCAGCAATTCTCTCTGCAGTCTGACGGCGCACGCTGGGCGAGACTTGTCCTTTTGCCTGCACTACAAGCCGAGGCTGGCTTTAAACTTAATGGCGGGTATGTTCAACACTCTGGTGATTTTTTCTTTGGCTGTTGGCATTCGGTGACGGTCTTCTTGGGCTCGCCATCTCCGTACATTACATGATGTGACACCATATTTATTAGCACTTGGCAGTTGTTTGACAACTCTGAGGCGTTTATCACCATCAGCTTAACGTAAATCAAAACTTCTAATTTATTTGCTAACTTGGCCCGCTTTGTTCGGGCTTCCTCGTTCTGTTGGGAGTTTGGATTGACTGTTCTGGTCATGAGAGATACACTCAGTTTACTGCTATTTGGCGCCACCTGTTGTTGTGGATGTTTAAAAGTCTAGACCTCCTACATAAACTTAGCACAAAAAGTAAAGAAATTTGTGTTTGGTAGATTATTTCTCTGTGGTAACAATGCTTTATGGCAATAAATCTTATATCGTTGGAAAGCCTGTTTAGTTTCCTTTTAAATGGTGTCCCATTTGTAAGGAACATGCATTTGTGGGATGAGCAGCAGCGCTGAGTATGTGGGTTGCGGCCATGAAAAATTTGCATTGTTACCATAGAGAAATAATCTACCAAACACAAATGTCCTTACTTTTTGTGCTAAGTTTAGTACAACCTTGATTTTTCAGATATTTTCATTAAAAAAAAAGTCAATACGGTAATTAACAGAAAACCCAAACATTTTCATGACAGTATAAAGAAAGTCATCGGACGTGTGCGATGGAATTTACTGCTGTCCCACAATGTTGTAAGTAAGATATTTAGTTTATATGCATTTCTGAAAATGATCATTTTTATTATTATTATGGTAGGTGTTTTTTAATCTAACATTACAAGCAGGCTAGTCTAGATCAACGATGATCATTTCCAGGATAATCGCCGCCTGACGTCCCTTACCTTCGGCTCTGCGTGTTGTCGTTCTCAAACTCTGTTCGCTTCAGGAAACAACAACAAACTTCGAGCTAGAAAGCTACACACTGAAAATGGCATGTTTTGAAAAAAAGTTGGATGGTGCAACAAGGCAGACCTGCTTGGTTCTTTCAGGGAATGATTGTAAAGATTAACAAAGAATATGTTTAGGGCATTTCCTCTCTAACTGGGACGTTTTGGGACTGATTGGTGGGATTGCTGTGGACTAAGTACACACGGAGATACACTGGTAAGAGATAATGAGGTTTAACCATGTATCAGCTCATTTAAATAGCTCACGTTACTGTTATGTGGCGTTTTCTTTTGCGGGCTGCAAATGTTCCACATAAATTGTTCTTCTACACATTTCCAGCGCTTATTTCTACGTCCAATATTTTCTGATATAAAACAAAAATTTAAAACGGGCCAATGTGACCCGAAGTCAACACAAGGGTTAAGGGGAGTTGTGCTTACTGCAGGTTCTACCCTCACTCCCTCATCTCTGTCCCTGTGTTCCTGAGTCTCCTCCTCACTGTGCATGCCACTGCCACTGCCGCCGACCGCCAGCCACGGGAGCTGATGCAGGTCCTGCTGCTGCAGAAAACATGTCTGTCAATGTGACACATTTGGCAGCGTCTGCCTGAAGTACTGTTTCTTTTTCTCACGCAGCTTCTCTGCACCTCCTTTGCATTTCTTCTCCATCATCTCTATCACTATTCTAGGCTGGCAGATGCACACTGAAACTGTATGCAGTTCTCCTGTCACTGTGTGTTTATCTTTCGCGCTACACACTGTTACGGACTAGTCCATTTCATTGTGAAAGTAGGGGCTGTTTGTGTAGGGACAGAAAACCTAGCCTATGTGATATTTTTGACTAAAGTGTTTTGGGCCAGCAATGGGTCGCCAATCTAGGCCTACCACTTTTATGGGCCGGTTCATGGCCGGACAAAAAAAAAAAATACAAAAAAATAAATAAAAAGTGTCAGCGGTAGGCCCAAAAAGCACGTCGGCCCACCGGGAAAGTGCCCGGTATGGCGGATGGCCAGTCCGCCCTTGTCGCCGCCCAAGACGTTGGTTTAAAGAAATGCAAACAACCCAGAGCGTGTGTCTGTGGTGTAGCCAGACTTTACAGCGCTGTGGAGATAGAGCTGGCAATGACAGCGATTAGCGATAATCATTACCATTCTGCTCATATTCACCATGCTAGCCATCACATCAGCTGCAGCAGCATCATCAGTTTTTTGTCAGAGAAGCTGCGCTGCAGCCGGGCGGCTTGGCTGCTCAGTCATCACACTCTCAAATCTGCTCCCTCAGACTCTCTCCAGTCTCTGGGGGATTAGCGCTGACAGCTCAACAGGAAGTGGAGTAGATAAAGCTGCGTGGTCCGGCTCATACAGTGCCTGCAGTTAAATGCGGTGCTGTAATTAATCATCACTTGGGTCATTTCTTTTCAGCTTTGTCAATACCGTTTTAATCTACCTTCACATTAGCATTACATTTTGTGGCAAAATCAATTAATTTCAATGGAATTACTGCGATTAGTGGACTTACTCATGTGGGCAAAGTAAATCTGCACAAATCGTTCAACTTTGGTGAACCGTGAACCAAAAATGTTACCAAGAGCAAGCTGTGTTGGCAGTACTGACCATTTGAGGGATCAGGGCTGTGTGTGTGTGTGTGTGTGTGTGTGTGTGTGTGTGTGTGTGTGTGAGAGAGAGTGTGTGTGTGTGTGTGTGTGAGAGTGTGTGTGTGTGTGAGTGTGTGTGTGTGTGTGTGTGTGTGTGTGTGTGTGTGTGTGTGTGTGTGTGTGTGTGTGTGTGTGTGTGTTCTGCACCATCCACTTTTAATTGGACTTCCTCTGTCGGAAGATAAACTGAAGTGATAACAAGGCAGGCTGTTTTTGGGAAGTCAAGGGAAGGACAAGTACCTGAGTTATGTCTCGTGTATGTACCATTGACTTTAATGTTTTTTGTTTTGTTTTTATCATTGGGGATTTGGTATTTAAAGTTTTCTCTCTGTGTGTGATCGTGGACACACCTCTAACACAGGAACACTGTGGATCATCATGTAATCACATTTAAGCACTTTGCAGCATGTCATTTTACTACTACGTGTCTTGAGAAAGATCCCCTGTGACCAAAATGTAGGCCGACCAAATAAATTGATGCAAAGGTGACAAGTGTGTACAGGAAATTTCTTTATTTTTTTCTTTGGAAATGGATACCACTTTTAGTTTGGGTATGACGTTTAGACCAGAAAGCATGGATTTAAAGCGTTTCTTCAGCCACTTCTGTCTCCAACAGTCAAGAAGCCTTTTGACATGATGTAAACACATGATGTAATCAGAAAACTGCTGCCCTGATTAAAAACACAATGCAACTGATCTCAGCTGGTATTCTGTCTGGAATGGACATCTCTAAGTGACCCCAAACTTTTGACCGGTAGGGTACGTGTTCATGAGAATGTGTTGCGACAAGTTTACCTGGATGTGAAACGTGTTGTCAGCTTCACAAAATACATTTTAACGATCGTTTACGAATCCACTTTTGCTAGTTTAACAGCGGGAAAAAGGGTCCGTGCGCCAGGAGCTTGGTTCAAATGGGTTGTACTTAGTGTCTTCATTAATCATAGGTGTGTTTTGGGCGTAACATGCAATAAACCAATCAGAGATCATCTCCCATTCCCTTTAAAAGCCAGGCGTGTTTGTACCTTGGCGCATTGCTGTTATTATGATGGAGGATTTACTAAAATAACAATGAAATGCTGCGTTATTGACTTTAGAGCAAGTTTTGGTTGGTCAATGGCGCAATCACTTTCCGCTGCCTCAAGATAGCAATACGCCCAGAATGCACCTGAACACACCTCCCTGTAAGACCAGCACGCCCAGAATGCACCTGAACACACCTCCCTGTAAGATCAGCACGCCCAGAATGCACCTGAACACACCTCCCTGTAAGATCAGCATGCCCATGGGCGCAAAGATGGGTGCAGGTGCATTTGCTATTTAAACGACGTGGGCGCTGGACGGGAAATTGACAACTGCGTCGGTCTTAAACTAGCAAAGACACTTGCGTCGGGCTTTGCGCTGCGCCGGGTGCAAGATAGAGCCCCTTGTCCTGCACTCTACTAGAAATCTTTGACTTGTGAAGGATTGAATATATTATTTAGACGTATTGTGCTACAGGGCATCTAAATGTATTTCTTCTGGCACCTGATCTATATGTTTTAGCAATATCATAGAGTCATATGATCATGGTCTTGTAAAAGATGATTTATTAACACTGTGTGCATTGTAAATCTATGACAGATGGTTATTGCAGACTCTGCAGAAGAAGACACTGTCTTCTGCCGAGGCTCCACAGAAAAGTTGAATGTCCTCTGTGGAAAAACTCAGCTACTGCTGTCACTTTGTGTACTGGCAGCCCACAGTGTCGCTCCATCCTGTGATTGATTGGTCAGTCTATCTTATATTATTCTGCTCTCCCAGAGAGTTGGTGCTTAGTTTGGCAGATAGGAAAAAAAAAGTTCTGATAACAGCTTCCAGTTTCAGGTTGTTTATTTTGTTGCCACCCACATGAAGGTAGGCTGCTGTAAAACTAAAAAAGACATTAAATGACATTGCCCTACTAGGGTTAGGTATTGTTTTGTTTTTTCCGAAAGCAGTACTAAAGCGATACTTTTAAAATTGTGCCGGTGCCTAAACGTTGCCTGAACCGATACTTAAAATAAAAAAAATCATAAAAAAGAGCACAAAATTAATGCCATATGGTCAAAATTAAATGACTTAACAATGTAATAACAATAACTTATAAACAATAACTTATTTCACCAGTAAATCGCTGTTAAACAACAAAAACAACTAGATTGGGAAAATGATATTTTACAATAACTTTGAATGCACCACGAGGCTAAGGCTACCAGTCCTTTTTACAGTGTAACATGATGTTGCAATACCCTTACTATAGCTAGCATAACTGCTATCCATGCGGCAGATAATTAGCGATGATCATTACCTCGATGTTAATGTATAATATGAAACTCCATTGACATGCTAATGGGTGTCAGCATCACGATCGCGATAAAATAACGTCTCGGTCTTAAAACTACTCAATTTACTTAACATGCTTTGCTTCCTAAACGACATGAGAAATAAATACTTAAGCATATGTTTTTCTGGGCGCTGTGTAAAAGGAAACAAGCTGCTAACCTCAGTTAGCTAGCTACTTTAGCACTCCACACTGTCTGACTGTCAACGAAATTACCCCTAATTCAATTCAATTCAATTTTATTTATAGTATCAAATCATAACAGGAGTTATCTCGAGACACTTTACAGATAGAGTAGGTCTAGACCACACTCTATAGTTTACAAAGCCCCAACAATTCCAGTAATTCCCCCAAGAGCATGCATTTAGTGCGACAGTGGCGAGTCATACTGAAAACTCAAAATCCCTAGCGACATAAAAATACAACTACAACTAGGTGGAGATATTGCATGCCATGAAAGGGCAACACAATTAATATTTTTTTTTTTTTTATTTGGGTGAACCGGCCTTTTAAATTGTAGAAGGTGGATCAGTAACCATATTTAAGAAAATCCCATAAATCGATAGCGCCATCAACGTCGGTTCCACAGGGAAAGACGCTCTTCTTGGTAAAGTAACATGGGGTAAATCACACAGAGATATAGAGGTCTGTCCTTGTCTGACTTCCAGTTAACTTAATTATCCATGTGGAGAGGTCCCAATTTCTGACAGGCTTAGTTTGTGCAGGAAATAAATGTGGTAGAATAAATGTGTGCGTCTTAAAAGCCCAGAGTGGTGGATGAATACGTCCCACCTGGACTCACTTAACCTTGTGAATGCTAATGTGTCGTAGGGAAGCTGTGACACAAAAGACCAATTATAGAAGACCCAAACCTTGTGCTTAAAGAAAGCTCTTTAAGTACAATCTACTGATGAACACATTTGACCGATCCCATTTTAGAAGTTAACATTAAAGCTATAGTGCGTGACTGTTTTATGTCTAGCGACATTCGTGCGCATGGGCTGGCTATGGGTCGAAAAAGTCCTACGCTTCAGCAGAAGGACAAAAATCCCCAAAAGAAAGTGACCGACGGACGGACCGCATTTCTGTTGCATAAAATCTACAAGATAATTACCTCTTCCGAATAGTCCGTCATGGTTTTTTTAATCCTCCGTTTCCTCCTTAATTTGACAGGATAAACGCTACTAGCAACTGCGTGGAAGAGGGGTGGGGGTGGTGTGTGATCACCAAAGGCTTGCGTCATGTGGATGCGCAAATGGCGTTGTTGTCATTACTTAGAATTCCTCATGGGACGGACAGAAACTACACACTATAGCTTTAACATTCTATCTTTCTTTGACATCAACAACTCGGCTCTTTTATCGGTAATCAGATCTTTTATCTTCAGCGGAGCAACAAAAACCCCAAAAACTCATCTCCTTTTTTTTTTTCAATACGCCGTCCTTTACTTTCTGTGTGTTTTCGCTGATAACACCGCTGTGCTGTGTTCACCAGGACTTGTGCTTTTAATCAGATGTACCTTCTGGCGAATGCAGCTCCCTCATTAGCATTCCCTGCATCACCTCGGTGCACTGCTGGCCGCCCTCGTTCCCACTCGCAGCTCGCTGTCTTCTTCACTGTAGGATATGATACATAATGCATGTACTCCAATGACTCCCCTCTCGCTCCCTCTTTTTCCTATTCTTTCCATCCTATGGTCCAGTGAGAATAGCAAGGGGAAAGGATGCAATATTAACAGAAAGAGAGAGATTCACTCCCTGCATATCCAGCCTACTGAAGCGAACTCAAGCCCTGTAAGACCGATATCAGCAAATATACAAATTAGCTTCATGCAAATGTTTATGTCAACATAAGTCTCTGTGATGCAACTGCAGAGGATGAAGTGATGAAACCTAACGATGGGGAAAACATGACAGATAAAATCTGGTCTTAATCGCAAAACAATGTTTAGACCAACACAAAGAGAGATCACAAGAAGTAGCACTGAAGGAAATAAAAGAACATGTTGCTGTAAAATCTACTTTAAATCTTAACTTTGGGTATTTAGCTTTCTTACAGGGGTCTTATTTTCTTAGATTTGGCCATCATTTCATTAGGCGAATTTATCTGGAAGTAGAATCAGGGATTATTATGGGCATTTTCGACACTCAGTTTTGGTTTAAACTCCAATTAATGTGGTTTAATACACCTGACTTGACCTTCGTTGTTTGCAACTAGTCAGATGTCTGTCGTCCCATCATCTGTGTTCTCAGATCTTCGTTATTAACTTGGCGTTTACCAATGTTATCATAGCTAAAGGCTACAGTGGTCAAAACTACTAAAATAAGATCAATGGTTTAATCGTTAAATCATTTTCACTATGGAAAAAAAAGACTTATGTCATCATGCCCCTTTATTGATCATTAGGAAATGTATTCAAAAGCTTATGACATGCTGCTTTTTGGATGCTTTTATATAGACGTTAGTGGTCCCCTAATACTGTATCTGAAGTCTCTTTTATATAGGCCTTAGTGGTCCCCTAATATTGTATCTGAAGTCTCTTTTATATAGGCCTTAGTGGTCCCCTAAAACTGTATCTGAAGTCTCTTTTATATAGGCCTTAGTGGTCCTCTAATACTGTATCTGAAGTCTCTTTCCTGAAATTCAGCCTTGGTGCAGAATTACAGCCACTAGAGCCAGTCCCACAATGAGCTTTCCTTAGGATGTGCCATTAGTGTGTCTGTAGCTTTAAATGCTATTGAGGAGGAGAGGGGGGGGGGGCAAGGTGGAGGGTGGGGGTGTGGCCTTGACCAACTGCCACTTTGCTCGTTTGAAAGCCATGATGTCTCTCTCTCATGGGGGGGCCAAATTCTCTGGGCCGGCAAAGCAGAGAAAGGGGAGGTAACCTTTCCCCTTATGACGTCATAAAGGGAAGATTCCAGATCGGCCCATCTGAGCTTTCATTTTCTCAAAGGCAGAGCAGGATACCCAGGGCTCGGTTTACACCTATCACCATTTCTAGCCACTGGGGGACCATAGGCAGGCTGGGGGAACTCACATTAATGTTAAAAAAGCTCATAAAGTGAAATGTTCATGCCATGGGACCTTTAAAAAGAAATTAGTTTATAACACAAGGTCCGGATTGACTTTTCGTTCAGTCCGGATGCGGACCTTGGTGCAGACTTTGAGAAGCCCTGTCCTACATTAAGCAGTGTGCAGTGAACTTAACGCTTACAAAAAGTCATCTTCATGGTGAATGTCCATTGACATTGAAAAAGCTTACGAAGTTCCTTCTTCCCTTTTTATTTGAACGAGCACAAAGGTGGAAATGTTATCAGCTTCATCAATAATCATCAGTAATGTGTATATAATGACTAGGTGGGTAAAGTTAAATAATAGAACAGCTACAACAGTCTGGTAAGTTCAGAAACTGACATCACTTTACTGTAATACAGCCTTTAAAACCAGGAAAAGACAACACTTATGCCATATTACAAAATTACCATATCCAAAATCTAAGACGATATCTAGTCTCATATCACGATATCGATGTAATATCGACATATTGCCCACCTCTAGTGCCACATAAATAAACCTTACTTACTTCCGTTAATGTGTGAACAAGCCAAATATGTGTTGCAATGTCAGGGACTCCTCCCAGTCCAGAGGCCTAAAAAGCCTCTTGGATGAAATGTCTTTA
This sequence comes from Zingel zingel, assembly GCA_023566125.1. Taxonomy (NCBI): domain Eukaryota; kingdom Metazoa; phylum Chordata; class Actinopteri; order Perciformes; family Percidae; genus Zingel; species Zingel zingel. Next base: position 4,719,425 of record CM042328.1, on the reverse strand, counting down.
AAAACAGTAGCATTGGTACTTCTATTCCTTTCTTTATTCATTTTGATTTGGGGGAATTTTGTGCTGCACAGATGAACCACATTTAACTTTCCATTACTTCTCCCAGTTTTTAGACAGTCTGTGCAGAAAATGTGCAGACAGTAGGCTTCTAGCTTCATTGTGTTAGGCAGGAAAACAAACATTTGCCCAGCTTATTTCACAGAAAAAGAATAGCAAGAAGAATGTGGCTTCGAGTGTTTTAATCTGCAACAGTTGCTGACTGTAATTGACAGTAGCTAATGCCATTACAGTAGCTGCCTAGCAGGAGTAAAAGGACGCTGCTAGTGTCTCTTTACTTTGGCTATGGGTCGAAAGAGATATAATCTGTGTTCACGTTCACTTCTCCCATTGGAATCAATACACTCAGGACCTGCCACTAGTCTCCTAAAGAGGCATGGCAGTGGAAAAACCCACGGGACACAGAGACAGGAAGTTACTCAGAGTTTGGGCGTCTCGGTTCTAAAGCATCTCTGGTTCATCTGCCACTTCCCATAGCGTTCCTCTAACTTGAATCGGGATTAAATTATTTAATAGTGCGGCTCTTTTAGACTTTCTAAATGTTATCAGTTATCGGACCGAATGGATCAAATTCTGACTGTGAAATTAGTCATTCCACAGGGGTTGTGATGCTCAAAAAAATGTCTCCACTGATTTACAGATGTCTCTTTCTCCATGTAAGTCTGTGGGGAAAGGTATTTTTGGGCCAGAGGGCATCACGTGACGGACACGCAAGCTGTAAGTCCACCGTTTGACCGCTTTGTGAAATTGCCTTCAAAGCCCAGCGCACTACCCGTAGGCCTGGTGCAGACTCTTCAGAATAAAGGCAGAGTGATGCCTGTCTTTCCTTTCTCATTCCTTCTTGTTCTCTACATATTACCATCTTGTAGCAACCAATTCCCTTCAGATTCGAAAAATCCATTTACTTCTTCTGCCTCTTTCTCTGTCTCGTGTTTCTCTCTGTTTCTCAGCCTCCGCGGTGATTCTCTCTCTAAATAAACCTCATCAATCTACTGCAACAACAAAGTCAGTGGAGGTCTTCAGAGACGGTCCTCATCATGCTCTGCTGCACCTCAGACACCGCACGGCTCATGCCTGGAGCGGAGGAATCAGATGCTGTTCAGCCCCGGCAAAGCGCTTCTCTGACAGATGATAGAGAGCATGTTTCAGGCCAGGAACCCTTAATTCAAGGCCCTAACCTGCACCGTATAAAAACTAATCTTGTGCCAGAGAGGATGCTGCAGACGGTTACATAACAGTTCTCACATTTGTGACGAACCTTCCCAATCTGCCTGCCTGTCATGTTCTGCTCCTTTGTCTGCAGGTACTGGGAGTGGGTGGGTAGGTGGAGCTGGGAGGGTTGTCTGTACCTGGCCATATGGGCGTGGCTTACAGAAGGCATAAGGGACTGCCCTCCTGGGAGTCTCACTCTCTCTCAGCTGGTCCTACGGCATCCATTCACCATTTTGTTCTTTGTTTGGTTTGTTGCACCTTACAACACACATCACACCATTCATTCACTCATCCACACAGGGCAAACACGACTGATGTCTACTACATTTACACACCCCACTATTGTATTCATGTTGAGTTCGCCTTGAGCCAGACGGTAACATTGGACGAGACCAGAAAAACAAACGCCATTGGATACTTGTTTAAATGTTTAACCTATGTTTAATTTGTCATGACAAGTGAACTCTTCATCCTGTTAGGGTCAGGCATTGTTTGGATTTTCCGATTCTTCCTTTCGATTCCGGATGTTATCGATTCTCGATTCCGATTCTTTGAGGGCTGGAGTTGAAATGGGTCACATTTCTATTGTCAGAAATAAGAGGAAAGTTTTATTTTGATTCAATGGTGGGTTGCAGTTTTACAGATTTTTCAACGTAAAATAAAGCCAGACTAGAGCACTGCTTACTGTGCTCCAAGGCTGCAACACAACAAGTGCCTGGCCGCTTCGGAAACCAAAATTTTGCATATTAAATTGGGAAGCGATGATCGGATTTTAAACCAAATCGTCGGAACGATTCCAATAAAGAAACTATTGTACTGGAATCGTGATTTTTGAAACAATTCCGAGTAGGAATTGGTTCTCGATGCCCAACCCTACATCCTGTCTGCTAACAGTCAACATTCATCGTACGACATCGTACGACATCGTACAAAAATGTATGCACACCAATTCCTATGATATCCTACAAAATCAGGCAACCGCCGGCTGGTCGCATGACGCGGGAAAGCTCTGTGGATTGGTAGTTGAGTTTAGCCGCCAAAAGGTGACTGTGAGCCGGGTACAGAGCACCGCCAGATGTCGGCCGTTTCAGGGGCCCTGGCAGTTGAGTTTAGCTGAGAAAAAGTGAGCATCATGCGGTGACGACAGTTAAGTTCAGACACCAAAACGACTAGTTAAGTTTAGGAAAATTATGTGGTTTGGATTGAAACACTGCCGGGAAACGAACATGTGTTTCCTGGGGGAAAGTCTTTTGTTTTTCTCCAGGAAGTAAACTCCGCTACCCGGCTTAAAAACCGATGCGTTTTATGACCCAAATATCCACCCTGACCTCCTCCCTACACGGTCCACAGCATTCTTATACAGCAGCAATCAATGTGGTGCATACAGCAAACAATACGTGGACAACATACAAATTACAGCGCATTACTTGTTGTAGCTATGTGTAAGAATGGTTCATGAGAACAGCCTGAAACGTTGGTTTCTTTTAAACATGAACACAATCGTCCCTCCCATTTCAACCAAGTAGTTTAAGGTAACCAAACTTTGGTGGAAGATTAGATAACACTCATACGTATGAGTTGTTTTAGGAACAGTCAAACGTAGGCACAAATAAAACAAATTTAGGTGTGACTTGTTGCCAGGCGAAAAGGGTAACTGGTGGAAATTCTGATGGAGATTGAAGAATAAATATGTGATTGTTCCCTCTAAGGTAAGTCTCTCCTGATTAACCAATTTGACAACACAGTGCATACTGTAAAACATAACAAACACTATATAGAAATATGGAGAACACAACCAAGTACAGGAACACAAACACTGTGTTTACTTTGGAGTAATGAGTAATAGTCTCTGTTTATGTGGATTATTTCTGATTTTATGACTTTGTGAACTAATGTTTACAGTTGAAACTACAGCTTAGATGCTCTGAAAACCAAATATCCCATTCTTCATCTGATAACTGAGAGGCAATTATTCTGTGAAATAAAAGGGTATTTCTTTATTTTTATGGTGGAGTCACTGTTAATGCCACTAATGGAAGCTGCACTTCCCACTCATGGACCCTTTACTATTTGAAAATGGCTTCTGTAATACTCATTAGCATTCATTTCATGCGGGAAGGAACGAGAGATAAAGAGAGAGAGGGAGGGAGAGGCAGAGAACATCAACAGAGACTGAGTAAATGGGAAAATTGGAGGCAAATGGGCTGATAATGAGAGTTTCACCCATTAACTGAGCCAGGCCTCCAGCCTCGCAGGGATCCTGCTGTCTGTCTGTGTCCGCCCGTCCGTCTGTCTGTCGGTGTGTGTGTCTGTCTGTCTGTGTCCGCCCATCCGTCTGTCTGACGGTGTGTGTGTGTCTGTGTGGAGCTGCTTACAAGAAAAAAACAGCTTTTTTCACAAACAGAAACAGCTTTTATTAAGTTACAGAAAGGGTATGGGATTCTGCTGAGAGACAAATGGCTTTTTATTCAGGGAGGTTTTTAAGCATTGAGTTATGAGGCTGACAATGTTCTGTGGGCAAGTTCCATTTATTTATGGATACAGCCAATGTAAAGTGAGGACAACATTGCCTCTGCAAAATAGCCTTGGGAAGGAACTTGTTTTGGTGGAACATGTGTACGTTCAAAAGTTGTTTTAGTCGTGCAACAGAGAACTCAGATTGGACAGATAGTCTAGCTAGCTGTCTGGATTTACCCTGCAGAGATCTGAGGAGCAGTTAACCATAGTCCTCAGAAATCTACCAGAGTTTAAAATGCCAACACAAAGAAAGCGGAAGGTAACCCAGCCAAAAAGAGGTAACTCCATTGGAATTTCCGATTGCACCATGACATCATGACTTCACGTAAACCTACACGCCCACTTTCTTAAGCCAAGTGGCGTGTTATCTGTACGCATTTTGAGCTATCCGCGTGTATGTCTACGCTGTATACAGCGGACGTAAATGTACACGCCACTTTGGCATGTATTCTCGAGAAGAAAGCTACAGTTGGGTTTAGGAAATGTGACACGCGGGACCCGGTCCCCGGTCTCCTGGGTGAGAGTCCTGTGTTGGACCCATCCTCCACCCCGACCAACCTCCCTAGGCGGATTTTCGCCCTTTCATACTACTCGCTACGGCGTCAATTCACACGCAATTGCAAGGTAATGTTAGTCAATGGAGGCCAAACAGCGTTGATAAACACGCTAACAAGCGAGTATGCGTGTTTTTTAACACGCCAATAATGGCATACGAATAGGCATGTCATACATAAGCCATTTCATGAGATCAGTCTGCTATTGATTTATAATATGAAAGTCTTTAGAGCAGGGAGACTGCCAAATGACAGGAGGCCACAGGCCAGTTAACAAACAAACATTTAGATTATTTATCAGATCAAATCAATAAACATGAAAAGTCCCATAACTGTCCTATTTGTATTAGATGAGACTCTTCGGTGGACGACCGTTCATCGCTTCTCTGCAGCAGGCAGAGCATCGCCTGAGGTTGAAATGTCGACTGCTCTGGGCGACTTAAATCTGCCTGGGTGCTGCCAGAGCGCAGGAAGCCTCACCTTCAGCCCAATCTAATCTTCAGTGTAATTCGCGGCCTGACTGCTTTTCCCAGCACCACCATCTGCACCCCGCCGCCCGAGCTGCTTGGCAGCAGAAAAAAGTGGTCAAAGAGGGTAGATTGTGCCACTTAGTGCCCAGCGGAGCAATGCTTTTAAATTCAGGTTGCCTGAGACTTGAATGGATTTGTCTCGCTTAATACCAAATCTCACTGGAGAGCGAGTGGCACACACTCGCATTTAAAGAGGAAGGAGGTCAGCAAACTCAGGGTACTTTTTTTTTTAGTTAGGGGACAGTGGTGGCTCTGGTGCTGTATCGTATAAAGATAAACACAAGTAGGTCGTCATTGTCTGAGAAAAAGACAACTTTTAAAACTTGTAATAAATGTGACAAAAAACGAAAAATCTGTGGATTCTGAGTCATGTTTAAGGCCGTGTTCAGACAGCCTGTGTCTGCCGTCAGACGGTCTGGCAAAAACGCAGGTCTTTCCATTAATTTTGAATGAGGGTAGTGCGTTGATACTGCAAGACGGACTCAACTTTTGGAGAAATGCAACCCCACGTCACGATACGGTGGACAATAATTCCAATAGAAGCAATGCAGATTTTTGAACTGAATGAGGCGCACCCTCACATCGGATGAGACTGCTTTTAAAACCAAACAGCCCAGCACGGCACGGCAGCTACAGCTCCTCGTGAGTTATGGACACAAAATAAACAGCAATGAGTTGTAGCTGTCAGGAAAACTGAAGGTCAGCCGCACTTTGCATTTATGTGTCCATAACCGAAATGCACATTTTTATACATCAGTCAACGTCAGTCAGAAAATAGTGTGCGATCAATTCTCTGCCGGTAACTTAAAGGTTAATTCCATTAGAGCTCAAACGGAAGAGATCCGTACATTTCTACACGGTGGAATCTTTTAAAACAATGTCGTTAGTGCGCCGGGGGTGCAGTGAACAGTTTTACAGACTCGACCTGCTGAATGTTGAATGATAACCTTGAAGCTGCTTCAATCAATTTTCGGCTACTAAAGCGCAAGACATAAAAACAGCCACAACAAATCACTGTCTAACAGCACAAGGAAACATTTTCTGACCAACAGTACACATCCAGCTGACACAGTGCAACTTTAACAATAATTTGGGGCGTCTGTGTCTGGCTATCTGTGTCCAATTTAAAGGTCCTATCTTGTAAAAAGTGAGATTTCCAAGTGTTGTATGATTATAAAGCACTGAAACTGTGAATTTAAATGAATTTAGTCTGTACTAGTAGCACAACTATAGTATATTTAGGTAGAAAGTGTTGCTACAGTGCCGTTACAGTCATCCCCCGGCTGCAATGACAGTGCAGAGACTCTGGGAGCGCAGATAAGGAAGACCAGGAAACGCTGACCAAATCAGAGCAGACTGGGTTTTATCATGAGGGTGGCTTAAAGAGACAGGCGCTAAAACTTCAGACAGACGGGGAATACATGTATATTCAGACAGACCGCATGAGAAAAATAATGTGATTTTTTAACATTAAAGCACGTAAACATGCTCTGGTCTTTCAGCGTGTTTGTGTAACGTACCGGGGAGAGCAGCAGTTAGATTTAGATTTAGAGAGGAGTATGTAAGGAGGATGGTTGGGGGTGGATGGGTCAAACATAGGACTTTCACCCAGGAGAGCGGGGTTCACGTTCCGCTTGTTATAGTCATTTTTTTCTTTTCTCCCGCGTGTCACAGAACCATACGCCCACCCACGACCTTTTCCTAAACCCAACCATCCCATAGTTCCCGCGGGCCACCGAAACATAAGCCCACCCACGACCCTTTCCTAAACCCAACCATCCCGTCACGGAACCGTACACCCACCCACGACCTTTTCCTTAACATAACTGCGTCAAAAGGGACGGCAATAGTCCCGACCAAGCGCGTTGACTTAAAGCGCTAAAGGAGACTTTTAGCGTCAATAAGAACAACAAAGGCACCTGACCAAACGTCCCTATTTTACGAGATGAGTGTGAGAACGTGTTGAAATGTATGGTGCAAATGTCTTTATTTATGTAAAGGAAATCATAATAGGTTTTTGGGCTTGGTTGCACTGGCCAGTTTTGATTATTGGAGGGGTTGTAATAAATAAATACATTTTTTTCATTGAAAATTAGGCCCTATGTTCCCACATTTCTAAGATTTTTCTTAAAATTAGGGCTGTGGAAACATAGGCACGCTCCCCCGAGAGGCGGGCGGAGGACGGCCAAGGCGAGGTTACCGCACTTAGTTCAAGGCTCTGAATTATTTTTTGACCAGGCCCGGTACGGGTTACCAGAGGTAAATCCCCTGTCCCGGCCGCGGCGGCATCCACACAGCATCACTGCCAGCCCTCAAACGAAGGCAGCACGTCGACTCGGTGACAGATGTCTCCCGTTGGACAGTGGTCCAGAATATAATATCTATATATATATATATATATATATATATATATATATATATATATATATATATATATATATATAATACCTGAAATGGGAGTTGAGTATTCTCTTGGTATTGATTTTGTTCCAATCTAACTGTTTCTTAAATTGTCTATTGATTTTTTTCTTTTTTTTAAAGAAAGTAAGTGTTTTTTAATTTTCCTTCCTTCAAATCAGGCAGCGCTGCACAATTTTCTCCACAAAAACACTTGAGAATGATTGAGATTGAGAATGAAATTCAACAGCACAATGAAGCCTTTTTTTCCCCTTAAACAATTGCTAACCCTAACCGTTACATGGTTTTGTATCAGTGCAGGATTGCACTGTATTTTAATACCCTACGAAAGAAACAGAAAACATTTCTTCTTTCTTATCAGAACTCTGAGACTGTTAATCCCTGAAGATCTGCGCTGCCTCACTCCTCTCTTTCCTCTTTTCATTGCTTCTGTCTCGCAGCGGTTTGTGATGCGTCTCTCTCTGCTCTCAGAGCCCCTCTGGCTCCTAGTCATCACTCATTTATTCTCTAATCTCTCCATCCAGCAGCAGTCTTGGTCTGGCTCCATATGGCAGAGATCTGAGGTGGCAGCTGGCCCGTTATCACGGCACAGAACCCAGCCAGGTTACACACACCAAAACACACACACACAGTGAAAGAACCAACATGCTGGAGGATGAACAAAGAGTAAGACACATTCATAGACATAAACACACACATGTAAAGCATGTAACACATTATGACAGTTCAAACTCTTCCCAAAAAGAATCAAAAAGGCTCCTCTACCAACACACATCAAGTCAGCCGGATGGACGGATGGATGGATGGATGGATGGATGGTCCCATGAACCAGTCCAACAGGTTCTGACACTTATCTCGTAAAATATGGACGTTTGGTCAGGTGCATTTGTCGTTCTTATTGACGCTAAAAGTCTCCTTTAGCGCTATAAGTAAACGCGCTTGGTCAGGACTATCGCCGTCCCTTTAGCGCTGTAAGTAAACGCGCTTGGTCGGGACTATCGCCGTCCCTTTAGCGCTATAAGTAAACGCGCTTGGTCGGGACTATTGCCGTCCCTTTAGCTCTATAAGTAAACGCGCTTGGTCAGGACTATCGCCGTCCCTTTAGCGCTATAAGTAAACGCGCTTGGTCGGGACTATTGCCGTCCCTTTAGCGCTATAAGTAAACGCCCTTGGTCGGGACTATTGCCGTCCCTTTAGTGCTATAAGTAAACGCGCTTGGTCGGGACTATTGCCGTCCCTTTAGCGCTATAAGTAAACGTGCTTGGTCGGGACTATTGCCGTCCCTTTAGATCTATAAGTAAACACGCTTGGTCGGGACTATTGCCGTCCCTTTAGCGCTGTAAGTAAACGCGCTTGGTCGGGACTATTGCCGTCCCTTTTGATGCAGTTATGTTAAGAAAAAGGTCGTGGGTGGGCGTACGGTTCCATTACACGCGGGAAGAACGGGACGGTTGGGTTTAGGAAAGGGTCGTGGGTGGGCATATGGTTCTGTGACACGCGGGAGAAAAGAAAAAAAACAACTACTTGTAATGTCTAATTTCATAGGATATCATACAACCTATACAACCTATTCATTACAATGTGTTGCATTATTTCAACTTGCCTACGTGAATTAACTTACATGACTACGTGTGCTTGTAAGTGAAAATGTTTTACCTTCCCATGTTGCTTGGTTGGGGCTGTTCATGGTGTTCCGAAGTCCAGTCTCCCACCTTGTAAATTATCTTTCATCCTAAATACAATGTACTGTACATAACAAACCTGTCTCTTTCCCTGCTGTTTGGTTTCTGCTCACTCTGGATTTATTCCGATGTGATAACTACAACCCAGTGTGTTGAAACCACTGTAACCGCCTGATACCTTCTCTGATTTAGATATGAGGACGGAAAACACTCCTGTGTGTCGTATTAGAGGGGAGGAATAAACAAGCTATATTGCCGTATTGGTTTGGCGGACTTGTTGGGATGTACACTGATGAAAATAATATTACTTTACATTATGAACTAATTTCAGGTTTGTGACACACACACTCTGAGTCATTTAATTAGGTCTTTCTAGAAGCTGTTTCTCTCACACACACACACACACACACACACACACGTTCTCTCTAGACTATCCACCGTGCTCCATTGTGTAGTCAAATCCTTTCTAGTCAAGCATCAGCAGCATTGTGTTTGAGTCCCATTGTGTGAGTGAAAGAGTGATTAAATGAGTATTACAGCAGTGAAAGGGAGAAGACCCTAGTGACAATCACCACTGTTGGTATGTGATAATAACGAGGGATAATGGACAGTGTGTCTCATCCAGGCCTGAGTAGCAGTGGTAAGAAAAAAGAAATACCTGATGGAAAATACAGAACCTGTTAATGCTTGTCCCTGTTCTGGACCGCAGTTTAACAGGCCGACCTGAGCCAAGTCCACCCATAAATAACAGGGGGAATACACCGGCAATTGTTTTGTATTTTACCTTTATTTTACCAGGAATATTCCCATTGAGATTCCATGACAGCAGCATTAAAAGTTTCAACAGAAAAACAAACAAACGACGACCTTAAACAGCTAATTCTACCAAAGAGTTAATGATCAGAGTTCAGCATGTGCAGTCAGTGGTCAGAAAGTCCTTCATCCTGTTTTGAAAATCATCCATGCTAATAAAATAATCTAGTTTAAGATGACTTTGTAGCTCAGACCGAAGGTTGCAGCTTCCAATAGTTTTAGGGGTCAGTAGAGAACATACATAAGGAGGCAGTTTGTGAAATGCGGCATTATAAAGAAAAATATACCAGTGCTCCATTCTACAGTTGTATAAAGAAGACAAACCAACGTTCTCATACAAACTGCAATGGTGTGCGCGGAAAGCCAAATCAGAGACAAATCGTAACACAGCATGTTACGCTGAATCTAACATTTTCAGGGAAGATGAATTTGCATGCATGTATACCATATCACCACAATCAAGTGCTGATAAAAAACATTGCTTGAATTTCTTTTTTTACCTTGGACCAAAGGAAAAACAGCATTTGTTTCGGTAAAAAAAAAAAAAAAACTTTACCCAGACTTTTTGATGGTGTTTAAAAGACAGATATCAATACAGTACCAGCTCCCTCATATCTACAGAGTTGCAAACAATCCGTGCATCAGCAAGTTGTTTCCATCCACTTGCTAATCGAGTTATCTGAGGTTTCCTAAAAACATTCATGCGACTAAAGCCGGTAAAAGTTTCCATCCAACGGCTTTAAAGCGGATAAAAACCTGCGTAATGATGTCGCATGCTGTTTTTGCTATCAAATGGGTAGAGTGGCTTGCATAAGTTTACACACCCATGCTAAAGTTGACTAAAATGAGGAATAAAAAATCATCTTTTGGAAATTGATCTTAATGCCTTAATTTAAAAAATTAGGACAAATCCAACCTTTGAGGACACCAATTTTCTTTGTGAATGAATAATGTACAATACATTTTCTTCCTTAAAATAAGTCAGTCCACCCCTATGTTAAATTCCCATAGAGGCAGTCCGACTTTTATTTTGAAAGGCCAGTTATTTCATGGATCCAGGATACTATGCATCCTGATAAAGTTCCCTTGGCTTTTGGAATTAAAATAGCCCCCCATCATCACATCCCCTTCACCATACCTAGAGATTGGCATGGTTTTATTTCAGTTATCCTAATAGCTGGTTTGATTTGCATTGAGAGATGATCTTATGGAAAGTACCCCATGTCTATCTCTAGGTATGGTGAAGGGGATGTGATGATGTGGGGCTATTTTAATTCCAAAGGCCAAGGGAGCTTTATCAGGATGCATAGTATCCTGGATCCATGAAATAACTGGCCTTTCAAAATAAAAGTCTGCCTGCCTCTATGGGAATCTAACATAGGGGTGTACTGACTTATGCCCCCTGTATTTTAAGGAAGAACATTTATTTATTTAAGATATAGTATTCATTCACAAAGAAAAGTGGTGTCCTCAAAGGTTGGATTTTTCCTCATTTTTTAAATTAAGGCATTAAGATCAACTTCCAAAAGATGTTTTTTTATTCCTCTTTTTAGTCAACTTTAGCATGGGTGTGTAAACTTATGCAAGCCACTTAAGACATTTTAAGGCGTTACCGTTCATTTTCGCACTGAATCGCACAACAGTCAAGCTAACATTTGTGAACAAAGTTTTGCTAGCCAAAATGGATCGCGCCGTCTATCCATAAATGACTAATATTGCATAAGTTGTAATGGTGCTTATGTGCCTGCTGATAGCGACATATCAAGCTATAATAAGACAACGACGCTGAAATAGTAACCTCGCTTTGATGATAAAGATGCATATGCACGTAAATGCCGGACGACAACGATTTTTGCTATTTAATAGCCGTTAGTATAGTATACATACATTCATTTAAAAAGAGTCTCGTCTCCTCGTTCGTCCACTTATATCTGTCTTTGTTGACACCCGCCATGTATGCAAAGAAAAAGGAAATGACCTGAAACTTCTTCTTCTTCATTTTATGGCCGGTTGGAACCATAAAATTACCTAAAACGTAATCGCTTATTTATTCAGCAAATAACGTTTCCATCAGCGTTTATCGCGTAAGCCGTCTACCGAATAAGAGAAAATCTGATGAGATTCAGTCAAATTTGACTGTTTCCATTAGGCATTTTTCATTTGATATTACTTAATTTGCATAAAAACGTGTGGATGGAAACATGGCTAGTGATTAAGATACAAACTAGGGCTGCACAATAAATCATTTTTTTGTTGTCATCGCGATATTAACCTGCGCAATAAACACAGCGCGAAAGACTAATAAACACAAACTGCAACTCATTCTCATGAATGGGTTTTTACGATAATTTATGCACACCAATTTGTGATATCCTACGAAATTAGGCGACCGCCGGCTGGTCACGTGACGCCGCCTACAGAGCACCATGAGATGACGGTCCTTTCAGCGGCCGTGGCAGTTGAGTTTAGCCGACAAAAAGTGAGCATCATGCGGTGACGGCAGTTAAGTTTAGACACCAAAACAGAAAAGAAGATTGTGGTTTGGATTAAAAAACTCCCGCAGAACGAACACACGTATCCTGGGTGAAAGGCTTTTGTTTTCCCCAGGAAAAGAACTAATTTCCCCAGCTTGAAAGCCCTGTGTTTTATGATCCAAACATCCACACCGACCTCTTACCTATGCTGTCCACAGCATTTTCATACAGTAGCAGTCAATGTGGTGCATACAGTAAAAAATACGTGGAATACATACATACGAATTACAGTGCCTTACGTTACTATATGTACGACTGGTTCATGAGAACAGCCTACAGAGCATTCATTGCTGTTATTGTCTCCTCAAACATCAGAGAGGTTTGTATGTAAAGATGATAACATTACACCTCGTCTCATGTTGAATAACCCAAGATTGGAATTTCCACAGGAGGCACGGAAGGGTTATGAATAAGTGAGGGGGTTCACCACCAAAACGCTGCACTTCAATTTAGTTGGAAACAAGCTGCTCAACACTAAGTAGTTGAGCACAGCAGAGGGTTGCATCTTTGAAATTGTCACTACTTTGTGAGTAAGGCGTCCCACTTTGTGAATCACTTCAACACCCTTGCAACAAGAGACTTCCATTTTCATGGCAACAATCATTTATTGGAAACAGGCGTCCCATTTTCAAATGGTGAATTTCTCACTGTGAAATGAAGCTTTTCAGAGGAAGAATTTTCTCTTTGCCGTGATTACACTTGAATGTGAAATAGTTGCAGCAGCTATCTGATTACTGCTTCCCCGTCCGTGGCTTTTTACATATCGGTACCAAAATGAAATTTAAATGACTTATTCATGAACTCATTTGATTTATATCGTACACACCCTGATGTTTATTACATGTTTTCATGCAAATTCCGTAGGTGAAGACATAAAGGCAGTGAAACATAGAATGACACGGTGAGAAATGTGATTCAACTGGAATTCAAAGTTATAAAATAAGATTCTGAGGCGTCTGGGTCTGGGTTTGCTGCTTTATGAGAAACAGCAGGAAGCATTTGAAGAATTTAACCTGGATTAATTTCCACTTTAATGCTCTGTCGGTAGAAATTATTTTTGTCTTTCTTCTCTCTACACAACAGTTTTTATTTTTCTCTGAAAGGTTTCTTCTGCTTCTCTTCTATGTCTCTTGCTTGCTTATTTAAAGTTCAAGTTCATATGTGCTTTATTTGCATGAATGGGTAAGAGAAATTGAAAAGAAAGATTTCTTTTTTTTAAAAAGACACCGTCTGCTTCCGAAGTCTCTTATTTGATATCCCCATGCTCATCGCTTGAACCGGAAGTTGTTCTGGCTCTCCTTTTGTCAAGGCCGTCTCAAAGCTGCCCCGAGGAGTGAGGATGGAGAATCGAGGAGGGATCTCTGAGGAGCTATGAGCGAGGATGGAGGAGGGATCTCTGTGGAGCTATGAGCGAGGATGGAGGAGGGGTCTCTGAGGAGCTATGAGCGAGGATGGAGGAGGGGTCTCTGAGGAGCTATGAGCGAGGATGGAGGAGGGATCTCTGAGGAGCTATGAGCGAGGATGGAGGAGGGATCTCTGAGGAGCTATGAGCAAGGATGGAGGAGGGATCTCTGAGGAGCTATGAATGAGGATGGAGGAGGAATCTCTGAGGAGCTATGAGCGAGGATGGAGGACGCATCTCTGAGGAGCTATGAGCAAGGAAACAGAGCAGTCTTCCCGGAAGCCGTGCAGCTGAAAGCCGCTGCTAACGCCACTTAAACATCTGATGAATTCACGTGACACTTCAGAGGAAACGTTTCCTCCCTCTAAAAACGCATTTCCTCGTTTCCTCTCACCTCGCATGACTTCTTTGTGTCTCTCCCATGTTTCTTTGGTGGGAGGGACTAAGACGCAATGAAGGGAAGCAAGTAAAGCAAATGAGATGTACCTTAAAACATGCTGCTCATCTCCTTTTTGTTCCATTTTTTTCACAATACTTTGTAGTTGTCAGACTTCTTATGATCTCTTTGAAATGTGATGGACTTAATCTACACACCCGTAAATTTGCACCACTGTGTACTCTGTGTTGTTGCGATCCAGGACCTATGCATTGTTTCTTGGACATGTTTTTGGAACATATTAGCCATCAGTTTAGGAAATTTGGAAATTTTTCTTCAAAGACAAACCATAAATGTTGATCTCACTGTACGGAAGAGACTGTCCTCCCCTGAGAAATGCTCCCAGGAGTTGTTTGTTCAAGCAGCAATTACAAAATATTGTGATGAAACATAAGAGTGCCAAATTTCTTCATAAGGCAGTTCGGGGTGGTGGATGGGTCAAACAAACATAGGACTTTCATCCAGGAGGCTGGGTTTTGTGCCCGTTTGAAACTAAGTAGTAAACTAAGTAAACTTGAATTGGTCTACATATTCACAAAGATTTATTTATGATAATATACTGTATCTAAAGGCAAATTTAGGACCTAGGTGGAATAAACTGATTTTAATGCTGGCACACTATTTATACTACACACATATGGAGTTACTTTGTAAATATTACAATACATTTGGCAATTATAGTAATGCTTTTGGACTTTAAAAGCAGTGTAAGGGTAAGTGTAGTATGTTTTGGGAGGGGAATATTTTGAGTTAAGGTCTGGATTTGTTTGATTGGCTGTTGGGCTGGTTATGGGCTGGTTTTGATTGGCCATTGGGCTGGTTTTGTTTTGATTGGCCATTGGGCCCTTTTTGATTGGCTATTGGGCTGGTTTGGGGCTGGTTTTGATTGGCCTTTAGGCTGGTTTTGATTGGCCATTGGGCTGATTTTGGACTGGTTTTGACTGGATATCGGGCTGTTTTTTGTCACACAGACATGGCAGCCCTGCTTCACCTCACTCTTCTTCTGCATCTGCTCCCATTCACACTAATCTCTGTATTTAACCGAGCACACTCTTCTCTCCATCTCTGCCTCCTTTCTCATTGCCTCCTTCTCTCTGTGTCTCTGCACCAGGCATGATTAATCACCCACAGACGGCTGTTTACACAGTCTGATGGTTTGAACAGAAGGAAGTGTCTCTGAGGCAAAACTCGAACTCCCTGTCTCAGCAGAAACAGAAAAGACTCCGATACGAAGAGATGAGACGGAAGAGTTGAACTCCTGGAGGGGGGAAACTTTACTTTACATTTTGGAATTATCACAGATTTTTAATGAATTTGACTATTTACTGAATGTGGTTAATTGGTTTATTTCTTTAGTCATAGCCTGTTCATAGCCTGTACACACCTGTAGTAATAGACACTTATATAGACACATATCTATATTCTTACTCTATATATCATGCATACCTTGCACTCTGTATATACTGTAGCAGATGTTATTTAATATTTAATCACTGTTTAAACACTTCTAGTTAGACACTGACTACATTTCGTTGCTATGTACTTGTGACGTGTACATGTGCAATGACAATAAAGTTGAATCTAATCTAAATGTTCATTTTTTTAGAAGAAGGAATTAAGGTTTTTGTTTTTCTTCTTTCGTTAAAGATTGTTTTAGCCTACTGCTTTCACTAGATCACTGACAGAGAGCTAGAAGATGTGGGAAGATAGATGAAGGTACTTTTGCTTTCCTTGAGCATTTTAATGTTCTGCTTTCTCAACTATACATTTCAGAAGCATATTTCTAACTTGTGTTACACAATTTTACTTGTGATCCGAGTATTTTAGTGTTTTTACTTTTACTCTTGCGTTTCCTTGTGTTGTACTTTCTCCCAAAAAGTCCTCCAAAACCTACAACGATATCGGTTGTTTGTTCCTCCCCTGTAATACGACCCACAGGAGCGTTTTCCATCCTCCGTTTTCCAACCAGAGAACGTAACATGACGCTGAACTGGACTTTCTTTTAAGCTATAGTGTGTAGTTTCTGTCGCCCCCATGAGGAACTCTAAGTAATGACAACAACACTGTCGGCGCGTCCACATGATACAAGCCTTCCGTGATCGCACACAGCCCTCACCCCTCCTCCACGCAGTTGCTAGTAGCAAAGGAGGACACGGAGGATTAAAAAAACATGATGGACTCTTTAGGGAAAACAAAAAAAGCTTGCCGTGTGTTTGTTTGACCTATCCTCCACCATCCCAACCTCCCTCCTTTTGTGGAAATTTGGCGCTGTTATATTTTACTTACTTCCTGCCTTGCTCCCGTCATAACTACTACGGCAACAGGGCTCCGCCACTGGAACGTAATTATAAGTCGTAATTGCTGCTTGAACAAACAACCTCTTTTTTCGGGGGAGGACAGTCTCGCTTCCTATGTTGTTCTTTATTGTTTCTTTATCGGCATGAAGCACAATGTAAATACTTTGACAGCTAGTTTTTTTAGTTATTTTTTTGGTCTTACTCTTGTTTATATACAATCTCATATTTCTTTCTGATTTATATTCACTTCATTTAATTTGTAGTCCAATACTGTTTTCACATTTGGCCAAACAAAAGTAAAGTGCTGTCCAGTTATGTCTGTAAATGTTATTTGCCGACATGAATGTCTGAATGCCGTTTCAAAGCGCTCTCCCCAGAGCCATGAATAACATTCTGCTGATTATAATCAATCTTTTCATTTCTGTTTTGCTTAAATTGAAAAGAAAAAATGACAACCATTTATATTGTAAGATATCTTAGACTTCAAAAACACTACGTGGAACTCAAATGCCCCCTCAAAATTACGTAAATTCAAAAATACCAAGGCCATGTCTCCGTGTTTAAATGGCAGCTGAAAACATTTCAAAGCTTTTTATAAATCTTTTCAATGAAAACCGGATGGATAACTAATTATTAATGACAAATAAAAAGCAGTAAACATTCAATCTTTTTCACACTTTATGTGTGGAAAAACCTTCTCCTGGTTACAAACATGTGTTCCCCAGAGCTGAGCTTTACTTTAATAAGTGAAATAAACATGTAAAAAGATACATTTTAAAGATTCAAGACATTTAAACAACATTTAAAACACTACCTTTAATCTCTGTTTGTGGTTTCTCCCCTGCAATGCAGCGATTATTAATGTATGATTTATTTTATGCCGTTGTCCTTTTTTTTTTTACTCCCAACCCCGGCTTTAATGTGCTAAGTGTTGATGTGTTTGTGCTCTCTCGCTGACTTGGTCTTGAAATCACGCAGCATGAGAAGGAATTATTAATCAGACACCGGTTTCTCCAACTACTTCCCACTGTTGTACATTAACTGTGTGTGTGTGCAGCGTATTAGAGGCGGATGCCGTCTCCTGTGTGCATTGCTTCTACAAAACATCTTGCAGGAGGAGAGAAAATACTGAACTTTTTAGTATTTTGTAAACTACACAGAAGTTAGATTTCTTTTGCCCAGAAATAACCGCTTTAAGAAAGACAGAAAATAGCCCCTGCATTTCTAGTGAAGTGAAATATAGAATTTTCAATTTAGAAACAAAGAGTGAGAGTTTCTTTTCATGAATGACCATTTTGCATCAAGATGCAACAGAGGACATTTTCTTTCTGTAAGGATGCTTTCATCGTAACGTGACCTTTCTTCTTTGGTTTAATGCCACCTTCTATTTACCTCCGAACTCGGAAGCCGCAACTGGGAATGACGTCATACCCGAGTTGAATGCGTTCTATTTAAAAGTCGGATTTTCATTGTTGTCATTAGCTCTAGCCCGGTTAGCTATTGTTAGCAACCAGTTGATAACAACGCATTACGCCGTTTTTTGTGCATGCAAACAACGTAACAACATGTCCACAGATAGAAGGTGGACACGCCTGTGTGAACGACTGATTTAGTGACACAAATAAGACAGAAGTGCTTATAACTTTATGTTACTGCAGCTTTCACAACTGTTGATACAGGGGGCAGCCATGTTGGATTTTGAACTTGTACGAGTTACGAGCTCGTAAATACGAGGTCAGGGGGCACGTTTACAACTTTGACCTCGTAAAAAACGAGTTCCGTGGTAAATAGAACGCGGCATAAGGTTGCTTTCACTCCTGAGCTATTTGGTCCTTACCTTCCTCTTTTTTTGTGTTGGCAGCCAAGGAGGACGCAGTTAATGTTTTTTCAGATCTGTCCGGCAATGAGGATGGACTATGACAATAAAAAAAACGTCTAACATGATCACGATGGCTCTAACCTGTCTGAGGGAAATGTGAGTCCTAAATTCAGCAGTGTGTGATGGAAGAAGAAGCCTTGAAGATCCAAGATCCTAACGCTGTAAATTATCATTTGAAATGATGAGCTCAAGCTTAAACACAGTTTAAACACTGCAGCGCTACAGCTTGTGAGGATGACGAAGATGCTGAGAGGGGGTTTAACGTGTTGCTTATTGATGTGCAGTCAGCTGTCAGGTTTTTTTGTGCCTCATCAGCTTTGTAGCATCTGACAAAGCCCGGGTTTAACATCTTGAGTCCAACATTGCTTCCATCCACATAAAACTCATTGATTCCACGGCGGACAGCCTCGCTCGTTTTGATCTGCCCAAATGACTCCCAGGTGGGTTGCCTTCAGCGTTGTCATTGTAGAATTGTCCTCCTGGTTTTAGCACTGGATTCACTTCACGGTGCAGCAGTGAAATAAGTCCATCCATTGGGGAGATTACGAGAACAATTATGGTATCAAATATAAGTCTATTTAATATATAGAGTGTGTCACAATACTTTATTCGCGCAAACGAAGTGTAAAGTCAGGGTGCGTTTACACCTGCAGTTCAATTCTTTCTGATATATTTAGCCTTTTAGTTTAGTTTTCATAAAAGTAGTAGTCTACATAGTTAAATGGATTCTTCCATTTACATTAGTCATAGTCTATATCAACAAGGTTTAATTTCCAGGATTGTTCAGGTGCCTCCGGAGGTTCCACCAGATGTCCCTCATTATACAAAGCAGTTCCAGTTTCATACTGAAAGAACAATGTCCATAGGAGCGTCTTGCTGTGTAATCCATTTTTTCAGTTTGTCTATATCATGGATGTATAATAAGACCTGGATACACGGTGTTCATTTCTATGAGAGTTGCTCAGTGGAGCATGAAGCCCAAAAAGTTCAACCTACGCATATAAAATGACCCAGGGGATTGGCACTGCTTCCTCGCTGTGCGGCCCATAAACCCGGCACACTAGAGACTTCCTGTTAAGCGCTCCGCTAAATTGAATGCTTTTTAGTTTAGTTTTCATAAAAGTAATAGTCTACATAGTTAAATGGATTCTTCCATTTACTCCAGTTAGTCTATTTTACTCCAGTTATAGTCTATATCGACGACGCTTAATTTTCAGGATTAATCAGGTTCCGCCGGATGTCCCTCATTTTCGGCGGGATCTCCCTCGTTACCTTCCGCTTTCTTTGTGTTGGCGTTCTAACCTCTGGTGGATTTCTGAGGACTATGGTTAACTGCTCCTCAGATCTCTGCAGGGTAAATCCAGACAGCTAGCTAGACTATCTGTCCAATCTGAGTTTTATGTTGCACGACTAAAACAACCTTTGAACATATACATGTTCCACCAAAACAAGGTCCTTTACCGAGGCTATTAAGAGGCACCATGGCTCCGTCCTGCGCTGAGCGCTGCCCAAGACGATTGTGATCGGTTTAAAAGTAATGTCAATAAACCAGAGCAGGTTTTTCTCCTATCCCGGGATGTTGTGTGGACTAGTCAGAGCTTTCTTCACAGCCTGACGCACTTCCTGGGGGGCATAGTCTTTACGCCCCTTAGGTTCTAAACATGTTAGAGTGGCCTTCAAAACAAACACACACAGTGCTCTACACTGTCACAACGTGTTGTTGTCCTGTCCTGTCTTCACAAATGGCCAGTGAGATGATGAATGTTGTTGTCATTTCTCCACAGTACTGCACTTCTGGCAGGAGGAGAATCGATGTGAAACCCCCAGAGAGCCATCCTGCTCAGCACACACACACACACACACACACACAATGTCCACAGCATGGAGAATCCCAACGACACCTCATTTATCATTCAGTCTTCCTGTGTAAAGGGGAAGAGACTTTGAAAGAGGCTGAGAGAACTTTTTATTCCCTTTGATTTACGTGTAGGAACGAGTCAGGGACATGTTGTGTGCTCGGTCGTGTCTTCTGTACTGTGAGTTTGAAATGATCCAACGCTGACTCTACAGTGTTTTTGAAAGGAAGTCTTAATCTGTGTTTTTCCAGAAACAAGGAAGATTATTTTTGCCTATGTTACACCCCGGTCTAGGAGTGCTGAAACGCAACCCAAAAAAAGGAAGCAGGAGAGTGGAAATTCAAATAATAACAAGGCTATTTATTGCTTTAACAAAACTGCAGCCTACAAAACCAATATTCCCCTCTGATGTCACATTATAT
Organism: Zingel zingel; assembly: GCA_023566125.1. Lineage (NCBI taxonomy): Eukaryota > Metazoa > Chordata > Actinopteri > Perciformes > Percidae > Zingel > Zingel zingel. The sequence goes on along the minus strand of CM042328.1, from coordinate 4,698,816 downwards.
GATATATGGATACTGGAGGTTGAAATATTATCATACCATACAACACTATCTATTCTTAATGGTTGAGCTCCTTCCCCACTTCCAGAAAAATCCTGAGGAAAGATTGTTAAAGGGGACTTTGTTGTCGCAAGGAAGTAAAGCTGTTTGGGCAGGCAGCCTCTCAGAGCTAAAATGGCTATTGGCTATAAAGTACAACAAGTCCTCCAAACCATACGACGATATAGGTTGTTTAGTCCTCTGATACGACCCACCCCACTGAGCAAGCGACGTCTTTGGACGTACAAAACAGGTTGATATCATGTCCGTCTGTCCAGGCCATGATCTGAACGTCCATTGACAGCCAGAAACAGTTGATAAATGACACTGAGAAATGATTTCCAGTCAGGCCATAATCTAGACGTCCACTAACAGACAGAACTAGTTGAGAATAGATGTTGACGCTGGCTATAATCTGGATGTCCATTGGTTACCAGAATTAGTTGATGAATAACACTGAGAAATGATGTCCAGTCAGGCTATAATCTAGACGTCCACTAACAGCTAGAACTAGTTGAGAATAGACGTTGACGCTGGCTATAATCTGGATGTCAAACTGTTACATATTACATATTCCCGTTACATTTATATAGCCATGGAAAGATGCGTACACAGACACGCTGTCTCTTAGCCATGCTGTCTCTTAGCCATGCTGTCTCTTAGCCATGCTGTCTCTTAGCCATGCTGTCTCTCTACCACAACTGGGATCTTTTTTCTTTGATATTTTTCTCAGTGTTATTTATCAACTAATTCTGGTTGTCAATGGACATCCAGATTATAGCCAGAGTCAACGTCTATTCTCAACTAGTTCTGTCTGTTAGTGGACGTCTAGATTACGGCCTGAGAGGACATCATTTCTCATTGTTATTCATACATCATTCTCAGTGTTATTCATACATCATTTCTCAGTGTTATCCATCAACTAATTCTAGTTGATCCAGATTAGTCCAGTCAGGCTATAATCTAGACTTCCACTAACAGACAGAACTAGTTGAGAATAGACGTTGACGCTGGCTATAATCTGGATGTCCATTGGTAACCAGAATTCAACGTCTAATCTCGAATAGTTCTGTCTGTTAGTGGACGTCTACATTTTAATTACTTTTTACTTACTGTTTTACAAACTGTTTACACCTCTCTCTAACCACACACGTCATTAGGTACACATGGATAATGTAATGCAATAGCTCTGCCACTAATTATACTTTTGCAAAGCTTCAAATGTATAACTCTACTTTATGTTTCACCCCCAAATCAAAAATACAAATGTTTTTTGTCTCTTACTTTAAGTATCCATTGTTTTGGTGGGAGTTGCTCAGTGTCAGAGATATCAGCAATATAGTTGCCTGACTTGTTTTAATATAATGCCACTATATGCCAAAAAAAACATTGTTTTGTTGAAAAACATAACAGTAATGCTTTTTCATAATGTTTTTTCCAGAAATCATGACTCAATTACTCAGGATTACATGCAGACCTCTTTGCATGCAGTTTCATGTTGGAACTATAAAAACGAGTATGCTGTACATGAAACTGCTCACAACAAATCTGTAATTAATCAAAAAAAAGGCATCTCTATGGCCGATATCTCCAAAACTCGTCTACTCACACCAAAACAATCTATGATAAATAGCACTACAGGAAAAATATTTATTTATATATTTATTTTGGGGTAAACTGTCCCTTCAACCTTGGCTATAAGAATGTTTTAATGTATTAGCTGTTAATATTTTGCTGAGAACCTCATTCAAGATTAAAGTTATCTCTTAATTTCAAACTGTCATTTTTAATAGATAAGATTTCAGGTATTTCCAATTGTAAATACGGCTACTAAAATGTCTTGGACAGGTGCATCTGAGGGATATCATTTTCTATGTACAGTTTTAAATAAGTATTTCTGCACACTGCCTTCTAAAATCAGTTTTATTAAATACCATGTGGTGTTCCAACATTGGAACTATAACCTACATGCAGGTTTGATGACCAAAACATGGTATTCAACAAAGCACGTAGTAAGTCAAGACATGGGACTCTGGACACATTTACAATTACTGTTTTTTTCTCAATGCTCTTATCTTGTTTTTAACTCACTGTTTTTTAAAAGAGGAATTCTTGCAAATGTGGCCAGTTGGGATTTTAATGTCTGTGCGTCTTTAACACGTCTTTAATTGACATTTATATTACGTCCAAAAAAAACATTCAAAACAACTTTTATTCTGGCTGCCTTTAGGACATCTTTTGGGTGAAGTCTATACAACGTCCAGAAAAGACGTATACAAAACTTTCATTCTGGCTTCTGTGATGACGTCTTCTAGATGTCTAACAATGACGTTTGTAGCACGTCTTTAATTGACGTCTATACAATGTCCAGAAAAGACGTAAAATAAACTTTCATTCTAGCTCCTGTGAGGACGTCTTCTGGATATCAAACCATGACGTCTATTATACGTGCTCTAGACGACTTTTTGCTCATTGGGACAGGAGCGTTTTCCATGCTCATATCTAAACCAGAGAACGTAGCGGTTGCGGTTTTAAACACGTCGTTAACGTTATGAAACCGTCTCAGTTTGGTTAGGTTTAGGCACCAAAATTACTTAGTTAATAAATTGATAAAAACATGAGGGTTTGGGTTCAAATCAGACGTTACTTCACTTCCTGAAGGTTACGCACGTGATGCAGAACGTGACAACGTGACCTATTTACTTTTATTTTCAAACTCCGATCTCCTGGGTGAAAGTCCTGTTTGTTTGCGCTCCAATACTTTCCCCTTCTGCCTGCGATGCAACTTTGAACCGACTTTGAAAAGACTAAAGTCTGACACCATCTCACATCTAACGTTAAAGACTGTCATAATACGTAAAGACTGCGGATCTTACAGGGTCACAAATTGCAAGACTGCAACTTTATTCGTTTTGAAAACTTTAACCAAGCTAGCTAGCTACCGCTAGCGTTAGCTGGTAACTTACCCTTACCCTAACTATTTTCTGTTCTGCCGTACATGCAGATGAATGTCTCCAGTACCCGGAGGTCTGCGTTTATCCGCCGGTAAAACTCCTGTTGGATGACTCGCTTCAGGAGGGTTGAAAATCAGCAACTTTCCCTCTTTAGCGTTTAGCTTAGCGCGGCCCCATAGCAACCATGAACAACACTGGCTCTAGCCGTTTGCTGCTTCCTGTCCTGTGCTATCCTGTCTTTCATATCTTCCTCTGTCTCTACTTTCTGCGTGTTTCATTCAGAGTTCCTGCCGTTTAATAAAAGAACAAAACCACTGATGGCCGCAGACCGCGGACCCCTCTGAAAGGAAAACCACTTTCCTCAGTGTACACTAGCTGTACCCCGGGCTTACAGCGGCTGAAAGAAACCAACGCGATTTCAGGGAACACAACAGGTGCTATCGCTTGTATCTTAACTATAATATTCCACAATACGTGAAACCTGCAGTTTAGTTCCCACCTCCGGTCTCATTAAAGATGATTCTCCCGTGATGCTGTTTTTATTTTGGCACACTGTGAGCGAGGTATGGTCTGGACTTTTAAATAAAATCATGCACACGCACACACACACACACTTCTGTCTCTGACTGAGCTTCATCCCTTACTGACCAAAGACGAAGATAACGAGACTCAGGAGTTACATGAGTCACTTGGCAGCCGGCACACACACACACACACACACACACACACACACACACACACACACACACACACATAAACTGGAGAAAACAGCAGAAATACACTCCAGCTGGAGACTCCTGTTTGACGTTGTGTCAGATGTTGGCTAGTCTCGCATTGCCAGACCTTCATCCACAGCGCTGCAGAGGAGGGTCTGGTTAGTCCACACAGCATTCTGGGATGGGAGAAAAACATGCTCTGGTTTATTGGCATTTCTTTAAACCAGTCACAATCGTCTTGCGCAGTGCTAAGCGCCGGACAAAGCCACGGTGTCTCTGCAAAATAGCCTCGGGAAGGAACTTGTTTTGGTGGAACATGTTTTAGTAGTTTTAGTCGTGCAACAGAAAACTCAGATTGGACAGATAGTCTAGCTAGCTGTCTGGATTTACCCTGCAGAGATCTGAGGAGCAGTTAACCATAGTCTTCACAAATCCACCGAAAGCTTTTTTAAAAAGCTTTAAACACATTTTTTGATGGTCCCTAATCCAAGTGGTGGTTAATAATTTATGATAATGGTGTTATGAATGGCTCACTATGTTAGCTATCTTTAGTGATACAAAAAGAAATTACACATGCAACACATGACCAACCCAAGCAACATTTTAAACTACTATACATCCAATAAAACATTTTCCCATACAATTACTCACCGCTGAAATTTAAAATGTGAATAAACTGAAATCATGTTCTATGTACATTTTCTGTTAAAATATAGAGTTATACAACTGTAAATACGCGGATATTTCTCAGAGTGTATTAGCCACAGCTTTGGACCGACGGAGCAACATTGCCACCATCAGCACACGTCTAATGTTCTCTTCAGGTTGGAGACATCATATTTCACTTGCAAATGACATATTCTCACAGCAATGGAGATAAATGAGCCTTTGGTTTTCTTACTGTCGAGCTCAAAAAAGGGAAGACAAATCTAAATTCCCTTTTGCACTTCAAAGTTTATATTCTCTAGGACACATGTCCAGGCTCCAAAAGGGTCTTGAATATAATGCGGTCCCTTAATATAGCCACGCTCTTTTTCTCCCACTCTCAGAGCTGCTGTGACATTTTGAGCATTATATGACATCCCATGAGACTCTGGGGGGAAAATGGGCCACGCTGCAAAAGCAATATCACTCCAGCTATGAAGACATCCCTGATAGCTGCGAACTATCAGAGCTTGTAGGATGCCAGGGGAAATGATTATGGCGTCAACATTTAGAGGGAGTGTGTTTTAGCGGCATCAGTGAAGGAGACGATTAAAGTCATGTAAAAACCTACAACAAGGAGTGATGAGGGAAGGAAATTACAAAACTGTGGGAGGCTACTCATTCTCAGGGAACTTATTTAAAGACGACCATCGTCTCTGGAATGATGGAATGGAACGGGCCGGTGACACAGAGGCAGAAAAATATTACATTATTATTACATTTCTGTTATAAAACATTCAGAGCCATGTTTACCACACTAGCAAAATAGTCTCGGGAAGGAACTTGTTTTGGTGCAACAGTTGAACCCTGAAAAAGAAAACGCCACATACAATATTAACTGAAGTTAACTGTTTACACAATATAGTAAAGTGAGCTGTTTACATTAGCTGATACATGGTTAAACCTCATTGGCTCTTACCAGTGTATCTCCGTGTGTACTTCGTCCACAGCTATCCCACCAATCAGTCCCAAAACATCCCAGTTAGAGAGGAAATGACCTCAACATATTCTTTGTAATTCTTTACAATCATTCCCTGAAAGAACGGAGAAGGCCTACCCTGGAAATCCAGAGTTCTCACAAGATCACAATTTGAATTTGCTCAGCGAGTCACTCTGGCATTGAGTAATGATGCTCATTAACTATGCCCTTGTAGCCGAGCTGCACCAATCACATCGGTGTATCTGATATAGCCGGGCAAGAGGCGAGCTAAACAGATGACAACAGTTTAATCTACCAGTTAGCTCCGCCGGTAGCTAAGCGTATGGGGCTCTGGATACGTCACCCCGTGTATTGTTGTGATTGGTCGTAGTGTTATCCAATTGCGTGCAGTGAGATTTTCAAGTGCATGCTTGGTTCCGCCCCTTGAGTTGGGCCATTTTCATTACTCAGTGCCAGACCCTTAATCTTTCGGATTTGGGTCTGGATTTCCAGGCTAGAGTAGACCTGCCTTGTTGCAGGATACAAATGTTCTTCCAAATTTGCCATTTTCAGAATGAAGCTTGCTAGCTTGTAGTTTGTTGTAGCGAAGGAATGTGGAGAACAGCAACACACAGAGAGCCAATGGTGAGGGGCAAAGCCTGGCCTTATCCTGAAAATGTACTTCCGTTGATCCAGACTACACAACGTGCGCCTATCGCTGGTACTCCAACGATCATAAATGTTGTTTTAGGAGTCAGTGGCAAACAAATTGTTTGATTTTTTTAATGTCGTGCTAAGGACATGTGGCTTAAAGTGATTTGGTTTTTGGATGAAGAACACAAAGAATGGAGCCAGCATAATAAATGTATAAAAGTATCCTTGGTTGCACGAGGGTACAGCCTTGACATGAGTGGTAAAGGTAGAGATGGCTGTTAAAATAAAGTAAGCAGTGAGAGAAATCATTGATCCAAAATGAAAGGACAATTCCGGAGCAAAACGAACCTAGGGGTTGTTAACTGTTGTGTACCTACTCGGTCGCTCTCTGGGACATGTTTTCATGCTAATCGAATGAGTTTGGAGCTTTAACGAGGCTACCGCGGACTGCTGGTTAGCTTGAAATGCTATTATTTGGGGCATGGGGGACACTCAAATTAAATCGCTATTTAATGGAATTCCCATACTGTCTATGGCGATTCCATGTTGCACGGCATTCGATGCTAACGTTAAAGTGTGGTAATATTTCGAGCCTTTTTAGTGGTATTAAATAGCGATTTAATTTCAGTGTCCCCATGCCCCAAATACTAGCATTCTAATGCTAACCAGCGGTCTGCGGTAGCCTCGTTAAAGCTCCAAACTCATTTCATTAGCATGAAAACATGTCCCAGAGAACGACAGAGTGGGTACACATGAGTTAATAACCCCTAGGTTCGTTTTGCGCCGGAATTGTCCTTTAAGTCAACCGGACCAAAAGCTAAGGGGTAAAGCACCATCACTGGAATCCATGAGTGGGTTTAGATAACCTGGATAGTATGAAAGTCCGATAATCCGCAGGTTGGGGTGGTGGATGGGTCAAACAACACAGGACTTTCATCCAGGAGGCCGGCGGTTCGTGTCCCATTCTTGTCCTGTGTGTCACTGAAACGTACATTTTATAACCCCACCCGTCATTTTTTTCCTAAACCAAACTGTCCCGTTCTCGTGCCACATGTCAGTTAAACGTACGTCCCGACCCAGAGCGTCAAAAGTGACGCCAAGAGTCCCGACCAAGCTCCTCTAAATATGACGCTAAAGGAGACTTTTTGCGACTTTGCTGTCCAAAAAGTAAAAGCACCTGTTGTTCCAGCTAATCCTTCACCTCCTCGGAGGCTAATGTCTCTCGCGCTCCGGCGGCGGTGGCATCAGGGGCCGCGGCCGCCCTGTCATGACTCGGCCGTTTGGTTTGTTTTGGTTCTCAGGCAGCTGACAATCACATCATTTACCCTGGAAAATTGCTCGAGGTCAGCAACTCGAGTCTCTAGAAAAGCAATCCTTCTGTCCTTCTCCATGCTTTGTCTCTTTAGGGTTTGTATTTCACAGTTGACAGTTGATTTATGACCGTTAAAATGTCCTCCTCATCTGGGATGTTTGCGTTCTTCTTTATGATTATCAACTTGAATTTTAAAAGGAGCTTTTGGTTGTAGATTCACACGATTTGACACAGAGTGAAGCCAAAAAAAAAAACAAATAGCATAATAAATGTAAAAAGTGTCTTTGGTTGCACACTGGCATAAGTTGCAGAGGTTGAGATGGCTGTTAAAATAAAGTAAGAAGTAAGAGAAATCATTGATCCAAACAAAAGCAAACATATTTGTTTTTATTATGATTTCTTATCACTCACACCTCTATCCTTTGGCCACACTGCTAGTTAGGCAAAAATAACAAAGTAGTCTGAACATAACTAGAATCTATGAGTAGGTTTAGATAACTTGGACTACATTAGGTAACAGGCGAGTGTAAATGCACAGGCCTGCAGTTTGAGATGTCGTGATTCAACATATGCAATCATGTCCTCACCGCCGGCTCCACAGGCTTTCATTACTCAGGGAGAAACATTGGCTCTATATTGATTTATATATAAAACACAAAACAGCAAGCATCGATATTAGGTCTGGAAACTGCCTGAACGCCGCCGAGCCTCCACAGCTCGAAATGCGGTGCATTAAAATGTCACCAGGGAGCCAAAGTGCAGCGAGCGTGCCGACTGGTAAATCAAACCGCTCAGTCGCTGACAGGAAACAGCAAATGACTGTGTTTGCATTTCATTTAAGATCAATTTGTATTTCACTAGGCCTATTTGTTTAAGTGCTTGCTCATCCTATTTACATACAGTCCTTGATATAATATTTCTCACTGTGACTCAAGGAAAAATTATATTTTCTGTTTTGAAGCATTACTCCCTAGTTTCTCTTCGCTTAAGGAAGACTCAGGAGACGGAAAACCAATATTGTTGATGTGTGTTCATAATAATGTACGCTATAGCAAAAGCCATTTTCCTTCCTCCTGAAACCCATTTACATTTTGCCTTTTTTCTCGGAAACTGTTTGCTTAAAGCTCTGCAATTAAACTCAATTTATATCAAAGAATCAAATGACTCTAATGTGTCAAAGGGGTCTCCTGTAATGGGAGCGTGCCTATGTTCCCACAGCCCTATGTTCCACATTTCTAAGACTTTTTATTTGGTTCACTGAAAATTAGGCCCTATGTTCCCACAGCCCAGCCCTAAGATTTTTTTATTCCAAAATTAGGCCCTATGTTCCCACAGCCCAGCCCTAAGATTTTTTTTCAAAATTAGGCCCTATGTTCCCACATTTCCTTTTTCATAAATTTGTATCAGATTTTATCCCCCTAACCCTAACTCTAACACCTAACCCTAACCCTAAAAAATGTTGTGGGAGGATAGGGCTTAAATTGAAGGGAAATGTAGGAACACAAGACATAATTTTGAAAATGTCCTAGAAATGTGGGAACATAGAGCCTAATTTTGTGTGAAAAAAACATTCTTAGAAATGTGGGACCATTGGGCTGTGGGAACATAGGCTCCCCCTAACCCTAACTCTAACACCTAACCCTAAAAAATGTTGTGGGAGGATAGGGCTTAAATTGAAGGGAAATGTATTGACCTAAGACCTAATTTTGAAAATGTCCTAGAAATGTGGGAACATAGGGCTTACTTTTAAGAAATATCATAGAAATGTGGGAACATAGGGCCTAATTTTAAGAAAAATCTTAGAAATGTGGGAACATAGGGCTTACTTTTAAGAAATATCATAGAAATGTGGGAACATAGGGCCTAATTTTAAGAAAAATCCTAGAAATGTGGGAACATAGAGCCTAATTTTAAGAAATATCATAGAAAAGTGGGAACATAGGGCCTAATTTTAAGAAAAATCCTAGAAATGTGGGAACAGAGAGCCTAATTTTCAGTGGAAAAAAAACATTCTTAGAAATGTGGGACCATAGGGCTGTGGGAACATAGGGCTGAGCTCCCTGTAATAATGAACTGACATTTAGCATATTTCTTTAACATTTACTGTAAGGTTCAGTCTAGCAGCAGCAGCTGTTTTCAGCAACAGTTTAAAGACACAACATATCTTTAAACTGTTTTCTTCAAACATTACTCCTTCAGAAGAATTATTTTCAGGTATTATAAGAATTGTACAACTGATCAGTGCCAGAAGCACTGTTGTAATACTTGAGATTCTTTGTCTCGGAATCGACCGCATTTTTTCTCTGCCTCAGATTTTATTTCAAGACCACAACTGCCTTTTGATCATTTTATCAAGGCATTTCTCATGATACACTTATTGCTATAAAGTTTGGAATGAAGAAGAATCTTACTTTGTTTTATGTGGGTGTTTTTTACGGCAATGTGGATCTTTTAGATCAATTTGAGGAGTGCCATTTTCCACATTTTATCATGTCATGTAGTGTGGGACTCGCACTCGTCTGCTCTTGATCTTTTCTCGGTTTCAACCCTTCAAAGTCTCGGCCTTTTCTCGGTCTCAACCCCTCAAAGGCTTGATCTTTTCTCGCTCTCAACCCCTCAAAGTCTCGATCTTTTCTCGCTCTAAACCCCTCAAAGTCTTGGTCTTTTCTCGGCCTCAACCCCTCAAAGTCTCAATCTTTTCTCGGCCTCAACCCCTCAAAGTCTTGGTTTTTTCTCGATCTCAACCCCTCAAAGTCTCGGTCTTTTCTCTCTCTCTCTCAACCCCTCAAAGTCTCAATCTTTTCTCGGTCTCAACCCCTCAAAGGCTTGATCTTTTCTTGATCTCAACCCCTCAAAGTCTCGGTATTTTCTCTCTCTCAACCCCTCAAAGTCTCAATCTTTTCTCGATCTCAACCCCTCAAAGTCTTGGTTTTTTCTCAATCTCAACCCCTCAAAGTCTCGATCTTTTCTCGCTCTCAATCCCTCAAAGTTTCAATCTTTTCTTGGTCTCAACCCCTCAAAGTCTGAATCTTTTCTCGGTCTCAACCCCTCAAAGTCTGAATCTTTTCTCGCTCTCAACCCCTCAAAGTCTCGATCTTTTTTTCGGTCTCAACCCCTCAAAGTCTCAGTCTTTTCTTTCTCTTAACCCCTCAAAGTATCAGTCTTTTCTCTCTCTCAACCCCTCAAAGTCTCTGTCTTTTTGCAAATATTCACTTACTTTGCAAATATTCACTTATTTTGAATTAGATGCCTGCAACACGTTCCAAAAAAGCTGGAACAGGGGCATTTTTACGACTGTGTTACATCACCTTTCCTTTTAACAACACTCAATAAGTGTTTGGGAACTGAGGACACTAATTGCTGAAGCTTTGTAGGTGGAATTCTTTTCCATTCTTGCTTGATGTGTGACTTCAGTTGCTCAACAGTCTAGGGTCTCCGTTGTCGTATTTTGTGCTTCATAATTTGCCACACATTTTCGATGTTCCTGGGTGTTGTTGTTACATGGCTTTCGATTTGCCTGGTAGAGTTTTAACTTGCACTTGTAGATGTAGCGGTGAACTGTGTTAACTGACAATGTTTTTCCGAAGTGTTCCTGAGCCCAGGTGGTAATTTCCTTTACATAATGATGTTGGGTTGTAATGCAGTGCCACCTGAAGTATCGAAGGTCACGGGCATTCAATGTTGGTTTTTGGCCTTGCCACTTACATGCAGAGATTTCTCCAGATTCTCTGGATCTTTTGATGATATGGACTGTAGATGATGAAAACCACTAAATTCCTTGCAATTGTACAATATTGAACGTTTTCCTTAAGCTGTTGGACTATTTGCTCATTCATTTCCAGCAAAGAGACGGAGGGACTGAGGAAACAATCAGCTGTTCCACAGACTCCTGGGCAGTTCAGTGCTTGTGTTTGTTGTTTTAAAATTTGACAAGCAGACCTTGATATCAATCTTCCCCATCCTAATGGAGAAAGGTGGTAAACCAGTCTCAACATGTAGACTTGTAGTTTTTTTTTTTTTTTTAAATGTCAGAGTTTCTGTATGAGTGAACTGCTGCTGCCTCTTGTCGATAAATCAATCAAACATAATATGTGGAAAATTTGATGGATTCGTTTGTATTGCTACCACTTCAATAAATTCAAAATAATCACTTCAGAGTTCTCCGGCTCATAGAACCCAACACAGATTACACTGAATCAAGCCATGCAGCGAATAACAGGTATAGTTAAGATGCCAGCCGTAAACCTGAACTGCCACCTTACAATGGCGACTGCTGTGTCCCAGACAGTGTGCATGCAACGGCCGCCATATGGAGCAGATGTTCCAATCTAATTAGGCACTTCTACTTTGGCCTTTTTGTTGCATCAATATCTAGCAGATTATCTGGGCTTAATGGACAGGTGGCCACATGTTAAAATGCCCGTATGACTAAAGGCCACAGCAGGTATTATTTGCACCTGTACCTGAGCGAATAACTTCTGTCTTTAAATATCCAATCATAGTCTGCCACCATTATTCAACTTAAAAAGCTGAGGCCTCTTTGATACAACACAGACATTTTCCCAGTTTGGGATCAACAAAGTATATCTATCTATCTACCTACTACCTACCTATCTATCTATCTATCTATCTATCTATCTATCTATCTATCTATCTATCTATCTATCTATCTATCTATCTATCTACCTACCTATCTATCTATCTATCTATCTATCTATCTATCTATCTATCTATCTATCTATATATCTACCTACTACCTATCTATCTATCTATCTATCTATCTATCTATCTATCTATCTATCTATCTATCTATCTATCTATCTATCTATCTATGTTGAGCTTATTTTTTAGTTTCCTGACCCATTAGATAATGAATTAAGTCCCCCAAACCATACGACAATATGGGTTTGCTCCTCCCCTCTAATACGACCCACAGGAGAATTTTTTCCATCCTCTTATCTAAACCAGAGAATGTAATGGTTGTGGTTTTAAACAGTTTGGTCAGGTTTAGGCACAAAAACTACTTCGTTAGGTTTAAAATCAGATGTTACTTCACTTCTTGAAGGTTACGCACGTGATGCAGAACGTGATGTTCATTAAGTTAAGAAAAACTCGCCGTTTACGTCATCATCTCACTAGTCTTGCATTGCCAGACCGTCCTCCACAGCGCTGCAGAGGAGGGTCTGGTTAGTCCACACAGCATTCCTGGATGGGAGAAAAACATGCTCTGGTTTATTGGCATTTCTTTAAACCAATCAGAATCGTCTTGGGTGGCGCTAAGCGCCAGACGGAGCAACGGTGCCTCTGCAAAATAGTCTCAGGAAGGAACTTGTTTTGGTGGAACATGTGGACGTTCAAAAGTAGTTTTAGTCGTGCAACAGAAAACTCAGATTGGACAGATAGTCTAGCTAGCTGTCTGGATTTACCCTGCAGAGATCTGAGGAGCAGTTAACCATAGAAAGCCCAAGGCGACAGATATCCGGCCTAAATGAGTGAAATCCGGCAGAATTTCCGTCGGCAACGCAGCTATCTCGGAAGTGGAACGTCGTGGATGTAGAATATCATCTCACTAAATTCTAACGGACTCCCTCCCTAATCTTGGCATCATAAAGAAGCGAGTCGTAGCTCTGGGCCGACATTAACCCTCTGAGGACGATTGACGTGTGGTCAAAACAATGTTTTTATTTTATGCCTCTATTAATATTTCGCCGATAATACAGCTCAGAAATGTGGTATGGATATTGCCGGAATCAGCAGAGTCTCTGCTTCCGGGTCCGTTTTTTATTGCGAGATCACACGTCGCTCACACAGCAAACTAGGAGACAGGCATAAAGCTTGTGACACTCGTCATCTGCCTCTTTGTGACTTTGATAAACTCATTTCATGCGCCAAAATAATTCCCGTTACACGAGTGTAGGTATGTTTTCACAAAAGATTTAAAGAATTTTAAAAAGCTAACTTTAACGTATAGGCTTTAGGGCCAAATTATAAACATTGCTCTAGGACACATTTGGGCCTCACTATACAGAAAGCTGTATGTTTTGAACATTTTGATATGAAAACACATGGGCATCAGGTTATATGCAAATACCCTTAAAAGGTGAATTTAAGAAGATGTGAAAACAAATCGAGAAAATGCTTTTAGACCTCAGAGGGTTAATATTCATTTTTGACATGCAGACATGTAATGGGTCATTGAGGGCAAAGATATGCTACATTACCAGAGAGGACGTGAACTCAGGAGGACGTGTTGCCATCACTCTCTGTACTATTCCTGCTTCATCTACTCCTGCTCCGGACTCACAAAGAAGAAGAACAGCTCATTCCTCCCTCGCTCTCTCTGTCTGTACCAGCCTGTGACAATTCAATCTGTTCAGCGTCTTCCCCGCAATGAATTATGGATGAACCCTGCAACCTCTGAATGTGGCGGGGATTTACACTTTATAACTGCTCCTGCTTGTGTCACAGGCTCAGTGTGGATTTGAAAGAGGCCCGCCCGAAAACAAATCTAGGTAATTTGCAGCGCATCAATGCAGAGCGTCCTTATTCCCCTGTTGGCTGACTAATGATGGACTGTTGTGTGCTGAAACACATTAGCTGTTTTCATTCATTCACATCGAGTCCCTTCTGATGACAATAAGTAAGCAGCACTCCACTTCAGCCGCCGGAGCAGCCCCGGTTCAGGCAAATAAAAAAGCCATTGATTGGTGGAAAGATGTTTTCATGTTTAATCTAGTCAAATGCAATTACGAAACATTTAAAAAAAAAAACAGAGACCTGAGTTATGATGCCACTGAAAGATGTGAAAACAGAACAAATGTAAGGTTGGCTCCCATTACCAGACCTGAGCAATGATGTAACTGTTTTTCATAAAGAACCCTCTAGATGCTCCTTTCTTTCTTACTGTAGTTTGAATGTGTGGAAAGAGACGGAAATAGAGCTACAACCATGGCCACAAGCTGGTCAAGGCCACACCACTACCCTCCACCTTGCCCCCCCCCCCTCCTCAATAGCATTTAAAGCTACAGACACAGAAATGGCACATACTAAGGACAGCTCATTGTGGGACTGGATCTAGTGGCTGTAATTCTGCACAAAGGCTGAATTTCGGGGAAAAGACTTCAGATACAGTATTAGGGGACCACTAAGGCCTATATAAAGAGACTTCAGATACAGTATTAGGGGACCACTAAGGCCTATATAAAAGAGACTTCAGATACAGTATTAGGGGACCATTAAGGTCTATATAAAAGATACTTCAGATACAGTATTAGGGGACCACTAAGGTCTATATAAAAGATACTTCAGATACAGTATTAGGGACCACTAAGGTCTATATAAAAGAGACTTCAGATACAGTATTAGGGGACCACTAAGGCCTATATAAAAGAGACTTCAGATACAGTATTAGGGGACTACTAAGGTCTATATAAAAGAGACTTCAGATACAGTATTAGGGGACCACTAAGGCCTATATAAAAGAGACTTCAGATACAGTATTAGGGGACCACTAAGGTCTATATAAAAGAGACTTCAGATACAGTATTAGGGGACCACTAAGGTCTATATAAAAGAGACTTCAGATACAGTATTAGGGGACTACTAAGGTCTATATAAAAGAGACTTCAGATACAGTATTAGGGGACCACTAAGGTCTATATAAAAGAGACTTCAGATACAGTATTAGAGGACCACTAAGGCCTATATAAAAGAGACTTCAGATACAGTATTAGAGGACCACTAAGGCCTATATAAAAGCATCCAAAAAGCAGCATGTCATAGAATCTTTAACAGAACATTTCTTAACTGTTGTGTAAAAGCAGAAGCTACTGTTTATTAGAGTAGCATGGGCAGAAATCACATTGTGGAAGAAAATTAGGTAGGCCTATTTCCAAGACTGTTAAGTTGTGTAAGTATGTTTTGCAAAAGCTTTGCAGCTATTACCATACTGTTAAAAAATAAATGCTGGTGTCTGGCTGACACAACCGCAAACAATACGCACGATTGCAGGACACAACAATAGCCCGGCACAGCGGCCAAGTAACCACAGCAACATCCACTCCTTTTAAACTCACTGCAGCAGCAGCACTAAATGTGTGCCCAAGTGCCAAATAATGACTCCATCCTTACCAACATCAAAGAAAGTCATATACAGAGCTATTTTCTTATGGAATAATCTAACAAGTAAAGTAAGTTTCAGCAAAGGAAAGTCAAGTTTTAAAAAGACACTTAAGTCTGACCTTTACTTACATTTTTTATCTTGAGGTTTTACATCTTATTCTCTTTTGTTGTAATAAATTCTCGTTCTCTGTCTCTGTGAGCTACCTAGATGTTAACTCTAAACCCATGTGTCATGTTGTGTAATATAGTGTAGTGTAATTTTGTTCTATAGATATTTTTTCTTGGGTTTTTCTGGTTCTTTTCCTTGCTATTTTGTAGTGCTGTTAGTTAAACGCGTTATTAACGGTGTAAACGCAAACCCATTTTAACGGCGTACATTTTTTTATCGTGAGATTAACGTTATTTTTGGCCTAGCAAACTTTGTAGTTTTTTTCACATGCTGTTGCAACAACTAGTAACATTAGAAAAACTACAACACCACACCGGATCTAGCTAGACCAGAAACTAAACAACAGGCACGCCGCACACACTTCTTGGGCTTGCGAGCCGGCCAAAGAGTAGTAGGCCAACGTCACGTTTTGAGTGGATGGCGAGCGCGAGGCGCCGAAATGGATGCCAATAAGATTCTGAATGAAAAGTTTACTTTTAAAAAGTTGCCAAATGGTTCCATTGACAAGACCAAAGTGATCCGTGTGTTTGGTCGTTGTGAACTGAGCTATCATCGCAGCACGTCCAGTCTGAAATACCACTTGATGGCCAAGCACACAGCTGATGGCCAAGCACACAGCTGATGGCCAAGCACACAGCTGATGGCCAAGCACACAGCTGATGGCCAAGCACACAGCTGATGGCCAAGCACACAGCTGATGGCCAAGCACACAGCTGATGGCCAAGCACACGACTGATGGCCAAGCACACAGCTGATGGCCAAGCACACGACTGATGGCCAAGCACACAGCTGATGGCCAAGCACACAGCTGATGGCCAAGCACACAGCTGATGGCCAAGCAGACAGCTGATGGCCAAGCAAACAGCTGATGGCCAAGCACACAGCTGATGGCCAAGCAAACAGCTGATGGCCAAGCAAACAGCTGATTGCCAAGCAAACAGCTGATGGCCAAGCACACAGCTGAGGGCAATTCTCCGCCCCCTCATCAAAGCCAGGCGACAATGGATGACTTCAAACAGAAGCACATGGATACCACAACTAAGAACAAACTTACTGCTAAATGGGTGGCTACTGCATTTAGATAAGAGCATTAAAATGAGAAAAAATTATGGGACAAAAAGAAATTAAGGGATTAATAGCTTGTTAATTTGCAATTAATTGCGAGTTAAGTATGACATTAAATATTAAATATTGTAATCGTTTGACAGCACTACTATTTTGTTTTATACTTGTTGGAGTTTGTTATGTTTCTTTTCCTGTACGTGTCAAGAAATGTTCTACAGTTATATTGTCTGATTTAATGTAGTTTTGGACCCTAGGAAGACTAGCGCATGGGGATCCTTATAATAAACTAATCAATAAACTAAACTAAACTAAACGCAGCAGGGACAGGGATTGTACTGGCTCACTTGTGATGATTGCACATCAGCACTGAACTGATTTCACTATTGTTCCAATGATTCAGTCAGTCCTGTTTCAAGGAAAGAGTGGAAAGAGTTCAGCCTGACGATGATCTGATGTCAGGTTTTATCAGATCAGTCTCAGTTTACATGCAAATGTGCAAACGAAGTTCTCCAGAATCTCCACTCTGGCCGGAGTTTTTAGAACGAATTGTTTTCAGAGGCGAATTCTCAGATCGCGTGTAAAGGAAGGGCACAAACGAAGGGAAATGTCTCTGTTTTTACAAATAACCATGTACGTGTAAACGGGGTGTCAGTTGGCTGCCACACGCCACAGAGACAGGACTGTGATAGATCGTTTTGTTAGTTTTTGTTAAAACGTTGAGCAACGGGTTGTGCGCCTACCAGTAGCCGGGCTGTCGGAGGCGCACAGTTCGTAGTTGTAAAGTTGTGTTGATAAGTGTGAGCAGTCAGAAAAATAAATACTGTTGGCCTGTAAATTGTCTGCCTGTTCTGTGGTGAGGGTAACACACCGGACCACTCCAGGGCTAAGTCGACATGCTTAATATCCATACAGACTGTATTGTATTGTACTGTCTGTATTCAAAGCAGACAACCTGAAGTGGTACTTCAACTCTATTCATGCTGCCAGTTGAATACCCAGAAAAAAATACATGCTGTACAGTATGTACTGTATATTGCAACAGTTTTTTGTTGCTGTACAGGGATTACCAGCTAACAATTTTTGGTTGGAATGTTCCCTAATGGTTAGGTTTGGTTAGATTTTGGTTAGGTTTTGGTTGAAATGGAAAGTCGGTTTAACGTTCCCCTAATGTTGCAACCTTAGGCAACCTTGCAACTGTCTGTGCATGAGTAGGAATGAATGAACAGGCAAACTTGATGGGATTTCAAACTTGAATATACAATATAAAAACAACAATAAACAATAAAGATAAAAGGATGTACAGTGCAAAGTAATAGTGCAAATGTAGTGTGCAAGATGCATATTGGAATAGTAATATATAGGTGAATGGCCAAAGTGGCAAAAATACAATTCCTGTACATCCTAAAGCACTGTAAGTGTGTGGGATGGAGGCTAAAATATACAGTCCTTGTTCTGTGCAAAAATGCATTATACATTCCAGTTGAAGCTTATATAAGCTTCAGCAGTTTGACTGAGACAAGTCAAGTGAGTACCTTCGGAAGTCACAGTCTCTTTTCTTCCTGTTTCCTCGCACATGTTGATTCTTGGCTGAGCTGCAGTGGAGGGGAATTGAAGGTGATGGGATCACAAGTGGACAGTACAGTTGGAGTAGTAGGCCAGTATAGGTGGAGTACAGGTGGAAACGCATTCGGGATACATTAAGATCCGATCACTCAGACCACATTTAGAGGTGGTCTGAGCCCAACCCGTTCTCACTCCCAACTCATTAAATAGTAAGTAAGTAAGGTAAGTACAATTTATTTATAAAGTGCTTTTCACAGATAAAATCACAAAGTGCTGTACAAAAGAATAGGTAAAACAAACAATATAAAATGTGTATACATATAAAACATTAAAGTGACACTAGTGAAAACACATCAACCAAAGGCTTTCCTAAATGAACATGTTTTCAGATCCTTTTTGAAAGAGACAACAGAGTCTGCCAGACGCATGGACAGGGGCAGGGCGTTCCACAGTCTGGGAGCAACAGACTGAAAAGACAGGTCCCCACGGGTCTTATAACGAGTCTTAGGGACTACAAGCAGGTTCTGGCTAGAGGACCGAAGAGTCCGGCCAGAGGAATACGGCTTCAAAAGGTCCAGAATGTACTGGACCTGACCGTTTAAGGCTCTGAAAGTCAGCACTAAAATCTTAAAATCAATCCTGAATTTTACAGGGAGCCAATGGAGAGCCGACAAGACTGGAGTGATATGAGACCTTCGAGGGGAACCTGTTAAAAGTCTAGCAGCAGAATTTTGAACAATTTGCAGTTTGTTCAGAGCAGACTTATTCAGACAGGTAAAAACAGAGTTGCAGTAGTCAAGTCTTGTTGATATAAAAGCATGAATTATCATTTCCAGATCCTTCTTTGACAACATTTTTCGAATTTTAGAGATCTTCCTAAGATGTTGATCCAACGATAAAATACTGACGCTTGGTCAGTGTCTCTCAGCGTCAGATACGACGCAAAAATCACCCTTTAGTGGCTGTATGGAACACACCAGGCTGGGCAGCTTTTCGACCGCGGTGCTGTAAGATGACATACTATTAAGAGACAACGGTAGAGAGTAGTATAAAAGACCACGTAAAGACTTAGGTTGGGGTGGTGGATAGGTCAAACAACACAGGACTTTCACCCAGGAGACCGGGGTCCGGTCTTGTCCCGCGTGTCACTGACACATAGTTTGGTTTATTAGTTTATAATAGCATGGACAGTCCACCTTAATACACAATGTACAGTAAAAGAAGCAGCTTTAGCCTCTACGGCTAATTCCCAGCTGTAGTCCCCGGCCAGCTGACAATAGGCATCCAAAAATACAATGGTTAACAAATTAAAATACATTACATTACATCTATAATGACAGCAGGCCTAAGCAAAAAGGATTAAGACATACAAACAGACATAACATGGAGGCAGGCAGCAGAGATGGAACGGCAGCAACAATGACTATGTCGCATCAAACACACATTAGACAGATTAACGTGTGCAGTTATAGTTATCGGACAGCCGTGTTTTAAGGTGTGTTGCAAAGGTGGAAGATGTATGTATTTCTTTGATAGCAGTGGGCAGTGAATTCCAGTTTTGTATTGACGTAACAGAAAATGATAATTGGCCAAATGTGCTTTTCCTGAATGGAATTAGAAGGTCACCTGCCGTGGTGCTTCTGGTCATGGGCGTAAATCTGGGGGGTAGGGGGGGAAAATAAACATAAAATTTCTGAAGAGCAATTTTTGAAGGGGACACAAATAATACAGCCACAATTATACTCGTAGTGTACACAAGCCACCAAAATACTTTCGTCCTCCGCATAAATATTAGGTTTGGTCTGGGACAGAGGATATATATTTAACTGCAGCAAACCCACTGACCAGCCACTTCAAACACAACTGTAGATCTTCAATATTAACCCTAATATCAGTTCACACACATAACGTTAGGCTTACCGCCGTGGTAACGTTAGTTGTAGTGGGTGCATTTCTATCCAACAAGCTATTAAACAAGCTAGGTAACGTTACATTATATTACACTAACATAGCAAACTTTTTGTCATAACTAATTCATTAATTACTCAGCATCATTTCTGTTTGAGAAGAGAACAACTTCATCCAATGTTTAATGTGAATAAGACAGCCTTGAACCGCCTACTTACTACATTCCTGTCACTACCATAGACTATTATTATTACAGTCTATGGTCACTACCATAGACTCTATATTATTACAGTCTATGGTCACTACCATAGACTCTATATTATTACAGTCTATGGTCACTACCATAGACTATTATTATTATTACAGTCTATGGTCACTACCATAGACTATTATTATTATTACAGTCTATGGTCACTACCGATGTGACTGTGAGTCGAGTGCAGATCCTAACGTACAGCAGGCAGTGGACCAAACCACTGGGAGGAGAGGGAGGGGGGACTCAAAATGTTTCTAAACTTAAAAAGCATTTTTTGGGGTTTGTATTGTTTTACTACTTACACAGATATTTTAAGTATACATCATTATGTTATTTACAATACACAGCATTGTTTTAATGATATTTCTAGGAGGGGGAGAACCCTGAGAAGGGGGGGGGGGGTCCTGACCCCCGAGCCCCCTGGGATTTACGCCCTTGCTTCTGGTGATCTGACTGCTGTTGTTACGTTGGGCAGTCCTTCCAGAAAAATGCATTTTTTGTGATTGTTGCGGGCAAAAATCCTTGATTATGCGGCACGTTTTCTTAAAATATGCGATGGAATATGAGGGATATTTATGCAATTGTAAGCGATGAAATTACGGGAACTTGCAAAAACTGTGGTTTCATCGTGGCTTCAGCTTTTCGATGATGTTCACGTCGCGTAATTACGTCACTTCATAACGTTCCCATGGCAACTGGGGAAAGTGGCTGCTCTTGTGTGAAGTAAACGCAACATTTTTCAACTTTCTGCTAAGATATATGTGGGACTTTTTTGCAATGAAAATGCGGGGATTATGAAATCACGCAAGCCCTGCGTATTTTGAGCGGAAATCGGCAATTTATGCAGCGAAATTGCCGCGTATTTGAAAAAATGCGCCCCCCCCCCCGCATAAATATGCAGACTTTGGCTGATTATGCATTGAATTACACGATCACACAATCACGTTTTTCTGGAGGGACTGGTTGGGTTATGAAAGAGTTCAAAGGAGGAGGAGCGGTTTTTGTGCAGAATTTTGTAGACCAGACAGATGCGTTTGGATTTGATTACATCTTCCCAGCTCAGCAAACATACATTTTTTAACCCCACCCACCATCTTTTCCTAAACCTGTCTCGTTCTTGTGCCGCATGTCGCATGTCAACGTACGAAATGGACTGGTATTTATTTATTCAGGGATTACCCTGTGTGTTCTAAGCCCTGTGATTGGCCGTCCAACAGTCTTTGCACGTCGTTGTATTCATCTGTGTCCAAATGTCTTAACCCAAAGTGGTTCACCATCATTTATCATGCGTAAACAGGGGAAAGTAACCTGTCCAATTCGTGCTATTCTCACATAATTTTTGGTAGAGGAACATAATCTTTACATAGGCATAGGCGGAGTTTGACATTCGAGCCAGGGGGGGGCAAAAAAAAAAATCATTGTAGCAGCTGGCACCTGGCCTATCAATTGGGGAGCACAGCACTAGCACATATTAGAGTTTAGATTATCTGCCCGATCCTGACGATATTTTCCTCGGGCCCTTGACCAAGCATTTGTGGATGTCCTGACCTGACCTGAGTGTGAAGTAAAGTGCGCTACGTTGCGTCTCTCCCCTCTGCAGCACTGTTGTCGGCCAAGATCATCTGTGTTGGTGTTACCTAGTGTGGCTAGTGCATCTGGAACGTCAGGACTGCTAGCGGTTGCTGCTGATCCAGAGCTGCTTGGTGTTCCCTCCAAGTTCACAGCGGTGTCTGTTTGCCTATCGTCACACGTACTGTTGTTTGTGTTGTATCCTTGTTAGATCCGGATGACTGACTATTTGTGTCATTTGGAGCTCGACGTTTTAAAAATCTCCTTATGTCCATATTTTCGTGTAACGAGTCCGACCAGATAACTACAACGGTATTACATGCTAGCTGAGAATCGCTGGACATACGTTAGCCTGTCACTTGTCACATGACACATAGCCCTGAATTTTTTTTTTTTTCACTAAAGCAGTATATGAAATCAGATGTATTACCTACCACCATTTAGTTGTTTTGTGTTATTTAAAAGATTTATAATATATCGTTTTTTTGAAACAATGCAATTACCATTCATTTCTGAAACTCCCTGTCCCTGCCCCCCTGCAAACTCCGTGCATGTACTTAGGTACATTGAGTACTTGTCTACAATATCAATGTGTGTTTCAGGTTTCTCCGCCAACATGGTCTCTGGCTGGGTGATTTTCTAAAAATAAAAAAATGCTCTTAGAAACAGGTTTTCAAATAAATTTTCTGCTCATGCATTCGTTCCCCTTCTTTTGTCAGACACACTCCTCTGCTTTGGCTTGTATTGATTTTCGCCAAGCACTTTTCAAATCCATAACTCTGCAGATTGTGTGCAGAGGCAAACAGGCTGCAGGTATAACACTGACGCAACAAACACTGAAGAAGAGAAAGCCAACAGGCATAGACCAGGGCATCACAATCACAAATGTAAAGACCTTATTTCTCCTCTTCTCATTCTCGACTATTTTTCTTCAGTAAGCCTACTTTAAAATTGTCTTTTGTTTACTGGGTGTCCACAGAAAGTGAAAGATATGAAGAGAGGATATATGATATGGAATTTGGAAAATGTCCTTGCAGTTTTGCGATAAAGCTAACTAACAACCAGTCCTCCAACCATACGACGATACGAGTAGTTGTAGGGCACAAACGGAAACTTTTACTGCATGGGCTTCACAAGTCAACCAGTGGAGTGACAAAAGCAGCAACAATCCCTCTGCAATGCACTCATTTTTTTAGTGCATATAGTGCTGGACTCGGTCGAGACCAACTAGAATATTTGGCCAGACCAATGGCCCAGTCCGAGTCCAAATACCAACGAGTCCAAGACAAGTCAGAGACAATAGAAAAGTATCTGAGAGTCCGGACTCAAGTACTACAGCACTGCTTTAAAGACAGCTGAAGGTTTAAGAGACGCAACATGAAGGGACACGTTTCAAGCAGCTGCGTTACGTTAACTGATCAATGCTTTTCTGAATGAAAAACATATTTTACAAATCTGTTCACAGACCATGATATGCTTCAAAGTCCCTAAGATTTTGAAGAGGCTGACAAATCCTACATCAAGGAATGCGTCCATACACAGTATATACGTGCAGATAGGTGACTAATTGAATTAAACATCTTAGAATTTTTGGATCTGAATTTGTGACCACTGAGCGAAATAAAAATTCTAAATGAAAATGCAAAATCAAGAAATTTCATATGTGAATTTACATTCAGATACAAAAGTAAAATATGTCAATATTAAGAACTCAGTGGCTGTTAAAATTCAAATAGGCCTACTAATGTCTCTTATTTGCTTCCATAATAATCCCAGTCCCCTGAAGGAAGTGTGAATTTATATTCATAAAACAATGTCTTCAAGTCATTCCAAATCATTTAAATCAGGTGGTGTCCTTTCTTCTTAACTACATGTGTTTGCCATTTCCCTAGGCGGTTTTAGGCCTACTGGGTATACACACAACTACCCGTGTAGACTGTTAAATAATATGGTATACAGGTTGTTGGTTTAATTTCCGAGCTGCCTTGAAGGCGGCACAAGTCGTCAGTCGGTCACAGAACTTTGCATGATGATTCAGTTTCACTTTTCACTGTTTAGGCCCATTTGTCAATTTTTACTGCGTAATGCAATGGCTGTGATTACACGTTGGGAACTAAATAAATACGAGACGTTACGTTCCTTTAAACAAATCTAAATAAAAGTATTCTGTTCAAGAAATCCCCCACCTCATCCTCCTCCCCCCCCTGCTCCGGCAGTGTGCAGTGGTTCGCTCCCCCTAGCGGCAAAGCTCGCAGCCGTGTGGAGCGTCACAGGCGCCGGTGTCCGTCCCCCCAGTCAGAGTGAAAGTTGTCTCCGCTCGGAAAAGCTGGGAGTCGGGGGTTTTCTAGTTTCCACCGCCGCTGCTTCACACGCTTTCTCCCGGAGAGATGAGGCGGAAGGAGAAGAGACTGCTGCAGTTCGCCGGGCTGCTCATAGCGGCTCTTCTTTTCCTCCCCAACGTCGGGCTGTGGTCTTTGTACCGGGACCGAGTGTTCGACAACTCGCCCGACACAGTGGACGGTCCGGGCGGCATCCCGCAGATACAGGTAGGAGCTCGGCCGCGGGTGGCCTCAGTGTGTCGTGTTTGTCGGTTGTCTCGCCGTGTACCAACGGCGGCGAGACAACCGATAAACCGCCAGAAATCCTAAAATGTGAGTTTGTGCGCTGCAGTGGTTCCCCGGGCTTCTGTGCTCGCCTCAACGCCAACGACTACCAACCGTTAGCTACATTCCCATACTGTGTGTGTGTGATGTGATTTTTCAAAATGGACCTTCATTTTAACACCATGGAAGCATGGCAGGTCATTAGTTATAACGTTGCAGCGGCTAGGGTGAACAGGGAGCCACGTAGGCTACCTAACCCGAAGCTGGGCGTCGCAGTAAAGTTACAGTAACAAACACTTCAGGAAGTTGTCAAAAAATGTGAAGCTGCGCTCCCAGGTTGACAGACAGCAGCACAGTTGAAGGGTCAGTTTTCATGGTTATGTATTCAACCTTAGTTTTCAAGGTAATGTCAAACTCTGTGCAGAGGAGGTTAAAAGCAAAGAAAAGGCTTATAGACCTTTTCAATGGGATGTCATTGCTATGCAACAGCCTGATGTCATTCACATGCACTGCAACAGGAAATCAACTTGGGCCATTTAGAATATGTATGTTTACAACTGTGAAATGGTCTACGAAGATACCACCCCTCTAAGTAATTAGGGCATTTTTCTAGTGTGGGATCTTATCTAACACTAAGCAGTGAAAATGAGCAAAAAAAGAACAAGAATTTAGGGTATAAAAGTGTACAAAATGGGATGAATTACAATAAGATCTTAAAAGTTGTATGTCATTGTTCAGTAGTGACCTTTTAAAATGTCCTTTAGATGATGATAATGTAGGCCTAGATGTTGACTGTGGTGATGCCGCTAGAGATTGTTCCTCTGTATTTCAGTATATTATAGTTAAGGGACGAGGAAATGGGAAATGGAACTCCTTAGAGTGTTGTATTGTAGGAGTAAATCTCTGTAGACAAATTGTCATTGGCTTTTTTGTTTTGTAGACTTATGGTAGGCCTATGTGTCCACTGACAAGCATCATTTCCCACGCTTCCCATTCGTTGTCTGTTAGCAGTCTGGGCAATGCATTCTGGTAGCGTCGCGGCTACTTTTGAGTGACGGGGTGCCGAGTTGCCGGCTCCTAAGTTGCGTAAAGTTGAATGCAGGCCACTTTATGCAAATCAAGGAGCATCCAGCTCGACTCGCCGCCTCTCGAAACTCACAAAAATCTTTTAAAGTGACCACTGTCGATCTGAAATGAAGACAGATTCAGCAGCTGCAGCTTATTTTTTGTTTGCAATATTTGTTAAAGGCAAACTATGTGTCAAACCATTCTAAATTCAGTGTTGTTGTACTGCAGAGACGTCCCGGCCTACAAATCCCATCCTATAGAGCAGGGCTCTTCAGCGTGTTTTAAACCAAGGACCCCCTAACTGAAAGAGAGACGGAGCAGGGACCCCCTACTACATATATTGCATAAAATGAAGTTGCATATTAAACTGGGCCTACACGTTAAGGGCGTAAAGCCTATACACATACCTTTTTTTTTACATAGAATACTAAGCTATTCAAATAGACATGATTAGATTTTGATAGACGCATCCTGTGTGCTTATTGGCTCACTGCAGTGATGAGAGGTAGGTATTGAGATTGGGTATTGAATGACGAGGCATTTTTAGATACTACTTTAGAGGCAGTTCGGTCGGTGCCTTAAAAGTAATGAGTTCGGTACCCAGCCCTGCGTGTGTGTGTGCGGTGTGTGTTTTGGTGGGTATCGAATTCAGTACTTTTTAGTAGGCCTGCACGATTCGGGGAAAAATATGAATCAGGATTTTTTTTTTTAAGCTTAGAATTGATATCACGATTCTCTGCCATGATTTTTTTTCTCACGAAGTGTAACGCTTATTGCACACATGAACCATGACAAAACAAAACAAATTGGCCGTACCAAACATAGATTATTTTTGGCACCTAGAGCACATTGATCATCACCACGAGCCTGTAAACACAGAGGCTTCAATGAAGAGAAGGGAGCACTTTAAAACCTATTTCATACAGTCTATGTTTAAAACTCACAGGAGAAAGTAGTAGCGTTTGTGATGCAGTCGGCTCGTAAAATTAAATGACAATCAAAGTCATTAAAAAAAAAATCAACAAAAAAAAAGTTATTTAAAAATTAAATCGTGAATCGAGATCACGACTTTTATAACTATTAATCGCACAGGCCTACTTTTTAGGCACCGACCAAATTGCCTCTAAAGTATTGAGTATCGAAAAATGCCTCGTCGTTCAGTACCCAATTTCAGTACCTAAGGAGTGAATCTCATCAGCGTCAGTGAGCCAATCAGCACGCAGCATGCTTCTAATAACGCTTGTGATTGGCTGTCTAACGTTACACGTCGCAGAGACACGCAGGAAAAACTCCACGTTACACGTAGACTTAAGATATTCAAATAGCCTATAATAATGGTTGACATGATTTTATAAACCATGTTTTAATGGTCAACACACATGTGTCACAGTGACTCAATAGGATATACTGTATCTGTGGATGACCTTAGTGACTACCTCACCTATAGGCCAGTACGCCTGTCATCAGTGAGGATTTATATTAGCTAATAATATGTTGAATTCATGGAAAAAAAACTCCCCCCTGCATTGACTCTGAGGACCACCCAGGGGTCCTGGACCCCCTGTTGAAGATCCCTGCTTAACAGACTAATGAAAAAAAATATTTTTCTTTTACAGATCCTCGCAAAAATCACACTACAATCGTTTTAATTGTAAAAATGTTCAATGAAAATGAGAATAAGGATACAGAAATGATCATTTCCTCCAATATTGTGAATCGTATCGCAATCACGATATCAAAATAATCGCAATTAGATATTTTCCTGGTGTCGTGCAGCCCTAGTTTTGATGCGTTAGCCTGAGCGTGTCTCGTAAACGTCTGTTACGTGCATCTCTTCAAGCAGAATACAACTGGAATGATTTAAAATGGCTCCGTCAACAATTATTTCCACTATCAATCCATCACGTAGTGTGTACATGTTGACAAATCCCCATCAGAAGTCCACAGTGTCTCGTTGTTATCCGCAGCTAAAGCTGATTTGCAGGCCGAATTGTGGGCACGATAACGGCGGCTTATTTGGCGCAGATCTTCTCCAAGGATTTACTTTTCTCAGCTCAAGTTTGGATTTGTTATCTTAAATGACAAGCGATGTTATGAATGGGATTAAAGGACATCGACAAGGCCAGGAAAAGCCTGTTAAATATTAGCCAACGCTGATAACAGCTGTCAACCTCCGCAGCCGTTTGATAAGAAACAAAACGGGCGGATCTGAGAAACGAGGCCAGCCTTCTCCAATAACACAGGAGCCTTTAAATCACAAACATTTTAAACTAGTTTAAAGGTGCTCTAAGCGATGTCACGCGTTTTTTAGGCCACAACATTTTGTCACATACAGCAAACATCTCCTCACTATCTGCTAGCTGCCTGTCCCCTGAACACACTGTAAAAAAACGTCTCCTAACTATCTGCTAGCTGCCTGTCCCCTGAACACACTGTAAAAAAACATCTCCTCACTATCTGCGAGC
Organism: Zingel zingel; assembly: GCA_023566125.1. NCBI lineage: Eukaryota > Metazoa > Chordata > Actinopteri > Perciformes > Percidae > Zingel > Zingel zingel. Next base: position 4,670,733 of record CM042328.1, on the reverse strand, counting down.
TGCCTGTCCCCTGAACACACTGTAAAAAAACGCGGTCTCTGTAGACAGCCCAGGCTCCACAAACTGCGCCAACCTGCACCACCAAACATAAGTCTTCCAGCGTTCCAGCCAATAACCGACAAGAAGGAGTTGGGGGTGGGAGATTGGGGGGGTTAGTGCACGGAAGGGAGGGGGAGGGGACGGGATGAGGAGGAGGGAGGGGCGAGCTAGCCTCGTTTTTGAAAATACTTCGAACGTCAACAAGAAGTGCCGTCACCAAACATCGCTTAGTGTCTCAATTTCATTTGGCAAAACAAAGATTGCAATTGGCAAAAACTACTTTTAAACTCCGAAGACTAGTTGGTTAGTTGTCAACTATCAAATTAACCGCCAACTATTTTGATCATCGATTAGTTGGTTTAAGTCATTTTTGTGATGAAAAATAAGTCAAAGTTCTCTGATGTCAGCTTGTTAAATGTGAATATGTTCTAGTTCCTTCTCTCCTCTGGGACAGGAAACTGAATATCTTTGAGTTGGGGACAAAACAAGACATTTGAGGACGTCATCTTGGGCTTTTTGGGAAACACTGATCCACATTTTTCACCATTTTCTGACATGTTAGAGACCAAACAACTAATCCATTCATTCAGAAAATAATCCACAGATTAATCGATAAAGATTATTATTGTTATTCGGTTTGATTTAACTGACAGATGAAACATGGACGGTGAAAGCTAGAAAACAGTTGTATATGTGCGTGTAAGTATGTATAAATATACATGTATGTGTATGTATACATACATAAATAAGTGAAGAATTAAATTGTTTTTATAAAAGTAGAAAAAGCGGGTCGGACCAGAATTAAAAAAATTTTAAACGTGGGAATCCTTATTTACAATGCTTTTGAAAGATCTGCCTGCTGAGTATTTAGTTTTCGTTGGTTTTGCTTGCTTGCGCTGAAATGTACAAATGTTCTTATTTATCTTTTTATTTTTTTTTATTTTTAACGTGTGTTCAAAATAAGCTAAACTAAGACAGTGAAAATAACTGTTAGCTGCAGCCCTAAATCTTTGACAACTGTTAGGCTTAAGTTTTCACAGCTTGCTGATTGAACAAAAGGCCCGCCTCCGATATAGAGGCATAGATAGAGATGCTGGAACAATCCTGACCTAAGCACAACAACATCAGTGTATACAATCTGCTTTCCCCCGCAGCCCCCCCCTCCCCATCCCCCCCCATCCCACGCCCACAACGGCACCAAAGCCAGGCGATAAATGCGAGAGGCTTTCAGAGTCTGATCCTTTGATCACTTCCAATATCCAGTAACTTTGCCACCTGAAGCATTATTGCATTATGCATGTTGCATTATACATGCGTGCATGTCACGACAAAGCCTGGCAGACTTGTGCAAATGTATTAACGCTAACGTCCCAAAGCATTTGGTTTCCCCATGCGGTTTAAGTTCGGCAGGCAGGGCTGGCATCAGCAGGTTAGTAAGACCAGTTGGGCCTCAGGTTGTCTGAAATATGTTTGCATATCTACTAGGGCTGCAGCTATCGATTCGATTACTACCGATTATTCTATCGATTAATCAAAATACTTAGTAAGAAATACTTAGTAAACAGCAATAGTAAATATAGTTATTATTGCTGTTTAACCAAAAAAATGAAACCTGCCTTTTGTATATATACAAAAGACAGAGCTGTTCACTAACCAGAGGGTAAATGTGACTGTAGAAAGCTCACAGCAGGTCCATTCGACTATACTGTTCTGGGGGACACATTTTCAGAAGTCTAATACTGAGCGAGGAGACAGAATAAAGAATGCAGACATCACTGGCATGGTCCAATGACGTCATTCACGTGCATATTAGGTAGCCATGCTGGGGGGGAGGGGCCGGTTTGTCTCCGGCACCAGCTACATTTCCAAAGATTAGTAGCAAACTAATAAACAGTTAGACTACAAACCGACAGCTTTCGTTTGAAATTGTTTGTAAAACATGGCTATTTGCAGAGTTGCATGCTGTAGCGGTGGACGAGAGCAGCAGACGTTGATGTTACCTGGTGTCGGGTTCGCCCCGTGGAATGGATGAGTACACTGGATGTTTTCTACAGAGATGATGTAGCAGCATGTTTGCAGTTTGTCACTTTTCGGCGAAAATCGCCGTTTTGAATGGGAAAATGTCATCCACGTAAATCGTGTTCTCTACCGGACTGAATAGCAACGCTGATTTCGGTGCCTTATTTAGGTGCCACTTAAATGCCTATGTTTCTCTCTGATGCTCTGAAAACGGACGTTAGAGGGAACTGGAACATCGCCGCACGGGACGCTAGTCAACACTACACTTGACAGCAGCTAACGTTAGCCTACCGTTAGCTAGCAGCTGGCGTAAACACGGTTAAAATGCTGACAGCTAAACGGTGTCAAAGTGTGTCTGTATTTCACTGGAGAGGATTCCAACAGTCTGGAGCTGCCGTTGTCTGAAAAACACAGATGTTGCGTTCACTTGAAATTCGCCTTGCCAGCGTCGTGCTGCATTCACAGTTGTTGTAAAAGACCCTTTTCCCATCCAGTGGTTGTTTTTGTCGTTCAACAGGAATTTCCTGGTGAAATAAGTTATTGTTATTCCATTTTTAATAAAGCATGAGAATCATGGGAATGATGTGTCACCTTTTTCAGCTCTTCTGAGTTTGCAGGTATGAGCTTAAAATGATCCCAAACTTTCTGTCGTTTTCTCTCGCCGGTCTCTTCTCTTGTAATCTGCGCCGTCAGTCTCGTGTCCACAGAAGCGTCAGCCTGTCGTGCGCTAGTAATAATCCTCCGTGCGGAAACACGCCGAGCCGTGCGCCGTTAGTTACGTTGACGAGGCTTCGAGGCAAAGAATTTTGCTTCGAGGATCTTTTGTAATCGAGTGATTGGAGTTATTCGAGGAATCGTTTCAGCCCTACTATATATACACAGTGTTTTCCGTATAGGTTTGTGGAAGACTTAGGGGGCTTTCACACCTACTTCTTCTGCTCCGGACTTTCAGATTTTTCATTTTGATCCGTACCAAAATTATAGGTGTGAAACCTCCCTCGGACCAAACAGCCGAAATTTGGGCCGAAAAAAAAAGGTAGTCTCGGTTTAGGATCAAGCTGAACCACGGTCCGGTTTGTCTCTAGTGTGAAAGCCTTTTTCGGATGGTTCGGACTTTCGGACCAAATACAGGAAGCTGTGGCAGGCTATCTTCGTGTTTATATGACCGGGGAATCTCCTTTAAGGGACAGCTCAGAGCTTAGTGTGTACGAGAGAGAGAGAGAGAGAGAGAGAGAGAGAGAGAGAGAGAGAGAGAGAGAGAGAGAGAGAGAGAGAGAGAGAGAGAGAGAGAGAGAGAGAGAGAGAGAGAGAGAGACGGTGTCAGCGCTCAGAGCAGACAGCTGTCAGCTATCACAGCAGAGAATACATCAGTTTACGTGGTAAGTGGTAGTAAATATACAGCGTGGGTTTCAGGTTGTCTCTGAATAAATGCTGCAGCTCCTCAAACCCAACTAAAATTCTTGTGGCTCGCTTCTCAACAACAAAACTAAACCAAAAGAGCAGCTCACGTACGTCATGACGACAGGACCTAGTTTTGTCACGTTGTATAGATCTTTAGTGCGCTTGCATAACTGCAGTGTGAAACCAAAACTAAGCGCATGAAATGTATACAATGTAACAAAAACATGGACCATGGTTCAGACTTTGGTTCAGACTGCATATATTTTGCAGGGGGTTAAGAGGTCCAATTTCAAATTTTGGACCAATACTATGACCATATCTGTGTCTAAAACGTTGGAAAGCTAGAGCAGATAATACAAAATAAATAACACAGTTAAATGGTAGAGCTGGGCAATATATTGTTACATCGATATCATGATATGAGACTAGATATCGTCTTAGATTTTGGATATCGTAATATCGTAATATGGCATAAGTGTTGTCTTTTCCTGGTTTTAAAGGCTGCATTACAGTAAAGTTATTTTATTTTCTGAACTTACCAGACTGTTGTAGCTGTTCTATTATTTGCCTTTACCCACTTAGTCATTATATCCACATTACTGATGAGTATTCATCAAAAATCTCATTGTGTGATATTTTGTGAACGCACCAATAGTCAACACTACAATATCGTTGCGGTATCGAAAATCGAGGTATTTGGTCAAAAATATCGTGATATTTTCAACATATCGCCCAGCCCTATTAAATGACAAAACTCGCTAAAAAAGTCCACTGGGGACCAACTACAATCGCTAGATCTGAGGAAAGTCAGTGAGTTAAATTCTTTTGGCTCGGGTGCTGCGCCTAAGCCTTTTAATGGCAAGACCAGCAGATAAAGTGTGCTCTTGAAAGGAAAGTTAGTGGAGATTCACGGCCCTGTCACGGAGAAATAAGTCATACAGGCTTCTGTATGCTGGAGGCTACATTGATGAGTAGGCTGGATTACTGCTCATTCATCTTCAAGGCAGGACCCTGTACCGTTCCCCTCTGAACCATGCACCGTACAATCACTGACTCATATATATATATATATATATATATATATATATATATACTGCTCTTAAAGCCAGTGGATTATTAATGAGCAGAGCTCAAAGTAAACAAGGACGTCTAAGTAGAAAATCTGAGGACAAGGTGAAATCTCAGCCGAAAAAATATTGTAAGAAAATGTTTAATTTCTCATGTCTGCCTCATAAGTAGAGCCGCTGTGCAATGAATCACATTTTTAAACGTGATAACGATGCTTGGCCGCTAACGATCACATAAACCGAGCGAATGAGAAAAAACAATTATTTTGCACGTTACGTTTTGCAAGTAAACTCTTATTTTGTCTCGTGTTCTGAATGGAGAAAAACAACGTGGAAAAAAAAGTATTAAGGGAAATGTCCCAGTTGAAGGTGTTTTCACTGTTGATTTGTTGAATTCTTTGACTGTTTTTTTTTTTTTTTTTTTTTTAAGTTCAAATAATGCCACGTCTTTCTACAAGTCAACGAGTAGGCTAATCGGTTCCAAATATCGGTTTCATTAGTAATCGGTAATCGATAGTATGAATCAGATTTTTTTCCCCCCATAATGTAGCAGCTGTACTCACAGTTACAGGTGGTTGAATAGGGTCGGGGATCGTTTTGATTTGAACATTTCTGATTCCAATTCCGCTTCTTGTCGATTCCGATTCTTTGAGGAGTGGAGTTGAAACGGGTCACATGCTTGTTTCACAGATGAGAGGAACATTTTTATTTTATTTTTTTCTTCTTTTGGGCCAAACCACACTTAAGAGCACCGCTTACTGCGCTGCGTGGCTGCAACACAAGCGCCTGGAGGTACGGTGGCTGCTCCAATACCGATTACTAATGAAACCGATATTTGGAACCGATACACATTACTGTGAAAATGAAAATGTTTAAGTCAAAAATTAAGATTTCGGAATGTTACAAACTCCAACATAAAACTCTGTTTAACCCTCCTGTTGTCCTCGGGTCAAATTTGACCCGTTTTCAAAGTTTCTCTGTCAGAAACGTGGCTTTCTTATCAACCAAATTTCCTAAAAATAACATGGATGGCTTCATACGCTGATTGATTGATCACTACTTTTATGGTCCACCCAGGAGAAAATCTGGGATCATCCATAAACATGTTTCTCTATTAGTCAAGATAATTCCTAATTGCTGCTTTTTTTACTCAATAATTAGGCATAATTTCATGTAAATGAGATTTATACACCATCGATTCCATAAAGAAGTGGAAAACTAGTGGTACTAAGTTATGAAGTTGGCCAAAAAGATGTACCACAGAATTGGGTGATCATTTATAGGCTGCTTTATGCTTTATAAACAGGCAAACCAAACCGGAGAAGTGCATGGTCGACGGGAAGACCATACGAGGGTTAAATGCTTTAAGCAATCATTTAATAAATGAGGAACTTTCGACATAATAGCCAGTAGGAGACAGTCAGATAGTGCTGTGGGCTGGACATTAAGTCAGAGTCAGTGGTGAGTGAAACGGGAGCAGAGGGACAGACACAGAGCTGGAGCCGAGCCAAAGGAAAGCACTTTTTAATTCATTAACTTTGTCGGCTATCAGGCAAATAAAAACGCAGACACAGATAATCTGCAAACTGCCAAAAAAAAACGTCCCGATAACCAGTCAGTTGTGGTGAATTATAGATCCGACGCCAAGGCCAGATTAAATGGCTCGGACCTGAACGCCAGCTGCCCTTTTTCAAATGCTCTTCCCGTTTCTCTTCAAAGTATGACAAAATCCCCAAAAAGGGCTTAGAAAAATCCACACGCCCTAACGGAAAGCCAGACCAACGGCTGTTAAATTTGGAACCGATGATCGGAACTCATTCAAAACCATATTTTCCAAACAATTTAAAAACAACAACAATTGCAGAATCAGAATCATAATTTTTTTTTTTTAACTATTTCAAGTTGGAACCGGTTCTCGACGCCCAATCCTATCGTTGAAGCTTGCAAAACGGGCAAATTATTTCTCCAGAACAAACTGATTTCCTGAACACATCTCCCCAGAGCTTGGGTCTGATTTTGAATTCCCTCGCCGTCTGCTGGTGTGTGATGTATTCCTGCCCCACAGTCACAATGCAAATCAGGTATTTGTTTGACCCCTCTGTGTCCTCCCCCGCCCCCCCCCTCCAGCAGGCCCGAAGGGAAACATTGAACTTTTGAGGCAAAATAAACAAGCCCTCGATGCTTTATTCATTCACTTTTTATCTATTCAAAAGAACAGAAGGAACTTTTGAACAACGCGTGTTGGATATAATTAGGATGCAGGTGTGCCCTGACATGATTAGACCCGATGAAATCTAGTCAAGATAGTCCTGAACTCATAAAAAAAAAAAAAAACTCAACCAATGATGGTGTGATGCCACGTTTGGTGCCAAATTAGTTCCGAGCTTTACAACGTTATGGGGATTTCCTAGACTGGGTAAACCAGCCCGATCTGCTGGCGATTTTTCTCCCTGCAGCTCAGGCAGGAAACCTGTACGTCTATCTATCCTGCTTCCGTTACAATTTTGCAGGGACCAATCACAAACTGGCTTATCCACCTGGTGCGCTATTAGCGGGTTTAACACGATGATGACAGAGAAGCGACCAAGCAGCTTCTCGTTTACATTCAACGTGGCGGCCACCGAAGAGCAGCAACCCGTTGATGCCGCTGTCGCTGCTACGTCACCCGGATCGTTGGTCTGATTGGTTGAAGGACTGTCCAATTGCGTCCAGAGTCATTTGAACTATGCCCGTTGATCTCGCCTCTTGTGCGGTAGAAAATCCAGAGCAGACTCCCCAGCAAGGGGGTACGCTTCACTTCAGAGCTCGAACCTCCTATGGCGCTGTTTTGATGCTACCAAACGATCACCCCCCGTTAGCATCCCATTGACTGCGAATAACTTTACATCTGAGGCGTTTAAAGACTCTATTTGTCCGTTGTTTATTTCTAAAGAAACACGACAATGTATAAAAGGCTCCATTACCTTGTAGCTCACGTTATGGCTCCGTAGCAGACACTTTTATAAAAATAGGCTAACGATTGGGTCATAACCACGAGACTTACTGTCTCATAGTAGAGGAATTACCGTATAGTCCAGGAGAAGCTCTCAGGCAGTTTGGACTTCCATTAGCTGTTTAAGTGTAATTACTAATGTTAACTATCATGTTAGTGATCAGTAATTAGCCTGTGCCTATGTTATCTCCTTACATATACCTACGCTCTCCGTCTCTGCAAGATTGGGAATGATTGAGATTTCTCTTGGCACAGCTACCAGAAGACTTCCAACTTTCAGACAGGTTGCTCACGTCACATCTACGTCTTCAAGCTCAGTTGGAGGCTGCTCAGTAACGCTCAGCCATCACCGGAAAAGAGCTTCTAACATCCTCCACTGGTCTCCGTCCAGAGCAGCGGGACCTGCTGGTCCAGTTTATATACTCTCTATGCTCCCCAGACTAATGTTCAATCTTAAAAGATTGAGCTTGGTCTGGTGATTGCCAGACTAGGGATTTACGTGACTCAGCAGGATTATTTCAACAAAAAATGTTCAGAGCTGCAAAGATTCATCGATTAGTTGTCAACTATTAAATCAATCGCAAACAATTTTGATAATTGATTAATCGGTTTGAGTCATTTTTTTTAGGGAAAATCAGTCAAATTTGTGTGATTCCAGAACTGAATATCTTTCATCCATTACTGGCGAGTCATTCAGAATACAATCTCATATTGGAAAATAGTTCACCAAAACGTGTTCCTGAGAACATGTTAAGAGAGAAATAGGCCGTGCAGTTTCTGAATCTGTCTTCATTTCAGATCAACAAAGGTCAGTTTAAAAGATTTTTCATCCCTCTCCCCATTTCCGGGTGAGTCCCGACTGCCCTGTCTCCATCGGAACATGTCGGGTCGGCCCAAATGAAGGCCGACGGCTTCTCGGACGGACGACGGCACGGGACACACCGAACAGACTCGAGTCAACGACCTCGCCAGACTGTCCGACGGCCGATAATCGGCCCGGTGTGTAACTGCCTTTTAGTTGTAGCCCTTTCAGAAAATAGTTTTCTTTGTAGCCTACTACATTTTTACAATAAACAAAGGTGCTAATACTTTCAAAGTAGAGCTGGGTGATATGGAGAAAATCAAATATCCCGATATTTTTTGACCAAATACCTCGATATCGATATTGCGGCGATATTGTAGGGTTGACTATTGGTGCTTTAACAAAAATGCACACAATGAGATTTTTGTTAAATAATCATCAGTTATGTTGATATGACTAAATGGGTAAAGGCAAATGATGGAACAGCTAGAACAGTCTGGTGTGTTCAGAAAATGATATCACTCTACTGTAATGCAGCCTTTAAAAAAGTCATATCAGGATATTACGATATCCAAAATGTAACCCTTGTGTTGTCCTCAAAGTTGTTTTCAAAGTTTTTTTATATCAGAAATATGGGTTTCTTTGAACCAAAATGGCCAAATATAACATTGATGCATGGATGTTCTTTGCACGTAAAATTAATGATTACTTTTATTGAATTTTGGGTGTTTTATTCAATTTTTATCACATTTGAAAAACACTTTTAAATGGTTTTAAAACAGCATCCTGACTAAACTTTGACATAAACCAGCCTGTGATCCACTCAACATCCTTTGATCTTAACTATTAGTCCAAATAATTTGTAATTTCTGCCTTTTTAACTCAAAAAGTAGGTTTAATGTCATTTAAATTAGGTTTAATGACCATGAATTTAAAACAAAACGTTGAAAAAAGTGACAAAAACGTTTTAAAAAGTGTCAAAAGTATATAAAAGAGCCAAAAATGCTGAAAAAAAGAGCACCAAAAATTCAATTTAACTTTTGACCTGGATGGACAAGAACTTCATGGTCGAAGGGAAGACAAGACAATGGTTTAGACAATATCTAGCCTCATATATCGATATCGATATAATATCGACATATTGCCCAGGCCTATTTCAAAGCAACATGTTGGAAGAACAAACCTGTATCTCTCCCTAGATATTAATATAATGTTGACAAACAGCCCTGACGTACCGTACCTCAGTGAATGGATAGCTTCTCCTTTAACGGTTTACTGCGATTTAAACATTTGGAAGAACGCGTTGACACGTTTCTCATCCCGGAAACTAATTCCCAGGAAGGCACAGAGCCAAACCGAGACATTTAAAGTCAAACGACATGCCCCTGATTGCCATGCTTGTCCTCGGCGCTTCCGGTAGTTTCAAACAGTTTGGCCCGCAGCTCCCCCCCTGTCAGTTTTCCGTCGGTTGCTATTCTGATAAACATTACAGCTGAACAAGAGTGTAGCCCGTGGTTGTGTCAAACATCTCTCCTCTTTCTGCAGCACTGACATCACGTGGGAGAGAGGGGATGATGTTTATGCCAATAGCAGGCGGGTGATATTTGAGAAACCTCGAGGCTGCACCTACGTGAAGCGTGAGTCCAAAGTGCACACGAACCAAAATTGAAATGCAGTGGATTTATTTAGGCCGCCTATATTTTTTTTTTTTTTTTTTGTGCAAAAAAAACTGCTCTTGCAGATTGCAACACACACGCACAAGGATTTGAAGAAAACCCAATCATCCCCAAGGCACTCTTTTTGCAATTGGAAATCATTTCAGTCTGCAGTGAATTACCTCATATGACTGCAAACAAGCGAGGGGAAACGGGGGGGCTCTCTGCAATTAAGAAAATCGCATCAACTCTATGAATCCTGTGAGGTTAAGAGCAATTAGAGAGGCTGTGAGAGTGGGATTAAGACAATTTAACATGGTTTAAGATCACCGTCGTGAGAGCTCATTGGAGTTTAGAGTTTAGTTTTTGTGAAAATAGGCTTCCATCACTGCGGGCGGGGGACCTGCAGTTTCTTGTCTGTCAGAGTGTTAAACATTAGAGAAGGTTAATGTGAGGCCAGAGAGGGTAGGGATGCTAATTTAGTTAGTTTTCTCTCCGAGCGATAGCCGACCCTCATTAACCGACAAGCAGGCAACGGAGTCCCAGTCCACCCGTCCGGGACTAAGGGCTTTTCACACAGGAAGCGATGGCCGCGCCCCGGAGTTCATTTTCAGTGAGACGCGGGCAGGCAGGTACGGGGAGGCGCGGGCGGTTTGAAAGACGACGCGACAAGCGGACGCAATCCCCGCACGCACACAGCCGCCCGCCGCAAGAGTTGAATACGGCCATCATCAGTCTATCCCAGTGTGTCCCCTCTGTGAGTCTCCGGGTGAGCTGGTCAAAATCTGCACGGCTTTCTACATCACTAGCCGAGACGAGGGGCCTAGGGGGCTAACCGTTAGCATGATAGCTCGTTCTCAATGGCAAAACGCTGCTACAACACACACTAGTCCACCCTAATCTACAAAAGAACTACTTCCATGTCCCTGTTCTGCAGGTATTCCACGCAAAGTTGGAAGTGCGCCCTCGTTTAGAAGAAGTCTCCCGGCTAATCCTGCCTTGTACTACTGAAGTTGGAGAAACAGCTAGCTAGCTCATGTAGTCCTTACCTAGCTACTGAGCATGTGATCTTACCTAGCTACTGAGCATGTGGTCTTACCTAGCTACTGAGCATGTGGTCTTACCTAGCTACTGAGCATGTGGTCTTACCTAGCTACTGAGCATGTGGTCTTACCTAGCTACTGAGCATGTGGTCTTACCTAGCTACTGAGCATGTGGTCTTACCTAGCTACTGAGCATGTGGTCTTACCTAGCTACTGAGCATGTGATCTTACCTAGCTACTGAGCATGTGGTCTTACCTAGCTACTGAGCATGTGATCTTACCTAGCTACTGAGCATGTGGTCTTACCTAGCTACTGAGCATGTGGTCTTACCTAGCTACTGAGCATGTGATCTTACCTAGCTACTGAGCATGTGGTCTTACCTAGCTACTGAGCATGTGATCTTACCTAGCTACTGAGCATGTGGTCTTACCTAGCTACTGAGCATGTGGTCTTACCTAGCTACTGAGCATGTGGTCTTACCTAGCTACTAAGCATGTGGTCTTACCTAGCTACTGAGCATGTGGTCTTACCTAGCTACTGAGCATGTGGTCTTACCTAGCTACTGAGCATGTGGTCTTACCTAGCTACTGAGCATGTGGTCTTACCTAGCTACTGAGCATGTGATCTTACCTAGCTACTGAGCATGTGGTCTTACCTAGCTACTGAGCATGTGGTCTTACCTAGCTACTAAGCATGTGGTCTTACCTAGCTACTGAGCATGTGGTCTTACCTAGCTACTGAGCATGTGGTCTTACCTAGCTACTGAGCATGTGCGACTGCCAACAAAGATGTTACAGCAGTGAGAGGTCTCACTCTGGAGCTAAAACAGAGACCTGAACACAGGGTGAAAAGAGGAGCTGCAGCAATGGGCAGTACAACAAAAATATGGTGTTTTTTGAAAATTAAACCATGTAAACCTGTTCTGATACAACCTCAAATTACAATTATGACCTGAAAATGAGCAGAATATGTCCGCTTTAAGGCGAGTTTACACCAACGATTCCCAACAATACGAGTTTACAATTTAAACTACTCGCAAAGAGCAGTGGTCTGCAACATTAAAACCTGCCAGTTTACGCCCCTGCGACTGGACGAGGCGGGGGATCTTCTTCTCTTCAGTGTTTGTCAGCTCGGTGCTGCCTTCACAGGGAACGGGATGTCGGAGCATCATCTCAAATGAACGCCGTACTGCAGCATTACAAATCGGTCTTGTCATGAAATTTAAAGTCTTCATTAAACATTCAACAAAAGTTAGGAGCCTAATCATCAATCAATCATAAAAGGGCAATTAGCCTGGGGGGAGTGTAAGGGACCTGGATAATGGATAGGCGGCGCTGGCCCAAAAAAAGGTTGGGGAACCACTGTCTATCCCTACCATAAGTTAGACCAACTTATTTGGAACGCGGACATTTAATAATCAATAAAAGATCCCTCAAACAAAGATCGGTTTTGATCGGAGAATCGATTCTTTTGAACCCAAGCCTGATTTAGGGAGGCAATAACTCTCCGAGCTCCAGAGCTTTGTGATCAGGGGACTCTAGCTCGTAGGGAAGTACCTGATGCAGTCTGACTGAGCCGTGGGCTCGCTGTAGCTGCGCTGCTAGGCTGGGGAAATGAGATTTGATCTCCAACGTCTTTAAGCCTCTGGAAACGAGGGAGACTGAGGGATGAAAGTTATTTACAAAGACAAGTAGAGTTACTCGCTGCAGACTTAAGTCGTTGCACTTCATCACTCCTAGCCGAGAGAGAAACGGCGGCGCGAGGGAGTGGGATGAAACGCCTCGGGAGGAGGGGGCAAAAAAAAAAAAAAGGGTAAAAGAGGTGTTTGTTCACACGCTGACTTTGTCGGAGAGCGTATCCTCCCCGCGTTCTCCGCACAAGGCCGACGTTGACTCGCTGCTGGCTGCAGCACAGACTTGAGCGCGTGCAGAAGCTGCTCTGTATGCCTGTCAGGGATCTGCTGGCCCAGATCAGCGCAAGGAGCCAAGTGAGGGACAGGTGCAGCAGACAGCCTGTGGCTACGGAGCGAGGAGTCGGCCTTTTAATTACAGCCACGTGGGTGATGAGAGCCGCTTGGTTTTTTTTAATGCTCAGATGATTAAGCTAATCCCAGGATGCCAATTTAAGGCCAGCTCCGTGCTTCACTGTGCTAAGCCTCACACACATACGATGCATCCTCGAGAAGGCCTGTTGTTCAGCGTGAAGGTGCTTCACAGTCACGCTAAGCTTGGGTCAGATACCAACATATCTGGGCTCCATTATAAGGTTTAGGGTGCAGCACCTAAACCGAATAAATGTGACTAAAAGACTTTTCTCAGATCTAATGATTGTAGTCGGGACTTCTTTAGCTTTAACTTTTGTCTTTAAGCTTTAAGTAGAGATGGTCGAATACCATTTTTTGCTTCCTGATACCGATTCTGATACCTGGACTTGCGTATCGGCCGATACCGAGTACTGATCTGATACCAGTGTGTCATATATTTGATTATGTTTTAACAGCTGTATACTACTATCCCTGTATGGATGATATGATGTATAACAGCTGTATACTACTATCTCTGTATGGATGTGATATGATGTATAACAGCTGTATACTACTATCTCTGTATGGATGATATGATGTATAACAGCTCTATACTACTATCCCTGTATAGATGATATGATGTATAACAGCTCTATACTACTATCCCTGTATAGATGGTATGATGTATAACAGCTGTATACTACTATCTCTGTATGGATGTGATATGATGTATAACAGCTGTATACTACTATCCCTGTATAGATGATATGATGTATAACAGCTCTATACTACTATCCCTGTATAGATGATATGATGTATAACAGCTCTATACTACTATCCCTGTATAGATGATATGATGTATAACAGCTGTATACTACTATCCCTGTATGGATGATATGATGTATAACAGCTGTATACTACTATCCCTGTATGGATGATATGATGTATAACAGCTGTATACTACTATCCCTGTATAGATGATATGATGTATAACAGCTCTATACTACTATCTCTGTATGGATGATATGATGTATAACAGCTGTATACTACTATCCCTGTATGGATGATATGATGTATAACAGCTGTATACTACTATCCCTGTATAGATGATATGATGTATAACAGCTGTATACTACTATCTCTGTATGGATGTGATATGATGTATAACAGCTGTATACTACTATCCCTGTATGGATGATATGATGTATAACAGCTGTATACTACTATCCCTGTATGATGTGATATGATGTATAACAGCTGTATACTACTATCCCTGTATGGATGATATGATGTATAACCGCTGTATACTACTATCCCTGTATGATGTGATATGATGTATAACAGCTGTATACTACTATCCCTGTATGATGATATGATGTATAACAGCTGTATACTACTATCCCTGTATGGATGATATGATGTATAACAGCTGTATACTACTATCCCTGTATGGATGATATGATGTATAACAGCTGTATACTACTATCCCTGTATGATGTGATATGATGTATAACAGCTGTATACTACTATCCCTGTATGGATGATATGATGTATAACAGCTGTATACTACTATCCCTGTATAGATGATATGATGTATAACAGCTGTATACTACTATCCCTGTATGGATGATATGATGTATAACAGCTGTATACTACTATCCCTGTATGGATGATATGATATATAACAGCTGTATACTACTATCCCTGTATGGATGTGATATGATGTATAACAGCTGTATACTACTATCCCTGTATGGATGATATGATGTATAACAGCTCTATACTACTATCCCTGTATAGATGATATGATGTATAACAGCTGTATACTACTATCCCTGTATGGATGATATGATGTATAACAGCTGTATACTACTATCCCTGTATGGATGATATGATGTATAACAGCTGTATACTACTATCCCTGTATGGATGATATGATGTATAACAGCTGTATACTACTATCCCTGTATGGATGATATGATGTATAACAGCTGTATACTACTATCCCTGTATGGATGATATGATGTATAACAGCTGTATACTACTATCCCTGTATGATGTGATATGATGTATAACAGCTGTATACTACTATCCCTGTATGGATGATATGATGTATAACAGCTGTATACTACTATCCCTGTATAGATGATATGATGTATAACAGCTGTATACTACTATCCCTGTATGGATGATATGATGTATAACAGCTGTATACTACTATCCCTGTATGGATGATATGATGTATAACAGCTGTATACTACTATCCCTGTATGATGTGATATGATGTATAACAGCTGTATACTACTATCCCTGTATGGATGATATGATGTATAACAGCTGTATACTACTATCCCTGTATGGATGATATGATGTATAACAGCTGTATACTACTATCCCTGTATGATGTGATATGATGTATAACAGCTGTATACTACTATCCCTGTATGGATGATATGATGTATAACAGCTGTATACTACTATCCCTGTATGGATGATATGATGTATAACAGCTGTATACTACTATCCCTGTATAGATGAGATATGATTTCTATCTTTGTTGTCGGTCTGGCTCAGGTTAAACTCTTTGTGAAACATGAACGCCCCAGAACTTTCTTTTATTCTCCAGTCTGACAGTCAGTTATAACGGAAAAAGAACATAGATAAACTACTTTAACGTAGATTTTCTTCAGCGCTTTATGACGTGGTATCAGATCGGTGCATTAACTCCAGTACTTCCTGATACCGATACCAGCGTTTTAGGCAGTATCGGAGCCGATACTGGTATCGGAACATCTCAAATTTACATGGGAAAAGTAACTACATTTACATACTCGAGAATCGTTTTTGAATCGAGCCTATCGAGCCCCACATCTCGCAATTGATTTGCGTTTCCGTGGGTTCTTGTTGATTTTCCAGAGCTCCTCATTAGTAATTTAGTATTAATTAGTAATAATTAGTAATTGGGCTTGGCCAGTAGAATCCCAGGATGTTCCGTGTGCCCTGCAGATGCCTTTTTTAAAAGATTTAGTTGCAGCACCCGAGCCGTTTTTTGGCAACACCTAAGCCAAATGAATGTAACTAAAAGACTTCTCTGATCTAATGATGGTAGTCGGGACTTCTTTAGCTTTGAAGGTGCTGTAGGTAGGATTGAGAAGATCCAGGACTTTGAACATCGACAACTTCACAGTCCCTCCCCCCCTTACTGCTAAAACCCAAAACGGTCTCCTAAGCCCCTCCCCCCACAAGGGAGAATGAATGCATGTACATGAGCAGTGATTGACACACAGTTAGACACCCCCCCTGGCCCTGATTGGTGCATCTGAACAGGGAGGAGGAGCCGGATTTTTTTTTTTTTTTTTTAATGACCTGCTTCATGTAGTTCTACTGGAACATAGGGTCAGTTTCAGCAAATATGACAGAAAGTTAGTTTTATAAGTCTTACCTACTGCACCTTTAAGTTTTGTCTTTAAGCTTTTTAAATTGATTATTTTTTGGGCATTTTTAGGCCTTTTATTTTGGATAGGACAGCTTAGACATGAAAGGGGAGAGAGAGGGGGGAACGACTTGCAGCAAAGGGCCGCAGGTCGGAGTCGAACCTGTGGCTGCTGCGTCGAGGAGTAAACCTCTATATATGGGCGCCCGCTCCACCAGGTGAGCTAACCAGGGGCCCGTCTTTAAGCTTTTTGAGTGAGTCTATGATCTTCTCTAGCTTTTACGATGTTTTAGACACAAATATGAAAATAATAATTGTCCAAAAATACGTGAAATTGCATTTTTGTGTCTTGAGGGCGGACCTCCTAAACCCCCGCCAAATACTGTACATGTCATGCACCTAAGCTTTCCCCAAACCAAGGGAGAACACTGATTGTCCAACTGGTCCTCGCTAAATAACTCCTGACGTTGTAGATGGGAACGCGGACTCTGACCCTTGCACCCGTCGTTATCTGCCGCTGGTAATCTTGATGAAGTAGGAATTAAAGGTCAGCTGCTGTTTATTAGTCCGCGGTAGGATTTCTGAACTGTATAATGTTCCCAATTAAGTCTCACCATTGAGAATTACTGTTAACTGCCGGCTGGAATGGACCTGGACTTTTCACCTCAAGTGGTCGTGTTCAGTTTTATTATTGTTGGCTGGGAGAATGTTTCCTGTTTCCATGCTGAAAAAAGCCTCTGTGCGTGTGTGTGTGTGTGTGTGTGTGTGTGTACTTGACCACAGTACTAGGCATGCACCGATTCATCCGCCGAACAACAACAACTTTAATGAGCTACTGGAACAAGATGCATGGAAACAGATTGTGTGAGAAATTAACTAGTACAGTAGGAGGAAAAAAAACTGCTCAGCAGCACTTCGTTCCCACCAAGGGAGTATCTCTGTGTGTTAAACATTGGGGGGGGGGGGGTGGGGGGGGCAGGGACGTTGAGATCTCCAACTGTCTAGGGAGATCCCGGGACATGTCTGCATGTATTAAAAAAAAAAAAAAAAAAAAAAAAACCCAGACAAAAACATCTAAGAAATTGTCGGGGAAAAAATCAACTAGAGACAAAAACCTAAAAAAAAAGTGTGGAAATAATAACTTAGAAAGAAGCAACGAAAACTTTGGGAAAGAAAACTCGAAAAACAAAAGGTGACAAACTCAAAACTCAAACAAAAACTGCCAACAAGCAACAAACATCTTTAAAAAAAGAGGCAAGATTGTCAGAAAACACGACAAAAACATCCAAAGAAGCAACGCAAACTTTGGAAAAAGCCCCGTTTGGAATATTCTGAGGGTTGTAACTAGGGGTGTAAGAACAAATCGATACAATTGAGTATCACAATATTTTATTTTGCAATACTGTATCGATTTTCAAAAAAGCAATATCGATTTTATTTATTTTTTTGTTTACGTGCAAAAATATTCATGTAAGTGTTTGAACCCCCTACTGCTAGATGGCTATGCTGAGACGCACCACTAGTGTCCTAACTACGTAGCTATGGCTGAACTTTGGTCTACTTTAGCAAGTAAACTTCTTTGACTTTTATGCACTTCATGTCTTTTTTTAAATGTTAGTTTTTCTAAAATTATACTTTAAAAGGAACACGGCGACTTATTGGGACTTTGTCTTATTCCCCGTATCCCCCAGAGTTAGATAAGTCCATACATACCCTTCTCATCTCCGTGAGTGTTGTATCTCTGTCTGACGCCCCCACCGCTAGCCTAGCTTAGCACAGATCCTGGAGGTAACCGGCTCCATCTAGCCTAGCTTAGCACAGATCCTGGAGGTAACCGGCTCCATCTAGCCTAGCTTAGCACAGATCCTGGAGTTAACCGGCTCCATCTAGCCTAGCTTAGCACAGATCCTGGAGGTAACCGGCTCCATCTAGCCTAGCTTAGCACAGATCCTGGAGGTAACCGGCTCCATCTAGCCTAGCTTAGCACAGATCCTGGAGTTAACCGGCTCCATCTAGCCTAGCTTAGCACAGATCCTGGAGGTAACCGGCTCCATCTAGCCTAGCTTAGCACAGATCCTGGAGGTAACCGGCTCCATCTAGCCTAGCTTAGCACAGATCCTGGAGTTAACCGGCTCCATCTAGCCTAGCTTAGCACAGATCCTGGAGTTAACCGGCTCCATCTAGCCTAGCTTAGCACAGATCCTGGAGGTAACCGGCTCCATCTAGCCTAGCTTAGCACAGATCCTGGAGTTAACCGGCTCCATCTAGCCTAGCTTAGCACAGATCCTGGAGGTAACCGGCTCCATCTAGCCTACCGCTCCCAATAAGTGACAAAATAACACCAACATGTTCCTATTTACATGTTGTGATTTGTATAGTCACAGCGAGTAAAAATAACAAGGTCACATGACACACAGCCATCTTCTAACCGTATATAATCTGGGAACTATATTCTCAGAAGGCGAAGCACTGCTACTTCTGCTACTTGGGCGGAGTGATTTTCTCTCAGCACCTGAGAAGCCCTGAGCAGAGAGTAGCAGTGCTTCACCTTCTGAGAATATAGTTCCCAGTTTATATATACGGTTAGAAGATGGCTGTGTCTCATGTGACCTTATTATTTGTACATGCTGTGAATATACAAATCACAACATGTAAATAGGAACATTTTGGCGTTTGGCACTGCTAGGCACTGCTAGGCACTGCTAGGCACTGTTAGGCACTGTTAGGCACTGCTAGGCACTGTTAGGCACTGTTAGACACTGTTAGACACTGTTAGGCACTGTTAGACACTGTTAGACACTGTTAGACACTGTTAGGCACTGTTAGACACTGTTAGGCACTGTTAGACACTGTTAGGCACTGTTAGACACTGTTAGGCACTGTTAGGCACTGTTAGGCACTGTTAGACACTGTTAGGCACTGTTAGACACTGTTAGGCACTGTTAGACACTGTTAGACACTGTTAGGCACTGTTAGGCACTGTTAGGCACTGTTAGGCACTGTTAGGCACTGTTAGACACTGTTAGGCACTGTTAGGCACTGTTAGACACTGTTAGGCACTGTTAGGCACTGTTAGGCACTGTTAGGCACTGTTAGACACTGTTAGGCACTGTTAGGCACTGTTAGACACTGTTAGACACTGTTAGGCACTGTTAGGCAAGGACAGTCCCAAAAAAAAAAAAATCCCAATATATCGCCTTATGCACAGTATTGAAATATATTGCAATATATTTCAATACCCCCCCCCCCCCCCCCCCTGCGAGTTACGCCTATGGTTCCCACAGTTTTGATTCAAACTCCCCAAGTTTCCAGAACAAACCGTTTTTTTCTCTCACCATTAGGCCACCGCCGCCCCGCTCCCCCGTGAAGTGTGATGACTCCGTTTCATTTTGACAGATCACGGCCCAATAGATGTTTCCTGCAGCTCCGAGAGCTTCGGAGGCAGAGCTCGAAACGAGGCAGTCACTCTCGTCTTCTAGTCTTAAAGCGCTTTTCAGCAATCAAGACCGCAGCCCGCGTCAGCGCTCCCGAACAGCTGTTTGAAGATTGACACGCTGTCTCCGGAAGAAATTGCTGCATTCTTTGCTCCGCTAGACCGTGGCCGTTCCTTAGCGAGCTCCTCGGCATGAACAGCAGGTGATGTCACTGTTAGCATTCATAGGGCTTTCATCATTTCCATTCACACATACGCCTGTCTACATCTTGGATCATAATCGGGGGGAATTTTCTTTTCTTTCCTTATAAAATATTTTCATTGGCAGTGATTAGGGATGCAAAGCGATGCGTGAAAATACAAGCTGTGGGTGAGGAGAAGGGGAATGAAACGAGCTATGAATGCTGGGATTTTTTTTTCTTCTTCCCCCAAGCTCAGGGAAATGTTTGAGGTAGGATCTGATGCCATGTGGGAACAGTCTCGTTTAATGTCAACACTGCTGTCGCTCAACTGCTGGTTTGCTGACGGCATTGTAGGGCTGCTCCATTAAGAAAAAAAATCTGTCATTTTGGTCAATATTGAAATGAAGACTGTAGGGCTGGGCGATACGGAGAAAATCAAATATCAAGATATTTTTGACCAAATACCTCGATATAGATACCGCAACAATATTGTAGTGTTGACTATTGGTGCTTTCACAAAATATTTACACAATGAGATTTTTGATAAATAATCACCAGTAATGTGGATATAATGACTAAGTGGGTAAAGACAAATAATAGAACAGCTACAACAGTCTGGTAAGTTCAGAAAATAACATCACTTTACTGTAATGCAGCCTTTAAAACCAGGAAAAGACACTTATGCCATATCACAATATTACGATATCCAAAATCTAAGACGACATCCATTCTCATATCACGATATCGATATAATATCAATATATTGTCCAGCTCTAGAAGACTGCACGGTATTAGGAAAATATCTAATTGTGATTATTTTGACTGATATTGCGATATGATTCATGATATTGGATTTTTTTTGTATCATTTTCATTGAAAAAAAAAGGGGGTGAAAAATTATTGAAGAGTGAATTTTTTTTATTTTTTTTTTGCGAGGATCTGTACCAAATGAAGTATTTTTCTTTAGTCTGTAGTCTCCACAGCACCACAGTACTTCATTAAGAACGGTTTGACCCATATTTTGCCATTAACAAAAATTCCCCCCGAGATTTGGATATTGCACTAGTCCATATTGCGATTTCTATAAAATTGCGATCCATTGTGCAGCCCTAATGAAGAGCGTTTAACACGATTACTCAGTGACTTTTGGGAAAAAAACAGTGAAAACACCCCGAACTGTGAAATTTCCCTTCACACTTTTCCCGTCTTTAAACTTTTTGAATTCCCCTGCAGAACACCAGACAAAACAAGAGTTTAGTTGCAAAACGTAACGTGCAAAATAAGCGTTTTCTCAATTGCATTGTTTTTGTGATCGTTTGAAGCCAAAATCGTAATTTGCGATTTTAAAATTTGATTAATTGGACAGCCCTACCGCTTTAGATGTAACACTGGGTTATTGAAACGATTCAACATCTCAAGGAAGTGATACAGAACACCATGTTGTATTTTCAAAATACAATTACCGTATTTTCCGGACTATAAGTGGCTCCGGAGTATATATCAGTCTGCATTGCTTCGGTGTGTTCCGAGGCACTTTTTGGACCAACTCGGGAGGCAGTCAGTCCGAGGGCCTTTTCTGCCGACGGTCGGCCGTCGGGTTGGTGTGTCGGAGCCTTTAGACAAACCAAGTGTTTTTAGAGTTGATTGGCACAGGATCCTGTCGAAGCTTTCGGAAATGTTAATTGTTCTCCAAGGCACTGGAGCACAGAGACTGCTCTGTTACTGTAATAGGTCTGCTGACTGATTGCAGTAATAAGGCACCAGCCAGGCCTGACAAAAAAAAAAGATAATTCCCTCCAATATTATTAGATATTTTACTCATATTGCGCAGTCCTATAAGATACCATTAGTACTGTAAGAGTGAGACTTTAAAAGGGATCGACAGCTTCTTTTTATGTTAATCTCAGTCTCAGTCATTTCTGAGCCATGAGTCATTTTCTATTGTTGGTCTCTTTGAGTCTCAGGTGGACTGTCTCTGTACCCAGCGTTGATGTGAGGCAGCGGGCTGAAACAGAGTTGGTAAACAGTGTTTCCCACAGATTTAGAATCTTATTTTTGTATTGTTTGACATTGTGTTTTTCAATGAGGGCTTTGAGGGATGAAGCCTGGCATCGCCACACAGCTGTGTACATACATACATACGGCTATATCTTCCATGAATTCACCCGGAACTCCCAAACAACTTTGCTGCTTTTTTCAGGTAGAACCGGGCTGGTTAACTGATGTTGTGTTTAGGTCCGCTGTAACAAGTGCTAACGTTAGCTAAGGTTAGGCTCTATGTAGTCTCGCTCGCCAGACCTCCACAGCTCTGTGGAGTGAGGTCTGGCTACAATTTCTGTGATTCAGGGATAGGAGAAAAAAAAATCTCTGGGTTGTTTGCATTTCTTCAAACCAGTCACAACCGTCTTGGGCGGGGCTAAGCTCCGGACGCAGCGACGGTGACTCTGCAAAAATGTTCTCTGGAAGGAACTTGTTTTGGCTGAACATTTGCACCCCGCAAAAGAAAAACGCCACATGCTATATTAACTGAAGTTAACTGTTGACACGACACAGTAACGTGAGCTATTTAAACTAGCTAATACACGGTTAAACCTCATCGGCTCTTAACCCTCTACATCCGGCGGCGAGGGGGGGATGTTCTGGCGATTATCACGTAAATGGATTGTCGTCGATTCAGAGTCGGTGATAAATAACGGCAGACGGAAACTTCCTTGCGGGTTCGAGAGTTCCGAGCGAAATCGTGAAAGCTGCCGCCATAGATGTACGGTAGAGCCAGAGGCCGACGGCGCTCAGGCAGTCAGAGTCCACACACACACACACACACACACACACACACACACACACACACACACACACACACACACACACACAAATTAATCAGTGTAATGGAAACACTGGTAAATTAATATTCCATTGTGAACCACCCACCGTCTCTCTGACAGTTCTCGAAGCGTTGCCTCTGCCCACTTTATTTTCACATTATGCTCTCATATTGGACTTCTGTCAGTTGAGCCCCGCGCTATCATCCCGCGGCCTGGCTGTCCCCTCACTGACAAATGTCGATAATTGCCTTCCTGCGGAGCTGTAAAAGCTCTCCCGGGCTGAGCTCCGATTGGCTCTTCCTAACAAGCCGTGGAGAGCAGCAGCGTGCCGCTGGCTCACCCACGGCACAGTAAAAAAAAAAAGAAAAGGCTTGGCACACCAGCACGAGGCAGCCACGGGGAGATGTAGGGAGGGATGCTGGTAGGATTAGGGCCACTGGGATAGCCGATTTGCGGATCATTATGTAAGCCACATCTGTCCCTCTGCCTCCTCGGTGGCGCCGGGCCTCTCATGCTGAATGCAGCCAAACCCAGCAGCAACGCCATGAGACGAGGCTCGGAGTTGTGCTTCCAGAGAGGAAGCCGAGGGACGGGGCGAGAGGGCGAACACACTCCTGGCTGCTTGCACTGTTTTCACTAGCTTTGTGGGAGACTTAGGTGCGTGTATTTGGCGGGGGGAATTAGGTGTCCTTTCTCAAGAAAATGTTACGTTTTTAGTAGTTTGGTCTCTAAAATGTCAGAAAACGGTGAAAAATGTGGATCAGTGTTTCCCCAAAAAGCCCGAGATGACGTCCTCAAATGTCTCGTTTTGTCCCCAACTCAAAGACGTTCAGGTTCCTGTCCCAGAGGAGAGAAGAAACTAGAACATATTCATATTTAACAAGCTGACATCAGAGACGTTTGACCTTTTTTTTTTTTTCATAGAAAAATGACTCAAACCGATGAATTGATTATCAAAAATAGTTGGCGATTTATTTAATAAGTTGACAACTAATTGATTGATCTTTGCAGCTCTACAGCCAATCACTTAGTACCGTAGTCAGGACATGAGTCAGACTACAGAGTGGTCACCACAGACAGAGACAGGTGGCTGCAGGTTTTTCCTTCTTTCTTTCTTTTTTTAAAATCAATGTATTTTATCGGCCCTATACATATGAATAGGTGGATGGAAACGTTTTGCATTTAATTATCTCTCAATGGAGACACTGTTCCATGTCTGTCTTGACCTCTCTACAAGGCCGGAGACGTGCAGCGTTACAGAAGCCGTCCCGGGAGGAATTACTCACCGTGTTCAAGGATGCTACAGCACATTACGCCGTTCCTATCGCTGTGCCTCGACCCGGCATCTGCCTGAAGGACACTCCGCTGTCCTGCATTTACACGTCATGGTCACCGTAGAGTCTTTCCCCGCTTCCTCCGCCTTCAGACGTGATAATAATGAGCTTATTTGAACAGCACTTTGCTCAGATGAGTTTGGACGGGAGCCAGTGGAAGCTGTGATCACCACTGAAGCCCCTTACACATCCATCACACGATGTCCGCTGTTATAACACAAATTTGAACTTGAATGGCATGGTGTATAGTGGTAGTGTGGCCTGTCGCTCGGAGTGGTCGCCCCCACAACCCACAAGGTTGGCGGAGCAATCCCCGGCTCCTCCGGCCACATGTCAAAGTGTCCCTGAGCTGTCCACTGCTCCTAATACTTAGATTAGATTTTAGTCTTAATCAGTAGTCAGTGATGAGAAACTGATAACGGCTAGTGGAGAGAACATGAAGAGTCCAGTACATGGAAGAGGGGTGTAAAGAAAAACAGCCCTTTCGACACGTACCGTCCTGTCAGACTCGTATGAATGTCGTGCTGCTAAACAAAGTCTAAATTAAACCTTGGACATTTAACAGAGTGCCGACTTGTTTCTCAGCAGACTGGTGTAGCTATGGTGGTATGGTGGTGTAGCATCGGTTTTGATGGCGTACCGTGGTATAGAAAAATAATCGCAGTTTCAAAACCACTAAATATCTTTTTCACGGACAGAGAGTGCAGTTTAGAAATCCATCTCCCTGCCAGTGTGCAGTGTAGGGATGCACCAAATCCAGATTTTTGGGGTTCGGCCGAATACCGAATCCGCTGGTTGAGATTCTGCTGAGTCCTCCTCCCATCCTCAGTCCATGAACTCAGTCAACACATTAATGAAGTCAGCAGGGACTGTCCTTCCTTTGCCGTACCTGAAGTAGCTGCATTCTGGCTGCTGTCTGTAGATTCCTTCATCACAACTCGTATTCTTCCAGATGTTTGATACCAGATGTTGTAACAGCGGTGATGTTGTGTGTTGTTTAGGGTCCTCGCCACCACCAGACTAATCAGCATTGCAGATTGAACATGTAGCTGGACTTGAACGGCCTTCTTTTGACTGAAAGTGCTGCCAAACATCACTTTTTCTGCTCACAAGTTCCATTTTCACTTTCTCACAGCCTGCTGCATTGACCGCTCCACCTACGTAAAGACCTTCCCGCCATCACGTCGACCAGCGTAGCGTAGGGTTCGACAGGAACCCTACCCCGTCAGAAAGCCCAATATTCGGCCGAATGCGAAGCCTGGATTCGGTGCTTCCCTGGTTTAACCCTTGTGTCGTCTTCGTTTCAACCTTGAAAGAAACACTTTTTTTCTGACATTTGTGACGCCTTTTTTCACAATTTGTTTTTGCGTTTTCCAACTTTTTTACATTTTTTAATTTTTCTTCTACACATTTTCAGCACTTATTTCTCCGTCCAATATTTTCTGATATAAAACAAAAATTTAAAACCGGGCCAATGTGACCCGAAGTCAACATAAGGGTTAAAAATAAAATGAAAGATGTTACCCAGAAATTTCAAAATAATACATATTTAACTTTACAGTTAAATATGTATTATTTTGAAATACTGTGAAACCGTAATATTTTTGCTGAAGGTTATCGTACCGTCAGAATCTCCCAGTGGCTCGTGCCTAGACTGGTGTCGGTGTTGGACGTGCTTGTTGTTTGCCTGGATGGCAGTTGAGATCAACACTGACTCACTGTTTTTTTCTGCAGAACAAACATCCTGCAAGGGGTGAAATTGTTCACACAACATGAAAGTTTTTTTTTTTTTTTTGCGTCTGTGTCGTGCATCTAAGAGTGAAGCACAGCTCTCTGCCCGCAGACGGCGGAGAAGCGAGCCATCTGCCGTGGCCTTTGTCCAGGCCTCTGCCTGGCGTCTGTGGATAATGACTCCTGGTGGGAGATGAGACGTCGGCGCGGCAGCCCCGCTGCGCTCTTTCTTCCAGGGGAGGTCTCGGCGCCGCAACCTCCGCCTGGAGGTCCTCAGCGTCGGCAGCAAATAGTGGTGAGGCTGGACTTGGAATAGATCTACAGTCTCAAAAAGTATTTTTTTTACAACTGAATATTCCCCTTATGGGCTAAAAAACAAACGCCAAACAACAGATTGGGTTCAGTAATGTAGTCGCTGCCAGTGGCTTGTTTTCTTCTTAATGGTGTCAAAAGTTTTTTTTCTTCTGATAGATTTCTCTCCATTTTGTTCCTCTGCCCTCAAGTAACATTGTAGCTGCTTATTTTTTTTTAGTTTTTCTCTCTTTCCATTGGTTCAGTGATTACACCTGCATGATGGTATTTATCTGAAAACAAATGATTTCCTTTGGCTGTTTTCTGCTGGACTGGCTTTTCCAGAAACACAGAGACGGTACCAGAGAGAGAGGTCAACCTGTTTTGGGAACGATGCATCTCACCGCTGGGTTGCATTTTCAAATGACTATTTGCCAGCAAACAACTTTTCCGGAGATGCTGGGACTCATCTTAGTTTAATCAACAGCTTGTTGGATCTGTAGCCGGGTGTGGTGGCGGAGCTGTACTATTTTTAGAAGGCGAGGATCGGTAGCTTATGTTTCCGTGTGATGAGCCAGGACGACCGGTGCAAATTGACTTGTCTGTGAAGTGGTCGAGGAGAGGAAGAGGAGGAGAATAGGACAGACAGGTAATTGTGTCTCTGGGGCTCGAGGTAGATCAGTCTGTGATCTGACCTACAAGAAGGGGAAAGAAGAACAGAAAAGCCTTCTTTTCTCACGCCAAGCTTCTGTCGACTCTTCGCAAAAAAGGAAACGGAAAAGGGAACTAATGACCAAAGATGGTCCGATTTGAAAAATGCGACAAACGTCATAAAAAGGCATCAGACACATTGAAAAGATTGACAGAAATGTTGAAAAAAGCGAAAAAATTGTTGAAAAAAGTGGCACAAATGTTGCAAAAATTACGATAAAAATCTTGCAAAATGCTGTCGAAAAAAGGAACCAAAACGTCAAACAGAACTGGAAAAAGTGCCAAAAACTTCCAAATCAGACTGAAATGTCAGAAAATGGTGAAAAATGACTATCAGTGTTTCCCAAAGCCCAAAATGACGTCCTCAAATGTCTCGTTTTGTCCCCAACTCATAGATATTCAGTATCCTGTCCCAGAGGAGAGAAGAGACTAGAACATACTCACATTTATCAGGCTGACATCAGAGAAGTTCGACCTTTTTTCCCATAGAAAAAATAGTTGCCGATTTAATCGATTCGTACCTAATCGATTAATCTTAGTAGCTATCAGGCCCTATCTTGCACTCGGCGCAGCGCGGTGCCAAGGCACCGCAGTTGTCAGTTTCCCGTCCAGCGCCCGCGTCTTTTAAACAGCAAATGCACCTGCGCCCATCTCTGCGCCCACGGGTGTGCTGGTCTTACAGGGAGGTGTGTTCAGGTGCATTCTGGGCGTGCTGGTCTTACAGGGAGGTGTGTTCAGGTGCATTCTGGGCGTGCTGGTCTTACAGGGAGGTGTGTTCAGGTGCATTCTGGGCATGCTGGTCTTACAGGGAGGTGTGTTCAGGTGCATTCTGGGCGTGCTGGTCTTACAGGGGAGGTGTGTTCAGGTGCATTCTGGGCATGCTGGTCTTACAGGGAGGTGTGTTCAGGTGCATTCTGGGAATGCTGGTCTTACAGGGAGGTGTGTTCAGGTGCATTCTGGGCATGCTGGTCTTACAGGGAGGTGTGTTCAGGTGCATTCTGGGCGTATTGCTATCTTGAGGCAGTGGGAAGTGATCGCACCATTGACCAACAATAACCTGGTCTAAAGTCAATAACGCAGCATTTCATTGTTATTTTAACAGAGCATTAGTAAAATGCTCCCAGGCTTGTGCACAGCACGTGCACACTATGCTTGTTACACACAAATCCTCCATCATAACAGCAATGCTCCAAGGTCCAAACGCGCCTGGCTTTTAAAGGGATTGGGAGATGATCTCTGATTGGTTGATTGCATGTTACGCCCAAAACACACCTTTGATTAATGAAGACACTAAGTCCAACCCTTTAGAACCATGCGCCCGGACCACGGACCCTTTTTACCGCCGTCAAACTAGCAAAAGTGGATTTGGACACGCCCTAAACACACCTGCACCAGGCGCTTCACGCCGTGAATTTTTACCGCAACTGAAACTCTTCCATGAAACCCCCAGAACTTTTGTACACAATTTTTTACTGCCTCTTTTATGCAGAAATGTAGTTCTGTTTTGGGTCCGGAGTTGTAGTTCCTGACCCGCTAAATGTCCCACTCACTCAAAACAGCATGGGTGTTTTTTTTTCAAAGTTTGTGGAAGCACCAGAGACACAAAATAACACCCCAAATCCCAGAAAGAGTGATTTTTTTTTTCATAATACGGGCACTTTAAAAATGAATATCTTTTGCTACATTTACACCTCGAGTCCATACTAATACAGCGTTTCCGAGCCCCCAAAACTTTACCATTTGGAAACACTGCTGTCCCGTTTTTGGGTTGAAAACTCCGGGGTTGCTTTGTAGTGTGGACGGACACACACGAGAGCTTTGGGAACTTATGGGTCAGACAGCTCACAGACCTCTCAGTAACAGTTCCACCTCGTCGTCGCTCCAAGCTGATACATCCCTGCTCTTACTTTTCACCATTGTTCTTTCGCCAAAGCATTTTCTGTTTTTTCCAATTATACATCCATGATTTGCAACCGCAGAGTAGCGCCAGGCACACACGTGCCCAGTGTGTGTGTGAATGGTCGTTGTCGGGCGGAGATCATTTCTGAAACGGAGCCTAAACGCTTGTGTGGACAGAGATCGATTTTGTCAACGTTCTCAGCGGACATTGGTAGAAAGATTAGTAACCTATTTTTAAAATTTCAAGAACATACTTGTTCCCTTGTCCTTTCTTTTTCTGCCTGTATAGTAGGGGCTGCACAATTTTATCGAAATCGCAATATGGACTAATCCAAATCGCAGGGGGGGGTGCAGTATTTGTTAAAGGCAAAATATGTGTCTAACCATTCTGAATGAAGTATTGTGGTGCTGCAGAGACGTCCCGGGACTACAAATCCCATCCTACAGACTACAGAAAACATCTTTGTTTGGTACATATCCTGTTTTAGGCAGAGCTCCTCTTTATCTATGATCTAAAATTGAGTTCAGCAGAAATTGAACGCCTGCTCGAGCCCACATTTCGGGGCATTAAAAAGTCTTCTGGGAAATTGAAAGCCACAAAAGTTCCCGGGGTGGTGTAACACACAGGCGTTCACCATAGACTGAGTTGAAAATTGGGAAAAAGTCATACGTATGTTTTGCGGTGTCACAGCAGAACAACCTCGTGATAAATATAGAATTTGGCTTCACGGCGAAAACCACAGTCACCACCCGTGACCTCAGGCCTTCACTCAAGCTGAATGGCGAAGGCGTCAGTCAGCAGGCAAGACAATTCATTTGTAAACGATAGGAATAGAAAAAAAGAAAGAAGGAAATGCCTTGTATTAATCTGCAGAACTCTTATTTTTCTCCTTCCTTTCACCAGAAACTTTAAGGTGATCATTCATGGTTGACAGCGATATTACCTGGGCGGCGTACCTCTGAAAATGAAAGACCACTCTGACAACATCCTGGCAGCCAGCTGGTATTTGCAAATGATTTTTTTTTATATTCGCCTTAGGCGGCATTGCGGCCTTAGCACAGTGCGTCTGAATGCATCTAAAACATGAGGACAGTGTTTTGTTTATCTTTTTTTAGCCAGACGACATCTATTAATAAAGATTATAGAAGAAACTAAGCTCAGCTTTGACGAGGCTGTAATTGAAACTAATTAAAGACACCGGTAGGTCGCCCTTGACACACCGGACAACTCCAGGCAGGCTCTGCAGCGGAAGACGGATAGTGAAAGAGAGAGTAACTACAGAGACGAGATGGAGTGGGCCAAAAAAAAAATGAGAGCAGCTAGAAGCTCAGAATCAAAGAAGGCACGCCGATTTGGAGAAACCAACCTCTCCCTGCGTAATGTCCTACGACAGCTGCTGAGAGCCTAAAGCCGCAGCAGCGGCACCAATCCCGCCCTGTCTGACAGAACAGCAAACATAATCTGCTGTCGGCCAGATTAACAGAAGACCACAGCAGCATGGAAATGAAGTGAAGGCAGCCAGCGTTTCAGAGAGGCTCTCCCTAATCTGCAAATCCCTCCATCAAGGTCACCAGGGAGAAAAACTGATGGACCAATGACTGACAGAAGAGTGAAGGCTGATTGATAGTAGTGCGTAGGCTCTGTGCAGAGCACACGCCGTAGCCTACGCAAGTGGCCTACGCCGTTGTGAGGATCTATACTTGTGTGTTTGCGTTGACCTGGCGTATCTCTTCAACAGAATGTGTGTATGTGTGCGTGCGGAGAGCGTGGCGGAGCGAGTTAAAGACTGACGGGCGTTGTTTGCAGCCCCGAAACGAGTACCGATTCCTGCGAAGGAGACGGAAAAAAAAACCTGTTTCTCCCTCTGTGCTCCTCGACCACGGTCGGAAAGCTGTAGCAGGAAAAGTTAAGCCTCTTCCTCGATTTCAGGGAGAAGGAGAAATGAGTAGAAGGAAATGCGACGCTACCAAGCCACGGCCGAGTGGACCAATCGCAGTCGTTGGGGGCGGTGTAGTCACATCCCTGACGCGGCCCTGCTACTGCTAGCCTTGTCTGGACACATGGATGTTTCCCATTGATTTACTGCACTCAAGCAGTAGTATACTTCATGTTCAACAGAAATATATACTGATCTGATTACAGCAAAGACAACGCCGGCAGTATTGACGGCAAAATAGGCTCCAGAATATTTTGTTCTGTATTTTTTAAATAACATTTATATCCAACATGCTTGCGCGTCGCGTGACAAACGGGCGTCTGTTCTATTTCTAGCATGCACGCGTTTTCGGTGCGGCTCGAGTCGCGAAATATAAACGGACACACCACGCAGCTGACACGCTCACGCCACGCAGCCAGCGTGTAGCCGGCCTCAGTCTCTAACGACCGTTCCACAGCAACATCTCTACAGTCTGCTTCTCTTCCGCTTATGCGGCCGCTATGACGCAGGTAAGCCACCCCCGCCCCAGCCCGGCGGCCAATAGGAACTAACCGGTGGACTGTGACGTGACAATACCTACAGCGCAGGATTAACGCTTTGTCATGGCCCCTCGGCGTCTTCTACCGACGCACAAGGCATTAACAAGACCAAGAACAGCGTCTCTGCTCAGGATGCCATTCCTCCACTATCTATCTTCACCGAGCAAATATTTGTTTGCTCTTATATTAATGTTTATATTGAGTACAGCCCCTCTAAACATCAATATCAGCCCAGAATTTCACAATCGCTGCATCCCTACCGCTAATATCTCATTTCAGGTTGATTAGGCAACTTGCATGTGTCTTTCTCGATGTCTTATGCAAATGCTCTCACGTGTGTTAACTGACACTCTCAGTCTATCCTTTGTGAATCCGCGTGCAAACACTGACTGACATGTGGCCTTTTGTCGTCGGTTAAACAGAGCACTAAAATGCTGCATTAAATTTAATGAGGCGTCACACTGCCAGGTGCCTACGTAACATCCTTGTCCTCTCAGCTCTCCTCACATCTTTCTCTTGCTGCTAAGTGTTTGTTATGCCTTAAAGATACATTCCTGTTTATTTCCTGGGTCATTTATGAGACATTTCGGGGCCTCTCCGTTAATGAGAGCACGTCGGATGGAGACAGCACAGCCTGTGTGGGCCGTGGTGTCGTTCCTCCAGTGTCCTATCAGTCTTGCGCTGTGTCTTGAATATTAATAGAGCGGAAAAGTGCCCAGAGTGGAATGAGTTTGTGGCTGCGTGGAGCCTCAGTTTTCTGATGATGGTGATTAGTGGAGTAGAGCAATGCAATACTGTGCTGTGTGGTAC
The DNA here is from genome assembly GCA_023566125.1 of Zingel zingel. Lineage (NCBI taxonomy): Eukaryota > Metazoa > Chordata > Actinopteri > Perciformes > Percidae > Zingel > Zingel zingel. The sequence continues at coordinate 4,638,569 of CM042328.1, read as the reverse complement.
AGCAGAGAAACGGATGACTGTTTGGTGCTGTCTTATTTTCAGCTCAGCTTCGATGCCTCAACGGGGCTGGCGCGTTCGAGTTGGCTATTAATGTGCATTCTTAATGAGCTGGCTAAGATAGAACTGGGATGCTACTTGTATTGCATCCATCACCGTTAAAGTTACCTTGTGGTTTATTTATGTTGTCATTTTCAGCCGTAACTAGGGGTGTAAGAAAAGATTGCTACACTACGATATTTTATTTAACAGTACTATATTGATTTTCAAAAATGCAATATTGATTTGTTTTGTTGCTTTTATTGTTGTTTTTTTAGTTTACGTGCAAAAATATTCCTGTAAGACAGTGGTTCACGTTTATGTTGTGTTTAAACGCCCTACTGCTAGATGGCTATGCTGAGACACCACTAGTGTCCTCGCCTAACAGTGCCTAACAGTGCCTAACAGTGCCTGACTTTTTTCTAGAAGCTAACAATATAGCTACGGCTGAACTTTGGCCTACTTTATCATCAGAGGCTGCAGAACCACAATCCCAAACTGGAAGTTTGATTTTCTGTGTACTGAATTGTTTACCTAAAGTAAACTTCTTAGACTTTTATGCACATCATGTCTTTTTCTAAAATTATACTTTAAAGAAATCCCAATATATCGCCTTACGCGCAGTATCGAAATATATTGCAATATATTGACTCGTGACCCAAGTATCGTGATACGTATCGTATCGCCAGAGTCCTGCCAATACACAGCCCTAGCCGTAACTGTAACGTTTTAAAGATATAAAGTTAAACACGGAGGTCCAACCAGCCTGACGTTTCTGCTGTTATTGTCTGTTCTGTGTTGCTTTGCTAGCCTCTTTGATAAACCAAATCTAGCGTTAGGAACAGCAGCATGTCACCGCCGGTCGGACTGACTGCTAGTTTGGGTGGTGTCATGTTCTTTAGTCTGTGGCCCAACGGGTAAATTAGCTCTCCAAGCTAACGTTAGTCAAAGTAAAACATACGAAAGCATCAAACGTGCATTTCAGATGGAGAGTAGATCCAGTTGTTCCTCATCCCCGTTTGCTCAGCGTCGTTAAATTGTTTGGGACGCAGGAGGTGTCTCCCCCGACGTTATTATAAACAAACATTGGGATTGGGTCTGTAAATCTACTACTGTGTCCCTTGTGTGCCAGTCTCCACATTGATTGGGATGATTTACTGGGCAACAAAACAATCGAGAAGACTAGTTGTAGCTCTCATTTGGTACTTTGCCCCCTCAAAGGCATGTTATGGCATTACTATCTGCCATAAAATATCCATTTCTGATCTTCTGGTTATTATTAACCAAGACAGTTTGACTAGTTTCAGCCACGTCAGGCTGCATCAGCTCCACTGGCACCTTGAAAACAGTAAGGCAGGGAGTGAGAGCAAGCAGACTCCCATCAAGCAGGGATCGTCACAGTCTCAGCGCTCGGACTTACCAGAACTTCACAAACAGCCACACTATTGCATTTTATTTTCAGATTCAAAATAGCACCTCGCCAACACTTGCTGCACTTCTCCCGACACACAATATGAGACCAGTACGCATTACTAGGTCAGTTTCACAGGCATTCATTCCAGAAATTGCATTTTCTAGGGACAGCAATGCCGGTCGGTCAGAATGTTAATTTGAATGTTATCTAACCCTTGTGTTGTCCTAGGATCAAATTTGGCCCATTTTCAAAGTTGTTTTTAAATCAGAAATATGGCTTTCTTACAACCAAATTGCCCAAAAATAACATGGATGCATGATGTACGTTGTATAGAATCGTAGCAGGTACAATTGATTACTTTCATTGAATTTTTTGTGTTTTATTCAATGTTATAGCATTTGAAATTATTTTTATTTTTTTAAATGGTTTCAAAACAGTGTCAAGACTAAAGTTTGGCATAAAACAGTCTGTTATTCACTCAACATCCTCTGATCTTAACTATTCGTCACAAAAAAATGCATCATTTCTGCTTTTTTAACTCATAAATTAGGTATAATATTTAAATTAGGTTTAATGACCATGAATTTCAAAAAAGCGTTGAGAAAAGTGACAAAAACATGTGTGTGAAGTGTCAAAAACATTGGAAAAAGTGCCAAAAAAAAGTTCATTTTCAGTTTTGACCCGGGACACATTCATGGTGGACAGGAAGGCAACACGAGGGCTAAACTAGAATTATTGGACGGAGTACCATTTAGTATTGGCACAGATCAAATTTGGGACCGATATTATTTCCCCCTCAGGATGAACTGTAAAAACTTTGGTAATTGTTTCAGTGCTCAACGGGTCAGAAATTCAATTTGTCCAATTCATGTTTTGACCAAATACCTGCAAAACTAATGCCATTTTGTGAAAGCTAAGTCAAGTGGCTTTTAAGGGAGAGTGTGTTGTGAATTCAAGGCTTTCCACCGCAGTCCTTTTACATCCTACCCCACTTTTATTACACACAAGTATCGGATCCACCCCATATGTTCACTCATCTTCTTTGACTGTCTGTCTCAATTACTTTCTTTAGGTTCAGTACCCGGCCCCGTCCTGCTTCCACAAAACTAAACGTGCACACATTAGCAGAAAAGTTTTCCTCTCTCCTTGTCTTGTTTTTCAAGGTCTCGTTGAGCAGCGAGAGAAGCCCCAGAGGAATATCACGGAGACGTGCGCTGAAAGTTTAATCAGGAGGAAATGGGGCGGCACAATCTCGCTTCTTTTTAGTTTAAATTTGCACAGATGGACTCTTGCTGCTTGTCAGGTCCTTGTATGACACACTGAGGGCATCTGCCTGTGACAGAAAGAGGCGAAGAGGAGTGGTAGAGGGGGGGTCAAGGAGAGAGGTGAGGAGATGGGAGGAAAGAAAAGGGTAAGAGAGTAGGGAGAATTAATTTACTATTCAGCTCCTATACAGCTTCTCTGTCTAAGCAGAGGCCAGTCAGGAGATGGAATAGGTTATACATTGAGGCTGAAACGCAGTATGCCAGGTTCCACCTAGACAGTCGGATACTGCGTGCAGGAATTCAGATTGATGTTATAATATTTAAGGAAGTAACTGCCATACGTTTATGTCTAATGCCAGGAACAGACGTACATACATCAGGTCAGAACACGGCCACTCTAGGACTAAAACTTGGTCCCTCAAAAAAGCGGTTTTCTCATATGAACGCCGGACAATGTCCCACTAACCCGGTCCCGACACGGTCCGCAGTTTTCCTCCGACACTTGTTGCTGCACAACAGGAGATTGTCCGTGTTGCCGACCTGTTCTCACATCCTAGAAATACACCGTTTGGTTTAGACGAGGGATAATTTGGTTACACTATACTTGAAGGTATCGACATAATCGTGACATGACACTGTCATAACTATGACATGACACTGTCATGAGCGTGTCATTAACCTTAACCTTTATGACTTCTGTCATTTAGTGTCATTCGGTTTTTGTCATTGACAAGTTGACATTGTTGTCTTGATTATGACAACATGACATTAATCAAAGTGACATTACCAGAAGTTGTCTTGGTCATGACAAGTTGACATTCATTTTGTTTGGGATGTCTTTGTAATGACAACATGACATTAACCAGGATGACATTACCAGAGGATGTCTTTGTCATGACAACTTGACATTATGTCATCCTGTTTAATGTCAAGTTGTCTTAATAAGGACACTCCAACGATATGTAATGTCAAGTTGTCATGACCAAGCCATCTTCCGTTAATGTCACTTTGATTAATGTCATGTTGTCATAATCAAGACAACAAACAATGTCAACTTGTCATGACGAAAACCGAATGACACTAAATGACAGAAGTCATAAAGGTTAAGGTTTATGACACGCTCATGACAGTGTCATGTCATAGTTATGACAGTGTCATCTCACGATTATGTCGATACCTTCAAGTATAGTGTTACCAAGTTATCCCTCGTCTAAACCAATCGGTGTTACCGATAATTTGGCCATAAACAACAGTCTCTTGCCGTTCCTTGAATCTGTCTGGTGATTTCGTCATCGGCCCTTACCGACAAAAGTTCCTGAACGTGGTAGGCTGTTAATGTCTAAATAATTTCAGGTTTACAGTGCGCGTGTGAAAGGGCCTAAAGATTGAAGTACATGAGCACAAAGACAAAACGTTCCAAGAGTTCTCAAACCAAATCTCCTTGCGTACATACTGTACAGTTTGTTATTCAGCGTCATGTTCCTCTAAGCCAGCAGTCTGATTAATAATTCACGGTATTTCATGCAGTCAGTGGTGCCATTTGTATTTAAAGTGTTTCCCTAATTGCCTCCTCCCGTCAAGCTAATTATTTCTCCATTGTGCTGTGATCCTGTAATTCACGACGCCAAGTCACCGAAAGTCACTCAGTGTGTAGAATGACTAAGTGGAAGAAGAAACAACGTCTGTCTTTGTATGCTGAGCTGCAGCGTATCTGTCTGCATGTGTGCGGTTGTGTGTATATAAGGCCTCCGTGGAGCTGTGCGTCACGGCATTGATATTCTCCTCACAGGATTGTCAAGCATGAAATAGGAGAGCACACATTCTGTGGATAAACTCTCAGCACAACGCTGTTGGAGGGTGTGAGTCTGATGCTCTGGAGAAATCTCTCTGCTGACACTGATACTGACATAGTCCCGGGGGGAAGAAAAAACCCTTATTGTGAGTGCTGCACTGCTGTATAACTCATCAACACTTCTTTATAGGGCTGGGTTAAAATAACCGATTCTCAAATCAAAATTGATCTTTGTTTGAGTGATTTGATATCGTTACATAGGATCCAGGTCTTTATATATATTGCTTTCCACCATGGAAGTATAAGTAAAATGTACTTTACACCAACTTTTTAGGGGTCAGTTCTTAATGAAAACATTAACCTGGTGCATTATAAAAAAATATTTATGGTTGGTTCTTGCTTGTACAATTCACAGCGTAAGTTCTCTGAGAATGTCTATTTTTTTTTAGAAATTGACCTCTTTATATGGGCGCGCGCTCTACCAACTGAGCTACCCAAGCTCCCGAGAATCCCTTTTATATCCAAGCTAAATTGGTACTGTAACAGAAATCTACCTAACCTAATTGAGATTGATTAGGAAATGTCATCGAAATGGAAATGGAAATCATTGGCGATACCTAACCCTAGTTCTTAAGGGTGCACACCGGAGGCCCCGCAAAATGTAACTCTTAAAGGTCCCATGGCATGAAAAATTCACTTTGAATTTTGTAACATTAATATGAGTTCCCCCAGCCTGCCTATGGTCCCCCAGTGGCTAGAAATGGTGATAGGTGTAAACCGAGCCCTGGGTATCCTGCTCTGCCTTTGAGAAAATGAAAGCTCAGATGGGCCAATCTGGAATCTTCCCTTTATGACGTCATAAGGGGAAAGGTTACCTCCCCTTTCTCTGCTTTGCCCGCCCAGAGAATTTGGCCCGCCCATGAGAGAGAGAGACATCATGGCTTGCAAACAAGCGAAGCATGGCAGTTGGTCAAGGCCACACCCCCACCCCCCACCTTGCCCCCCCCCCCCCCCCCCCCCTCTCCTCCTCAATAGCATTTAAAGCTACAGACACAGAAATGGCTCATCCTAAGGAAAGGACTGGCTCTAGTGGCTGTAATTCTGCACCAAGGCTGAATTTCGGGAAAGAGACTTCAGATACAGTATTAGGGGACCACTAAGGCCTATATAAAGAGACTTCAGATACAGTATTAGGGGACCACTAAGGTCTATATAAAAGAGGTCTTCAGATACAGTATTAGGGGACCACTAAGGTCTATATAAAAGAGACTTCAGATATAGTATTAGGGGACCACTAAGGCCTATATAAAAGAGACTTCAGATACAGTATTAGGGGACCACTAAGGTCTATATAAAAGAGGTCTTCAGATACAGTATTAGGGGACCACTAAGGTCTATATAAAAGAGACTTCAGATATAGTATTAGGGGACCACTAAGGCCTATATAAAAGAGACTTCAGATACAGTATTAGGGGACCACTAAGGCCTATATAAAAGAGACTTCAGATACAGTATTAGGGGACCACTAAGGCCTATATAAAAGAGACTTCAGATACAGTATTAGGGGACCACTAAGGCCTATATAAAAGAGACTTCAGATACAGTATTAGGGACCACTAAGGTCTATATAAAAGAGACTTCAGATACAGTATTAGGGGACCACTAAGGTCTATATAAAAGAGGTCTTCAGATACAGTATTAGGGGACCACTAAGGTCTATATAAAAGAGACTTCAGATATAGTATTAGGGGACCACTAAGGCCTATATAAAAGAGACTTCAGATACAGTATTAGGGGACCACTAAGGTCTATATAAAAGAGGTCTTCAGATACAGTATTAGGGGACCACTAAGGTCTATATAAAAGAGACTTCAGATATAGTATTAGGGGACCACTAAGGCCTATATAAAAGAGACTTCAGATACAGTATTAGGGGACCACTAAGGCCTATATAAAAGAGACTTCAGATACAGTATTAGGGGACCACTAAGGCCTATATAAAAGAGACTTCAGATACAGTATTAGGGGACCACTAAGGCCTATATAAAAGAGACTTCAGATACAGTATTAGGGGACCACTAAGGTCTATATAAAAGAGACTTCAGATACAGTATTAGGGGACCACTAAGGCCTATATAAAGAGACTTCAGATACAGTATTAGGGGACCACTAAGGCCTATATAAAAGAGACTTCAGATACAGTATTAGGGGACCACTAAGGTCTATATAAAAGAGACTTCAGATACAGTATTAGGGGACCACTAAGGCCTATATAAAGAGACTTCAGATACAGTATTAGGGGACCACTAAGGTCTATATTAAAGAGACTTCAGATACAATATTAGGGACCACTAAGGTCTATATAAAAGAGACTTCAGATACAGTATTAGGGGACCACTAAGACCTATATAAAAGCATCCAAAAAGCAGCATGTCATAGGACCTTTAACAACAAATTGGGTATATTTTATATCACTGCTGACCACAAGTAGAGGGTTTTTTGAGTGGTCAAACCTTTGCAGTTGTGCGCTGGTGGGGAAGTCAAACACGTGGTACTCAGCTGCAAAACAGCGTTGCATTCAGAAACTAATTCATAGCTCAGCACATCTCCAATATATAATATATGATTGTTCAGATACACCATTCCGGCTGTTAAAAGCTGCAGATTGACTGAGGTTAATAACTTTTTATGACCAAGTATTATATATTAATGGGCATCCACAGAAATGGTGGTCTTGGGAGAAATGGCTGCCTTTGGATTTAATTATAAACTATGAAAATGAACATGCTGAGACTTGAAAGCTGTGGACGATTGCAGATAATAAATCACAATCTCCAGTTAGTCACATTTTATCAGTTAATGTATTGGTGTGTGTCCTTCCTTGTGGTGCATTTAAAGACACTTTGGGCCATATTTTAAAGCAACACTATGTAACTTTTAGCTGCAGCTGTAGTTCCAATGAGACCACCTGTAGGGGGACTGAAGCGGGGAAGCGCTGGGCGCAGGTATTTAGGGCGTGTCCAAATCCACTTTTGCTAGTTTGACGGTGGAAAAAAGTGTCCGTGCGCCGGGCGCATGGTTCTAAAGGGTTGTACTTAGTGTCTTCATTAATCAGAGGTGTGTTTTGGGCGTTACATGCAATCAACCAATCGGAGATCATCTCCCATTCCCTTTAAAAGCCAGGCGCGTTTGGACCTTGGAGTTATGATGGAGGATTTATACACAGAGCTAAAGGATCTTAGTCCCACCGAGGGGAAATGTCACACCACTAACCACCTGTGTGAAACAAATCTCTCCACCGTGTCATGTTGTAAACTCAGATAGATTCTGATTGGCTGTCCGTGTCTTTCTCCGCCGTGTCATGTTGTAAACTCAGATGGATTCTGATTGGCTGTCATTGTTTCTATCGTTCATCAAATGGCTCTGAAAGTGATGCCAACGATATTGTTTTCCACTGGATTTAGAACCATTTTTAAAAGTAAATGTTTATAGTTATTGTTATAGTTATCGTTATTGTTCTTGGTGTGGACGGCCCTTTAGTCAAATAAGAATTTCTTTAATCGAGGACATGGACCCATTGAGTTTTTAGAGCGTTTATCGGTGTTTTAAGCCCCCTACGTCTCCTTCCAGGCAGCGCTACGACCATTGACTTCAAGACACCTAATCTTAACCCTAACCCTAACCCTAACCATTGCCTAATCCTAGTGCCGTTGGGGGCTTAAAACACCGATCAACACTCTAAAAACTCAATGGCTCCATGGAAATCGATCTAAAAATCCACGGTGCATTTGGACAGTGATGGGCAGAAATGTAGTGCACTGTTATTGTAGTTGACTGGCTGCAACAAGCCTCCATTATGGTCCTTTACACCGGCCTTCACAGCAGCGAAAATATCAAGGAGCGTGCCGGTGTGTATGACAGCACTCATGACCGTCTTTCTACGTGTTTGTATGTGTCCACAGGGGGTTAACCGGGTGGGGAAGGACGCTCAGGTGGGACGCGACGGCGTGCGGAGGAAAGACTGGCACGACCAGGAAGCAATCAAAAGAGATTCCTCTCGATCCGGTAGGTGCAAAACCTCCTCAGAGTCCCTCCTCAAAGATATCTTGTCAAATGTAAAGGAGAACTGCCTGACATATTCATCATGTACTGTATCCTCATCTTCACACATTTATGGACTTCCATCGAGATGGACTGTTGTTCTCTGGCTCTTACTGCTCTGCAGCAGCGGTGTAAATCTCAGCTTTGAATGCACTTCCGTCGTCATAAATACAGTTTATATCTGCTGCAATCATCACCAACCCAGTTTTATTATCTGTTCAGGGAAATCCACCTCTATGCAAACAATGTAAATGAGTTGGAATGGGTTTATCCCTGAAAATGAGCCGTTAACGGCTACAAGTTATTTTGCTCACTGCTTAATGAAACATGCAGGTCTGTGAATGACGAGGGTAGTTTTTGTCGCGTGGGTTCCCACAGGTCCCTGACTCTACTTTGTAGTAAATCTGCCCAAGACGACGCTGTGAAAACGTGACGTTTTTTAAGCAGTTCAGCCATTATAGGTCATATTCATTTCATCGGGTTTCGTCAGCGGCTTTCTTGCTCTGAATGTACAAGCTTTGATTTCCACCGGCCGCGGTTGTGAAGAAATCCGTTTTGTTGAGTTCTTTCCAACTTGCGCTGTAACCCACAGCTGGACATCGTGTTGTGTGTTCTTCACCCATGACTTTCTCGTACTTTTATTTACACGGATGTTTAATTGAAGATGTGTCTGTGCTACTTCAGTTTTTTTGTATTTTGAAAGTTGTTGTGCCCACTGTTCTCTTGGTGAGAAATTGAAGTAAACTTTCATATGTCACGTTTTTGCAGGTATTTTATTTTTTTAATAATATGAAATTGACCATGTTTTCCATTTATACTGAACAAAATTATAAATGCAATCCTTTTGTTTTTGCCCACATTTTTCATGAGCAGAACTCAAAGATCTAATACTTTTTCTATGTACACAAAAGGCCTTTTTCTCTCAAATATTGTTCACAAATCTGTCTAAATCTGTGTTAGTGAGCACTTCTCCTTTGCCGAGATAATCCGTCCACCTCACAGGTGTGGCCTATCAAGATGCTGATTAGACAGCATGATTACTGCACAGGTGTGCCTTAGGCTGAATCCCAATCCTCCCCTTATCCCGTCCCCTTAACCCTTAACCCTTGTCCCTTAGCCCTTGTCCCTCGAACCAAGTGGCAAGGGCTACGGGGGAAAACCTACCCCTATGAAATGGGACGCCACTTGCTTACATCATCATACTTACTTAGGTCTGTTTGCAATAAATATTTGTATACACACTGTATGGTGTGTTTTATATCTGTTTCAGTTATTACTGTTTTGAATGTCATTGATGTTCAGAAACACTTTCTTTGTTAACAAAAAGCTGTCTTTATTGCCCAATAAAGTAAACATTACAGGCAAAAACATTATATAAAATATGTTATATTACAGAACCATTATCAACTATTAGAACCATAACTTACATGTCACACACATATAAAGAAGGCACTCAAATGTATAAAACAAAAAAGACCAACACAAGACCACAAACAAACAAAAGACTACAGCTATTCTGATATTCCAGACCCCAGTCTGATGCCTGCTGGCCAGTAACCTTTCCCTCCATACCCCATTTATACCCCATTTACAACAATGTACAGGTGCATGAACAGGAATGAATTACACGTTTACAATAATACAGTACCAATACAATAATGAATGGCTACAACATGAACGCAGAAACTTCTGCTCGTTTTCAGAAAGTGGATCAGCTGCTGGGATTCCTCCGCCGTCCCTGTGTGATACTGGACGGTATATGTTCCTCCAGCGTCCCTGTGTGATACTGGACGGTATATGTTCCTCCAGCGTCCCTGTGTGATACTGGACGGTATATGTTCCTCCAGCGTCCCTGTGTGATACAGGACGGTATATGTTCCTCCAGCGTCCCTGTGTGATACTGGACGGTATATGTTCCTCCAGCGTCCCTGTGTGATACTGGACGGTATATGTTCCTCCAGCGTCCCTGTGTGATACAGGACGGTATATGTTCCTCCAGCGTCCCTGTGTGATACAGGATGGTATATGTTCCTCCAGCGTCCCTGTGTGATACTGGACGGTATATGTTCCTCCAGCGTCCCTGTGTGATACAGGACGGTATATGTTCCTCCAGCGTCCCTGTGTGATACTGGACGGTATATGTTCCTCCAGCGTCCCTGTGTGATACAGGATGATATATGTTCCTCCAGCGTCCCTGTGTGATACAGGACGGTATATGTTCCTCCAGCGTCCCTGTGTGATACAGGACGGTATATGTTCCTCCAGCGTCCCTGTGTGATACAGGATGATATATGTTCCTCCAGCGTCCCTGTGTGATACTGGACGGTATATGTTCCTCCAGCGTCCCTGTGTGATACAGGACGGTATATGTTCCTCCAGCGTCCCTGTGTGATACAGGACGGTATATGTTCCTCCAGCGTCCCTGTGTGATACAGGACGGTATATGTTCCTCCAGCGTCCCTGTGTGATACAGGACGGTATATGTTCCTCCAGCGTCCCTGTGTGATACAGGACGGTATATGTTCCTCCAGCGTCCCTGTGTGATACAGGATGATATATGTTCCTCCAGCGTCCCTGTGTGATACAGGACGGTATATGTTCCTCCAGCGTCCCTGTGTGATACAGGACGGTATACGTTCCTCCAGCGTCCCTGTGTGATACAGGATGATATATGTTCCTCCAGCGTCCCTGTGTGATACAGGATGATATATGTTCCTCCAGCGTCCCTGTGTGATACAGGACGGTATATGTTCCTCCAGCGTCCCTGTGTGATACAGGACGGTATACGTTCCTCCAGCGTCCCTGTGTGATACAGGATGATATATGTTCCTCCAGCGTCCCTGTGTGATACAGGATGGTATATGTTCCTCCAGCTAGCGTTAGCAGGTAACCACCGGTTTTGCAGTAGCTTGTTAATAGCTAGATTAGCATGAAAACATGTCCCAGAGATGGTTCGGCTCGGTACACATATGTTATTAACCCCTAGGTTCAGGTTAAAGCCTAAAGAATCTCATCAGCATCAGTGAGCCAATAAACACGCAGCATGCTTCTACCAAGATCTAATGATGCCTGTGATTGGCTGTCTGTTTCTAAACTCTACGTTACACAGAGACGGGGTTCACGTGGTAGGAGCTGAAAAATCAATAAAAAGATTTGTGCCATACTGTGTAATGTTGCGTTTGTTAAAATGGATTTTTATAAATAATGGTATGGTATCGAAAAAAGTATCCTTCAGAAACCGGTATCAAAGTCACAGTATTGGTATTGGTACCGGTATTTGAACGATACCCAGCCCTACGCTCAGAGCAAAACAACTCCTCACCCGGTTTAGTTTGAGGACACTGCCAACTAGAGCTGTCAATCTTCCTCTATAATACCATTCGAATTCCATTTGACATTTTTTTTTATATTCAAATAATATTCAAATATGCAATGCTCAATTGCAGCCTGTAAAATAATTTGTACTACAATTCTCGGGCTTATGCATTGTCGATGGCATTACAAGCATGTGGTTGTTGTTACACGTTCCATCCACTAGAGGGGCTTCCAACATTAGCCTGGCCTTGAAGGGACCTGCACGCAACTGTTTACATTAATTTTCCACCACGAGCACACAGCGACAAACACACATCAACAGAGAACTCTGTAGTTAAACATTATCTAGTGAAGCGGCTCTGTTGTAAAGACTAACAGTGCTCGGTTAGCACAATGACATCACGTTGGAAAGCACAGCCGAAACGTTTTGTCATAAACTAGCTAGGTAAGTAACAAAGAATGCTAACGGCATCAATTACTAAGCCAAACGGTGCTGTCACTACTATTTTAGTGATTTATAAGCAACCTGTTTCTTGCAGATGTTCACGTTACTGAGAATACAGCTATTAGAAAGTAATATATAAGTAGAAGCTAACTCTGACAGCTGTAGGGCAGCTAACATTACCTTTAGCTGTCTCCATGAAGCTCCCAGCTATGCTAACGTTACTAGCTATACCTCGCGATGCAGTTAGAAAATAAGAACGAGTTAACTAATGATAACATAAGCACTTTGGCTCGGTGGAAGTCGATTTTAATACTATACTAACCGTATACTAACGTTACTCTGTACATAACGTTAGCTCCGTAACACGTAATGTTGTACTAACATTACTCTGTACATAACGTTAGCTCCGTAATGTTGTACTAACGTTATCTTTGCCTTGTGTTTCTCACTCCCGCTAAGTTATTGTTCATAAGACATGACATGAGTGACACATGCGGGTAGGCCCAGGCGAGAAGAGGGAGATTAGCTAACGTTAGCCAACACAAAAAAAAAAAAAGAAGTCGCATTCAAATAGTAATTTCAGCATTCAAATAGTATTGATTTTTTTACTATTCGTATTATATTCGAATTTCGGCATTCGTTCCAACAGCCCTACTCCCAACCCTGAGGTGCTCTACTTTTATTACATTGCCAGAAATTATTGTTTAAACTTTGATTTTACCCATTATCTTATCAAATGAAATGGAAAACTTTTGGTTTTTTTCTTCCTTTTTGCCTCTAAGCAATGTTGTTCTAACACAAGTTGGCTAGTGTTTGGAACGGGGTGTAGACTTAAGATAACTGCTGTATGAATAGATGCACTGAGGTCCGTGTGTGTGTGTGTTTTGCAGGTAACGGTGAACAGGGGAAAGCGTTCCCGCTGACCGACGCTGACCGGGTGGACCAGGCCTACAGGGAGAACGGCTTCAACATTTACGTCAGCGACCGGATCTCTCTCAACCGCTCCCTCCCAGACATCCGGCATGCCAAGTAAGTCCTGTGTGTGTGTCTGGGTGTGTGTCTAGGGAGGGGGAGCAAAGATAAACATTTAGGTGTGGTCTTAGCTTATGGCGCTTCCAAGATGTTCATATGTTTACAACGGTTCAAATTGGACCAAGAAATCTCTGACATCTTTGTACGTCTTAAAGGCTCCTCCAGGTGCATGTGTCTTCACAGTCACTGCACTTATATTTTCCTCTACTGTTAATACCCTGAAGGTTAACTACAAAAGGTCATTTTCAGATTTGCAAGAACTTCAAAAATTAGTTTTGAATAAACCTTGACTTGCTTATTGCATTATAGAACCAATCCCAATGTTTGTTTGCAATAACTTCCTGGTAGAAAACTCCTGCGTCCCGTACATCCAATTTAACGGCGCTGAGCAAACAGGGACGAGGAACAACTGGATCTACTCTCATCTCCTTCATCTAAAAGGCTCGTTTGATCCTTTCACGTGTCAACATGTTCATTAACGTTAGCTTGGAGAGCTAATTTACCTGTTGGGCCACAGACTGAAGAACATGACACCACCCAAACTAACATTCAGTCCGACCGGCGGTAATATGTCGCTGTTCGTAACGCCATTTACTGATGTATCAAAGACGCTAGCAAAGCAACACAGCACAGAAAATAAGCACAGCAGAAACATAGTCAGATAGGTCGGACCTCCATGTTTAGCTGTATATCTTCAAAAGGGGCTCAGCCCTATGTTCCCACATTTCTAAGATGTTTCTTAAAATTAGGCCCTATGTTAGGGTTAGGGTTACATTCCATCTGTAGTCCATTGCTACTGGATAATAGGTTGGGTGTAATTGGCTACCAAATTGGGAGAAAGGGGGATACAATCTGATACAAATTTATGAAGAAGGAAATGTGGGAACATAGGGCCTAATTTAATATATATCTTTAAAAGTTACAGTTACGGCTGAAAATGACAACAGAAATAAACAAGTTTGCCGATTTCACATATATTCGCAATTCAAATCAACGGCCATTTGTCTACCTGGAAGTGATTTTTGTGTTAGCACGACGTCACAGTGGTTCTGTCCATACTGACATTTTAATACAGGATTGTTAAGTGTATCATAACTGACAGTACTATACAGATATGGCGCAACTACAGCAATTGATGATTAGGTATAAATATTTCAAAAACATTTTATTTCTATATTTATACATATCGTTTATTTAACCAGGTAAACGTCTTGTTGAGACATTGAGAGAAGTGTGACCTGGCTAACAGAGCATCATGAACATTGTCACAATAAACACAAACTGTACAAAGAGACAAATATAACAGCCACGTATAACAGTACAAATGAGTGAGTACACTATCAAGTTCAAATGCAATACAAGAGAACCGTTATAATGCATGAATAGGTACCATTTTTAAATGATTTCAGCAAGAGATTTTGGGAGCAATCGCATTGAGCGAGAGTGCTATTTTCTGGATCCTATAAAATGGGCTTCTCCCATAGTAGTCAGCTCTGACAGTTTCAGGTCCTTCAGAATATTATTCCAGGGAGAAGCGACAGCGTATGTAAAAGCTTTTCTGCCTAGTTGTGCTCTAACCTTGGGGACCAACGTCTGTAGAATATTGTGAGAGTGCCGGCCATGCGGATTTTTGTTTGTTTTACACAGATAAGAAGGAATCAGACCAAGGACAGATTTCTAAATAAAAGCCAACCAATGTGAAGGTCTGCGAACATGCAAAGAGGGCCATTTACTCTAGCAGCAGCACCGAGGGCGAGATTTCAGCAGACATTATGAATATAAACGTAAAGCACAATACAGTATCCAGCATCTTTAGGCACTGGTCCGGTGCATTCATAGAGAGCAAATCACCGTAGACCAATTAAGGTAATAATGTTGTGAAGATCAAATGTTTCCTTGCCTAGAGGGACGTATCCCCTCAAAATGAAACTTAATTTTTTTAATTTAACCTTTATTTAACCAGGTTAGTCTCATTGAGATATAAAATCTCTTTTTCAAGAGAGACATGGCCAAGATAGAAGAACCATTTTGTTAGATAGAAAAACAATTTACAATCACAAAAGAGGCAAAGACATCTCAAGTGCATTTCAATTAAAGTACCATTACTTAAAACATTTGCATGTGTGGATGGACCCATGTTCTATGGTTTTAACATAACCTTTCAAATCATTTAAGGAATTTAGACACTGTAGTTTGAGTGTTTTCTGTAGGTCATTCCAAGTAGAAGGTGCAGCAAACATGAAAGCCGTTTTAAACAACTCTGTCCGGGCTTGAGGTACATTCAATTAAATAGTGTTCTGGGACTGTCAAGCAATGAAATAGTGTTCTGGGACTGTAAACCATAAGTACTCTAAGTAAGAAAGAAATTCAGATATGTAACATGGGAGTCTGCCTAAAATGCCTTTTGTATATGAACATATAAAGGTGATAATTGTAACAATTTAAGTTTCAGCTTGGAGACAAGGTTTTTTAATTGACAAGTTCTGATCAGTGAATTAACTGGACAACTATTTGCTTTGTTCATGAATCTGTCCATTATTTTCTCGATGGATTAGTTGTTTGGTCCATAAAAAGGTGAAAAATGTGGATCAGTGTTTCTTAAAGCCCAAAATGACGTCCTCAAATGTCTTGTTTTGTCCACAACTCAAAGATATTCAGTTTCCTGTCACAGAGGAGAGAAGAAACTAGAACAATATTCATATTTAACAAGCTGACATCAGAGAATTTTGACTTTTTCATAAAAAATTACTCAAACTGATTAATAGATTTTCAAAATAGTTGGCGATTAATGTAATAGTTGAGAACTAATCGATTATCTTTGCAGCTCTACTGATCAATAATAATACCTAATTTCTGATATGTTGGGACCGTTTCAATTCCAACCCCTTGAGCAGTCAAGATCTGTCTCGATAAGTTGTTTTGCCTCATTTTCAGCCGTGACTCACTAATGTTAATAATAAATAATTCATTACATTATTATAGCCCTTTATCATAGACATTCAAAGCTCTTCACATGTTGTGGACCAAGCAGTCAAGGAACACCGGAACACAGGCTTAAAGGTCCTATGACATGCTGCTCTATAGGCCTTAGTGGTCCCCTAATACTGTATCTGAAGTCTCTTTTATATAGACCTTAGTGGTCCCCTAATACTGTATCTGAAGTCTCTTTTATATAGGTCTTAGTGGTCCCCTAATACTGTATCTGAAGTCTCTTTTATATAGGCCTTAGTGGTCCCCTAATACTGTATCTGAAGTCTCTTTTATATAGGTCTTAGTGGTCCCCTAATACTGTATCTGAAGTCTCTTTTATATAGACCTTAGTGGTCCCCTAATACTGTATCTGAAGTCTCTTTTATATAGACCTTAGTGGTCCCCTAATACTGTATCTGAAGTCTCTTTTATATAGACCTTAGTGGTCCCCTAATACTGTATCTGAAGTCTCTTTTATATAGGCCTTAGTGGTCCCCTAATACTGTATCTGAAGTCTCTTTTATATAGGCCTTAGTGGTCCCCTAATACTGTATCTGAAGTCTCTTTTATATATACCTTAGTGGTCCCCTAATACTGTATCTGAAGTCTCTTTTATATAGACCTTAGTGGTCCCGTAATACTGTATCTGAAGTCTCTTTTATATAGACCTTAGTGGTGCCCTAATACTGTATCTGAAGTCTCTTTTATATAGGCCTTAATGGTCCCCTAATACTGTATCTGAAGTCTCTTTTATATAGGCCTTAGTGGTCCCCTAATACTGTATCTGAAGTCTCTTTTATATATACCTTAGTGGTCCCCTAATACTGTATCTGAAGTCTCTTTTATATAGGCCTTAGTGGTCCGCTAATACTGTATCTGAAGTCTCTTTTATATAGACCTTAGTGGTCCCCTAATACTGTATCTGAAGTCTCTTTTATATAGGCCTCAGTGGTCCCCTAATACTGTATCTGAAGTCTCTTTTATATAGGCCTCAGTGGTCCCCTAATACTGTATCTGAAGTCTCTTTATATAGGCCTTAGTGGTCCCCTGATACTGTATCTGAAGTCTCTTTATATAGGCCTTAGTGGTCCCCTAATACTGTATCTGAAGTCTCTTTTATATAGGCCTTAGTGGTCCCCTAATACTGTATCTGAAGTCTCTTTTATATAGGCCTTAGTGGTCCCCTAATACTGTATCTGAAGTCTCTTTTATATAGGCCTTAGTGGTCCCCTAATACTGTATCTGAAGTCTCTTTATATAGGCCTTAGTGGTCCCCTAATACTGTATCTGAAGTCTCTTTTATATAGACCTTAGTGGTCCCCTAATACTGTATCTGAAGTCTCTTTTATATAGACCTTAGTGGTCCCTAATACTGTATCTGAAGTCTCTTTTATATAGGCCTTAGTGGTCCCCTAATACTGTATCTGAAGTCTCTTTTATATAGGCCTTAGTGGTCCCCTAATACTGTATCTGAAGTCTCTTTTATATAGACCTTAGTGGTCCCCTAATACTGTATCTGAAGTCTCTTTTATATAGACATTAGTGGTCCCCTAATACTGTATCTGAAGGTTTATATACCCCAAAACAAAGATTCACAAGTAAATAAGGCAATGAGTTATAGGGCCCTTTAAAAAAGGTCAACAAAACATAACTCTACTGAAAAATGAGTCTAACCAAATCAAAATGTTAATAATTAGATTTACTACCTGATGAATAAACAGATTTTTCACTTTCAGTGCAGTTCCAAAGGAACCATGTTGGTGATTCTCATCTCATTTCAATCTGCCACATCAGTTTTTCTAGACGAAAAGCACTTCCTCTTTCCAATTTCCAGTAAAGTGCACAGTAACCTCAGGCAAAACTGATGTTTTTCTTTACAAAGAAATAAATC
Source organism: Zingel zingel (assembly GCA_023566125.1). Taxonomy (NCBI): domain Eukaryota; kingdom Metazoa; phylum Chordata; class Actinopteri; order Perciformes; family Percidae; genus Zingel; species Zingel zingel. The sequence continues at coordinate 4,620,308 of CM042328.1, read as the reverse complement.
TTCCGCGTTAGTATGAGCAGTTCCATCTGAAAAGAGGCCACAGAGGGACACAGAGGGCCAAGAGTCTGCAGGTTTTCATTCCAGCCAAAGACTGCAGCAGGTTATTTCACAGATTGGCACTCCATCAACCGGAAAGGAAAAAAAAATGGATCACCTGGTGCAGCCTTTGGTTGGATTGAAAAACTGCAGACTCCCAGGCCGTCGTGACAGATGGTTGTTGTTCCCCAAACATAAGGTTGACTATTGGACAGGAGGCCAACTCGAGTGCAGGACTGACCTGGGAAATCTGTTTTTAATCTTCATTTTTAATCTTTTTTAAGGTACGCAGACAGAAAGTCAAATATCTGATGCAATTCTGAGTTTTTTGAGGATTTTAAGAGAGAGCTGTTGAGTTCCGAATTTGGATTGTGAGAGAGAAATGAGGACCCGACTGCTTGTATGCATGTATTTCATTATGTTGCAGTTTGACGAGGCCAACTCAAAGGCTAAATGGCTTCTGATTGTTGATTGCAAAAATCAAACCTTTCGAATTGTCTTTAGGGCTGTAAACTCAGACATGATTGCTGTGACTCGAAATTTAAGACCTGCTGAAATCCCAGAGCAATAGAACATACATAAGAAAGTGACAAGCAGGCCTAACTTAGCCATCCAGTGTGAATGTTTAACTAATACGGCTGTGCATTGAAACAATTTGGTCTCAGCTATGCAGAACATTCTTTTAACATAGTGTCACGGGAAAACCACACTATGGGAAAACGTGATCTTATTGTTACGTCTCTAGGACTTCCAGAGTTTGGTTAACTTGCGCACTTGAAACTACGAAAACTAAACGCTAGCCCGCCAGGCTGAAGGTAAGGATGAAAAGGCCCACCTTTGTCCTCCGCTTGCTGCGTCTTTGACCAGCTCAGCCCTTGATGCAGCGCCGATCAGCATCAACGCTCCTTAACTCTGACGCAAGTAAGCCACACCAACCTCAGCCTGCTGGTAGGCCAAGACAGCCAATAGCAAAAACACTGGGCCGTGACAATAGCTTTGAAAACAAAATGTTCAAACACTGTCATTAAGTGGTTTTAATACCCAAAAGTCTTAAAGGTCCCATATCATGATTATACTTGTATTTTGGGTTTCTACTAGAGCATATTTACATGCTTAAATGTTCACAAACCCCTTCTGAAAATACCTGTTTTCAACCTCTGTCTGAAACGCTCCGTTTTAGCGCCTGTCTCTTTAAGACTCCCTCCTGAAAAGGCCCCGTCTGCTCTGACTGGTCAGCGTTTCCGGGTCTTCAGCATCGGGGCTCTGCACCGTAATTGCAGCTGGGGAATGACGGTAACGGCACTGTAGTGGGACTCTGTACCTAAATATGGTATAGTTGTGACATCACAACTGTACGGAAGTCCCGACAGCTCATTTAAAGGCACAGTTTCTGAACACAGGCTGTATGCATTTCCCTGTGGACTGAGCGTTTTTGATGCTTTTAAAGTATTTTATATAGCACCTCAACCTGATTTATAACCAAACAAGACTTGGAAATCTCACAAATGGGAAGCAAATTACCTGTAAAACAACATTGTGTGCCATCAATAGTTGCATTGGACCCCCCTCCCTCCTCTTACGCAAGTTGTGACAGCATGACGTTGGCCAATGGGATAATACTGCCCCAAAACCTAACCCTACTCATAACAATGTTTACACCTTTAATTTTCCACGCTGGATCCGTCCCAACTCATTACAACGAGCACTGTTTGGAGCACTTGTTCCAATTAACAACCTGCCCAGTCTATTCACAGGAGACACGTAGCTCTACACCGACAGAAGCCGATTACACGCCGCACAACACCTATGTACTTATAAACCGTGTTCTTGACAGCAATTATCAGTGTCATTGATGTTCCCCTCTGTGCGCAAGGTGTGAAGAACTGACGGATGTATGCTGTGTTGCACTGGGGCAGCTTTAATCTGAGTGCAGGGGGACTTTCCAAGGAGTGGTTCCTTTAGAAGAAGGAAGATGAATAGAGGAAGCAGAGAGTCTATTTTAACCACATTGGTCACATTACCCGCGTTTGCGTTGACAGGTCATGCACGTTTTGAAGTATCGCATTAGAAAAGCTGGATGGAAACGGCAACATTTGATACAACTTCCTCAATTGCGCACAAGTTTTCCCGTGCTCTTGAGATGTTTTTTTTTCCCCTTTGTGAAAAGAACAGTTGATGCTCTAAATGGGATATGGAAACGTCTCTGCTGGATAAGTTCTGACGTAGCGAACATTTAACAGCTGTCTTCTGTCAGCATCTTCACGGATGTTCCCATAACTGTCTTTGTCTCCGGCCATCATGAAACATGAATTGCCCTTTGAGGGATATTATTTATCCCACAAAGGGCAAGTCTTTATTAGTTGTTTGAACTTGAATACTAGCTGACATGAAACAACAATTGAATCAAATTCCTGAAGAACTTTTTTCCATTTCTCTCTAGTGGATGGGTAAGAGGACCATGGCGCTTTTGATTAGTTTCCGATTAGCAACCCTTACTCTGTTTACTGGCGGATTACAGCCATGCGTAGCCTATAGCGCCAACTTCTGACCAAACTACACAGTAGCCCAGATTATTCGCTCCTAACCAGTTGATTCAAGATTCAAAATCCTTTATATATCGCACGACGGGGAAGTTCCCAATGTGGAAGGGATAGTGCAAAATAAGTACCAAAAAGTCACTCTAAAGATAAGCAATAATTTCTAAGTAAAGAAAATAGTGAACTGTTGTATTTACAGTATTGCAGAGATGGAAATGCAACTCATTCAAAATTAATTCTTTAGGAAATTTCAAGTTTTGCTTAATAAAAAAAGAATTGCTTGACAAGTTGCCACAATGTTCATTGTTCTCCAGTTCATTGTGCAAGTAAATGTGATGCCAGACGGCCCATTAAATGTCTGTTTCTTTGTGTAGAGATAGAATTTGTTTAGTTGATGGCGACACTAGAAGGAACGTTTCCCGTGAAGCAAATTTCATATAAATCTGACCAGCATTTGTTAAGAAATGCTCTGACCAAAGTGTATTCAAGGGGTCCCCAGAAGATGAGTCCTAATTATTTTGGCGGTCCACTGACTTTTCAGGTTACAATTCACACTTGTCTTTAGTGACTTGTCTTACGATTGACTGAATTTCTTGTCAGCTTTAGCGTCAAGTTGAGATTAATGCTATGAATTGTATTGGTGTCTTAGTAGTAATGCATGCGTTGTACTGGACTGCCCTCAGGCTCGGCTCTCTATTTTCCATTCAATTCAAGTTCCAGCCCTCGCCAGTGGTCATGAGCTTTGGTTATAAACCGAGAATATTAGATAGTGGATGCAAGTGGCTTGGCTCAGCCTCAGGGACCGCTCCTTCTCGTTGGGAGGAGTCAGTTGAGGTGGTTTGGGCATCTGATCAGGATGCCCCCTGAATGTCTGTGGAGCAAACATCCAAATGGGAGAAGACCCCAGGCAGACCCTCTGGCCTGGAAACAATTTAGGGTCCCCCCAGGAAAAGCTAGAGAATGTGACTGGGCTACCCTGCTTAACCTACTGCCAACGCAACCCAGATAAGCTGCAGAAAAGCCATATATGGATGGAATAATAGCAGCATGTTAAAGGGATATTTCACCGTTGGAAATATGAATATATCTTTAAATATCTATAAATTATATATCTTTTAACCAATTTTTTGGTTAAAATTGGTGGCTTCTAGGCCCGATAAAAGGCAGAAAATGTGTTTTTGGCTCATGTGGATGAAAGACACCAAATCCAACAATGCACTTGGTTCGCTGCTTTAGAGTCCACTCCCACGCCTACCGTTTACAGACAGACAGTGAGACAGCATTCAACTCAAGTGTGTTTTATTGTCATTTCATCCATATACACGAAACAACGTTTCACCGTCCAAATTTTCCTCAAAAGTTGCCATTTTCAGCGTGGAGCTCGCAGTTTGAGCGTGACGTTTTATAAAACGTCCACCGTATAGATAAAAATTGACCAAACAAGAAGTCTGCCCTGTTAATGGTAGACTCGAGGCATGGAGGAGGTATACATTAGGCTCAACATTAAACGCCCTGTTTAAAGAGCATCCTGTAGAGACATGATATGGACCTGTGGCTACAGTATAGGCTGCTGGGTTTCTTCCAGCCCTCCTCTGACTCATTATAGAACGACATGGTGGAAAAAAAACACGCCAGCAACACTATAAATATCGTCTGCTGAACAGCTTTAGACCTGCTGACCCTATTCGTCACAGATCAGCCTTCAGCGCTTTCCCTCTGCCTGACGAGCCTTCTTTTGACCCCGCCGTCACTTTGATGTGGAAAGCAGTTTTAAATGTTTTCTCTCCCAAGGTCTCTCCGGGACAACGCTTGATGTTCTCTCACATTTTTCCCTTCGTATTTATAAAGCTCCCTCATCCTGTGACCTATTGAAGCAGTAGCCATCCCACAGTCATCCCACTATCTTCCACCAACATTGCAACACACACTGCAGCACAAACTTCAACTCACCAGACTCCATGTAAATAATCAGGACTTTTAGCGTGTATAGAGCCAGCATATTTCCACCAGACTCCATGTAAATAATCAGGACTTTTAGCGTGTATAGAGCCAGCATATCTCCACATGTAAATGGGTGAATTAAGGGTTTATTTCAACCAAACCAGAGTGGTGATTGTTGGAACAGTGGAAAGATGAACCAAGACGGCTTTTGCTAGTTTTATTTAGTTTCTGTCCACTTTGAGTGAAGTGTGTTTTACGATTTGTTAAAATTACTGTTTATTTACATGGAGTCTGGTGGAGTTTGGTGATGGGGATTTTGAGGCTGTTTCATGTTAAACTAAAATGATCTTACTCTTTAACGAAAAACTCTAAAATAATAATCTGATCCTGTCAGCGGCAACAACAGAACTTCTGTGGACATTACATCGTAGCTTGTTCTGCAACAGTCTTGCTCAATACTGGAATTCAAAATTGTTGTTTCCGTCAGTCACTTAGACACAAAAAAAACCCAAAGTTACCCTTTAACAGTATCCAGAGGAGCACAGATGTGAGAAATAACATAAAGCTTGAAATTAGCCTGGGCTGCTTATGATGGGGTCGTTTTACAGTTTAAACTACTGTATGTAGAACTTTGCAAAGAAATATGGATCAATTTAAGTGTTGACTTTGGATCAGTTACATCTATTTGGTGTTGTTTTGTTCGGGGTTGCAACAACAAAGTGTTTTGAATATGCAGAAAGTGAAACATGATTTAGCGGTGTTGTTGGACTTGAGATCAGTCTTGGTCAGAGACTCTTTGAATGTCTCCGTCTCGTCTCGGAATCAACCGTGTTTTCGTCTCGGTCTCCGATAAAGAGGACTCTGGATTTTATTTTTAAGATCAGTAGAGCCCCTGGTTATAGTATATATCTTGGTCACCGGTGGAGTTAAGGCGTAGAGCCCCTGGTTATAGTATATATCTTGGTCACCGGTGGAGTTAAGGCGTAGAGCCCCTGGTTATAGTATATATCTTGGTCACCGGTGGAGTTAAGGTGTAGAGCCCCTGGTTATAGTATATATCTTGGTCACCGGTGGAGTTAAGGTGTAGAGCCCCTGGTTATAGTATATATCTTGGTCACCGGTGGAGTTAAGGTGTAGAGCCCCTGGTTATAGTATATATCTTGGTCACCGGTGGAGTTAAGGTGTAGAGCCCCTGGTTATAGTATATATCTTGGTCACCGGTGGAGTTAAGGTGTAGAGCCCCTGGTTATAGTATATATCTTGGTCACCGGTGGAGTTAAGGCGTAGAGCCCCTGGTTATAGTATATATCTTGGTCACCGGTGGAGTTAAGGTGTAGAGCCCCTGGTTATAGTATATATCTTGGTCACCGGTGGAGTTAAGGTGTAGAGCCCCTGGTTATACTTGGAGCAAAGTCTCATGTTGTGTCGAGCCTTCTTAGTGTTTAAAAATAGCTATTTTGAGGCTAGCATCAAAGTGCCCCTAGCACTCCCATTCAAAAGGCCATTTGACCGAAAAACGAAAATACGGTACATCTTTAAAGTGGCCCTTCCGTCCTAAATATGCTTTTAAACAAAAGTTTGATTTGGGTACATTCACAAACAGACCCTAGGTTGCATTTTGGCAAGAGTTACGCTTTAAAAAGCAGACTCTCCAGGTTTAAAGGAAGCAAACACTTGCTGCTTATTTTTAGCACTTGTGCAATTGGTTTTACTTGAAAACCAGCCCTCGGCTCAAGCATACAGACCAACGAAAGCGAAGGACTGTTGTGTCCAACACTGAATTCCTCTCAGCAGGACGACAGAAATGACTTGTCAGGGCCACTGTGGACCCCGAGGTCCCCATACGCTCCACACCGGACAGACAGGGGCATGGGGTGGTGATGGGGAGCAGGTGTGGCTGTTTGATTGGTCAAAGTGACAGCAGAGTGACAGGTGGCTGCCAACCAGGTGACACATCAGTCCTCAGTGGGCCCAGACATTCATTCATTGATTTCACTCTCACTCACTCACTGACTACATGACATGATCGAGAGACCGAGTGAGAGACAGCCACAGGTTTTTTCAGGCAGCCAGACAGGCCTGAGAGATAATTACTGTCTCTACAGATTCCTCTTTGGATTTTTCAGAGAGCGAGATAAAGGAAAGAGAAAGGGTTTGAAGGGCAAGCCAGCAGGTGGTATGCTTCATTACATATTGTCAAAAGAGCAACACATTGTTCAGGTTTTGGCTGGTTGAGCGCACCGCAGTGCTCTGAAGAAAAAGGGCAGCGTCACCTGGTTATGGAAGATTTCCTTCCTCATTCTCAATAAGCATTTGGGAATTTCAATAAAATGCACTAAATACATGACAATGGACACCTCGAAGGGCCTTAACCCGCTTATACCATGGTCACTTTCAAATTTTAATTTGTTTTACAATCGAGATCTATAGTTTTTTTCCCTGGTTACGCCGGAGGGTTTGACTCATACCTTGGACAGTCATTCCCATCCCATAATAATTCCTATGCAATGCAAACGTTGTTCACTGCTCCAGTAAATAGGACGTACCTTACATACGACTTGGCAATCTTAGCAACGGGAGATATTTCTATAGTCCGCTCGGCTCAGGGAAGCCTTCAGCTCGGACAGCTACGAGCCAGAAAGCTAACGCTATGCGAGCAAAATTCAAAGTATAATTTGACAGTATGTTTAGCAACACGACCAGCTATCAGCCATGTCATTATCCCCAAAATAATATACGGATTTTCAGGAAGAATTATCTGCCATGTAGTCTACATCCACGACGTTCCACTTCTGGGATTGCTCCGGTGCTGCAGCAAATTCCGCCGGATGCATGTCTTTTCGCCGATGTTCGTTTCCTTCCGCGTTCTTTGTGTGAGGACTGTGGTTAACTGCTCCTCAGATCTCTGCAGGGTAAATCCAGACAGCTAGCTAGACTATCTGTCCAATCTGAGTTCTCTGTTGCACGACTAAAACGACTTTTGAACCTACACATGTTCCACCAAAACAAGTTCCTTCCAGAGGCTCTTTTGCAGAGGCACCGTGCGGTGCTCAGCGCCGCCCATGATGATTGTGATTGGTTTAAAGAAATGCCAATAAACCAGAGAACGTTTTTCCCACATCCTGGGATGCTGTGTGGACTAACCAGACCTTCCTGTGCAGTGCTGTGGAGGAAGGTCTGGCAATGCGAGACCATCCGTCATGTGAACTGCCGGCACAGCCTGAAGCAGCGAACTGGATGTGAGATAATGTTATTCGCTGTGAAATAAAGTCAGTTTAGAGGGGCAGTGTAACTCACTTCTAGCAGATTGTGGGTTAAAAAAAACTAAACTGGTTATTATTATTAAAGTGCTCATATTATGCTTTTTGGCTTTTCCCCTTTCCTTTATTGTTATATATCTTTTTTGTGCATGTTATAGCTTTACAAAGTGAAAAAGCCCAAAGTCCACCCCAAAGGGACTTACCATCTCCAACAGAAAACACTGTTCACAAACTGCTCCAAACAGCTCTATTGTAGTCCAGCCTTTACTTCAGAGACAAACGTGGTCACTTTGGAACACACGTTATAATGCTCGCCTAGCTGCTAGCAGGGCACTCCCACTTGCTCTGCAACTGACTAGCTAGCAGTACTTACTGAGCATGTGCGACTCCCAACAAAGATGGAACAGAAGTGAGAGGTCTCACTCTGTAGCTAAAACGGAGAGCTCAACACACAGGGGGAAAAGAGGAGCTGCAGCAGTGTGCAGTACAACAAATATATGGTGTTTTCTGAAAATTAAACCACGTAAACCTATTCTGGTATAACCTCTAAATACAATTATGAACCTGAAAATGAGCACAATATGAGCACTTTAAGCAGGGACGACACCGTCAACGTCCCTCTCTGATTTCTGTGTTTGCGTTCGTGTCTTTGTGTAGCTGCAAACAGAAGCTGTACGCGGAGAAGCTGCCCAACACCAGCATCATCATCCCGTTCCACAACGAGGGCTGGTCGTCGCTGCTGAGGACCGTCCACAGCGTGCTCAACCGCTCCCCCCCACAGCTCATCGCCGAGGTCATCCTGGTCGACGACTTCAGCGACAAAGGTACAGACGACGCACACACACACACACACACACACACACACACACACACACACTCATCACTGGTCAGAAAACACACCTGCACACATAACATTCCTCCTCCATGTGCAAGAAAATACAGATTTGCGCGATTGATTGGCGTCACTTCGGTAAAATGTCTCTTGCTGTTTAACCGCAAGGTTGGCGGTTCAATCCCAGGCTCCCCCGGCCAAATGTCAAAGTGTAACTGAGCAAGACACTTAACCCCAAGTTGCTGCCCGGATGCTTTTAACACACACACACACACACACACACACACACACACACACACACACACACACACACACACACTCACACTCATCACTGGTCAGAACACACCTGGGCCGCTCAGCACACACACTCACACATTCACACAGATACATGAGCACACATGCAGTCAGTACGGGCATGCTAATAACTAAGGCTGTTAGTGGAGTGTGACTTTTTCTTACTCTGTCTCTCTCCTTCTTTCACACACACACACACACACACACACACCTGCCCCGCTCAGCACGCACACACATATATTCGCACGGATACATGAGCACACATGCAGTCAGTACGGGCATGCTAATAAGTAAGGCTGTTAGTGGAGTGTGACTTTTTCTTACTCTGTCTCTCTCCTTCTTTCACACACACACACACACACACACACACACACACACACACACACACACACACACACACACACACACACACACACACACACACACACACACACCACTGAGTCATTTGTTTGCAAGTGTTGGTGACTGTTGCACAAATAATGAGCTGTTTAGAAACACAAGCATTAGTCGGCTTCTGCAGAGGCCCAGATGTGATCTCAAGATGCTCCTGCTTTTGTAGATCAGAAGCAGACAGAAAGAGAAAGACACAAACGCAGTGGTGAGCCGGTGTTTCAGGAATGTTCTGCCTGTTTAAAGGACGTTTTTCCTCGCTGTTGTCGCACCATAGGCTTGCTCTTGGTGGGGGGTAATTGTTGTGTCTCTGTAAATTGTAGAGTGTGTTCTAGACCCACTCTGTAAGTAAGGTGTCCTGAGATAACTTATGTTATGATTTGACACTAAAAAATGAAATTGAATTGAATTAGGTTAGCTGTTTTTGCTAACGACTGGATAATGGCTAGTCACTGCTGCTAACTTCTGATTGATGCAACGCTCACTTTTGGCCTCATGGGAGAATGCCAACGATAGTCGTTCAAACTTGGCCATCTTTTTTTGGTCATCTTTTAGGAAGGCAAAAGTGGATACAGACTTGAGAAATCAGCAGAAAGAATGGGAAGAAACTAAGCTAACGTTATGCCCAATGTTACGTTAGCAGCTTTTTGTTACCCAGTCAAATATCCAAATGTCAGTTTTAGGCTAACTACTGTATATCTGTAAGTTAAGCTAAATTATTTTGACAGTATGCAGCTTGTGTTACAGTGGAATGTGGATGAATCAGAAAGCTATGCAGCATTATGTTTGCTAGGGCCTTAGCTTGCTAACATGTATCTAACGTTAGCTTACTAACAGCTAACTTGTCCTCTCTGGTAGACGTAAGTTGCTAAAGTAATCCTTTGACATGCTTAAATCTGATGTTTTAAGCTAGCTACAGGCACTTTGTTGCTTTTTAGTCTTTGGTTGCATATTTCGGCGCAGATAGTTTTCCCTCCAGTGGGCGTGGTTTTCAGCGTATGGTGCGATGCACGCTCTCTATATGGACCTTTTCCACAGCAGACATGTTGACTTGTCATAGTAGGAAAAGCACAGCTGAAATTGATAACCTTAACGATGGCTCAGTTCCATCAAATGTCCCAGTAAGCTATTTCAGTGAGTCAGCATGCACACTACCAGGGCCTCTCCTAAGTGGAATGCAGCCATCAGTAATTGTTTGGAATACACCTGGGCTTTTCCTACTATGACATGTCAACATGTCTGCTGTGAAAAAGGTCTTTTATAGTGACATATAAAGTGAGAATATGAAGACTTGCCCTGGTCTGAGAACTTTTTTTTTCACATATTTTGTTATTATCCTGAAGTCCTGAAAACATCCCCGCAGTAGGGGGAATTGACCCAACTGTTAACCTGTCCTCTGGCTACACTTTAATGAAAAACTGTACTTTATTTGCCCAGTTAGTGTTTAAGATCTAGTATAGCTATGTTGTCTCTCCATTAGGGCTGGGCGATATGGAGAAAATCAAATATCACAATATTTTTTGACCAAACACCTCGATGTCGATTTGCAACAATATTGTAGTGTTGATTATTGGTGCTTTCACAAAATATCTTCCACATTTAGATTTTAGATAAATAACCATCATAATGTGGATATAATGACTAAGTGGTTGAAGGCAAATAATAGAACAGTTACAACAGTCTGGTAAGTTCAGACAATGACACCACTTTACTGTAATGCAACCTTTGAAATCAGGAAAAGACTAAACTTACCATGTAACGATATTACAATTCTTCAAAATCTAAGACGATATCTAGTCTCATATCACGATATCAATATAACATTGAAATATTGCCCAGCCCTACTCTCCATTTACCTTTTTCATCCATCCAACCGCTACATTCCCCGGCGTGTAATGAACATCCCATCCTCATACGGCGGCTGGAACTTGTCAACTTGTTTTGTTATTTAAATAGCTAAACTAATTAAAGGATATTTGTGTTAATCTTTTTTAGGACGATAACTGCAAAGCGTGGCGCGTCCTCGCAGGCTCCCTGAGCGATTGTGTTTGGAGCTAAAGACTGCAGTGGCCTCTGGACAGATGGTGGGGATGAGGGCAGTGCGTCAACGTCGAGAGAAAAACCAACTTTCTGGTGTGCATTGGTATTCGCACACAGGCGGCGGCTTAATCAGTTTGAACTCTGGAGTTAATGTACAGCTTTGAACCCTTGCATAATAAATCGGGAGGCAAGTGCAGTATAATCGCCGGGGTCTGAGCGGAGGAGGGAACAAGGTATTCATCATTAAGCCTGGTTCAGAGCCACCGTGTGACACATCATTTCCTGTTCACTTTTCCATTCCCTTAGATATCAAATATTGTACTAAAGATATATGAAGAGAGAAAGGAAGAAAAAAAAGAAAGGATATGGAGGAATATTTTTCACCTTCAGATGTGTATATATATATATATATATATATATATATATATATATATATATATATATATATCGCTGTGTTTATCGACCTGACTCACTTTTTTGGTATCTGCCAGGGTTTTTCCCGGGTTCTCAGAGCGTTTTGCATATTGATCCTTTGCATATCACCGCACAATTATTTACATAAAGACTAGTGGTTGTTGGTTGCAGCGACGGTAGTCTATATCAGCGACTTTCACTTACGGGATTGCTCCGTTGCCACCGGAAATTCCGCCGAATGACCTTCTTTTCAGCCAGTTATCCGTCAGCTTCCGCTTCCTTTGTGTTGGCGTTCTAACCTCCGGTGGATTTCTGAGGACTATGTTTAACTGCTCCTCAGATCTCTGCAGGGTAAATCCAGACAGCTAGCTAGACTATCTTTCCAATCTGAGTTTTCTGTTGCACGACTACAACTACTTTTGAACGTACAATATTCACCAAAACAAGTTCCTTCCTGAGGCTATTTTGCAGAGGCACCGTGCGTCGCTTGGCGCCGCCCAAGACGATTGTGATTGGTTTAAAGAAATGCCAATAAACCAGAGCATGTTTTTCTCCCATCCCAGAATGCTGTGTGGACTAACCAGACCTTCCTCCGCAGCGCTGTGGAGGAAGGTCCGGCAATGCGAGACTACAGCGAGGGAGACGTCACTAAAGCAAAACTCGGGGGAGCAGGGTGTCACCAAAATGAGAATGCTGGTCCACTTCAAAGATTGCCCACCATGAGATAGTGATACGTTACCTTAGTCGGTGCGGTTTGTTTTGGTACCTCGCAGCCGACACCAGGAAGATAAACAATTGATGAAGGTGCAGTTATGTTTTGTCTGAGATGCTAATTAGTGCCCAGTTTCTACATTGTGTAATTATAGCCTCGCTGCAGAGCCGTGTTGCAGGAACAGCCTCTTCTCTCCTTTTTTAAAATCATAATTAACACAACTATTCCTATTTGTCTCAAAGGACACCTGGTGATGTCTGTGTACTCTGCTGTAGTCGCCTCTGGTGTTTTAATTAGGCGGAAAACTTTCCTCTCTGGGTTCTGGAAAAGACTCCGGGGGATAGACTTCTTTTCATTTTTAAACTGTTTATGTTGGCTTCATACGTCTACGTCATGAGTGTGAGCCCATGCTAAAGTCTTTTCAGGTTAACAGTATGTCTAAGAAAGACAAAGAAGAGCTGGAGCTGTGATAGTGTCGGTTGGGGATCGTTGTGGGTGGAGATCATCAGATTCCAGGCGGGGGTCAGATGGCTTTTTCTTTGGTAATCTCTGTGTTTGTTTACTCCCCACTGCGCCCAGCTCCTCTACATCTTTTCACTTTACAGACTAGGGCTGGGACGATATGCTTCTGTTTAGGGATGTCCCGATCACAGTATCGGATCTGAGCCAATTTTGGTAGTTTTAAATTAAAGTAATGATCGGGGATCGGCATTTACCCCGATCATGTACATCAGCTTCTAGTGATCACTGCCAACACACTTCTCTGCACAAGCTGTTTTTGTTGCAGATCATTTGGAGAAAAATCTCACCTGTGATTTCAAAGTGATGATCATGATTTCCTGTTCCACCCACGAGTGGTGCGGAGAAAAAAACCCTCTTGCTGATGGTCTCTTTAGTTTGTGTTTGTGGAGGTTTTAGGTGCATGTATTTGGCGGGGGGGTTAGTGGTCCTCCCTCTAGCAAACTGTATGTTTTTCAGAGAGAAAAAAAAAATGCAAAAAAAAAAAAAGCAACAACAAAAAAGCGCAGACACACGTAGATGGGCAGCGAATTAAAAGACGGTTTCAAAGTTGTAATTTTGTACAGCACAATATTTGCAATTGCCAAATTATGCAATCTGTCAGAAGGAAGCAGCGCACCAACACACTTCTCTGCACAAGCTGTTTTGTTGCAGATTGTTTGATTTCCTGCTCCGCCCACGAGTGGTGCGGGGAACCAAAAAATTAATGGCAAGGACAATCAAGCAATATTTACATCCATATTCATCTGTTATCACCTTGTAAACGTGAAATGATCCGAGTCCCTCCTCGCTCGCTCCCGCCCACGCTCCCCTCGTGTTGTCGGAGCAGTTCATTCAGGCAGAACGCTGACTCACAGATAACATCACGCAAACTCTAAAACCTGCTGTTTCTATCTGCTCCCCTCACTTCATCTTCTTTAACGTCTCTTTTGTTTCTTCATTCCCTCTCAATGCTTGTGTCTTTAGTCAGTGGTTTCCCTCGGTTTGTGGAAGACTTAGGTGCATGTATTTGGCGAGGGGGGTTTAGGGGTCCTGCCTCGCCAAATACATGCAGTAAGTTTCCATATTTTTAATTTTTCCATATCTGTGTCTAAAATGTTGAAAAAGGCTAGAGCAGATAACAAATAACGCTCAAAAAATATTAAAGACAAAACTTGCTATAGAAGTCCAACTACAATCATTAGATCAGAGAACAGTCATTTAGTTAGTCATTCCGTACTTCCTGCTTTTTTGGCTCTCCGTATCGTCTGCATACTTTCAGCTATTAAAACCATTCAACTTTTAAAATGTCCAGCTCTTTCAGCTAATGATGGCACTTCTTCAACTTTTTTTCTACTATTTATACTTTTTTAAATATTAAGTTATTTTTTAACACTTTTTTTTTTTAACATTGAAGTCAATGAGAGCAGGCTTCAAATCCTACAAAACGTCTTCTGCTTCAAAATGTATCTCCTACATTCTTTCACCTACAGCCGTGATTCAAACTTTAAACTGTTCACAAAAACTTTAGGTATTAGAAAATATCTTTTCAGTTTGATATCTTTTACAGTTTTTGTGAAAAAACTGTTTAAGTTTAGTGATCATTTCAGGATTTTTCTGCGTTTCTAATGAATGTGTGTTGCGTCTGCCAGAGTGAGTGATGTCATCAAGTAGAGTGTGGAGCCTTAAAAAATTATCTTTGTCCCTTCTCTATAAAATGCTCTGAGTTATACATTTCCTTACATAGAGTTGAGTTATACATTTGGCTCTGTGAGCTTCCAAATGACAACCGTTCCAAATCTTCCTCCATTCGCTGCCATGTTAAACATCCTCCACATTTCCCAGTGAAACTCATAGCGAACCACTTTTTTAAATCGCTGATATGCCCAAGTTCATCCACATACATTTTTTATTGATGCGTTCACAAAGGCGTTGTGGTGGTCACGATTATGTCATTTGACTGATACCCCTTATCGTTTTAGCAGTCTGAGCCTTTATTTGAGAGCTTGCTCTGTGTCTTTGAATAGCTCCAGTGTGGCATAACAGCTGACAGTTTCAGCAGGTGACACGGTCGTTAACCTGATTAAAGATCAAAGAGATCTCATCACAGACTTCAAAGGATGTTTATCAACATGGTCACAGGTCATTAGTAGCCATGACAACCCTTTCACAGACAGTCAACTTGAATACTACAGGCAGTAATATGAACATTAGTCTATATCTTTTGCGTTCCACTTCTGTCTGTTTCTGTTTCTCCCTGTCTCTGTCTCTCTGTCTGTCTGTTTCTCCCTGTCTCTGTCTCTCTGTCTGTCTGTTTCTCCCTGTCTCTGTCTCGCTGTCTGTCTGTTTCTCCCCATCTCTGTCTCTATGTCTGTCTGTTTCTCCCTGTCTCTGTCTGTTTGTTTCTCTCTGTCGGTCTGTCTCTGTCTGTTTCTGTTTCTTCCTGTCTCTGTCTGTCTGTCTCTGTGTTGTCTGTCTGTCTGTCTGTCTCTGTGTTGTCGGTCTTTCTGTCTGTCTGTCTGTCTCTGTCTGCCTGTCTGTCTGTCTCTGTGTTGTCTGTCTTTCTGTCTGTCTGTCTCTGTCTGCCTGTCTGTCTGTCTCTGTCAGTCTGTCCGTTTCTGTTTCTTCCTGTCTGTTTATTTCTGTCTGTCTGTCTGTTTCTCCCTGTCTGTCTACCTCCTTTTCTGTCTCTGTCTCCCTCCCTCTTGTCTGTCTATCCTTCTCTCCTTCTGTCTCTCTCTCTCTCTCCCTCCCTAAAATCCCAAGCAACCACAGGGTTGAAAAGGACGGCTTCATGTTTCCCTTTCATGTCTCATCTCTGGCTTTGTTATTGGGCTTATAGGCGTCTTCATAGGAGAGTTTCATGAAATCAGGGACAGTGTGAGTCCAGATGTATCCATCATGGTTAACTGGGGTCTGTGACGGAGAGACAATCCCTCTCAGCGGCAGCTCTGATTCACACCGCAGGGTCTTCTGCGATGGGAACCTGTCGCCGCCTCCAGATCGACCGTCCAATTATTCAGTCGCTGTCCAGAGCCGGGTAGGATCTATTAGGCCGCTGTCTGCAGAACATAAGAAATGAGACAATTTTGCGAGTGTTAATATGAGACAGGGCATTTCCCTGCCATTATAATGGTTTAGGTGCAGCACGTGAGCCATGTTGGGCAGCACCTAAGCCAAATGAATGTAACTAAAAGACTTTTCTCAGATCTAATGACTGTAGATGGACTTCTTTAGCAAGTTTTGTCTTTAAGCTTTTCAAGCTTTTTCAACCTTTTAGACACACATATGGTGATAATAATGGTCCAAAATGATGTGAAAAACAGACAAAACTACCACATAGGGACACAAACCGACTACAAAACACAAATGACCAACAAAGAGACACAGGACTACAAAAAGATGCCAAATCCCACAAAGAGACTCAAAATGTTTGGGGAAAGTCCTTTATTTAAAGCTTTAGTGCGTAACTTTTTGATAATAATGAACGTCCGTTACATTTAGGTTTAACCATGTATCAGCTAATTTAAATAGCTCACGTTACTGTGTTGTGTCAACAGTTAACTTCATTTAATATTGGATGTGGCGTTTTCTTTTGCGAGGTGCAAATGTTCCACCAAAACAAGTTCCTTCCAGAGACTACTTAGCAGAGCCCACGTCGCTGCGTCCGGAGCTTAGCGCCACCCAAGACGATTGTGATTGGTTTAGAAATACAAAAGAAGTACCTTTCCCCTCGCTACTGTAAGTCTATGGGGAAAAGTCGTTTTGGGCCAGAGGGCATCACGTGACGGACATGGACGGACTATGTCAAATTGCCTTCAAAGCCCGGCGCAGTTCATCAGGGCTCAGTGAAAAGCAATGGGGCGGAATTTGGTCCGACAAAAAGAGGAAGACTCAGTCCGTCTTAAACTCCATCCATGGCCCGGTTCCTTTCTAAAAGGAAAGCATTTTTTGGATGGTTCAGACCAAATACCGGAAGTTCTCGCATAAACAATGTGGAGAAGAAAACGCAGAAGATGCAAATGAGGAGGATGACCGCTCGCAGTCTTCTCTTTCTTTCCTGGCAGCGACCATAAAATGTTCGCACAACGAGGATGTTTTTTGTGAACGGTATGCCAGCCCTACTTATGTCAATCATGTATTAGTCTATATATGTTTCATTTCCAGGATTGTTCAAGTGCCACCGAAATTTAAATTCTAACCTCTGGTGGATTTCTGAGGACTATGGTTAACTGCTCCTCAGATCTCTGCAGGGTAAATCCAGACAGCTAGCTAGACTATCTGTCCAATCTGAGTTTTCTCTCGCACGACTAAAACAACTTTTGAACGTACACATGTTCCACCAAAACAAGTTCCTTCCTGAGGCTATTTTGCAGAGGCACCATGGCTCCGTCCGGCGCTTAGCGCCGGCCAAGACAATTGTGACTGATTTAAAGAAATGCCAATAAACCAGAGCACGTTTCTCTCCCATCCCGGACTAGCCAGACCTTCCTTCACAGCGCTGTCAATGGTCTGGCAATGCGAGACCAATCATTCATTGTACCTGCCCAGCTACAGTCCATGATGAGCTCCAGCTGCACGAGAGGAGGGAGGGAGGGAGGGCTGTGATGGTGAGAGGAGGTCAGCTCACTCTTCATTAGGCTGTAATTGAATTTCGGCAGCGCGTGCAGGAAGGATGTTCAGCCCTGGCTCTCCCTGCGGGGGAGTGTTGGCTCACTCCGGCTGCACAACCTCCCTGATACTTTCAAGGTTAGCTCAGCTAATGGGCTACTTTCTCCACTGATCCCAGTCTCTGCTCGCCATCTGTCATCTACACGTCTCAACATGTAGGTGCACAAGTACACGAACCACAATGTAATGCTGCCTGCCAAAACACAAGAGACAGGGCCGCAGTAGACCTCCTCGGGCCCTGATTAGGGCTGCACAATGTATCATTTTTTATTGACATCACGATATCAACTTGCCCGATTAGATATATCGCGAAAGGCTACAACATATCACACTTAAAAATGTACCTGTCAGTTTTTTTTTTTTTTTTTTGCGGTGCCTTTTTTTATTCACTTTAATGTTCAATTTGTTCAAAAATAGAATGTTGGAAGTCCTTTCCTTTAATTATTTTATAAATTCAACAGGCAATGTGTTTTTGGCAGAATATTGAACTCATCAGAAATGCAGAACTTGGTAGACTGAAAAATCAGTTTGTTCATCGCAAGTAATATCGTTATCGGGATATTCAACAACGTTACCGCACATTGCATATGTAAGGGATAACGCAGGGCGAGGCGGTACAACCCCGACAGGGTGATCAGGCCTGAAAGAGACGCCAAATGACCCCAGGGACCCAAAACCCCAAGGAAAACACACAAAGACACAACGTGACTACACAGAGAAGCACAAAGACACAAAATGTATGGTGAATTTGCTTCTTTTTGTTATTTTTTTTTAAGAAAAACGTAACGTTTTCTTGAGGAAGGACGCCTGAACCCCCTCGCCAAATATGGGGTCAGCCCAATGGTCCCACAGCCCTACATTCCTACAGCCCAATGTTCCCACAGCCCTATGTTCCACAGCCCAATGGTCCCACAGCCCTACATTCCTACAGCCCAATGGTCCCACAGCCCAATGGTCCCACAGCCCAATGGTCCCACAGCCCTATGTTCCCACAGACCAATGGTCCCACAGCCCTACATTCCTACAGCCCAATGGTCCCACAGCCCAATGGTCCCACAGCCCTATGTTCCCACAGCCCAATGGTCCCACAGCCCTACATTCCTACAGCCCAATGGTCTGTTCCATTACTCAATCTGAGTAACGGAACGTAAGTGAGGTTGGAGGTGGAGTAATTTGGTTGCTGGCAAGCAGAGGCTGCACTGCACAGTTATATTTTGTTCTCCCTACTCTTTCTTTAATGTGAAATGCTGTTTGAATTTCCAAGATAGAAACGCATTCCTGCCCTGGCTCTGTTGTGCCGGTTCCAGCTCCATCTCTACCTCCATCAGTGATCACGCAAATAGCTCATTTTTTCGTTTTCATTTTGGGCCTGCATGGAGTTGCCTTAATTTATTTAGAGAGTGAATAAACTCGTGAAACGGAGAAATATCGTCACGTAACTGTATTCTAAATACCAACTATTTAAATTGTTACTGTAACGGAATACAGTTGCTCATAATTTGTATTCTGAACACGTAACGCCGGTACAGGTATTCCGTTACTTCCCATCGCTGCTCATTCTGTAGGATCAATCTGTTTTTTCTTTGTGTGTTCAAAGCAGTAGAGACTGAGACACATTTCAACACCATTAAACTGTGCTTTACTTCACCACCCACATCCAGAGTAAAATGTTCCCTCCTTTTAAAGCTGTGTGTTCAGGGCCAGGGGGTACAAGGCGTTGATTTCACACGAGAGGCTGCACGACGCAGTGGAGCACGTTAATCGCGTTTTAGCAAGTGTTTATTTTTTTTCTTCCCCTTTTTAATTGGAGTGTACTTTGAGAGTGAGAGCAGTTCTCCGGGGAGGCCGACTTCATTAGCACCTGTAAGTGTCCGGGCATGTTAGCGGAAAGAGAGAGATTGAGAGAGAAGGGCATATTGGGAGAGTTATCTTTTAATACACGCTTGTCAGAAAATATTTAGAAGGGGTATCACATAACTGAGTAGAAAGCCGTCTGATGTTCCACCTTCCTCTTCCCAGACCAACCGTGTGTGTGCCTCTATTAATTATTATTCGGAGTCGAACCCTGACCCGCTGTGTCGAGGAGTAAACCTATATATATGTGCGCCCACTCTACCAGGTGAGCTAACCGGGCACCCTTGGCCGCCTTTTTTTTTGACACTTTTGTCACTTCACCCCGATGTTTTAGAAGCTTTTCCTGATGTTTTTGTCATTTTTTTGGACACTTTGTCACATATCCGGAGTGTTTTTGTCACTATTCAATGTTTTTGAACCTTTTTTTTTTACGTTATTTTATCAGTTATTTTCTATGAGCTATACAATTTAATAAAACACCCACATTCAATGCAATTAGTGAACTGATGATTTATTTTACTTGTGAAGAGCGTTGTACGGAACCATCCACGTTATTTCTTTTTCACAATATGGTTGAAAAAAACCGACTACAGGAGGGTTAAACGTTTTTAGTCACTTTTTTTAACACTTTTTAAAAATGTTTTTGTCTCATTTTCCGACATTATTGTCGTCTTTCGATACGTTTGACACTTTTGTCACTTTTCGATACTTTTCTCTGACGTTTTTTGTCACTTTTTTTACATTATTTTAATTTTTAATCATAAAGTCTTTCGACATTTTTTATAAAGAGGAACGGTACAGCGCCGGCAGTGATAGATTTACTAAATGCTACATTTCAAATGTTTAGAATCCATCCCTTAATTCATTCATTATTAAAGTATGATTGTTTTATGAATTATGCATGACATATTTTTAAATGAGCATTTTGCTAATATCTCACGTACCCCCTGCAGTCCTCCAAAGTACCCCTGAGGTGGACGCGTACCCCCATTTGAGAAACGCTGCTCTGATACACGTGTCAAACTCAAGGCTCAATTTAGGTTCACAATCAATTTTGGCCACCTTGTTTTTCTCGCGTTATCCGGCCCTTTTTCCCCTTTTTTGGCGCTTTTTTTTTTCAACGTTTCTGTTGCTTTCTGCTATGATGACTAAAGAACTTTTTTGCCAACTGTTTTGGGGCTTTATGAGGCCCAAACTGTAAGTGAGAAGAATATATGAGACAGGCAATAATACAGTCAAAATATTTGACCTTTTGTCTTCAATAAAAGCATGTCAATAAATTAAATATGTCTTGAGTTTGAAACCCCTGCTCAATACGACCCACAGGAGCTGTGGTCACTGGATTTACCCTGCAGAGATCTGAGGAGCAGTTAACCATAGTCCTCACAAATCCACCGGAGGTTAGAACGCCAAACAATTCGACATTCTGCGGAATTTTTGGTGGCAACGAGGCAATCCTGGAAGTAAAAGGTCGTGGATATAGACTATGTGCTGCACCTAAACCTTATAATGGCAGGGGAAAGCCTGACCTTACTTCCTGCAATTACTGAATTGCTGCTTGTACAAAACATCTGGGAGCTTTTTTTCGAGGGAGGACAGTCTCCCGTAAAGTTATCGTCTCCCACGTAGCACGGACATGACTTCTGCTTTGTCTTGTCTGGTTTCCATAAAGCACTTATTATTGTTTTCATCAGGCTACTTCTGTTTAATTGAAGTTTAAATTGGGAATTGGAGCTGCATCCCCAAGGACCGTCATTAGCATGTGTAATGGCTGAAGAAACTGGCGTCCTGCCAGCTTAATGGGGCCAATCTTAGCAATCCTAAACACAAGTTTACTATTAGGAACAAGGCGAAGGGAAGGAAATGAGCGATGATAAGATAAATGGCCAATAAAAGACAGGGTGAGACTAGTTTTTATGTTTTAATGCTCAATGGTGTTTTAAGCCCCCAACGTCTCCTTCCAGGCGGCGCTGCAACCTTTGACTTCAAGGCACCTAACCCTAACCCTAACCTTTGCCTAACCCTAACCTTTGCCTAACCCTAACCTTTGCCTAACCCTAGTGCCTTCCAGGCAAACACAGATACACTGTTTTAATAGTCTTCCCTTGAGAGCAGAGGTGTGATTTTTGGCTGTTCAGTAAGTTGCAAAGAGCAGCTCTAAAGGATGGATGCAGAGAGGCTGAAGCGGCCTACACGTGATTGGCGGCTAAACCGCTTTGCACCGGCCGTTCCATTGATTTCCTACTGGGGTGGGCGGTGGCGCCCAACTTTGCGCCGCGCACCGCTTGGATTTGCCGCTTTGCACTGCGCTCAAAGTTTGAATTATTTCAACTTTGACGTAGTTGCCGCTGACCTTTCCGAAGCGCAACCAATGAGATAACAGCATGTCGTTACCTAGTAACGGGAAATAGCTTCCTTGCCACCATTGATGACGAATACCTGCACTGTGCTTTGCTCTCTGAGCTGTCATAATTTCCATATGAGCCATTGACAAACAACTTGACATCTTTTTATCCATGGGCCACATGGATTTCCAACCCCCCCCCCCAAGAAAAAAAATGGGCCCGAAAAAGTCGTTTCTCTTTTTCGTCATCCTCTGGTAACAGAAGCTAGACGACAGCATGCGTGATAAAAACTTGAACTCGCAGGTCTGAGAGCCGGCAGGCTGCTCTTCAGACTGACAATGACTCTCTCAAGGATTAACAACCCCCACGGGGATATTTTCACAGCCGTGGAGTCGACAGCAGAGCCAGTCGATGGGATGTTTGGAGATTTAGAGTGAACCTAACATCAGGGCTGCCGTGTTAACAGTGACTAACGGTGACTTTATCTGTCTTTCTGTTACTGTTGTGTCGTTATGAAGTTACGTTCCTCTCTGTTCTTTGTTTATTGGCGTTTTAAACAAATACAGTGGCATAATACAGACAAATCGACTCAGAAATGATTGCTTTACACATACATATAGCACAAATCCAGTATGCACAAAGTATTCTTTACCAGTGACCTTCTTTGACCGCTGATATCTAAATTAGTTTTGCCAATGTTCATGGTTTGCTCCGAGTAGGTCAATAATAGGTGTTAATATGGAAAACGTAGTAACGCATTGTGCATTGCAATATTCAAGATCAGTCCACACAGGACTCCAACCGTAATAAATGAAAAGTAATACCAAAAAAATAATAAGGAAATAAGTAATTTGTTTGCAATGAGCTGGGTTTTAGCTCAATTCTTGCATGACATTTGTAGGTGTGTGTATATATATATATATATATATATATATATATATATATATATATATATATATATATATATATATATATATATGTGTGTGTGTGTGTGTGTTTGAGATTAAGTAGAGAATATTTGACAAAAACTGATTGGCCATCAAATTGAAATAGGCAGCAGTTACGCTGCAGCCCTGAAAGAGATGTCAGTGTTGTGTGCATGTGCTGTAAATGTGTGACAGCGCTTGAAGGCAGAGACATGAAATAGTCCGTCCTCTCTTGCTTTTTAAAATGCTGCATTCATCATTTTACGATGTAATACATCTCTTATCATTGCCTCAGTAGCTATTTAAGCTGTATTTTTGTGTGACGGGAAGGAGGAAGAGGGGCGAGGGGCGGGGGGGGAGCTTCAAATATTCCCGGCCTGGCACTCGGCAAAAAAAGGGGACGGATGCGTGATGGAGTTCACAGCAGCAGCCGAATGTTTTGGAGGAATAAATTAGCAGCTTGGCTCTTAGGTGCTTTGCCAAGACTTCTGGGAAGTTATCCAGCACCTTGGAAGGACAGGATTCAGATGCCATATTGGATCAAATGTAATTTGAGGTTAATTGAATTGAAAAATCTGCTCTGCCTCTCCCATGAAATCTGATTAATACTCACCAGAAGGGAATGAATAACGGTTTGTGTCAATAGAAATATAGCATGTTGTGTTTTCCCTAGGTTTGTGGAAGATATAGGTGCACATATTTGGCAGGGGGTTCAGGGGTCCTACCTCAAGAAAATGTTACGTTTTTTAATTAGAAAAATCAATGGAATTTCACATCATTTCGACCATTATTATCACCATATCTGTGTCTAAAACGTCGGAAAAGCTGGAGCAGATAATAAATAAGACTTGTTACTGGGGACCAACTACAATCATTAGCTCTGAGAAAAGTCATTCAGTTAGTTTTGATGCTCACATTCATTTGAAATTCATTCAGCCTATGCCTACCGTACACTAGAAGACTCTGGAAAGACTTTGAAAAGTCTGACACCATCTCACATCCAAAGACAGTCCGTCATAATAGGTGCTTTCCGACCGGATAGTACTTGTACTTTTTAGAGGAAAAGTACACTTCTAAGCAGTTCTAAGAACTACTCTCCCCCAAAATCTTTTTTTCCGTTTGCATTCCCCCTGGCCAAGTAGCCATAGGGACTGGTAGGAGGGGTAAGGGAGTGACGCAAGCACGGCAACGGTCTTTATAGCATCGTCACTAGACCTTAGCGCCACATACAACAACAACAACAAATGATGCTAATACTTGTGCACTTTTCCTATATTAAATGCACGTCGATTCTCGTAGTAATTCACGTAATGTTTTGCTCAACACAGACGGGGCTTTATTATACTCGGAACAGACCCCGCCTCTGCCTGCTGCGCTGTGGGCGTGTGTGCGTGTGTGTGTGTGTGTGTGTGTGTGTGTGTGTGTGTGTGTGTGTGTGTGTGCGTGTGCGTGCGAGACGGCCGGCGAGCCGCAGGACACGCTTGTGGAGTTTAACTCTGAAAAGACAGTTAACCACCGGTTCCCGTTAATCTGATGATGGACATGTGTTGAGGTATTTAAACAAACGAACCGTCAACGGCGAAATAAAAGCCTCTTATTTACGAGAGAGGTCTGAGAGAGCTCCAGCTCACAGCGAGGTGTGTGTGGGTGTGTGTGTGTGTGTGAGCGGTCTGAGAGACCTCCAGCTCACAGCGAGGTGTCTGACCATGACTGGCCGAGCGATGAGCTAGAGGCCGGGGCAGGCGCCTGCTGGCTGTTGCCTCACTTCATGGAGCTCCTCAACTCCGAAAACTTTGAAGCAAATTGTCAATTCGGCATCAATTTTTGCAAGACTGCCTATATTCGAAATCTAAACAGTTAATTTCTCGCCTAAAACGTTGTCAGAAGTGAATTTAATGATGAATAAGATGGTGAAAATTGTTAAAAATGTCCCGTTGTTGCTCTGTCTGCAAGTTCCGAGTTGGCAGTGGGCGGGACTTATAAGTTCAACCAATCAAGTACATCTAGGAAAAGGAAAAAGACCCTGCTCTGAAGTAGGAGCTAAAAAAGTACGCTACTGCGGCCAGAGGAACTTAAAAATCCCCAAACTTTTCTTGTCTGAACACGACGAAAAAAGTGTCCTAGGAACGTTTATTTCTAAGAACTGCAAAAATCCCTCCGGTCGGAAAGCCCCTGATGTCACGGAGTTTTTAGTCACAGACTAGAAGAGCTTACGACTGGGGATCTCGCACGGCCACAATTTGCAGGACTACAACTACATTTGTTTTGAAAAAAATTAACCAACATAGCTACCTACAGCTAGCGTTAGCTGGTAACTTAAGGGACAGTTTGCAGATTTTCCTGTTCTGCCGCACATGCAGATGAATGACTCCAGTACCTGGAGGTCTGCGTTCATCTGCCGGTAAAACTCCCGTTGGATGACTCGCTTCAGGCGGGTTGAAAACTGGAAACTTTCCCTTTCTCTTTGCTGCTTCCTGTTTGGTGCTGGACGGAGCACACCCATTGGTTGTGGACAATGCTCGCGTGATTGAACTTCACTACCAAGACTTCAAACTTACGATTACATCAAACACGTTTTAATTTTGTTCAGAACATCCAGACGGGGGGAAAAAGACTGACTGGTGATATGGGGCAATATCTGGAAATGTATATGCCAAGGTTTCTCGGCGAACTATCAGAATAACTCCTCCTTTATACTTTTGTTGTCCTCACACAATCCAATCTGTTTCAGCGGAACAGTTCCTTTCAAACTACTCCTTTTATGGCCCATGCTTCTAATGTATTCACACGTTCCAGTCCATTTCTTTCTGTGAGATTTTTATGACCACCTCACACCAAACGATGGAGACGACGGGAGCGCCCCGACTCTAGCAAGACTCTCAGGATTTCAGTCCGATATTGGAAATTTGTCTGCGTCAGTGGAAGGTAGGGAATGTAGGGAAAACTCTGAGCATGCATTTGATGGTTTATGCATCTGGTTTAACAATCTGATTATGGTAAATTGTCATCAAATGCATAGGCTATATTTTCCTCGAATACATGTGGAGCACAGCTGGCCTCGCTGCGTGATGTCTTCATGTTTGCTTAGTGCTTGGTGTTTGTGACTGAATTCTAATTAATGGCTCAGAGGAAACGCATTCCTGCTGCAGAAACAGATGGAGGGCAGCGGATGCTCGGCTGTTGTGTTAAACGGGGTCTACGGCGGTGACCCAGGCATCGATGATGTCTGAGCCCTCATGTCCTGGACTTCACATTCTAATAATGACTAATGTGTTTGCAGACGACACCCTGCTCTCATTACGGTGATTTATGGCCTCGCCAGTCTTCAATAAACCGGAGGAGCCGCATTCCAATTTATCCAGGTCAAATTAACCGTTCATAATTAGACGCGGTAACCTTTCTCACCCCTGTCTCCTTTCGCTGAATGGGCTGTACTTGTGATGCAAGGGTTTATTGTTTAATCTCCCTGGCTGTCATTAGGAAAGTTACGTCAGAATCATTCCTATTAGGTGCAAAAGGTGTAGCCTGAATCAATCTCCTACTGGTTAATGGCTACTGGGCTGATTTATTGTCTCATTATGAAGGTGAAGTCATCGCCCTTTCCTCTAAAGGTGGCAGCAACCCTATGGAGCCCTTCAGCCTCCGTTTCAGAGTCAAACCCTGCAGCACATTTTCATTCTGAGATGATTTAATATATAATATTTAGATCAGGGCTGCAGCTACAGCTGGGCGAAATGGAGGAAATCAAATATCGCAATATTTTTGACCAAATACCTCAAGGCAATGATATTGCGGCGATGTTGTATTGGACGATTGGTGCTTTTTTTTTCAATATTTACACTATGGCAGTTTTTATAAATCATCAATCAAAATGTGGATACAATGACTAAGTGGGTAAAGGCAAATAATGTGAATAATAGTTAGTCTTGTAAGTTCAGAAAATTACATCACTTAACTGTAACGCAGCCTTTAAAACCAGTCAAAGACAGCACTTGTGTCATATCACGACATTACGATATCCAAAATTGAAGACGATATCTAGCCTCATATATCGATGTCGATATACTATCGATATATTGCCCAGCCCTAGCTGCAAAGTCTAGTGCTTATATTATAACAACAATGTATAACTAATAACTTTATATCCTCTAAAATTAGGGTGCTATTAAAGTGCTACAGTTCCCACATTATCCATTATGGTATGTGTAAACACTCAAATCAAAGCTGCAAGTCAGGACTTTTCCCTCAACGTGCTGGTGTGCTTATTTTACGGCACTGTATGTTAACGTCACAAGAAGATTCGATTTTCCCTTTGGTTAATTATTCATTCATCACTTGGCTTTAAAGCAAAGCCTTCGGCTGTAACTGAAACACATGTAACAGGTTGATTTGAGCGCGAGCCCTTCAGGCAGGCTGCATCCTAAACAGAGCTTTCAGGATTAACCAGCAGGGACCTTTGAGACAGGTTGATAGACAGCACTCCTCGCTCTGCTCCTGATTACTTCCCCCGTTCTAATTTGGTTTGCTCTGCTTTAATAGTGTCTCGTCAGATCTGGTCTTGCCCAAACACTCTTGGTTTTGGACTGAAGTGATGGTTTTGGCCAGGTGTCCATGCTGTTTGACTTGGCAAGATGGGGGCTGTCATTTTCTCGGGTTCATTAAAAAAGAAATCACAGGAGAGAGAAAGGAAATAAAGATGGACGGAGAGAGTGACAGATCTGAGGACCTGCCGGTCCTGCTGTCTTCAGCGTCTGAGCTGTCCGTCGGAATCAGCATCAAACGAGCTGAATGATGGAGGGGAGATGAAGAGAAAGGAACCAAAGGTGGGGCAAAAAAAGGAAAGCAAGTATGACGCAGGAAGGAAAAAACAAGAGTGCAGAGATAAAGATGTTCCGTCTGTCATTTTAACAGCTGCAGTTCATCCTGTGAAGGTTGGAAAGGACTGCTGCCTTTCTCTCTTCTGATATTCAGAATCCAATTAGTGGTTGTGTTGGAGGGGGGGTTCCTCAGTGACAGTGGCCCATTTGTAAGACCTGCTATCGATGAGGAACACCGACAGAGGCGATATTTTATTAATGTCTGCCTGTATTCTGCAAATAATGGCCCTTTTTATGAGGCTTTACACACTTTTCTTGTGTCGGAAGTTTAGCGACAGATGCAGAAAAGCAAAAAAAAATAAGTCTTTTTGTATCAGAATTGGGATACAGGGTGATGGCTTCCATTGCATTTCACAGAAGGTGTGTGTGTGTGTGTGTGTGTGTGTGTGTGTGTGTGTGTGTGTGTGTGTGTGTGTGTGTGTGTGTGTGTGTGTGTGTGTGTGTGTGTGTGTGTGTGTGTGTGTGTGTGTGTGTGTGTGTGTGTGTGTGTGTGTGTGTGTGTGTGTGTGTGTGAAGAAGAAGAATTGGACACCGGTTAACGCATGGCATCGTCTCCAGACCGTCATATCAGCATTTCAAAGCAATCGCACAGGATTTGAAAACGAGGCCACTTCCAAACTGTCTGACATGACTTTGAGAAAGAATTTGTCCCTCACCTTGCGCTCTCTGTGCGTTACCGTTCTCAAAATCCCTTCGCTACGGGAAACGACAGCAACACCCTTCGAGCTAGCGAGCTACACGCTGAAAATGTCAACTTTTTAAGAAATTTTGAATTGTGCAACAAGACAGGCCTGCTTGGTTCTTTCGGGAGAATGATTGTAAGGATTTACAAAGAATGTGGGACGTTTTGGGACTGATTGGTGGGATTGACACACGCAGTGTTGATAACAATGCAGGAACATGTCAACAATGCAGCTCTTTCATGTCTGTTGTAATAGTTTTGGAGCAACCCTGGCTGTTTGTGGATGATGCAAATATGAACTAGCAGCGGCCTTACCTTTTGTAATTTGTGGGGTAATGATGTAGATAATGGATTTTGTAAAAACAAATAACCGTGCACACAGCATGTGCGATGGAGCGCGAGCGTCACTGTAATCAACAGTTTGTGTTGCAGGAGACAGACGGATAAAAACACTGCTGAGTCATGTCTCTCTGGTGGAGATACACTTGTCACATGCGTCTGTTGTTGGTAGAGATGTTTTGATACCACCTTTCCTTCCCCGTAATGATTCTGATGAACCTGAACTTGCAGATTACTGAGTACTGATCCAAAACCAATGTAGTCAGTATTATTATAATATACTATTATAGTATACTACTTTCCCTGTGTGGATGCGATGCGATTGCTCTCCTTGTTGTACGGCCTGGCTCAGGTTAAACAATTTGTAAAACATGAACAAATACAGACCGAGAATTACCGCCATTAAACTTTTTTTTTTTTTTTACTATGCAGTTTGACTAGCCTAGAAATCTAGACGCACCCTAGCAGCAGCAAATTTAATTTTCCTGCTGCTAAATAACTAATATATATATATATATGTGTGTGTGTGTGTGTATGTATGTATATATATATATATATATATCTGTGTGTGTGTTTATATATATATATATATATATATATATATATATATATATATATATATATATATATATATATATATATATATATATAATGTGTGTGTGTGTATATAATGTGTGTGTGTGTGTGTATATGTGTGTGTATATATGTGTATATCTGTGTGTGTGTTTTTATATATATATATATATATATATATATATATATATATATATATATACATACATATGTATATATATATACATACATATGTATATATATATACATACATATGTATATATATATACATACATATGTATATATATATATATATATATATATATGTGTATATATGTGTGTGTGTGTGTATATATATATATATGTGTGTGTGTATATATATGTGTGTGTGTGTATATATATACACACACACATATATATATATATATATATATATATATATATATATATATATATATATATATATATATATATATATATATATATATATATATAGGGAATCCAGTATTTTCTGATACTGATATCGGTATATGGACAGCTGTAGTTGTGTGTGTGTGTGTGTGTGTGTGTGTGTGTGTACCAATGGTGGACAACATGGTATCATGAACCATTCTTGGCCAGTTGGTTTGCGCCATATGGTATTTTATCAAGACTTCCTCCAATCAAGATGCATTAAATGCAAATGAAGTTCAACACAGACTGAAAATCAGGGAGATGGTGTATGGGATGAGAGAGAGAGGGATAACTGGAGATTTGCTGTCCTTTTACCAAACTATAATGTTTTATATTGGCTTTTTAAATGATGGCCTTCTCACAGTTACAGTTACTCCTGAAAAGTTTCAAGTGTTTAAACCACCTCAGCCATTAGATAGATAGCTAGATAGAAGAACCTCTGGGCCATAGTTGACCTCTTTCATTGTCTTTTTCTGTCCCAGCTTTGGAAACAGTAGACAGGATGAAACATGGCCTTGAGTCTGGCTGCAATTTTTTTTTTATTGACCTGTCAGAACTGACTTGACGTTTGAGCAGAAAGATTTACAGGCTCCATTTAGGACAGGATTGATTTCTTTCAAAGGCAGCTCTGGGGAAAAGATTGGAGATAAACGGGTTTGTTTCAGCCCACTCTTTGATTGATTAATGCTTTCTTTCAATTCTTGCTTTGACTTTTCTTTCTTTCTGTATCTCTATATTGTTTCACCTTCCAGTAAATCTTAGCATAGTAGGTGCTGTTTTAGCAGAAGAAGCTGGACATTTGGCTGACATCTTCCTCTCTGTTGAGTAGGCCTGGGTATCGTTCAAAAATATTCAATACCGATACTGTGACTTCGATACCGGTTCCTAATTGATGCCTTTTCCGATTTTTCGATTCGAAATTGCAACATTACAGCACAAATCTTTGAATTTATTTCGAGTTTTTCCTGCGTGTCTCTACGACGTGTAACGTTAGACAGCCAATCGGCAGCAATATTAGATCTTGGTAGAAGCATGCTACGTGCCTATTGGCTCACTGACGCTGATGAGGTTGACTTCTTAGGTTTTGAAATTGGGTATTGAAGGACGAGGCATTTTTCGATACTCTGTCGGTGCCTAAAAAGTATAGAATTCGGTACCCAGCATTACTGTATATGAACTGAACTGACTCGTGTGTTGCACCAACAACTCTGACTTTCAGCAAGAGCTTTGAATGTAAAAAACCCTATTCTAAACCTTTGCATTGTGTGATTTACTCACAGGCGATGAAGTGAACACATTATTGGGACACGCAGTATCTGTGTTCCCTGATGGGGCATTATGAATTTTGTCTGGTGAAATATGCAATTTGAGAAGAAAGACTTCTTCATTTTTTCAACTATATTTATTTAATTTTCAGAACAAATGACATACTTCATACAGGCAGTGGTGAACGAAGCATAGGAGAAACCGCATGTCAATCCCCCCCCCAAATCCCCCATCCACCCACAACCCAGCCCAGATCAGGTCCAAACCAGACAGGGACAGACAACACAGACCCACACACACAGACACACATACACCAGCAAGGGCGCACAACAATCAAAAGACAAAAAGTAAACAGATGAACAAGTACATAAACAAATTCAGAGAAATGCAGGAAGATCGAGAGGAGGGGGGGAAAAAAAGACAAGGGGGGGGGGCTGACGTCGAGTGGAGCAGTCCATTCATTTCTCTTTTGCCAAAAGGCTTTATGACCGCACTTTAATTTCATTCCTCACACTCTGGATTCTTTCTCTTTAGGGTAACATTTGGTCTAATGACTACAGTAAAGATATTTAAAAAAGAGTGTGAGTGCAGAAAAGTAAGTGAAATGTTTTATTTCCCAGTATGGGTGAGTGTGTGGCCGAGGCCTCCAGGGAAACATTTCAGTGTGGAGCATGTGGCATCGGCAGATGTCTAGTTCGATGGTGACTGCCAACGGTTTACTTTCCTTTTGATCGCTTGTATAAAAGCGCATGGTCGTGAGGTTTTGTCATTTCTGGACAGCTTTCCAAAGCAGTGCTCTTTCACGTCACTCCGGCTTGACTTACCTAAAGCGTGCGCACAATGATAAGGGGTTTGAACCTGTTGTGCTCTTTCGGTGACGTCCGTACCATTTATAATACATGGGTGCATTCACCATTTGGATTACGTCCGTCTCCATCTCTGCAGAGCACCTGAAGGCGGCGCTGGAGGAGTACATGATGCGCTTGCCGAAGGTCCGCATCCTGAGGACCAAGAAGAGGGAGGGGCTGATCAGGACTCGTCTGCTGGGAGCCGGCGCCGCTAAAGGAGAAGTCATCACCTTCCTGGACTCCCACTGCGAGGCCAACGTCAACTGGCTGCCTCCACTGCTGGGTGAGCAACTAACGCACATCACACCGCACCCATCAACCAAGCAAATAAAACACGCAGTGCTTCCCAACCTGGCGGTCAGGAATGCAAAACAGAATCCGACTTGATTTACAAGGATACGATAGAAAAATAAAAAATAAACTGTCCAGCTTCACAAAGATACTTTTGTCTTAAAGGAACACGCCGACTTATTGAGACTTTAGCTTATTCCCCTTACCCCAGAGTTAGATAAGTCCATACATACCCTTCTCATCTCCGTGCGTGTCGTAGCACTGCTACTTGGGCGGAGTGATTGGCGCAACACCTGAAAAGCACCGTTGTTACTCTCTGCTCCTCACCACGGGGCTTCTCAGGTGCTGAGAGCAAATCACTCCGCCCAAGTAGTTGCTTCGCCTTCTGAGAATATAGTTCCCAGTATATATACGGTTAGAAGATGGCTGTGTCTCATGTGACCTTGTTATTTGTACACGCTGTGACTATACACATCACAACATGTAAATAGGAACATGTTGGCGTTATCTTCTCACTTATTGGGAGCAGTAGGCTAGATGGAGCACGACACGCACGGAGATGAGAAGGGTATGTATGGACTTCTCTAACTCTGGGGGATACGGGTAATGAGACAGAGTCCCAAAAGTTAAAGTCGGCAGGTTCCTTTAACTTTTCCCAAGTCTTTGATTTGTCTCTTCCTGTGAATCACTGGAGACTTTTCCTGTGCCTCTACAAGGCTCTAAAAAAAAACTTGAAATGAAACTGAGAAGGGAACATCGTGCTTTGGCTGAACTGCTCCAAGCTGCAGTCTGTGAAGACGATTCGCGAGTAGACTTTGCTTTGGCTGTAGACGTTTTTAAAGCCCCCCAAAAAAAGAACGACTTCTCTATGCCATCTGTTGCCATTAACCGTTCCCTCCTGTGTCCCTCAGACCGAATCGCCCAGAACAGAAAGACCATCGTGTGTCCGATGATTGACGTGATCGACCACGACAACTTTGGCTACGAGACACAGGCTGGGGACGCCATGCGAGGGGCGTTTGACTGGGAGATGTACTACAAACGGATACCCATCCCTGCGGAGCTGCAGAAGGACGACTCCAGTGAGCCCTTCGAGTGAGTTATTTTATCACATATTTGATATTTGCAGGAGGATTTTGGTGTTTCAAGCCCCCAACGTCTCCTTCCAGGCAGCGCTGCCTAGGATTAGGCAATGGTTAGGGTTAGGTGCCTTGGAGTCGACGGTTAGGGTCAGGGTTGTTAGGGTTAGGTGCCTTGAAGTCGACAGTTAGGGGGGTTAGGGTCAGGGTTGTTAGGGTTAGGTGCCTTGAAGTCGACAGTTAGGGGGGTTAGGGTCAGGGTTGTTAGGGTTAGGTGCCTT